>OY727105.1:67763960-68963960 GCA_963402855.1 Ormia ochracea
TTTTTCTGGTAGTCATATATTTGCTAGAAGCCTACAACATTTAAATAATTTTTCACTTAATTTTAGTTGCCGGTTCAGTTTTAGCAAATACTGTAATACTGCTTATTATAAAGGACATTCAACAATACTCGTCTCGTTGTTGACGAGTCGATGTATTATTGCCTTAACTATTGAGAATGTTTTATCTTCCACGGTTACTATTGCATCAGCCCTTACGGTTAGTGGCTTTTTCAAAGTTTCTATTGCAAATTAAAAGTGTTTTTTTTTTTAAAACAATTTGTTTGAGAAATTTGGCAGATAATGAATTACAGAAAAGCTTTTTTCAAACAGAATTTTCTATTTTTTCAGAATTTTTTATTTTTGTTTTCAGTTTGTTTACAGTTCCAAGATATATTTTATAAAAATATATAATGCTAGAAAAACATATTTATTGAATAAAAAGCTGGTGAGAAGTTTCATATATTTTTAGAAAAGAAATTCTTTAACTCCTCCTTTAAGCTGAAAATAATATATAAAAATTATTTTTAAAGCAAATGTTTGCTGAAAAAAAACAATTCAATATTTGTTTAATTGACCATATCAGTAGCTCCGCAATACATATATCAATACAACATTGCGCGCTTTGAATAAAAAGGCAGAATTTTCCTATAATAACTCACAATTAGAAGACACCGATATCATGTTTATCTACTAAAACATGTCAACAATTCACTCCCTATTCAAACTATGTATGACTGCAGGCACCACAATTACTCTTCAAGATATTAACGGCAATAAAACTTCATATCCTTTATCCGATTCTTTAAAATTTTAAAATATAGATCACTGGATCTCCCATTATTGTTGTATATTCGCACGGTTTTATTTGTGTTTTTATTATTTTCTAAAACAAAACATTAGTTTGAAAAGAATTTTTTCCCCAAATGGTCAGGTATCCAAAAGGTACCCACCTACGATTAAGTTCTTAAGATGTCGGTTGTGACTTCCTTGCAACGTGAGTTTGATAAGAATAATTAAAATCAATTATTTTTATATATTTGAGTTCTTAAAGTTAAAGATAATTTAAAATCTATTTTAACTCATTAACACTCATAACACTAATCAATGCTTTTTATTATCTTTTAGTAATTATTTTTCATATACAGAAAGAAATTCTACACACTCGTAGCACTTCTCTATTTAAAATGAACGTCTTTATTTTTATTAGTAGCCACAATTAAAGTCGTTGTCAAAATAAATCCAACAATGTTTAGGGTTTCACGCATCTTTTAATTTCTTTTCACCTGTGAAAAGGATTATGTTTCCTTAATCCGCTGTTCTATGCCATCTCTAATGCAGTCTGCATTCATGTTGCTCCAGCAGACTTTCAAATGCGTACCAGCCCTCAAACTTGTCTTACAATAAACTAGTTAATAAAAAAGTAGCCAATGTAGCACATTGAATATGGAAACAGTAAACATGGAAACATGGAAAGAGAAAAATCTGTCATTCAGAGCTTATTTCTCTACGAAAGCCACCGCATGATGCAACCAACCAATAGAATATTGCATCATGGGGTGGAATGTAACCTGCCCTGGTTTTGCAAAGTCTTGGATTTGTAAGTCTGCCACCATTTAAAGAAGACAGCTAACACAGATGTAAAAATCTGTTAAGCAACTTAACTTTTCATATAAGAACAACATGGAACTGAAAGCATGTGCAGCGAATTTAATTAAGTAAATAAAACACATTCCAAAGGACATAAATGGCACACTTTTTTGAAACTCTTTAAAAAGAAGCAAACATATGAATTAAATCGAGTTATTTCGAAAAAAATAAATTTTTAAAGAATATTCTACTCTTTTAACTTCAACTGCAAATAAAATTTTCCCAAAATCAGTTTTAAGCTTTTTTGCATGATTTAATACTTCACAAAAAAAAAGGATTAACGCCAATGTTTTGCTTTCTTATTCTATACATTAATTGCTTATGATGTAGAATGTCAAAAAAAAAAAACTGGTTTGCAGATGAAATTGTGTTTTATCCTTAAAGTGTTCTGCCCAAGAGGTTTAAAGTGGTGAACTCTATTGTTCAACATTGTTCAGTTCGGATACTGGGCATCTGCAAATGTTTCAAAGTTCTTGTCATAGTAAGTAATCAATTTACATTTCAAGTTCAATATTAACTTAGGCTAAAAGTATCCTTTTTATGTTTTTCAAAATGTTTTTTTTTGCTACAACACCAAATTAATTGGGAATGGCTTTCATTATTAACAACTTCTTTGAAACGCCTTTTACGTTTTCTATACTGTTAAGATCAATTTTAAAAATGAAAAGGTTCAGTCAGGCCTTTTTTGCGCTTGGAATTTTAGGAATTCTGTAAACTATAAAAACTTGGCAACAAAATATATATTTTTTTTACAATTTTAGTTTAAATTTCTTTAAATTTCTTAAAATGATTTTGCTTGGAATTGTTGGGGCTGCTCAGCAGAAAGCTTGCACTACCCATACACTTTCAACAAATATTTAATTAAGAATTTAAATAAAATCAAAGCAAAACCGGATGTCGTCACTTTTTATAATATTGACAATTTACTTATTATTGAAATATTTTGCTGACGCAATTGGCATATCCTTCATGCATTAGTAATGTAAAGGAGAGCAAATAATTATTTGAAATATTTGCTATATTTAAATATAAATTTTTTTAAGTATCAGTTGTAGGAAGAATTATATAGTGGGTCGAGGTAATATTGTCGCAGAAAAGCACTGTGGCATATACGTAATTTGTAGAGATATAAAATAAGTCGCACGTACTGCCAGAAATATGAGGGGAAAATTTAAAATTCTATTCTGTGTTAAAAAGATAAAATGAATAACAGACTGTAAAACAATATTTAAAATAGTCAATGTGTTTTTCTTTTCATTTAATTATATTATTTATTTTATGTTATTAAGTAAACCACTCAGCGGTTTAATATCTTCAACTTGATTTCACTTCATCATTCATGTAAGCATGAAAAATATTTATAGCTGACTTTTGTTCTATATCCTCAAACGCGGAATTGCTGTCAAATATTTTGGGCTCTACAGCCCTGCCACTTTCTAATACATACCAGGCATACCAGACACATTTCATGGGGCACCTGTTGCGTATACGTAATATTAAAAAACATTTAATTGCTCATACGCACCCCTCTTCACTAAGCAATAATTCATTAGTGCAACTCAGTAGGTTTGAATGGTTTTGAAAGGTGCGGTGGGAAATAATGCCGAAGTGATTCACTACTTTAACGTTAATAGCCCTAATCAGCACTTGATTTATTTCCTTATCATGCTTCAGCTTTCTCAAAATTACACAAAACATAAAGCGAATTAAATAAAAATTATTCAAATTGTGTTCATTTTTTTTATAGATTTTATTCTTTTTTGATTCTAAAAAAAAATCATTTTTAAATTTTCTTTTTTCATGTCGCAAATGCATCCTTATTTGCACTTTAAACGGCTTATGCATTAGAGGTTAAAACAACAAGAAATCGGCATTTAAAAATTCAATTCCACAAATCAGGAGATACAGTGGATGAAAACACTGCAGATTATCGTTAAGAAAATTACTGAATAGAAAAAATATAAAATATATGTGTAATTTCTGAATCACACTGTAGATTTCGAAGTTCTCTTTTCGTGTAGGTCCACTTTACTAATCCACTAGCTCACATACAATATAAAAAAATTAAACACGCGATACTTTCACGTGCTTCATTGAGAAAATGAAAAATTCTGGTGAAAACTTCACAACACTTTGAAACCAAAAAGAAAAAAATTTATATTTTTTCATTAGTAACGTGAGATAAAAATTTCTGCTTTTCTTTCACAGATAAAAATTCAGGTTTCCTTAGGTTTGTGACGTTGAGTATGATCCGCCTCTTTCACAATATAGAAACACAGTTTGCCAGCTTTCTTGCCTTTTTAAACCATTTTGTTTCCTGATTGTCACAGACTTGAAGTTTTTCAATTAATTTCTATAATTTTTTTATTACAGATATTAATTTTTGATTTTAAAAGTTAATGTGTTTTCAAAATACCGAGATAATGTGTAATGCATTTTCTTGTCAGCACACAAATTTGAATTTTTGGTCCACTTTATTAAATTGCTAACTTTGCTTGGAATTTTATATAGAAATTCAGTTTTTTCGAATTCTCTTTCAAATATGCATTTTAGTACGAGTGATATGCTGTCTAACAAATTGTATGACATAAGGGGCAGTTATGGGACGAAATTAAAAATTACGTTTAAATAAAATCATAAACAGTCATCGAAACGCAAAGTGTTAATTTATTTATTTTAATTTTAATTTTCCTTAATTTTCCTTTTTTAACTGGAGTTGTATGACAAGCCCAGTGGGAAGAAAATTTTTGAAAAAACTTTCAGCAAAAATTTGCTGATTTTAAGTTCATCTTCAATGTTGAGTGAACGTGGGCTGCAAAAGCCTTAAATTCACCAGCAGGAGCACACCAGCACATTTTGCATGGCAAATTCCTCTCGCCAGGAGCAGATGAATAAGACGAATAAGGCATTGCTTATCATTTCAGTAAAATTAAACAATTCAATGACATTTTAAATATTCTAATAAAACGTTTTAAATACAACTTGGCAAAGCAACGGCCGGATAAAATGTTTCTCTACTCTTGTGTAAAATATTAAGCAAACAGTGTGAAAAGTATAGAGATGCATTTTTCCTGCAATTTTCCTTATTACCTCTTTCCAATTTCGTAAAGAACTTATTGCGCACTTTAAGAAAGTGTCTGTCCTTTGTGGTGTTTTCTTTTCACTCCAACAATCTGAATACGTTGAGTACATTTTGGAATAAATTTTCCATTTAAATAATCTGTTTCGCAAAGGAAAAAAAAAAACAAAAAATTACTGTTTACATTCTTTGGGGAAATGGAAAATATTTCATTTTATAAAAAATATTGTATTTCTTACTTGTAAAAAGAAAAGAAAGAAAACGTTTTCTCTCAATGATAAATGCTGATGAAGAAATTAAAAGACTTGGAAATTTATTTCTTCCTGTCTTATTAAGTAATAATTTGGTTGAGAAAAACACATAAACATATAGAGAAGAGATCATGCTGCTGCACATATAGTTATGAGTAATGCGATATGTTCAGTACATTCAATTTATATTTAACAAATTTAACAAAAACTTTCAATGAAGTCGGATTTTTATGATATTGCAAAAAGTACTTCACCTCTTCCCGCTGATATACTTGGAAAATTACTTAGAAAATTGTCCACAAGGAACATGAGGGCATACAGAGAAACTCACCAACGACAAGGCTGTGACTACTCGATACAGTCCACTGTGTGTATCGCTGAAAGATTGACAACTGGCGATGACAACTTTTTTAATTCCAATCGAGAGGTATTCGCTACCGAAATACATAATGCCTTAAAGAACGAAATTTCTTTTAGCTGTACTGTATGATTTTTGTATAAACCTCTAGTAGATGCCTTTTTTTCATATAAAAAATTTAAAAGTATCACAATATTTAATTTTTATAGTTAAAAATTAAAATCAAAAAAAAATTTAAAAAAAAATCGAATTTAATTTTCATGCAGGATTGTTAGAAATATGGAATTCTTGCGTAGCATTTGCTAAAATCGCCTCCTATGGAGCTTAAAAACTGTTATTTTTATAATCAATCATAAATCTCTGCTCTTCTGAGCAGCTTTCATTTAAATGTCGTTGCCATGTTAACATGATTCCTTTTCTTTTTAAATTCACTCATTTATTACTGTGTCACTGAAAAATCCCCTGCGTGTTGTATGTCACATATAATTGTGTGTCCAGACAGCTTATTTTATCACCACCAATTTGTGATTGATGTTTTTACTTATTAAAAGTTTACTGATGTGATTGCGGTTCAAGTTCGAAG
Source organism: Ormia ochracea (assembly GCA_963402855.1). Taxonomy (NCBI): domain Eukaryota; kingdom Metazoa; phylum Arthropoda; class Insecta; order Diptera; family Tachinidae; genus Ormia; species Ormia ochracea. The sequence goes on from OY727105.1 coordinate 67,769,879, forward strand.
ATTGGCGACCTTTATTGGCTCTGATTTATTTATTTAATATAATTTTTTTTTATTTTTTTTTTTTTTTTGTGTAGAAAAAAGAAGAGACAAGTGACACTATTTTAAATTAAATTAGGATAAACTTCTAAGTCTGCGTTCTTTTTTAACCCATTGGAATTTATTGGTTCTGTTAACAAGAAGAGATTTTTCATTTAAAAGCATTATGAAAGAGTTTTCAACGCACACCTTTTGATTGCAGCATAAAAGGAAAAATAAAGGGCAGCAACTTTAAACCGCTTTAAAGGCTGGCTATTGTAAACTAAAAAGGAATAAAGCAAAATGAAACAGAAATGCCTACCAAATTGTACACCTTAAATGTTTTAAAAATACTCATACAAAACTGTTTAATATCAATTAAAATTTATAATCATAATCTGCAGTACATACTCGAAGAGACTACAGCGAGGAGGCAGATGTCCTTGATTGCATGAAATCAGTTGGTAGGTGTCTTTAAGTAATCTTTTAGCGATATTGTTAAAAATGCAGTCATTGCCTTCTTAGGCGACTCCCATTTTTCTTTATTTATTTAATAAACAGAAAACAATTGTGGAAGATAGAAAATTAATTATCGTATAAAACCGTTTAACAAAAATAAACATTCGACAGATACTTTAAATCATTTAAGGATACAAGTCTTGATTGTTTCAAATTTTGGCAAATAATATTCAAATAATCTGTTTTTAAGAAATGAAATATCCGGATATGTTTTTATTTAATTTATTACTTTCTATGAGAATTTTTTGGATCTTGAACTTTATAGTCTTATTTATTATCACAAAGTGGCTAAAGTTATCCACTGTAACGGCGGCATAATTATGGGCTCGGCCAATTTGTACAGAACATTTTCTCAATATCCTTACCAAAACATTTTTAAAATAAAACAAATTATGCCTAAATAAATAGAGATATATAGGAATTATGAAATTATACAATTATTATTATTTGCCAAATAATGATCAAGCAGATAGAATTTTTTTTAAAATATTTAAATATTAAAAAAGTTAAAATTTGGAAAAAATGTTTTTACAAAAAGTTTCTTTTCTAATAAAAATTTTATTGCTTAAAGTGATAAACACAAAGGCATGTTTAACGTAAACAAAAGCGTTCCGTCAAAGTGGGTTGGACATTCCTTATTTAGTTTAGTGCAAGTCTTCAATATTTTATTTTTGTATTTAAATTAATAGGAAATTTTTAAATAAAACCTTTTAATACAGCAAATTAAATTGATGGAAAATTTGATAGTGTAAGTCAAACAGCCCTAAACCAGTTTTCATTTAAAATCCTTTTATTTCAAATTACTTCTTTAAGGTTTAAGTACTTAAAAGTTAAACCGGTGCGAATATATTGATAACTTGCAGGCAAAAGATAAAATTTTTTTACACCTCGTGTCATATGACAAATACTTTGAGTTCACATTTTTCATTTCCTTCTCGCACATGATAAGAAATTAGTTTTTGTTTTTGGTCCAAAGTAGCCACCAACACTAGATCCTGCGAAAAAAGTTATCAGGATCACAATAACTTATTTTTCGTATCAAAATATTAAAACGGCTTTACTCAAATTAGGCTCACACATTATGATGCTGCCACGCCCACTTCATTTTAATATCAATTGGAATTATTTAATAAAAAATAAATAAAGCCTGACTTTTCACAGCTACACTGAATAGCAATTATCTCAAGAAAAATAGTTGATCCGATAAAATCTTATTTGCGATAAGCGACGTTTTTAATATGTAGCTCAAATCTAATTTCCACACTTTTACAATCCGACAATGCCTACAGTTAAAGCACACAAATACAAACGTAATTTACTATTTGTATCCTTCAGCCATCTTTTCAGTGTAGGTAAAAAGTACTTAAAAAATTTTTGATATATGGGAGCGTTTACAATTTCCTTCACATCTTAAAGTTATAAAAAAAAAATGGCAGATACTTTAAGCAGCAGGAAATAGAAGTTTTCACTCTTTGGAGCATTGTAGTGGAAAAATAACAGTTTGATAAATTTTATTTACTTGTTATTTATTAATTTCCTTTGGGGTCTGAGCATCACTTGGCTGCTCAAAGGCTTCCATAATTCCCCGTTGTTATAACAGAAATCCAGTTTACTTACAAGTTAACTTTGAGAAGGCAGTCGATATGACGTGTCATACAGAATCATGGTTTGAGTAGTTATTTGTTATTTAAGGATATTAAAGGATATTTTGGTCTCTATTGAAAAAACGGAATTAATAACCATAAGCTGTATGCTAACTTTCAGAAACAAAATTTAGGACCAAATTCGCTTTCAAATGGAACTTAACAAACAAGGAAAAAAAAAATTTCTTAACAACAATTTCGTTGCGTTAAATTTGTATTTGTTATCTGGCATTGCAGGTGGCAAACTGGAAATCTGGCATGATCAAAATATTATCATACAAATGTTTTCTTTAACTTTAATAAGTTCTTTACGTTGCACTCCTAAACATATCGATAAGTAGCATCAATTTAAAATATAAATGCAATCACAATTGATATAATAATTTTCGGAAAATACGAAAATTTTATTTTCAGTCACTTTGAAGTGAAATTATCATTTTTCAAAGTTCTATAGCAAATGCACTCCATTAACAGGGAAAATTCAAATTAACATTAACAAAATAAAGAAAATCTCAATAGTTATGTAGATCGATATCGAATGCACTTATTTTATTTATTCTTTTATTTTATTAAACACTATTTTATTACACATTTTATTACACTCTCTGTACAATGGCCAGGATGACAGATGAACCATAGTGACCACAATAACTTTCGAAAGCGAAACAATACTTAACAAATCCCGCCTTTATATCTGCATTGTGTGGCTTTCAATATTAAAAAATATATGTTTGATTTAGAAACTAATCATTACAGCAATTTGCAAAGTAATGAAGGAATGCAGAATATAATTTACTCACTATTATGACTTCCGTTGTTGTGATGTTTGCACAGGGGGAAAATATGTAACGACTTCATTGACCTTGATGAATTAAATTGAGTAAGAAATGTCCTCTCAAATGGAGCTTAACAAATATGTGATAGCATTCCAAAAATTCCTAACAACACTTACGTTGCATTAATGTTGCATTTGTTATCTGGCATTGCGCATATCAAACTATGCAAATGATTAATACGCAGCCTACTAAACCGAAGGCTGGTGGTTCAATTCCTGCGGATAAGCCAAAAGCTTTGAAGATTAAGTTATTTAAAAAAAACAAAATGTGGCACATTATTTCCGACTCTAAATTCGCTATTGATGAATATGTTTGATATTGTAATTAGTGGAATAATGACCATTCTTATGTTGATCTCTTAAAAAAGGGGGCACCATGTTTACTATGGTAAACACATTCATCGTCCTTTACTGATCCCTCCAATTTATTGATTGCCATTAACAGAAACAAATAAATATTGTTAATGAATAATGAATTTAGTAACAAATATCAAATAATATTTATAAAACGCTAAAAATATATTCACATTTATGTTGCGGCAAACCCATTACCAACATGTTCTGACTATAAAAGGTCAAATATATGTAAAGGTCCTGCCTGTATAATAACAAAAGAGAAGTACTTGATTTTAAAATTAGTTTACGTTATTTCACAGCAAAAAAGGATACAACATAATACTATAAATGACGAAATAATTTAGAAACTTCATTGAAAAATAATGTTTTTCTTTTAAATGTATCAGTGAAGTAGAAAATTTAAATTTGTTATGCCTGCTGTGAGGAACTAAAAGGATGGAAGGATATTAATGGGTTTGATACTTGCGATAAAATTTCTATAACAATAATTTGCGAGCCCGTAAAGTAAAAACTCGTATCTTCTGAATCCTTATAAGAAAGCGGTTTGGGTAAGCTTTCACCGTCTGTCAGTCTGTAGCCTTTTTGTTGCGAGACAAGTCGAGTTTAAATTCTGCTTTTAAAATCCATCTACATTAATTTTCTTCCCATTTTTCCTATGTAAAAACAAGCAAAAACGGTTGAGAAATAAATGAAAAATATAAAAAAAATTTTATCAAAGCACAGCGGTGTCAAACCTGCAACAACCGTGTAACATCCAAACGCCTTTCCTGCAGCCAGACTCATTGTTGATTTTCAATAACAGAATTTATCCTTTTTAGAACTTTGATATTAAATTATTATTACATTTTTGTTGATGTCCTTTTTTTCATTATTATATATATATATGTTTTATTTTTTGCGAAATTCAAAATCTTTTTTTTTTCATTTTTTTTTTTTTTTTATTTAAATTTTTTTTTTTCTTCCTAATATTTTAATATATTTTTAAGATAGTGTTGCTGAAAGGGAGCATGCCCAATGGAGAAGGGAATTTAAGATGCGGTTCAGTTGAATATAGTATATTTTGTTCTTATGTAACGATTTACTGCTAATTCTACGAATAATATTATTTCCATTTAATGTTTGAAATGACATTTTCGTTTGTTTTGGTTACCAATTTTGCTGTTTTCACAGAAATCTAGTTAACGACGTGTGTCCCATTATTGCAAATTCCACTGCATAGAGAACAGAGCTGTCCATATGATGTCACTGCAAAGCACTATGGCTTTTGCTAACTTAGAGAAGCTCTTACACGCAGGATTATAAATAATAATGCACTAAGAGTTAGCTCATGTCATCATTCTGGTTCACTAATATTCTTCCACATGACCGGTTTGCTGAAACAAATAGCCATATAAGTCTGCTCTTCAGCATTAGAACGATATTCGCTATCGAAGGCAATCATTTGGTGCTCTTTTCTTTCTTTTTTCTCGACATCCAATAAATAATTTCTGCCAAAAACGTTTTAGTTATTCATCATTATTGTAGTGTATTTTGATGCTCTTCTCTATAAAGTATCCACCATGGAAGCCAGCGTCTTCGAAGAAGAAATATTGTTGCTCCTGCTTTCTCTATTATTTATGAATAGAAAATATAAATTATATATATAAATGTGTGTGTTTGTGTGCATGTGTGCATGAGTATGGGTATGTAATTAAAAGCAAAATATTTATTTTTATAACATTTTCTCGACTTCTCTTTGTTGCAGCCTTGGCCGATATTCGTCAATAATTTCCTTTTCATATTTTTCATTTATAATAAACTGAATGCAAAGTAATAAATTCTAATTTCGCTTACTTTATCTTGTATAAAATTAATTCAAACTTTGTTTGTTTTACAATTCCATTTTGTGTGTTTGGCAGCGATGCTCCATGATGGAAATTTATGATGGTGTTGATTACAAGAAGTTACTGAATCACAAAATTGCTACTCTAAACGAATACAATTCTCGGTAAATTATCTAATTATAAATAGTTAAAGGTTACTGCAATGCGCTATTGGTCTTACGGTCTTTCGACATTGGCAAAAGTTCTTTGTACTTGTAATTGCGTGTGTGCAACTAATGATAAGTAAACATGACACTGGCGCTGCCAAATCAAATACAAGTATACTCAATTGCTATTATTTACATTACTTTGTAAATATTTTCGGTATACAAAATGAGAAATGTGGATAATAAGTGATGCTTTTGAAGTATATTTTTACATTGATGGCAGTTTGTGAGATACAGGTGACGTCTATTTCACTGGTATGTTGAATGCACGAGAAAAGGTTTGGGGCAAAGAATTTTAATATCCCTTATTAAAGTTCTGGTGAGCCACAAGCAGAGTTTATCATTCATTTGCAATTTCCATTAAAGTTATTATTTGTGAGTAACGCAATCAATTGCATCATTGAACATAAATGATATTTCAGATACATTTTCTCTTCATTCTTCTGCTTGTCTAAAGGGACGATTATGCTAAAATTTAAATGAACATGTAAAAGGATGATAATTTGTTATTCAATTTTCAAAGTAATTTGATATGTCATGGAAATCAATCAAACTGTCAATTCTTCCCTCAACTAAAAATCGCTTTAAAGGGTATACGATTTGAGTATTTGCCGACAGAACTTGCTAAGTCATAAAGGATCTTGTTCTTCGACTAAAAATTATAAAACACAGAGCCACGTATTTTAAGTATCCTTAAGAGTAGATCCATTATTGGAAAAGTTTTAAAAGGTACTGAAAATTCTGTATTGCAAAGATATGCGAAGATATTTTGTTTGGCAGATGGAACAAGAATTTTATATGATCGAAAACTTAATATAAAAATATTAATAATAAAAAATAATAATAATAATAATAATAATAATAGTGATTATAATTTATCATTTGGTTTCGTAGATGGAACAAGAATTTTATGTGATCGATAACTTAATATAAAAATATTAATAATAAAAAATAATAATAATAACAATAGTGATTATGGCCCCTATTATGGTTCACAACAGTTGTAAATTTGATGTTGTATTTTTGAAATTGCGATTATGGTTTACAACAGTTGTTTTTAGGTGTTGTTGTCAGATGCATTTTTTGAAGAACAACCCTGTGAAATATACAGGATCTAGATGTTGTAAACCATAATCAGAAAAAGTGTAGGTGTTGCGTTGTCTGCTCTACAACACAACACTTAGGTGTTGTGAACCATAATAGAGGCATATAATTCATCATTTTGTTTGTTTTGCAACTAAGCTGTTTTCTTTGCTGGCCTTTCATTTACTGATGAAACTAAACTCATTGGCTTAGCTGCACTCAAACCATTTTGAAAAATGATACAAGTTATATGACTTTTCTCAGAAACTAATTGAGAATTAGCGAAGCACAATCATCAGTATGCAATTAGCCATCCAAAAAACAAATTGATTAATCATAAATGACTTGGGCGAGTCTCCTAAATAACGTGGAATTCTCATAATTATCCAAATTCGACTTCATTACAATATTTTTTAATTCTTAAAACCATTAAAGAAAAGCGTCTTTCAAGTCTCTGCAAATATGCAGGCAAAATATTCATTTGCATGCCACGTTTTAAGGCGATTTCATAGCAAGTAAATCCAACAGCTCAGCTGGAGTAAAACCATATTTTTTTGCCAGAAACGAAATGGTTTGTGTTTTTATGGAGTTGCATTCTTTTGTACTACTTGTTAATCCTGCAACTTTGTTTTTCCTTCAGCTCTTTCTGTCAACATTACATTCCATTGTTGAGGAAATACTGATCGGTTTTAAATACTGTTTGCACGTAATAACACTTGTAGAAAAATATTCATATTGCAAATAACAAAATTTACTGCTTTGGGCATTTTAACAGTTAAATGGTGACTACTAATCCACCGATTTATATAAGCATAGCCACATACAGACAGTGTGATATAAATATATTCATACAAAAATGCAACTTGCACTCATACATATTGATGTTTCTGCACAAAATGCGCGAAAAGAGCGTGTGAACAAGTCCAGCTCAGCGCTCTTTTAACATAGAAAAGCCACAAGTAAAGTATTGCTAAATTGAATGCAAAAACGAAAAAATAAACTTTTTGAAAATAAATTTTCTCGTTGAAATAGTTTCAAAAAAGGTTGGTTTCAGGAAGAGCCTTCGAATTTTCCAGTAAATTTTGTAAATGAGAATCCTTTTTTTTAATAACTAATTACGGCTTTCATTAAAGACGAATTATAGAATGACGATGAGTTTTAGAACAAGCGTTTAAAAAATGAATCCTTTGTCCTTTCAAGGATACAAACATAAATTAAGCACGATGAGTTGTAGAAGAAGCATCTAACATACACATCCTTCGTCATTTGAAGGATCCAAAAGTATTGTGAGCACTCTCAGTATTAATTCAGTACTAATAAGAATATAATTTTTATCTAATATTTTTTTGTTCTTGTCTAGAAAAGAGAGAGCAACTCAGATTTTCAACCGATTTTCATTTCAACAGATTTTCAATCAACAACAAAGAATTTTATTGGATTTCAAATATTCTTTAATATAATTTTTTTTTTTTGATATTGTTAATTCTATTTATTTTTTTAGTACTAAAACTTTGCCTTATTAAGGAAAATCGATTGAACAATTGAAAGCATATTGTTATTGATTATATATAAACATAATAAATTTTTTAAATTTTTATTAAAGTTGAGAGAATTTTAAAAGTTGCATATAAATGCAAATAATTTTGTCTATTTCGCTTTGTTGGCAGTTAAAAAAGTTTCTAGTAATTGCATTTTTAAATGCATTGGTTGCACTCAACCAATTGTCATGATTATTATTGAACCGCGACTACTATGACACCATTATAAAAATTTAATTCTGCTTTGCAACACAAAGTCATTATAAAAATCCTCTCAAACTAAAAAACTTTTTAAATTCATATCGAAACTAACACAGTACAAATTTGGAATCATTGACAGGAATGCTGGTTACATGTGCAGCATCTAAACTATTTATAGAGGAATGAAGTGAAACTGTAATAGAAGCTAAAAATATATAGACTTAAAAAATTGTGAAAAAAATTTACTTTCATTTTTGTATAAAACGGCGAGTCCGATATTAATTTGAAATAAATAATATAGGCCTAATGTAAGTTAAGTTAAATCATACAACATAAGTCTAAGCAGCAATCGAGCCGGTCCGATCATTACGCTCTATACTTCAGGCGTTTTAATAGAAACGATTTAATATGGCAGCAGTTTTTGTCTTCCACTTCGCCATCTTCATACACAAAGTCTAAGAATTTCCAAAAGTCTATTATTTAAATTGTATCGGGAAGGATTTTTTCTATAATGGCTTAACCAAAAGAGGTTTGAAATTTGCTTTCGTAAGTGACACTGTGGGAGGATCTATAACTTTTATTGAAAAAAAAAATTTTTAAATTGATCTTCAAATTTTTAAATTATTTCCCATTTTTATGAAACTGTTAATTGTACTATATAACAGAAAATTTGTATTAAATTCTTAATTCGTTAGTTCTACATAAACTTATATTAGAAATGCTAATAGCAAGAAATCACGGAGGAAGCTCATCAAAGTATGGCGAAATATTATTCGAAATAAATGGGGATACTGAAAGAAAACGTTCGGCTCTAAATTTATTTTCTAATCATTTAAATGTAATAGTTTTCCAAAAATAAATTCTTATTAGATTATTCATATTTAATAAAAGCTACATTGAAACTGAATATACTTCAGAGTATCATCAAACTTTTGGGAATATTTCACTGTGTCTTAAATTAGATAAAAATTTATTTATCCAAATAACTGATTTATGAGAGTTGATCAACTCTCAATTAATAAAAAAATAAATGGGAAGTTTACCAAATCAAAGTTTTAATATTTTTTTATTTTATATCATATTGCATTTTTAAATGAAATATTTATTTTTCCTCTGATTATTAAGTTTTTGGGCATTAGAAATAAATTAAATAAAAATTAATATTTGATTTTGCTTGAAATTAAGCTTTCATTTATAGATTGAGAATTATTTTTAAAATCACTTTCCATGATTGTTTATTTCAAATACAAAAATTAAAGAAAGAAAGACATAAGAAATATATTAGAATTATTAAATGCGTTTTGAAACCATTTGATGAAGAAGTTGCGAAGTAGTTTGCCAGAAAACATTGTTCATTTGTTGGGTAGTTATCTGTTTACACGCAAATTCGTTCTTAAACAGGGTGATTTCTTATCATTACCTCAAACAATTGGCGCCGGTGTCCCACAAGGTAGCATTCTGGGACCGTTATTATATTTGCTCTATACTTCCGATATGCCAGAGGATAACCGAGTGCACACTTCAACTTTTGCTGATGACACAGCCATTCTTAGTATCCACGTAAATCCCCAGGAAGCATCCAGAAGCTTGCAAGAATACGTGATGAAACTGGTAAAATGGCTAAAAACATGGAAAATAAAAGTTAATGAGCAAAAATGTGTCCACATAACTTTCTCTCTGCGAAGAGACACATGCCCACCTATTACTATCAACAATCAGGTAATACCTCAACATTCAAATGTCAAATACCTAGGAATTCACCTCGACAGACGCTTAACGTGGAAATGTCATATTGACACAAAATTAACACAAATGAAGTTAAAAGCAGTGGAATTAAAATGGTTGATGGGCAGGAATTCCACCCTAGGCTTAGATTGTAAACTCTTGCTGTATAAAGCCATCCTAAAACCTATCTGGTGCTACGGAATACAAATATGGGGTACCGCCTCTGCGTCAAATATGGTTAAAATTCAAAGACAGCAGAACAGAATCTTACGAACTATTACAGAATCGCCCTGGTATATTAAAAACTCAAATATTTTGATTTGATAGATTTGGATGTTCCCTTGGTGAAAGCTGAAATTAAAAAATATGCAGGAAGATACCTAAAAAGGTTAGAAACGCACCCCAATATTTTAGCCCGTAATATACTAAGCGATAGGGGATATACACGTTTGAACAGGAGGGACCTGGTTGCCGTTAGCCAAAGCTAAGTAAGTAAAAGGATACAAAAACAAAAATGGACATAATACATATTAATTTTTTATATATTAAGATTTCAATATTATAAAGATACAGTAAATAAATCATGTTAAAAAAAAAAAAAATTAAATGCGTTTCAAAGAGCTAATGAATTTCATTGTTTATCCAAATATTTAAAGCTTGCTTTCTTGTACTCTGGATTTATTGCTGAACTCAAGTGCGACCAAGAATATTTTGTGCACTGGAGTAGTTAATTTGCTGGAACCCACATTGTTTCAGTCATTGCATTGAAGCGTATCAAAAAAAAATCAAATTTATACACTCATTAAACAGTTAAAGCAGTGCTTGTGAGAACGTAATTAATGTTGTAAATTATACACTGCATTATTTAAATGTTGTCATTGTAGACATTACATTCCCCAGAGCTCCACAAAGCATAATAAATAAATAAATATTTTGAAATTAAATGCAAGTGTATTTCATTTTGGTAAAAAATTTTAATAAAAAGCTTTTGCAAGCCCTCTGGTGTTTGTATGTCAATACAAATGAAGATCTTAAAATGGCTTAAATATACATACATACATACATTTAATTATATTAATTTAAGATGAGAATATTTTATATCTATATACATACATATGTCTGTTTAATTTTGTATTAACATTTTACAACTGTGAACAATAACTTGAAAGTAAACCACAACTAATTAATTAAAAAACCATTTAAAAACATGATGGCTGCAGCAAATTTCTTCTAACTTCATAAAATTAATGAGAAGTATTGTAATGACCGATGCATGTATTTTATTTCACTGTAGTTGTCAGGAAACTGTTTAATGAGAGTATAAATTTGAGAGTGTTCTCGCTCATTTGAGAACCCTCTTCTAAGTTGTATTTCTCTTTAACAGCTTCTCTCCACAGAAATGAATAAAAAATCAATTCGCTTTTTTTTAATTTCTAAAACCGTATTAACTTTTAAATCCTATAATGCATACGAGGTACGTTCATAGAGGACAATGGGCCAATACATTTTGGTAATTCTGCATTATTATTGACTTCTTTTAGCGGCAGCAGAAAAACTTCGATGGTAAATTGCTTTACCTCTTCACTTTCTGTCTCCTATCACTGTTACCGTCTTTTAATCCATTCTGTTTCTTGACAAAAAATTTATTTTACTTTACCAGGTAATTACTTTTTAGCATGTAGTGGCAAAGTGGACTCGTAACACCAACTTGGCTCTACTCGATGCTGAATAATTTTATGAACTTTTGATTAGTTAATATCCAACACCACCAGCGACTCCTCTGGCTGATTTTTTTCTCCTCATACTATTAAGTTGTTGATGATCTGGACCATCCAATGTCTCACAGCCATTTTGGCTATGTCTATACCACTCGGAAACCCTGCTAACACTTGAAGTGTATCCTCCATAATCATGAGTTAATGTCCATGTAATAAAAAAATGTTTGCCACTATCGGCCTATTTTAAAAATTCCATATATGTACATAATTCATGAACATACTGTATACGTATGGATTGTTTTTATAACGATCACTCTTTCTCACTCTCTCTTTTGTATTTGTTTTGTATTTTTCTTCTCCTTTTTCACTAAGTTAACTAACTTAACGATTGAGTGCTATTGGCAGCTGTTGCTAACATGAGAAGATATTTTACAATAAAAATGTTATACAGAAATACCAAATGAAAATCAATAAATAAATGAAATTAATCGATAAAACTGAAAGAAGATAAAAACAGCTGCTCGCCACTGACAGCGAATATCGTAAAAATGTTTACTGAATAGCAAATTCGATAAATCATCGTTATATTTTATCGCTGCAAATCGTATTACTGGTATAAAGTTTTAACATTCTTGTTCACATTTTTATATTCCAATGGGATGCTTCAGATTTTTTGCTTAAGCCTACAACGTTTCCATTATTTTAAGCTTCAACTTTTTCAAGCTATTACAAATGTTTGGCAAGTGAAATTTTATTCTGAATGTCTCAACTGTGTTTTCACGTAAGAAAGAAAAAAATTTGAAACTTTTCTATTGCTGTGATTTTAGTTGTTAAACTGAGATTGTTTTCTTTGATTCCCTCTGGAAGTATTTAAATTTAAGCTTTTCTTTGAGTTGCTCATTGACCAGAGACATGATAAGCTCATAAACGACTTTTTGACACCTCTCGGTGTGAAGTAATTAAAATGTACCAAAAAAAAGTAGTACTTTTAATGCAATACCCAGGAGGACTAAGGACTTGGTTCTAGGATGATAGCAAGTTTAAAACTCTTTCTCATGAATAGCAATTTCATATGTTTTGAGTAAAAAGCATTTTTGAAAATTTATGTTCAAATATACGTAGTTTTCATTACTTTACATAAATTTTTAAATTAATTAATTTAATTGCCATAAACACGGCCTTTAATTAATTTGGTTCTCTCCTTCTAGCCGAAGCATTAAAGTATATCCGCAAAGCTCTTTTTAGGCTCAAAACTGTAATACAAAGCAAGTGGACATCTTATCTACTATGCTGGCAGCTCGAAAAAGCTCAATAAACTTGAGAAGCTAAAAACTAGTTTGGAGAAAAGAATAGGGGATTCATAAAATTCATAGAGAATAAATACAATACATACAACATTTGCATTAATCTAATAATAATAATAATAATAATCATAATAATAATAATAATAATAATACAAACTGTATAGTGTTTACTGTAAAATTGAAAGAAAATTGAAAGAAATAAAGAAATGGCCGAAGCAGTGGCAAAACAGATATAAAATTTAAGTACTAAAGAAAACACTTAGGGACATTTAATGTCGCAAAAAATCAATACAATTTGCCTTTTATGCCCCTTCCACACTTCTCAGCTTCTAATCTTTTTATTTGATCTTTGCTTGTAATGTAAAGTCATTTCTTTTCAATTGTAACGCTGCTGCTGACGTCGACAAATCTATTGAGGGATTTATGATAATTTCTCAAAGTTTTTATGCAACAGCGACACCAATCATCGCATAAACATCAATGACGGGCAAAAAGGCAAAACAAGCAGGGACAAAAACATGCAATATTGGATACATTTCCTCTTTTTTTTATTATTCATACCTCTGCAATGCCAAAGCTTCTGCTTATTTGCTATCGGGATTTAAGCCTCCATCAGTGTCATTATTATCTCTCCAGTTGCCTTTTTTTTGCCATTTCCAGTTATGGGTTCATTAAATTAAACAAAGGAAAAGTCAAATATTTCCTAATGGTTCACTTCGTTCAAAAGTTTTTCGCTTTAATAAGTATTCCTTTCAATTTTGTTCCATTGCTTATTCCCGCGTAACGACCAACCATAATAATAATAAGTCAAATAAGATCGAAATTTTGTCTTGCGTTTCTTCCTTCCTCTCGCGAATTTTTTCATCAATCAATACAATACGAAATGTAGTTTGTGACCTTAAGCAAGAGGTTCGTGTTTATAAGTTGCTGATTGAGGAGTTTGACACAAATTGTAAAAATATAAAAGCTGGAGCTTCCCCCGCTGTAGTTTTAAGGTTTTTAAAAGCTACGAAAAATTAGTTACTGGAATTTATATATATTTTTTTTTGATGCAGCAAACACATTGTCATGGATGAAATTAGAACTCTCAACATTATTAATCAGTTTCAAAAAAAGATTGGAAAGCTTAGAGGAATTGCTTGCCAATTAGCATTTTTACAAATGCCGCCGAGTACGCATCGCTTAAAGGACTGCACAAGAAAGTTAAAAGAATAAGCAAAAACTTACAAATAACAAGCAAAACCGTCCGTGCACTTTAGAGCCCTATTTGGTAATAGGCTGTAAAAGAAGACTTAAAGTTTCCCTCTATTCATAACGGTTGTATATTGCCTAAAAGCTTTTTTTTACTAAAAACGATTTTTATAAGAAATGGTTACTGGGAAACAAGCGCATAAACCGCCTTTTTTACAATATAAATAACAAAAACAAATTTCCATAAAGTATCCTTAAAAAGCAGTTATTAAAAAATCCTTAAAAGTTCTTCACATAAAAACAGTGTAATAACTTTTGAGGCTTTTCAATATAAGCAATTAGCGAATTTCCTCTGACGTCGCAATATTCTGTGGAATATTTAATATTTTTATAAACAGAATAACTATTTGTTATTGTAAAGTGTATTTAGTGCTCAAAGCTCGAATATTAAGCTCGAATATTCTTAAGTTCTTAAGAACATCTGTGATCTGTATTTGGACAAGAAAACTAAAATTAGAATTTTTTTTGGGGTCTTGCAGCAAAGGTCGATCAGTTAATAACATAGTAATAGCTCCAGCTAGAACAGGTAAAGATAATAAAAGTAATAAAGCTGTAATAGCTACTGATCATACAAATAAAGGTATTCGATCAAAATGAATACCTGTTGCTCGTATAATAATAATTGTAGTAATAAAATTTACTGTTTCTAAAATTGATGAAATTCCAGCTAAATGAAGAGAAAAAATTGCTAAGTCAACAGATGAACCTCTATAAGCAATATTAGATGAAAGAGGAGGCTAAACAGTTCATCCTGTGCCAGCTCCATTTTCAAATATTCTTCTTGTTAGTAATAAAGTAAGTGCAGGAGGTAATAACCAAAAACTTATATTATTTATACGTGGGAATGCTATAACTGAAGCTCCTAACATTATATGGGTACTAATCAATTTCCAAACCCTCCAATTATAAATGGTATTACTATAAAAAAAATTATAATAAAAGTATGAGCTGTAACAATTACATTATAAATTTGATCATTTCCAATTAATGCTCCAGGATGTCCTAATTCAGTTCGAATTAAAATTCCTAAAGAAGTTCCTACTATACCTGCTCAGGCTCCAAAAATAATATATAAAGTTCCAATATCTTTATGATTAGTAGAAAATAGCCATTGTTCCGATTAAATGGCTGAAAATAGGCGATAAATTGTAAATTTATTTATGAGAAATTTCTCTTTAATCAATAATCAATAATTATTTGGCTTTATAGTCAATAATGACATTAGACTGCAATTCTAAAGGAGTAAATAATTACTAAAGCTTTAATTTTAAAACTTAAAAGATTTCTTTCTTATATTCATAGCTTTGAAGGCTATTAGTTTATTTAACTTAAAGCTTTATTTAAGTTAAATAATATAAAGCAGCTTTTATTTTAAGCTGCTAAGCAGCAACCACATTAATAATTTGTGTTTTTAATTTAATAAAACTTAAATATTTATAATCAGATTTAAAAAATTTCCCCCAGCTATTACTTTTATTTAAAATAGAATTTAGATACATTTTCCTTTTATTTAAAATAGACTTTGGATATATTTAAGATACATTTTCTCTAAGTGTATATACAGTTTAATTTTCTAGAAAGAATTAAACTGTTTGCTTTTTACTCACTTGCAGGAATTTTTATTACAATTACTTATATGAGATTCATTTAATTTAAGTAAAATTTTACTGAATTTTAAAGAATAAAAGTTTTTATTTAAAATAATATATACATATTTTTTTAAAATTCGAACCCCGATTTTTTTTTTGTCTATTTTGGTTTTAACATTTATATTTTCAAATTTACATTTACTTCCAGTCAAGTATCGTTAAATACCTTTTTTTCCTTGTTCTTTTCACATTCAGAAAGTTTAGATACTTGTTCGCATTACAAGTGTATCAAATATTAGCAATCTTGTAGAAACCAAAGCAATCAAAGTTAAATTTGGTTAATCAAAGTTAACAGTACGGTATAATGACTGCTTTCAGAAATCTAAAATTCTCATTTTGGTTATATAAAGCTTTAAGCATTTCAACCACAATTACAATCCCAAAGACTCCTTTGCGGTTGAATTAAAAAATACAAAACAGTTCAAGCAGAGTCCGATTACTTCAAAAGCAGTATGGATTGAAAGGATTATTCTACGAATTAATTAACAGCAAATTGAAATTGCAAAATTAACCACAACTAATCACACAAAATACAGCCAGCAGTATTTAAATTATGTTTTTGTATACATTTGAAGTGGATGGGTTTTGTTACAAATGCAAGTAATGCGAAATATGCTCGATAAGCAAAGGTTTAAGACGGACTTAAGAGAGAGTCAGGACTGGGGAATGCCGAATGAGGAATTGGCAATTAACGGCCGAACTTTAATTTGGAACATATTCAGCGCGTTCACCATAAGCGTTCAATATAATCGCCACCACTGGCCTAAAGACATCGTTATAATGCTTTTGAAGGAAGGAAAGTACGCAGAATAAAAAAGGGTATCCTTTATTTAAAATAAAGTATCGCCGTATAAAAATATAATAACAAGTTTCTGTGTCATTAAATTAATTTAATGCCAACCGCATCATCGGTTTTCATTCTTCTGTTAACTTCTGTACTCTATTTTTCACATGTTACAGTCGGCAGCCTGTCGGCTGAAAGATAATATTACAAGATCTGTTCATCTCCTAAATGCCTACTTCTATTCCGTAAGGTTGAATGCTTATCTGACAGAATATTTATAATTATAAAATTTGTCATTAATTTAACGACTTAAAAGTCAAGGTTTTTCTTGCCTTAAAACTCTAAAAATAATTGACATAAAAATAAAATGGTCCTTTTAATCCTTTTTCTAGTCAGTAAGCATGTCAACACACACACTGTGAATCTCTTAAATAAGAATTTTCATTTTATCACTTTCTTATACACATTTGCTGCCGTAAATCATAATAATAAAAGATATAAATATAATTTCATTTTCTATGAAGAAGGATCTACAGGGTCTAAAATTTAATGGTAGTAAATTTTATGGTGCATACAAGCCGCAATCTGGAATCACAAACTTTTCGCCACTTTTGCGGCTGTATTTCACCAATAAAATTTCAAGTATTCATTGTTAAATAATCAATTGGCTTTGGTTACCAATGTATCCTTTTTATTTTGTATAGCCCAATGAAATCCGCCTGAAACTATTATCAATTGTAGCCTGAGCTATCTGGCATATGGTTTCTTCCACCATTATCCTTTAGCTTAAGCAGTACGAAAATTAACCGATGGTCTTTTTTCTTCAAGAAGCATTCGGCACTTTGAATGACGATTTACTATTTATTTTTCATATGCCCCTCTGTATACCTGCAAGTAATTAAATTCTCTAGTGAACTTGCATGACTATCCACATTCGGAAAATTCTAGTTTTTCTTATTTCATACACAGGGTGAGGTGAAAAAACTGCAACAAAGTAAAACGTCATAATATTTTCATTTTTTTTAAATTTTATTGAATGAAAGCAAAAAAATCGGAAATAGCATCAACATTTAGAACAAGTTTAGATTTGTTCGAATTGGTCACCTTTGGCACGAGTTATGACCTTCAAAAGGCCAATGAAACCGTCACACGCTGCCCGAATGTTGCTCTGCGGTATTTTGGCCCATTCCCTGTGAAGCGCTTGCTTGAGCTGATCGACACTTTGGTATTTTTTAGTGCCAACCTTGCTTTCCAAAATACTTTAGACACAATAGTCCAACGAATTGGTATCCGGAGATTTTGGTTGCCATTGTGCGCTGGAAATGAAGCGAGGAACCTCATTTTGTAACCATTCTTGGATGGCGCAATATGACCTAAACATATAAAGAATTTTCTAAACCTGATTATATTAAAATTTTTTTTTTCGAATGCAAACATTGACAAAAAAAATACTCCATAATGTAATCATTGGCTTCCGACCATGATGACCAATTTTCCCCAGCCATAATTTACTTTTACATGATAATACGAATTACAAGAATTAGACACTACTTGAATACGAAGAATTTTCTTACTTTGCTATATACCTGCTCATATAAAATTTTATATGTGCTATAATTATGTATGCCAGCTCTGAACACTTCACTGGTCCTGTATGCCTTCTTCACTGCTCTTTCCAAAAGTTGCAATAGAATATGATCGTGAAAGTGTAAATGAAGTGAGTAATATAAATTCTAAAACACATTTAGTGCTACAGATGTGCTACAGTGTACGTGAATACCGGCCTATGTGGCTTAACTTCACGGTGCGCTTAGCACTGAATAAATTAGTGCATTTACTAAGCCACTGTGCAAGCACAGGTGGCAATTCTTGATTAAAAGATTTAGTTTTAACCAAGAGCCTTGCTATGACGTTCGGCACTGTACAAGCCTTACTAATAGGCATTTTGCAAGAATAACTCCACCGCCATCTTCGGGGTAAACCCCACTTGACTATTCAATTCATGCATGCAAGAAATCATAATCACTCCAAGAATTGCAGAGAGCCCGCCCTCAGAGGGGAGAACCATCTGCTGCCTACTAGCTTCTGTTGAATGGCAACAGCACCTAGAAAACTAGTCGCTTGACCGGATCGTATCGAGCGTTAGCATCAATGCGATACCAGCCACTGAAAAGAAATCTCCCAAGCAACTCTTGGTATCAACCACATGTCACCACGTGATCTCCTAAGGAAGCCTCACCAAAAACCGGCCACAACTTCATTCTGTGCTGTTAGGTCGGAGCGAACTTGGTCTATGGACAAAGTCACTAAAGCCGCACAAATTTATCCACGAACATAATCAATTAACTCCGTGGAATGTGAATTAAGTCCGTCCTCGATAAAAGTTCGGTTCAGGTATTGTGCAAACCCAAAATCACTCATTAACCTACGCGATAAAAATCCATTGTGGGGCTGCCGGTACCCGTGGTGCCAGTATAAAGCCACTGGTGGTGCTTTTGGAGAGAACTCTCAAGAGAGAACTCTCCTAAAATATTCAACCATGAATCGATTAGGTTATGCTAGACCTAATCCCAGACCAACAAGCATAGCTTGCCTTTCCCTATTAATTACTTATAAGCACTTCCTTTGCCATATTATTTCATGGATTGGGTAGTGACAGAGAAGTTTTACCGGTGTTTGCCAAAGGTCAAGGTCTGGAAACGCAGGATACCGTCTCCCCAAAGTGCACACCACCAATTTGTAAATTTCACCAAGGTGCATACCGTAATACCCTGGGGGTATTTTGTGCTACAGAAAGTAATGCAAAAGTATGTTGAATTAACATTAATTGCTTTTTTTCAGAATCCTTAATTAAAAATTCGAAAAATAAGGCCCCTATTATGGTTCACAACAGTTGTAAATTTGATGTTGTATTTTTGAAATTGCGATTATGGTTTACAACAGTTGTTTTTAGGTGTTGTTGTCAGATGCATTTTTTGAAGAACAACCCTGTGAAATACACAGGATCTAGATGTTGTAAACCATAATCAGAAAAAGTGTAGGTGTTGTGTTGTCTGCTCTACAACACAACACTTAGATGTTGTGAACCATAATAGGGGCATAAATGTACGCCAAGCAAGTCATATTTTACTTTAAACAGTTACAGTTAAAACCTAAAAACCTAACAAAGCTTCTTATAAGTATTATTTAATGTTGCTATTATTTTGTTATTTAATCAAAGCTTTTCCTTTTACTTTCTATTAAAACGCTTTTTCGAAAAAGCTTATATAAAACCAAAATTAGATTTTAATTTTAGATTTTTAGATTCTTTTTTTTTAATTAGATTTTATTTTATTTTAATTTCAACCTTATATGTTACTTGATACTGAATTAATTATCTATAAAATATATAATAATATGGAAGTAAACTACACTGTATTCAACTACTACTTTATTCAAATAATTATTTTAAAATAAGCTTCAGTATATTAAAGGGTCTTGAGAACACAATTTTTTTCTTTATGTAAAATGCAAAAGATTGCTGCCTCGTTGAAACTCATTTGTTGATATTTCATCAGTTTCCTATGAATGGAAGGTAATGCTGAAAAAATGTTTACCTCAAAGCAATCATGAATTACTATTCACTCAAGTCAATGTTTTTGTGTAGCCATGCAGTACCGAAATTTGTATGGAACGTAATAAATATAATGACACACATACATAGACATATCTATATGTAAAATATATACGTGTAAGGATATGCTAAACAGTTTGACGTAATGCTTTGATCTGCACAGTATGCATGGCTAAAGGTGAAACGTAATTTGCAAAATCAATTAAATTTGCCATCATTCTGTAATACTTCAATGCTACTCGCATAAATATATATATATATACGCACATTAAGTTGAAGGTGTTTGTTGATGAAAATTCAGAATATGGAAACTTTAATCAATTAGGCAATAAACTCAGAAACATAGTATTTACAGAGAGACCGCAAAGGCTCTGTTATTACCTTGAGATATAGAGAAAATATCGTAGAACAGTGGAGGAAGTTGGAACAATAAAATACAACAGCAAAGTTATACTTCAGCTAAACTCTCTCAATATTGATTTTATTTGCTGTGCGTTTAAATAGAGCAGCCTGTTTAGCGATTGAAGATAAAAGCAAACCAATCAGTAGATACTGTTAAGCTTCTTCTGCTATGCCAATGCACTTAAAAATCAGATGAGCATCACATAAAGCCTTGAGAAAGGTTGTGACATCTACACAGCAAACACACTTCATTCGATATGAATATATTTTATTTTCCTAAAAAAATAAATAATAAATAAGAATATATAAATTGATAGAATATTCCAAGTAATACAAAATGTTATTACATGGCTCACAACATTAAAATCAACATCTTAAAAAAAGATTAGCTTTTATAATAGCACTTATTTTGGGCATAAAAGCCCAGAGTATAGTGACACATAAAAGTAAACACAAACAGTCTCAAATTTATGTTTCAAGCATTTCGATTTTTTACCAAATAAGCAAGTAGAAAATTCAGTGTGGAGATGAACTCTATGAAAACTCAAAGAAAATATTTTTTATTTAAAGAATTTATATAAGAAAATATATTTAAATATATTCTTAACTGCCAAATCATTTATGATGTGCACTGTATTTGAAAACATTACCCAGCATGTACACTTATCGATATCTCTCAACAGCCTAACTAAAGACATCTTTAGTTAAAAAGAGCTTTAGTGTAGCTAAAGAGTTTTTTAAGTGTAGCGTATGATTAATATTTAACGATTTGAATATTTATCATACAAACTGCTGCGCTCTGACTTTGTAGGGATTCCACATCCGATGATGCGTACGCAAAGCAGTCACTTGTTCGCCAAGAAAAACTGTTTCACCGATGTCACTTGTTTCCGACCGAATTCCCTGACGTAGTTTGTTCCAGGATTGCATACGTCATTCGATAGTAGTAAACAATAGTGCTAAGTTGTTTGAATAAAAAAATTTAGAACGCAGTGTTGTATTTAGAATGACGCCATCTTTGATTAGCCTTTAAGTTGAATCAGAAATTCTATGATACCTCAAAATCGTTTATATAAATACAGATATTTTGCAATACTCTTATGCAAATAACAAACATACGTAAATGGAGAAAATATTTATACGAGATCTGAAAGTCGTTATTCTATTATGTTTTAGAAAAACCAAAAAACGAAAAAAGCAAAAAAAAGCTACGAACACAAAAAAGACTTTTAATAGACCTCAACGTTGAAAAAAGTTTGTGAGGGAGGTATGAAATTTTTCATTATAATATCTTATACATATATAAAAATAATTATTAAAATGTCCATTTTCTTCCTCTTTTGACTGAACAAATTTTTTTTCAACATTATATGGCTACGCTACGTAAAAATAAAAGCAATCTGTTTTACAGGACATTTTCAAGTGTGATAATTTGTACAGGCCTTTCGTCCTGACTGTGGGGAACATGTTTACAATAGTGCACCCAACCGTTTATGACGACGAAACATTTTTGAGAAAAGAACACAAAATGACCTTTTTTGTCTAAAATGTTGGCTTTTGATTTTGCTGAAAAGAAACCTCCATAACTAGCATTATATTACATTCTCAAATCAACTTTACGTAAATTTTCATAAAGAAATTGAAAGAGCAACTGAGTTTACTATTTTTGGCCTTTTAATTTTTTACCAAATAGAAAATTTCACTAATTTTTCTACTTCATGCAGTTTTGAGAGGATTGTATGATCTACGAGTATTTCACATAAAAATCTTATCAAGTAATATGTACAATACTAAGCGCAATAAATTAGGTATTCATTTCTATTAGTGAGTTGTATGTCGGAACAGGGCATTGTAGTTACCCTACAAAATTTAACATATTCAAAGTTTTTTAAATCATTTACATTTCTTTTAAAAAAATTAAGAAAAACAAATTTTATTACTTAAAAAAACTATTCTATCTTCTAAGAGCGTTGCCACACAAACAGAAACTTAAATTCCGCAATTTCTTTACAAGTACTGTTAAAAGTATGGTAGTAAATGCACTCATTTTTTCTACACAAGTTTTTGTAATATTGAACTTACAAACTTTGAAATTTGAATACAAAAAAATCGTATGCTTTAAATTAAATGCATAAGAACACATATGTATTAAGATCTATGACTTTCAAGGCTAAAATATTAATTCAAGAAAGTGTTGCTCACGACCCATATACGAGTAGTTTTTAAGTTGAATTAAATCGCCATGAAAGAAAATAATGGTGCATTTCATTGAGTTTTTATAAAAGAGAAAAATTCAAAGGAAAGAAAAAAAACTAGATTTTTCAAAAAATGCATGTATAATCACGAAAACACAGAGTTTATGTACAAGTGCAAGCAACATAGACGAGTATGTAATTTTTTTATACTAAAAGGGAAGCCTTGAAAAAGCACAAGTAAAGGAAGGATGAAATATTTGAAATGTGAACAAAAATATAAATTTACTAGTACACTGAAAACTATTTTCAAATATTTTATATAATTTCCTTAACGAGTTTTAGTACTTATAATAAAAATAATAAGTAAAACGGGCAATAGTTAGCCGATATTTTATTCGTATGTGAGAGAATGGGCACTGCTTACAAAAAGAGCGAAAAGTATTACAGCTGCGAATAGAGTGGATACGGAAATACAATGATATTACAAACTTATTAAAATATTTCAAACTTTGTAAAATAGAAATGAAAATAATATTTTTCTAAATGTACTCGTACGTTGTATATTCGAGTGTAATAAACTGGAGCACATGAGGAAAAACGCATGTTTATGAATAAGTAGGGAATAAAAAGAAGAGCAAAAACGACATTTTACAAGCACAACTAATATACACAATAAAACCTTTAACTGGCATTACATGTAGATAAACACAGTTTGTCGGGGAAATAGTCCTATATGAATATTTGCATATATTGGAAATTATTTATTTACTTTTGAAACACAAACAGTTTTTACAAAGCATTAGCTGAACAGTACTTTATATATACTGTATTATATCCATATATATATATTTATATATAGGAGGTATGATCTGTTAGCTTGGCCATATCAGCCATTTTGGATTAGCAGTTGGTTTTTGACAGATAAAAAGGGGTTGTCGTGTTTTCATGGCTCTTCGATTTTTTACTATTTTTGTTGTAAATTTTGAGCAAAAACAATGTCGCTTGGGAGCTGTTGAACGACGTCATAACTGATCTTGAATCATTGGATCATTGAAAACCAAATCCCAATCATCTCAGTGGAAGCATCCAGAAGAGCCATGACCGAGAAAAGGAATCCAAGTTCGATCAAATGTGAAGGTTTTGCTCACTATTGTCTTCGATTGCAATGGCGTGGTACATTATGAATTCTTGCCACAAGGCCGTACGATCAATAAGAAATACTACCTTGTAGTGATGCGCCGTTTGCCCGTAGTAATTCGTCCGAAATGCACACAATTTACATTTATATTGCGATTATAGTTATATTTCGATCACACCTCGTATACACGTTCACATGTATACACGTTTACATATTACACGATCCCTATTGCAAACCAGAAAATCTCTTCATTGTTATATTTTTTTTTTAATAGAAACGAAATACAAATAAATATTATAAAGTTTCCGACAGTGTAATTTTTCAAAAATGAAACCAATTTTTAAAGTTTTTTAAACGATATTCCATAACGTGGTTAAGAATTCAATACTGTCATGCTCGTAAATTACGTCTTATTATGCAAAGATTTACTTCACACAGTGTACACATACATGTGATCTTATAAAAAAAAGTGACATTAATTGTTGTTACAACACAACACATGTGTGTTTACATGTATATAATTTTAAAAACACTAAAAATTACAACAACTTCGGATAAAAGAGAAAAAAAAAATCAAACTCACTTCTGTTTATGTATACGGACGCGTGGAAGTTATTGTGAATAGAATTATTATGGTAAATTATGAATGAATGAGTGCATGTATGTAGGTGTGTAGGTATGGATTGGTGCATGCATGTGCGTAAACTTGTATTTATTTCTATAGATTTAATAAGAATCAAATAAGAGAGATCAACTAACAAGCTCACATTCAGGGAATGTACGTACTCGTACGAGTATATAAAAAAGAAGCAGATTATTTTTATACATACGCATCTGTTTAGTTGGCAAGTATATTTTGTAAATAATAATACTGATTTGCTACTAAATTTCCTTCTATTCTTTCACATTTATGAATGGCAAGGAAATGAATTGTTAATAGAGATAAAGCAGATGTATTTACGGACATACTTAGAGATTGACATGTATAAACAAATGGATAAATAGTGATTTGGCACGAGTGTTTTTCAAAAAAAAAAAAAAAAATACTTGCACACATGCATGAATAGTTGATGATATCAAGGACTTACATATAATCACTGTTGTGTTTGTCAAAGAAAAACCTCGGCATTGCCTTAAGTATGCGATTATAACTTGTAGTTGAGCATTTTATTTAAGAGACTTGATTTAGTCATTTTCAAAGTTTCTTATATTATTTAATGGGCTGAAATTGAACCTTTTCTCCTTGCTCTTTGTTCCCTTGCAGTTCAAGTTAAAACGAGAGCAGTTACTTCACACAAGCTATTAATCCTCTATTGTTTTTTCAATCAGACCACTTATTTCAAAGGTATTTATTAACTTTTAGTATACATTTGTTAACTTCTTAGCAGACAAAAGCATTAAAATAAACAAATAAAGTCAATCTATAATTTAAAATTTCACATAACATTTTCCATATCCAATTTTTAAGAAAACAGCTCGAAATTCTACATTTCAATTTTATTTTCAATTACCAGGCTTTGAATTTAAATAAATCTTTTTGTTTGCTACCAGTATTTTAATTAAATACTGGTTAAAATATTAAATTGGGTACTCCTGGTTTCCGAATATGTATACTTTTGATGAGTAATAAATTTAATGTCATTAAATATGATTTCAAGCTTTAGGCTTGAAAACTTAAGAAATAATACAAATCAAATGAGCCAAATCCATAGAATTGTACGCTGGAAATTCCTCCCTAGGCAAAAATCGAACCCGCGAACTCTGGTTTAATAGGCTGTGCTTTAATCATTTGCCGACGGCGGCATCCGTAACTTAATTTTGCGTAACTTAAATCTCTAAAAGAACAAAATAGTAAAATATCGCTGGTCAATTAAGAACTTTTATTTATGTCTTCTACGAAGACGTGTAATTAAGTTTGTCTTTATTTAGTTTATTAGATTAATTTACAAATCTAAAGGTTTACTGCTATTATTTAGCATCGATTGTTTAGTTTAGTTTAGTTTTTCAGTATCAATAAATAAGCTGGAGATACGAACGAGTATGAAATAAGTTTGTCTTTATTTATGTCTTCTACGAAGACGTGTAACCTCGTCCGTATTGCTTAACAAACTAAACTATGACTTAACCTACTTAAGCCTAAGTTCACCAGAGATGATCGGTCAATAAACTTAAACTTTTTTCCAAAGTCTTTAAAAACGAATCATTAGAATTTAAATTTTTACTATTAAAGTAATTTAAAGGAAATTTATTATTAAAATTGTACCTAGAATTCAGTAATGACAAACAAAGTTTTAAATTCCTAACAAAAGACCAATTTATTATTTTTTTCATTTATATAAATAAAGCTAATTCATAGAAAGTACTTCTGGGGTACTTTATTAAAAAAAATATAAAGAGGTTGAAAATATAATACTTAAAATTGGTATTGGTACCTAATAAGCCTAACATGAAGTAAAGTACTAGAGTGCTAAATATATTAGTTATCAATTATAATGATTTATCAAAATTATAAATTTAATAACGATTAAAATTTTTCTCTTCTAAAGTTTTTATTGCATTCAGTGCATGCCACACCAACAGATTAATAGAAGCATAAATAACTTCTATAGTTTTTCTAATATTATTGATTGTGTGCTTTATTTGATGAAAGAAAATAAAAAATCGAAAACATTCCATATAAAGTAAGCAGCTTAATTTTAATAGTATCAGTAAACTTTATATAACAAAACAATGTCGGTCATTAGTTTTAAAATTGTATTAAAAAAATATTTTATTGTTCATAAATAAGAAAATAATAATCCGAGATAGTTACGGTATACATTTTTACCTTTACAAGCAATAAAATAATTATTTTATTTTGTATTTGCGGGACATAAATTTGTATTTATTTGTGGTTTGAAAATGCACTAAATTCAGAAAATTAATCGACAATGTAAATAAAAGCCTGGATTGGCAACACCGTACACTTGCAGTTGTTGTGCAGTGGTTGCTTTTTACATTTACATTCATTTATTTTCTATATTTATATTTGGCTTGATATAAATTTAAAGAAAAAAATAAATGTTATAAGGAAATTAATACACTTGAACTGATTGTTGCATTCTTGTTTCAAAGTTGATATCATTAAAGTTTATCAGCCTTTCGTTGTTAACGAGCTTGCTAACTAAGCCGACCAACAACTCTTTTCAATCTTTGGTAACACTTTTGATACACTTTTATGTAACGATATTTAAGTGGTTAATGAAATACCAAAAGTAGTGAAAACTTTTTTACTTTTAAATCTGCGGATTAAGTATTAAGTTATAGTATTATGCATTTTTCACGATTCATCATTCCTGTTTTCTAGTTTTAAATATTTTTAACATTTTCAACATGTCTGTGGGCGAAAATTTGTTATTTATATTTAAATGTGAAATTTATTCATAACGTGAATTTTAATCTCCTTTTTATTTTCAGAGATATTAAATAAACATTTATTTCGTATATGCTTTTGTTAAAAGCACACAGTGCTAAAAAACTCCTTTAAGAGATGATTGATTATACTGCAGTTTCATTTCTACAGACAACTTAAATAGAAAATTTCATTTCATATTTAAAAAGTTCAAGTTCGTTTATTTTCTGTGAAGCGAATTAAAATCGTTATACAAAATTGTATTAAAATTCCAAAGAATTTAATTAAATTTTGTGAAACATAGATAGAAGAGAGGAAAACTGTAGAATAATTTTGAAGATAAAAATTGCAAAAGCAGTTGTTGTAACTATTTACTTAAAGAATGTCGCCAAAGTGTAAATAGAAAAGTCAATTAAATGTAAAACAAATTATTAATACAACTTTTCCATAAACAACTTGAACTTGGCGTTTGTCTTGAATGTTTGTTGTATTTCGACAGATGGTCCACCATGTCGCTATTGTTTCGGCTACCACTGACAATGACAACAACACAATAAGTTTTACTATAAAGTTTTCAAATTACCCTTTTTATTCGCCCCACAATGTAGTCGCAACCATATAAGTGTGGCTTTTTAAATATAACTTTATATAATGAATATGCTAATCCGATTTAACACAGATACTCTGAATTCATTAAGCACACTCGTGTTGCAAAAAAGGACCCCAGTCGTATTTAGGAGCATCGTCGGTTGTAGTAAATCACACTACAGATGTAAATAAATAGTGTATAATTAATTTCGCTGATGACGACTGGAGTTTATGTGGTTCCTTTAATTTTTAATAAAAAAACAAAACAGAGTTGCCACTGAAATAGTGAAACAAGCAATATTGCTTAAGGTAGTATTAAAAAAAACAAATATTTAACATAAAATAGATTAAATATTTGACTTTACGTGTAATCGCAAAACTTTTAAACCGTTTAAACATGTTAGACTATATTTGACAAAATTCATTTTTTATCAAACATTTGACTAGTGTAATACGGTCATTCAAGGATTCAAACCTCTTTCGTGCTATATCTGGGGATTTCCCTTAAACTTTCTCGAAGATCTCATTATTTAACACATATTTTTTATTTCAATCAGTAGCACGATTTATTAAGTTTTCTCAAGGCAATCACATGAATAAACTAATTGTAGCAAAAATTTAGCGAATTCCCTGTTCAGTAAACCATTTTACGATATTCGCTGTCGGTGACGATCAGCTGTTTAGTTTTATCGACAAACAACAGGCAATAATTTCTATATTGTTATTTTAAACGATTAGAAGGAATCCTTAAAATTGTATGGTGTTTTCTTATGAATATAATACAGATTAAAAATTTGAATTAAATAATGAAACAAATGCCAATAAAACAAGAACTGGCAAAATGGCTTTTTAACTACAATCATATCGCTAAAATGATTATAACGATAATTTGTCAAAATTGCTATTCAGTAAACATTTTTACGATATTCGCTGTCGGTGGCGATTAGCTACATTGTTATTTTAAACGATTGGAAGGGAGACTTTATATTGTATTGTAAAATGTAAATTAAAATATAAAAAATTAAAAATGTAAATTAAAATTTAAAAATTTTAAATGCAAATTATACATTTTTCCTCTTTCCCTTATAAATGCATTTATTCACAATTATCAAAACATTCATGTAAATGTAAATAGAAAATAATAATTATATATTCATTTGTATAATTTTATATGCAAGTATATATACATATATATATATTTATGATGATAAATGCAGTCTTTTATTATTATAAATATTCAGGACTTCTCGTCGATAAGGAATATGATTATTGAAATAAATATAATGAAAAGGTTACACAAATTAATATTTCGCTGGTTTTAATCCAAAACTTTCTTGTTTTTGCTTTTCCATTTTGTGTTTTTCGTATATCCTGAGAGTGATGCCACATGCCAGAAAATTATAACGATGCGGATAACCGCAACTTACCGAATCACTAAATCATTATCGCTACCGAATATAATTGTCGATAAATCTTGCGGTGTGTGAATCGTTATAGGTTATTGAATCGTACTACAGAACTATGAAATATCGAATTTGTTAGTCTCAACCTCCCACATAAAATATGTGTGTACTCATTCCATCAAAAGTACAATAATTTTTAATGTTATCAGCATATTCTTGATCGTTTCTTTTTCATTTCATGTATGCATTGGAGAATTGGAAACAAAACAAGAATTTTCGTAGTCTACAGGTTCCAGGTACCATTCCGATAAATATAAAAATAGGACTCTACTCGTATCTGTTCAATTGCGGAAAAAAATTCCAAAATAATATTGTCATCGAGACAGACGGAAACAATTAAAGCGGTATTTAAAAATACCTTTAAATATAATCGAGCAATATTACGCTTATGGGAATTAAAAATGAATATATTAAAAGGTATTTTCCACAAATACTAAATAATAATGTGCAATTAATAACACAGCTCATCTCATGTTATTTTGTGAATACACTTTTATCCTGCATTTGTTATATTTGATTTTTTATAAATTTGATTTCTCATAAATTAGAAAATAATTAAAGAATTGCCCAATTGAGGGAAAAGTAAGACAACAAAACTTTAAAATAAAAGTCATTAGAACTTTCATATACAAAATTTTTCTCCAAATGTTTACAAATGCTTCGGAAATATATACTTTGCAAAGAACACTTCGATTAGCTTTCTATTCATAATAAAACATATGGAGTAACCCACCAATCCACTGGGGGCCAAAATTGGCCAGTAAAGTGAAAAAATAATTCAAAATGTTGTTTTACAAATACATAAAGGTGACATCTGAAATCATTAACTTTTCCAAATATCGCTAAAATTTTTTTCTAATGTCTTCCATTTGAAAAACTCTGCAGCTTAAGGACTTCTTGTAAAGCTTTTTATAGGTGGCAGAAAATATGCATTATATAATTACCTTATCTGATGTCTACAAAGCTTCTGAATAACTATATCTGGAATACAAGATTAATATAGATTCAAACATATAATAGAACTTTTAGAATTATATATTTGATGTCTACAAAGCTTCTGAATAACTATATCCGGAATACAAGATTAATATAGATTCACACTTATAATAGAACCTTTTTCCTTACTTCCCCTTAACAGATGTACCTCCAATAGACGATATATATTTTTCTGCTAAAAACTCTTTTTGGTATTCAAGAGAATGAATCAACAATTAAACTCAATATCAGTCATTCTTTTCCTGCATTCTTAAATCCTTTTTATTCCTTTGTAAGTTTAATTGATGTAAGTTTTAAATAGTTTATTGCCTTCAAGGGAATTTTCTTTTAAACAAAATTATGTACATTTTTTATTTTACGATTTATAAAAATAAATGATTGTATTTTAATCACGTGCATTTTCATACCAGTATTTTATTATTCTGTGTAAAATGGCAGGAATATGTCCTTATCAGGACATAATTAATTAAATCCTGATTTAATTAAGCACACTGAGAGAAATATGAACTGAAATCGTTTCATGTTCAAAATTGTAATGAGAAATGATTTCAATTTAGATAATCGCAAACCCCCTTCCTGTACTTTTTGTTTAAAAAAATCCTTAAGGACGAGCTCACATCTCGGTTCAATGCATTGCAAGAATAGCAGTTATCCTTGAGAGCTAATTCTACAAAAAATTAAGTCCATACCAGACTTTAGTGAAACGAAGAATTATTAAAAATCGTCCTTCTGATGAATATCCATTAAAATAATACACTGCGAAAAATAATTTTACACGGAACAATGAACTTTTTTTAAAAGTGTGCGCTTTGCACGACACATACTGGTATACTTGCGTGGAGTCTCTTTCAATTTATATTTGAAATAAAACCACAATTATAAAATTTAATAAGTTTGTAAAGGAAAATTCCAAGAACACGCAAGTAAATGAGCCAGTAAATTATTCGTCATGTTATTTTTTTGCCTTTTGTTTCAAAGGCTACACCTGCGGCTACAAAAATATATATTCTGCTTTAAAATATTCTGCAAACTTTAAAGTATTTCATACTTGAGTGAAAGATAATTGCAAATGTCTTTTATTTCTGAATTCATTTTATGCAAGACCGAGAATGTGAAAACCTTACAAGTGCTGCAGGTGCTTCGTCTATATATACAATAGTTCAAAGGTTATTTGTATTACGCTGCAACTTGCAAAGCTTTTATTGAGAGAATGTTCAAAAGAACACGGAAAATTAAAATTCCAACCAAATGCGAGGTATATATCCGGCAGACGGGGAATAATACCGTTCTCGGATAGATTTAATTCAGAAAATTTATTATAAATAATCAATTGTTTCCTCAATACATTCTCTCAATACATTCAGATTAAGTCCACTTTTTCTATAAAATTACATCTTTATTCATAAATTACATTTTCACATACATACGACTATAATTATATATATCGAAATTTTATCTGTCGTTATGAAAACGAATAATATTTTTGAATATTATTTTTTGATGTATATATAATATAATGTATTACTATATCGTTGGCTTAAGGTAAGAAGGCCCTAACTTGCATTTTTTTCGCAATAGATTTTTTAAACATTTTAGGGTCAATACAATTCATACAGTGGAATTACAAAAATAATATCTTTAAAAAAAATGCGTGTTAGGCTCTTTCTACTTTAGGTATAACAGATATATATAGTATTAGTAGCATACAGAAAGAAATGTCTTTTGTATAATTTTTGTTCGCACAGAGTATTAAAAACGGGCTCCCAAGTTTGTGAGATAATAAAAAAAATATTTAACACGAATCATTTATAATATAAAATATTTTAAAAAATAATAAAATGTGATATAAAAATAAAATAAAAAAAATTAAATATATAAAAAATAGAAAAAAAAACATAAAAAAATAAAAAAGTGTGTTAAATAATATTTATAAATAAACTTATTAACGAAAATTTATACGAAAACCTTTACTTTTGCAATGCTAGAGGGGAAACTCATTTGATCAAATTGTGGAAACACAAAATAAAAGGAAGTTACTTGATTTATAGCCAGTATTTATCGCCACTTGAATATGGAACCATGGTTCCTTTTATTAAAAAACTGGTATCGTATCTTCGAATTTTGCTGTGTTTAGCTTTAATACTGGCAATTTCATATAGTTGTTTTCAGGTTGAAAGAATCCTTTACTGTCAAGCTAAAGTAATCAATCTTTCACGAGGTAAGGAAGCCGTTTGAAGCGTGTCCTTTATGTATTCATCATTAACATAATATGATGCCATTATCAGTTTATTTTCATGCCCCGACATAGTTTTTGTCATTAATTTGATGATCAAATGTCACGTCTGCAAATTATTGCCTCATCATGTAATTTACTGCACGTATTTATGGCAGCTCTCTACTTTGTTATTTAACTTAAAATATTCTTTATTAAATAATAATTTTTTTTTTTTAATAAAGTAGTTTTGATTTGCTAAGATATCCACGAAATTTAAAAAAAAAGTAAAAGTTTTTAGTTTAGTTACAAAGTTAAAAAATGCCATTATAAGCATTGTCACTATGAGGAAGCTGCATGGAGTGACTGAACTGTGGTTTTGTTAAGTTAAGCTTAAATTAAAATACCTAAAGAAAATTTTCCATCATTAACATTAATTGTCGAATATCTGAAATAAGTTCAAACTATATCTGAATTTTTATAGCCAAATAATGGTGTCGATGCTTGCTTGCATAGTAAATTATAGAATTTACCTTGACGAAAACTTTAATTGAAATTTTTTCTGCTAAAATAGAATTGCGGAAATTTTTTGTCTTGATTAATTTTTCTGATACGGCGTAGTGAAAATTGAAAAAGCTGTTAGGAATTTAATTTAAGAATTTGATATTTTTGGGAGAAACAAAACCCCCAGCAGAAATATTGGTACTGGTACGGAAAGTTGCCAGTGTAAATACTGGTAAAAGTACTATTTTTGATCGGCATTCTTCATAACTTCACTTCACTTAATGAGTTTTTATGTTTCAATGAATTTTCGTTTTATGGAAAAAATAATATCAATCCACCATTAAATTTTATGTGTACGGGAGTTTTATTTAGAATTTTTCCATTCCCTTTTTGTCCCTCGTGATATTAATAATGCAGAGAAAATCATAGCGGTGATTATTTTTATCATTTATGGCCCGTCCAAACACGCACACGTTTGAAATGCTTAATCAATGAAATTATTTTTTCTGTCTCGTTTTGGAATGTTTGCCCAGCGGAGAAGATATAAATTCCTGTAAATCAATATTTAATGTAATTAATTTAATCATCTCCATTGTAGTAGTGAACATTGAATCATTTTCTAATAATCTACAATGTGAAAAGTAAAATAATAAATATAAAAATAAAAATTAATTGACTTTGTAATTCTCATTTGCTTCGTTGTGGCTGGTTATGTATTGCCATCCATCTGAAAAATTCAATATCATTTTATAATCTTTCTTAAACAATTCCTTAAAAGATTTTTGAGTGTTTCTGAAAAATTTTATAGGAAATTACTAGTAATCGTGCATGATTATCATAAACAATTGGGCAAACTAGATTTTTGCCATATTTCTATTAAATCAAAACCTAACTAGAAACTAGAAACATAACTAGAATCAAGTATATTTTCTTTAGAGTTCTGCAATTCGGAAGAGACTAGCAACACATTATTCTGAATGAGATCATACCTTGCAGGCTCACAATCTTCTATATCATAATGTTGTATTCCACAATGTTCTATTGCATGCCGATAATGTCAGGATTTTTCAAACTTATAACCATAGTCCTTGAGAGAAATTGTTTTCAACGGACTTTTTTGGGGTACTATTATCTGATATGCAAACATTTGCAATTCTCATGAAATGTTAGAGCTCATCAGCTCGATTTCGTATTCTCATTGATTCTGAATTAAAATTTAATAATCATATTAGTAATATTTTTAATGATCTGTTCTTTTTTCATTTCTATAATTTTTTTTTTTTCATAAAAGTTGTTAATAAAATGTTCGCTGGGCAATGAGAATTCCTATTAAATATTTACATTTCTTTCTGCCTGTAATAGAAGAAAATTGCAATCATTTACACAAGCCATTAATAATCGACAATCTTTATTTTTGGCACCTTTAATTTATGATTATTTTCATCTTCTATTCCTTAATTACTTCTTTGCTGGCAATGCAGAGCCTCTATAATTGAATATCAGCACAGCTGTATATCTTAAACTAATGCTAACATACTGGACCACACCATTATATAGAATATTAGACAGTCATTAGCAGGTTTGAAAAATTTATTAAATTTTAAAATGTGTCCTGTCAAATTGTCCTGTTTTTCGCCATAAAAAATTTTTATGGTCACGTATTACTCCTAATCTTCAAATAACGTATATTTTTTATATGAAAGTTACGAAATAAAAATTGTGGAAATAAAATTTATTTGAGAATATAACAAAATATGATAAGTATGACCCGTGTGATCAGTAAGTCATGAATCAGTAAGTCATACTTGGATACCCAATACGCCTTAATCCGATATGAAAGTTAGTTATGAGTACGAAACATTTTCTAAGGGATTTTTTTTTCTTTTGAATTAAAATGAATTCCAAGCCTTTTTATTATTGCATTGTATTTGTACTCTGTATCGTTACTGCTGCACTGTGGGCCATATCTACAATTATTGATAGGCGTCACCAACAAAGTTAAATTATAATAAAACAAAGTAATATATTTTTCGTATCAATACAGCGAGTTATGCTGGCTAGAAAATTCTAGAAAAAAAATGTTAAATAAGATTTTTGGCATGCGGGCGCAAGGCCAATGAGTACAAATCGCAAACCAGATTGCCAAGTTTCACAACTATATCCTAATATTTACTGCTCATATTTATATTTATTCATATTTATTATATATTATATTTTTTATAATTTATTTAATATATATTCTAGTGTTCAATTGTTTTTAAAATAAAAAAAAAAATAAAATAAATCCGCCAATGAGCTTTAATTCCACGATTGATTAAGCCATTGTATGAACTTATTCTTACGTGGAAAGCTTTTTGAATAATCTGCTTCATCCTGTTGGAACCTCATGTTGGTAAGAGGGAGGAGGGAACATCCTGACCATCATTGTTTTCAGAAAGTTGGGCCCCAGCTTACAAAGCGTATTATAATCTTATGAATTATACACCCTCCAAATATGAGAAATCGGCTTTCACTTAATTAGTCAACCATAAATTAGAAGAATGGGAGAAGCAAATTTTAAAGGTAAATTCAACCTCTATATCATCTTGATCCCATTCGCAGTGTTGGTCTGAGGTAACTCTACTCAAAACGAAATGTCATATCAAACTATATGCAAAGCAACTATCAGCTGTTAAAGAGGTTGTCAAATAAATCGGTTCTGCCTACTCTAAGTTGTGAACCTCTAAGTTGTGAACAACTCACTGCTATTTCATTACTATGCAACTGCATTATAAATTCACAGAAGTGCAGTAAAAATAATCACACTGCTTTAAGCAAGTGCATTTATATTTAAATAATGGCCCCGTAGCAAGCATTTAGTGTTAATCTATTTTCTTTATTTTACTCAGAAGCTATTTGTTTCCTTTTGTGTACGTCTAAAAATGAATAAAAATATTTGCAAAAGATGCTTAAAAAGGAAAAGTGGCACAAATGGTACGCTGACTATACGGAACATGTTTGCCTTGTATGTGTAGATAAATTAGGGAAAATGAAATTTCATTGTATGTTAGTCATACTTCTAGTCCAGTACATTCATGACCAGTCATTACAGGTGGAAAAACTGCTGTCATTATGTGCTTTAGAGAAAAAATGACTGAATGTGCAGATTTACAAGATTTTATTATACAATATTTGAACACTCCAGAAGGACTACAAGGAATTTGTTATAGGAATTTCGTTAAAGGAAAGAGGGAGCACTATATAGGCAGTATATTTTCAGTTGGTTTTCACACTCAAAGAGTGAGTACAGGTTTCTTAAGGACTTAAGGGGTTTCGGTTTTGTTGGAAATTTCTTTATTTTAATTATTGAAGAAAGGCACTAGAAAAAGTCTTGCTAAGCATGTGGAATCTATTGGACTCAATTATACAGTAACATATTTCCACTAAATATATTCTATAACCTCGAACTTTTAGCTTTAAAAGTTTTAAAAAATTTGTTTGTCTCCCATTCACAAATTGTCCTCACTAAATGTGTCAAATTGAAGTCTTGGTGGCCTGGATGATGGGCGTAGGCGTGGCCTAATTAAAGCTTATGATCCTTTATAGGTCAATGTTCTAGTACTTAGCGAAGTTATACAGAAAGCAGAACCAGTAAGGATGATCGTTGAAAAGAAAGAAAAGGAAGTATTATAGTGGAAAAACCAGTCGTGTAGTACGAATGTATTTCAGATTCTACATCTCTATTCTGTTCTATTCGAATGACCAGGCATAAAACTTCAATTTAATTCGAATCAAAAATAAACAAATTTATAGCAAGAACTGAATAATCAAATTGAGGAAAAAATCTTTATGAATTTTTCTCAAGCGCCGTCTTCAAGAGCTTTCAAATAAAATTTTTCTCCTCTCTTCTTTTTCTGGAATACCACCGATCACTTGATGGTTCCCATGTGAGAGCACCCACTGCCTTCCCGTAATCTCTTTTCTATATCAGTATTTCATTTTCGAAACAAGATAAACAATCAAAATCCATATCAGGCCAAGCTAATCAGATCCAGCTTAATACCACTAACGCTGCAACACTGCACCCTCTATCTATTTCTTGTCTAGCTTATGTGGGATCATTCCGCCAGTGATGATTTTGTTAACTTGAAGACTTCTGCTTTTAAATTTTTTTTGTTTTTGCCTATTAATAGATTTTTGAATAGTAAATAATTCACTATAGAAAAAGTACCGGGTAGCAATTCATCGAAATTTACACCAAAAGAAAAAAATTAATAAATTGCCTTTTAACAAAGAGAAGAAATCTTAATAAAAAAAAATATTTTTAAAAATTGTTACAATTTCGTTTTAAATTTGCTGTATGTAAACATTTGCCAATTGAGTTGTTGCAAAAGGAACATCCATTTTATTTGCCAAGTTCGTTATTTCTCATTAATTGAAAGCCAACCAACTCGAATAATTTTTGCAATAGTTGGCGCAAGCGCGTGAACCGTGTATGTAAATCTACATATGAAGGAAATAAATTATCTAGATTATTTATTTAAAATATAAACAATAAATAATAATATTAAATATGCTGGATAGTCTGTATTCATTGTCGTCTAAGGATGAAAGATGTTTGGCGAGATGGTATACTAAATTCGCTAAGCAGTTCATATTTGGCAGCCATAAAGTAAGAACGTTGCAAACTTATTATGGAAAAATATTCGGTGAACCAACGAATTTTAATCGATAAAATATTTGATCAAAATCAGTTATCGATTATTGTGAGTATAAGAAAGTTTCGTC
The DNA here is from genome assembly GCA_963402855.1 of Ormia ochracea. Classification (NCBI taxonomy): domain Eukaryota; kingdom Metazoa; phylum Arthropoda; class Insecta; order Diptera; family Tachinidae; genus Ormia; species Ormia ochracea. The sequence continues at coordinate 67,807,799 of OY727105.1, forward strand.
AAATTATTTTGAAGAAACAACATGCCAACAAGACGCACTATTTATCGTGTAGTGAATGATTTCGAAGAAGGTGGGACTGTAGCTGAAAGGCGCAAAAATGGATTACCATGTAACGCACGATCGCCTGAAAGCATTACAGCTGCTTAAAAAAGTGTTCAGACGAGGCACATTTTTATTTAAATGGATATGTGAATAAACATAATAGTCGGATCTGGGTAATGGGGAACTCTCAAATTATTTATCAGTCAAGAGGAATGATTGGAAATACTTCTTTCAAACTGAAAGTGGGGTAACGGTAACTGTTAATTGGAAGCGATATCGTGATAACTCCGTGCTGTGGGCTTGATTAACATGTGGTCTCAACAAGACGGCGCCACATCGCATACAAACAGGATTACAATGGAATACCTGCGATACCTCTTTCCACAACAAGCTATTTCAAGAAATGGTGATGTGGATTGACCTACACCATCGCCTAATTTGACTGCTCTGGACTTCTCTTGTAGTGATATGTGAAAAGTAGAAACGCTTGAACCACTCAAACAAAATATTTGTGATGAAATTAATGAAATATCGTGTGAAATGAGTGAGAATGTTGTGAAAAGGGACCTCAAATGAGCGGTCATTCGTGAGGCTAACAAGGGCGGGCATTTATCTGATATGGTATTCCATACATAATTACCATGACGAAATAAAACATTAATCAATATGAGATCCCTTATCTTTAATTTAATTAAAAATTATAAACAAAGAAAGTAGTATACCTTCCCGGCAGATACCCTGTACTTTAAACGAAAATTGCAAAATATTTTTCACAAATTTATTTCAAACAAAATAAATTTAAAGAGATTTAAATTAAAACGAATTTCTTTCATCTGAAACTCATCTCATTCTTATAAAATAAAATATTTAAGTCCGTGTGAATAACGAATACAATTTAGAGCAAATTTGTTTTAATTTTAGGCAAACAGGAAATCTGAAATTGAACTTAAATATAACAAATGAAGTTGGTTGCTGCTTGTAGAACAGAGTATTTACTTTTTATTTAACTTTTATGTGTTTCTTTTAATTACTAATGAACAGCTTTTACTGTCCTGCCTTTTCCTGCATCCGCTAATACTATTAATTATCCCTCGATAACTTAATAACCATAAAACTGAAGTTGTTAAACCAACAGCCCACCAGCCAACTTTTGAGAGAGAAGAAGAAACTAATGAACCGGAAATAAGAAGAACATCGCAGTATTCAAACAAAAGAAAAATTAGGAAATCTGTCCCTTGGCAAATACATACACAATAAGGCGGTTCAACGTGAAAATTAATAAAACTAAAAGAAGAGTAAATAATAATATTATATAAAAAGAAATATTTAAGTACAGATAATTATTTCCTAATGTATCCTTGCAATGGAATATGTCAGTAAAATCCTTGCTTCACTATCCCACACAGTCGAACTACTTATGGACACAAAGGTGTATATTTTATATCCCTTATACTTTATGAAATCAAATAAAAATGGTGTATATGGTGATACACCATATTTTATGTTGGTTACATATTTACAAACAAACTAATTTTTTCTATTTGGTACTGTAAAATAAGTAGATTAAAAATGTATATTTCCAAAAATAAAAAAATTAATTTATTATAACTTTTGTTATATAGATATTAAAAATATTAAAAAATAAAAAAAGAAGAATACTTGAAGTAAAATCAACCCTGATCAGACGAAATCTATCATTTTATGAAAATTTTCTAAAACTTATGCAAGTGATATTCGACTGTCAAAAATATAATACGGCTTTAGGTTACACTATAATACTTCATAATACAAGTCCTTAAAAGAGATTTCTTATTTGCTAAAAAAATTATAGGGAATTTAAATAATAATAAATAGGGAATTTATAACTCGTACAAATTGTTATCCACTGTGGAGTAAAGTTCTCAATACTGAGGACTGAGTATTGCTCTGAGTATTCTATGAGTGATGCTTCATTGTAGGAAACACAATTCCGACATCTTTAAATACTTAAGGAGTATTTTTTACTTCGAGGGAATAAAAAAATAATAAATTGAATAAAATAAAAATAAATAAAATAAAAAAAAAAAAATAATAAATTGAAATAAGAAAAAAAATCGTTTAAAATCGTGTACCTTAAAAAAGGTAAATAATGAATTAATAATTGTTTACGCCAGGAATGAGCACTTGTGCTAGTCGCAGCGTGATTGCTCACCTTGGCGACACTGTCGGTCTTCGCCGCAGCGCGCTGACTTTTTCACCTCTGCAGCGACAGGTCGGCAGTGTAACAACGCCCACGAAGGTAAAGCCACCACGGGATAAAAGGAGCAGACAGCGATCGGCAGGTTTCATTATTCATTCAGTCATCATTATTATTTCTACAATCAACCGTCAAAGAATTTAGTGGAATAAAAAAAAAAAAGGAAAATTATAAAGTTTTATTTCGCGGAAATATTGCACAATGTTGAAATAAAAGTGGCTAAACAAGCAATCATATCAAATTGACTCATTTGAATTTATTGAACAAAATCATCCCAATTTTCGAGGTTTCCGGTCCGCCATGGCAAACACACCAGACGGACCGCGCAAACAATAATTATTTCATTACAATCGTGCAAAATATATAAACTTAATAGGAGTACATTTGAAACCCACTTTATGGCATACAATATCACTTTTGGTGCAAATAAGTATAATTAAAATTACGTTTATACAAGTCAGTCACTCTGTCAAAAGGGTATGACCACCACATTCAATTCACTATGGCCAATCGCGCCGAAAAGTTAATTTATACTCGCAAATACCCAGCAAAAGAGGCTTTGCTGGGCCATGTTAAAAATCCTTTCTTTAAGTAGTCTATCCTTTCAGTGGTATGTATTTATACTGGTTTTAAATTGTCATGAGTGACGCCTCAGTTTATTGCTTTTACACTGTTGGATTGGGGCTCACGTGAAATGCGTAGAGATATATGTACATGAGACCAAGTACACCACTCCCCTGTCATTTAAAGAAACACTAAAAGTTAATTCAAGTATCAGGCTCAATATTTGTGCAGTATGTTCTTTGCCAGCAATATATCCATACGCATGTGGCTATATACTCATACATAAGCATGCATAGAAACAAGTTTGGAATTGTGTGTGAAAATATATATATTAAGAAAATGACTATCCGACACCATTAAATTGTAAATCTAATTGAGCATGACGCTGAGAAAGTAGACGCTGATTTATGCTTGTAATTGTAATTGCATTTTATTCTCATGCACTCTAAGGGGAACTTAACCTATGAAACGCATACATGCATACGTGAAAGGATGTGGGATGCAAGTAGAAGGCAAAATTCCTATACAAACAATAATAAATACAATTTATAATTTAAGGATGTTCGCAATGGCAGGTTGGAAGAAGTAGAAGAAATTTAAATTTGATTTGAAATTAATTTTGAACAACAACAACGGCATATGTATGGAGATGATTTAATTACAAATAACGATTTATAGCAAAATAATTTTTAAATCACTACCATTTACTAGAAGGCATTCCCTTTGCAAATGATATTTGATTCTGCATTAGGAATGATTAATTATTTTAATTATGTGATGCACACATTCACATACACCTTCATTAGTTAAGGAAGTTCTCAGTTAACATAGTCTTTGAAAAAAATTCTCTCTTCTGAGAAGAACAAATGTCCTTTGCAAATTACACTTAAATGACTTTCATCTTCAATGCAGTTTATTTAATAAGATTAACCCATTCGCTGGCGGTATAGTTTCTATGAAATCTAATATTTTCTTTAAAATTATAAATTATACACTAATAAACCGAATTAATTAATTTCAATGCATTTTCAATATTCTGTAGAGTGTTAATTCTTAAAAATAGCAAATCTTCTAAAAATTGTAATCTATTATTTATATATAGTTTTAGGTAAAATTAAATGGCATATGACATGTAGCGCAGTGCTGTTAAAACCTTTTGCTAAGGCTCTCTTACAAACGACACTTTTCAGTCAGCAGAACTGGCATGGCAATATTTTAAAAAACGTACAAAATAAACGTTAAAAGATGAGAAACTAGAAACGTAATAAAATTTTCTGTTGTTAAAATAAGGAAAAATATAACTTTTATTAAATTATTAAAAATTATAAAAAAAATAAAGGATTTTATCTTTTATAAGATGGCTGTCAACTCATTTGACAGAGAATATTTTACAACTTCAAAGCATATATAAAAAAAGTTTATTATATTATTAATAAATATTATTTTATGTTACTTCTTCTCAAATGAATTCTATTCGCATAAACTCAATGAATATTTAATATCTTAACAAATCTGCCAGCTGTAGCGCACTGGCAGTTGCAACATCTATTCGTAGTATCGTTCGTAGTATTGTACTTGGCATAACTAGAATGTTTTAAATTGATCAATATTTACCGAAATGTGGAAGATATAAAACGTCTGCAATAGCAAACTGTGAAACCCCCCATTATAAAAATATTTACTTTTATTCAGGTGTCCCTAACGATTCTCGCTTATATTTTTATGTGCTGATGAGCATGTAAAAAAAAATGAATTAAACATTTAAAAAAGAAAATTTCTACAATGAGATGCGAGCCATAATAAAATAACCTGTACAATTTGTTTTCATTTGCCTTCCCTTCTCTTAACTATCCGACCGAAAGTACTGAAAACATTTTGAAAAATTTTCATAACGAGACTGTGTGTTGAATGTAATTTTACCTTAATTGTTGAAATCCAATTGATATCTAAAAGCCTTTTTGAGAAGAACACTCGTAGGGCTCATCTGCAGAATACGACAACTAATTTTGTGCGCTAAAGCAGTTGAAAAGACTGATTATTAAAACCTGATGGTGCAGCATATATGCGGATGCAAGCCTTTTCACAAAAAATAATTGTGAAATTATTATTCCTCTTCGCTGCGAGCAAAACAACACTTTTAATTATAAAGTAAATTTTAAATAAAATTAAAATTATTTTCAAGGTGCCAGAAATAAAAGCTTAATCCGGCTTTTGCTTACATAAGCCTACAGATGGGAGTCTCTTGTGTGAATAACATTCAGTTTACGTTTACAGCTACGTATGTTACACAGCTTTCATGACAAAATAATCAAGTATCTTTCCCAGCACAACTGATTTATGTTGTTTTCAACACAACAACTTTGTTTCACACGCCTCATGGCAAACTAACAAACATACACACACCCCTGTGCGTTTTTCAAAACAATTCTTTTGTGAAGTTTTCTCGCATAGAAAAATATTTTGAAAGTAAAAAGTTTATTTCAGAGCTGCTTTCAACATCCAGACGAGCGATGCTGTGATAAAACTTAACATAGAAAGTGGTTAGAATTTGCCACCAAAAAGGATCTTTCAATATTTTGTGATATTGTTTTTAAAACCTCTTTAGCACCCAATAAGCACGAGTAGAACATATCAGATAGTAACAAGTAATTAAATCCACGATATTTAAAAAAAAAAACTGTATCCTTGATCACACATCCATTTGCTACAAGGCAAGTAAAATCTTTTTAGGTAACATCCTGACACATAATAGCTGCAGAAGTATTATAATTGAATTTAGACAAACACCTGGATTAAAATTCAAAAACAGCGTAACAGCAACACAATTATTAGATATTAAATCGCTACTACCTAATACAAACAGAAGTAATGCCATACACATAACCACCTTCCTAATACCATGCAATGGTAAGTTGGCACAATTGCTATGGAACTAGTATGCATATTGTAGTTTTGTATTAATTAGTATTTTTCATTAATGCAGAATTAGTGAGCTTAAAGCTCAGCTGCCATGGACTACTAATTAATATTAGTTAACAATCTGTAATTATTCTCTACTGGTTTAAATAAATAAATAAATCAGTTCTCTCTACTAAGAAAAAATCACACAAACTAACAAAACTCAGTTAACTGAAAAAATGTAGGGCCGAGGCCGTATGTTTACTTAAGCTTTATTGCTCTTATCGGCTCATATGCATATTCTGCATTGTAAATATTCCCAAGACTTACTTTCGTTGTGCCAATACGAGATTAAATATCTTTATCTTAAATTTTTAAAAAAAATTTTATAATAATTTCTATCTTAAAAATCTTATAAGTTAAATTTAACAACAAAGCTTTGAATGCTATAAAGCTTAAAATTTAACAGATCTCAATGGCGTTATAAACTTTTAATTTAGAAAAATATTTTGTTTTGCTGCAGAGCGTTAGAGAAATATAATTTAAAGTCTTAGGAAATTAACATTCATTTAATAGTATAGTAGCAAGGAAAAGGAAACTTGCAGCAGTTTCAATTAATTATGCTAATTTCCGGCAGAAGAAAACTTGAACCACGAAACTTTCACACACGATAAACAGCCAAAACTAAAAATGAGAAGGATGGCAGTTAAAAACAAATGAAAATTTTATTTTTCTTTTTATGTTTTAATTTTTAGTTTGTTCTTGTTGTATTTAGTTGTTATCTATGAGCACCTGAAGCACCTGCTTATATAAATCAGACAAACTTTTATTTCCCCTCCAGGGGGAAAATGTTTTTGGCAAAAGGCGTAAAAGATTTATGAGTAGCAAATGTGAGCTGTTGGCTAAATGTTAAAAATATCAGCACATTTTTGCTTATGAGGTCGGATGTTCTTTAGAAAACAGAAATTGGTTACGGCTCACCAGCATAACTTTCCTCAAATGAACTTAACTAGAAAGCCATTAACAAGAGAAGGCAGAGTATTGCTAACAAGAATATTTGCTTTGCGGAAAATTATATTAGGATATATTTAAAAAGTTTTTACAACTTTTTGGAGCTGATATGATGGTTGGATTTTTATATTTAAAGTATGCAAATGAATTCAAAGTTTTCATTATTGCAGCTTGATGTCACTTGAAAAAGCTTGAGCTTTTAAATTAAATTTATTTTATGTTCACTATTCAATTATAAAATAAGTCCCATAGCTGAGAATAAAAGAATTATTCATTGAAAGATGATCAAATTAGGTTTAACACATGAAGAGACACCAAGTTAATATCATGCTTACAGAAGTAGTACTTCTTTTGCCAAAAGATGCTGCCGGGGGGCAACTAAACTATACAAATAAAATCAGTCTCTTGGGGCACTTCCGCTGCAGTGTTCTCAGCCAAGATATTTCATTTCCATACATTTCTCATGCACGAAATAACTAAACAAGCAACTTAAAAAGCTAAACTTCAAATTTGAGAAAAATGGTCTCCTTAAAAATCTCTCTGTACTAAATGAAGAGAAACATTTAAAGCGTAGGAATAGTATAAAATCCTAAGAGAATTTTTTAAACCAACAAACCGGAAATAAAAAATGTAGTGTATGAAATAAAGTGTGAAGCAACGAAAAAACCCCTGTGATTTATATTGGCACTCCCAAGAGATTCTTGAGAATAAGAAAAAAAGAGCTTTAAAATGCACCGATAAAATTATTTTCCCCGATATTAAAATACTAAGCTGGAAAAACGCAGGAAACCCAGACTATATACTAAAATGTTTCAGACATCGAGAATCCTGTAAACATAAAGCTTTATAAGAACAATTCAAAATGTAAAATTTTATTTCAATAATAGAACGGAATGCAGATCTGTGATATTATTTTGAAAAAAGTTGTATTATTTTTGTATTGTATAAATTTATTTAATTCAGTTTATATAAATTAAAAGATCTATATTTATGTATATAGTAAAGTAACGAATCCTACTTACATACATATGTACATGTGTACCTCCGTGGTTACGTATGTACATATATGTCTATAAGCATTCATACATATATAGTATTATAAAACTTAGTATAAGAGTAGCGTAAATAAGTTTGTATAATAAGATGAAATAAAAATATAAATCAGTTCTTTTCGAGCCACGCATGAGAGTGCTGCTCAATTAAAGTAACTACATAAATATGTATATGCAAATAAAAATTATTCAAATTAATAATATTTAACTATAAAAATAAATATTTTTATAAAAACTATTGGCAGTTATGTTAAAAATTTTTTAAGTAAAAATTATTCCCATTAAATATTTATAAAATAAATTAATAATAATTATTATTTTGTTATATATCTATAGAAAAAAAATTTTGTAACAATTAATTGAATATATGTATATATATTAAATATTTATTAATTATTATAATGTAATTAAATTTTTATTAATTATTTTAAAATAATTAAATTATTTCTATATACATATATATAGATAAATATTAATTTATTAAATAATTTATAAATGCCATTAAAATGGTCAAAGTTAAAATTTATTATAATAACACAATATGTGCTTTTGAAACACATTATTTTTTTTTATACATTTTTTATTTATTGAATCTTCCGCACGGAACTAACAATAAGTATATCAAATCTTAATCTAATTTATTATGCCAAGTCCAGCCAATGCCAGACGAGCCAGTTTCAGTTGCACTGATGTTGATGATACGTCTCTTACACATTATGATGTTGTATACATACACATATTTTGTGTGAAGTTTCCTGAAATAAATATAGTCCTCAAGAAGTTCACAAGGAGTAAATAAACGATTTGTTAGTGCAACAGGCAAGTGAGCTCCTTGCTTTGCCTTACATTTCACTGCAGTTTAAATATAAAATTAAAACAATTTTAGTCTAGAAGATTAAATAAAGTATTAATAAACAAGCAGCAGATTCATTTCCTTATTCATTTCCTTTTAATCCTTTGCTTCCATAATTTTGAAAAGTGGATAGCAAACAACTTTTACAACTTTGATTTTATTGAGCCTTCTCGTTGATTTTTAATCGGCAGTTGCTAATAAGGCATTTGGGTAACTAATCACTGATGATCTGCATTACCCCCAAGTACATTTCGCAACCACCAATTCCAATGGGGCTTTAAACAAAAAGGTAATACTGGTTACTTGCTAATTGGTCTGTTCGGATTTAACTTGGAAGATAAAACCTGTAAAACATATGAGCGATATGAGCACTCTGGAAATGCCTGCATGTGTCATGACAACGTCTGTTGAATGACAACGTACTCCTTTCCATAACAAAACAAATATTGTTAAATTAAATTTAAATTGCTCCAAAAAAATATATACCGATTTTAAACATTCAGAATGACTGAAGTTTTAACTGCCTTATAAATATTCTTATGGCCGGCAACATTGTAACTTTCCCATCAGCTTTCACCTCTTGCTTAAGCGTTTTCTTACTTTCCTTTGAAGAGATTTTGATTTTTCTTATAGTCTTTATTTTTTATATTTTCTTTATTAACAAGAAACACAATATGCGACATGCCAGCCTGCTTTACACGTGCAAAAAAGTGCTTACAACATCTAGTACGGCAAACATAAAATCTATACCTTTTTTTGCAATTGTATTCCAATTTTATCAATATGTGCCAGAGCCAGGACATGTAAAAGCTCGACAAATGTTTTCCTTTTCTTTTTTTTTCTATTTGCTGGTTAGAAAATAATTTGAAACGAGCTATATACGGTTGTTTTTAAGGAAACGAAAAAAAAAATTAATTCTAAAAGGGAAAATATTTTGCGAAATTGATGAAGGTTAGTTGAGGCCCATCATTGCTCACTACTTCTGCCAGCAAAAATTCACTGTGTAGAAAGTTTTAAGAGCTTTGCGAATTACCGTGAGATCTAGGGACACACAATCCACATAGCATAAAATATTCCCCTACTCCCCACTCCATTTAACAGCATTGATAGGTATGCCGAATGGCATTTTCCTTACTTGATTTTCTTTGCACGTAGTGGCATACAAATTTATATTATTTTCTTAAATTCATATCGCTTTTGTTAATTTCATGTTTCCAGATTTTTATCTTTAATATACATTCATACGAGTATGAGTGCATGTGTGCCTTCTGTATGTTTATCCGTTTAGTAGTGCAAAGAAAACAATTTGAAAAGTTTTAAGGAAATTCGTTATCCAAGAAAAGAAGTTATCCAAAGAAGTTCAACATAACAAAATGTAAATCCTCCCATAATGTTGACCTTTTTCGGCTTGGTTGAGTTCACGTGTTTTGGTTTATAGGTATGAACACTGCTTATAACTAAATCATAAGGGTTACTGTGCGTGTGTGTGAGAGTGTGTTTGCATTAGCTAAATTGTGTCCAGATTATAAACTTTAAAAGCACCGCTCAATCTATTTTCCTGTAATAAGTAAACAATAGAAAAACAAAACAAAATGAAAGCGGGAATAAAATTAGAATGGCAATAAAAACACAAACTGTGAGACTTGCGTTTATCGGTGAACTGTTTTAAAATGAGCTTATCGAGATAAAAGCTCAAATATGAGGCAGCAAGTTATGTTGTTTAGTGTATCTAATTTAGTTGCCTTTGTTAGTCAAAGTTCACGTTAATCAGCATAGTAAAGTGTAGAGGATACAAGTTTCACTTCAATTAGCTTTTGTTTAGAAAATTTTCTCTTAATTTTTATTTAATATTTTTTTTGTTTTAAAAATTTTATTAAAATACTTTTTTTAAAATTAATTGCACGAGCGTATACATTGCATATGGGGGAAGAACACACTACAGCCTTTCCCCTACTGGTTATAATTTCATTTGTAATTTCAACCATTTTGGTTATATTTTGGAAGAGTTACACATTTAAATCAAAGAAAACATTAAACACTCGACCATTAAACTAAATAACTAAATATAATTGAAAATGTTTAATAAATTTATCATAGGGAACTTGCAGATTACATACTAACTTTGGAACCTTCGAAAAATTGTATGGCATAAAGCAGAAATGCAACACATACGAGTATAATAACTTTATTCAAAAAAAAAAATATAAAATTTCTTATCAGCGGAAGTAAAGTTGAAATAGTTTGATAGCCAGTGAGAAAATACGAAAGCTTCGTGTTTAAAAGCTTATACAAAGTACTTTACATGCTCATTTGTGATGTCCTTTGTCCTTTTGTGCTTGTATTACCAACAATGTTTCTTATATAAATTAAAAGAATGGGAAGGTAAATTAAAAAATAAAATTTAAATTTTTTTTTTTTTTTTATATAGACATAAGACGAATAACTTAATTATAAGCTTATGTGCTAAGATAGGAGCTATAACTTCTATGGTCTTAAGCTCATACAGTTGAACATAAATGGTAAAACTAATTTATTTGTTTATAATAAGTGATAAAGTTTACACTCTTTAAGGAACTCCAATAATAGAACTAAATTGTCTAATGTCGTATCATGTAAAATATTAGTTATGTCTAGATTTTTGAAAATTTTTTCCCTTTTTTAAATTAAAATGAATTAATTCTTATAAAAAAAATTCTTATAATAAATTCTTATAAAAAGAGCTCTTCAGCTGTAAATAGAAGATAGGTATAGTGCAGAGAAGATAGGCGGTGAAGAAATAGATAAGGCACAGTTGCAGCAACTCTGGTGTCAAAGAAAGCGTGGAGAAGAAAGTCTTGATTATTATTCTATTGCACCGATAAAATAGAGTTATCTTGTTTGTGATCAGCAAGATGAGCTTATCAAGATTATTTATATAAAAGATAGAGCACGCATGCAAACATGCAAAGCTGTCTGCTTGTTCGCACGAAAACATTAAGGCTCTAGGCAAGAATCGAACTCGCGTCCTCCGGTTTAGTAGGCAATGTCTTATTCATTCGCCTACGAATGAATGCTGGTTCTTTTTGAGGTCTTAAAATTCTAATTTATTGTTTGAGAATTTCTTAAAAAGCTGCATAAAATTAAATTTCCAAAAATATTCCTCACGGTTAATTAATGATTTTGTGTAAGCAGTAATGATAACAAAACAAAATAAGGTTTATATCCTTCTTAAAAAAGGATGGAAGGGTATTTTTAATAGGTTTGATACAGGTCAGGAAATTTCCATTATACTGTTATGCGACTCCAGAATTTATGTAATTTATATTTAATTGAGCTTTGGCCGTGTTCTGCATTTTTGCAATGTTTTTGTCGCCAGGCAAATCCAGCTTAATTTTCTCTAAAGTTAAAAATTTTCTAATCCATCTATTTCAATTTTCTTCCGAGTTTTCTATGTAATAACAAACAAAAAATGGTGATAAATGAAAGAAATATAGCCCAAATATTATTTCATACATTTATAGCTAAAAAAAAAAACATAAGTTGTTGAAACCACAACCGGTATCAAACACGGAACAACCGTGTAACAGCCACACCCCTTTGCTGCAGCCTGACAAGCTGTTGAATTTCAATAACAGAATTTAACTTTTTTAGAACTTTGAGATAAAACTATCATTATATTTCTGTATTATTCTATTATATACATATATGTTCTCTCCCATCTGATATATACTTTTATTTTCAAAAGATAAACAATCAAAAAAAAAAAATATTTCTTCAATGCCAAGCTTGACTTCCTCAAGAATTACTATTATTTTTATTTCTTGAAGAAGTCCACCACAGTGTTACCTGTTCTTTGAGAGACTATATCCATGGAAAAAGGGTATATACATATGATTCGGGTCAAATTTGTACACAAATATTTATTTGTATTGAAAATCATATAAATCTTAAAGATATCGAATGGTGGTTGAAGTAGAAAGGGCCTAACTCGCTTTTTTTTAATAAATTTTTTAAGTGATTTAAATGTATATTAAGTTCATCATACAATGTATGAACTAAAAAATTATATTGCCAAAAAAATTCGAGTTAGATCCTTTCTACTTGCGGCCAACGATATACTTTTCCTGCTTAGCAGAAAGAAAATATTTTAAGTAAATGAAGTTAATAAATTGAAAACCAGAGACGTTCCCAGTAAATGTTTTAAACTTCGATGAGATGAGTTAGTTTTACTTCCACTGGGCCGAGAGGTACAGTTAAAATCTAAGAACTAAAATTTTTATAACTGATTTTCGTACAAAATATTACGCTCCTCTAACAAGCACGCTGCAACAACTTTTGCGTATGTGTGTAGTTATCCATATAAGATGCATGTTTTAAACTAAATGTCTGAACAATTCTTCTTCTATAGAAAATTTTGATTTAATCTTGTAATGGAAATTGCATTAACAATCATTAAAAGAACTTTTTGTCAGTTTCAGTTTGCTGGAAGGTAATCAGCTTTTTAAAAGTTGTTCGAATTTACATATTTTACTTACAGCTGCTTTTAAGTGTGCGAAAGGAAATATAAATAAAATATATGCCAATCAATTGCATGCATGTGTGCATACATGTACACACACACGTAAATATTTGAAAACAACAACTTGCTGCTCTTTCCTTATGCATGTGCATTGTTAAGCTTTCCGCCATTCACTCATCTTTTTAATACTTCAATGCATTCAGGGGTCTCCAGTATTGAAGGAAATTGTTGGTATCCATATTTCATCACTACAATTCTCCAGAACTTTAAAGGAAACATATTAAAGTTATCCAAAGCAGCAGCCCAATAACAACAGCACAACAGATTTTTCTTATTTAAAATAGAAATACATATTTTATTAAAATAAATGCATGTTATATTTCAGAATCATCTTATGAACTATAATACAAAAATCTTATTCCGTAATAATTTCAATTGCTTGAGTTAAATCGTTGTGGAAGGAATTTTTTTTTTTTTTTTTTTTTTTTTTTGAATAAAATATTTATGTACGTCCCTCCCATTTTATATGAAGACATAAATAAAAATTATTACTCAAGTTAGAGAAAATCTAAAGTATGCATATATTTCATACCCTTCTACGCTTTTCCTTTACTTGTGATTGCCACAAAAACATGGCGTTTACCTGTTAGAGGAAAAATTTTCCAGCAACCTTCATTATTTAGTTAAAAATCCTCATTTATATTCATCACAATATTTTCATTATTTTGGTCGCCTTTCCTGAATTGTAACATTTTTGAAAATCCCTGCACACCATCCCTGCCTATGAAGACTTCGCATTGTATTTCAAAAAAAACATATATTTGTGTCTTCCATTTAATTTATGTAACTTAAATTCCAATTTAAATGAAATCTTTTTTCATTTATATTTCTTCTTACAGGGTATTTTAATTAAATCAACTTTTGTTAAATAAACTTAACAGAAACTAACAAAATTGTGAAAAATGGTCCAAATTAAGGCTCATATTGGAAGAGCCTTTCATATCCAACCGAAATCACATGCAACAGACAAAATTGAAATTGGAAACTTTAACTGATTTTCTTACCAAAAATAGAAAAATTAGTAAAAAATAAGAAATCGAAAAAAAATGAATTTTTTTAATTTAATAATCTATTTAAATATTAGAAAAGAAACGGTAATATCCTTAAAATATAAAAAATTTTATAATACTACGGCTCTTGAGACTGCTTCCTTTTCCGGTGCATACAAAAAAAAAACCTGCTCATACAACTACTTCAAACTGTTTAAACTGTTTTTGCTTTTGTAATTCTCAATCAATTTTTGAGGGTTTTCGTATAACACAAATGATCTCATTTGGATTGTTTAAAGTGTTTGGTTAAAGGACGATTAAGGAGTTAGACTGCCTTAAACTGTAACTGTAAACTGTAAAATAAGATTTTCAACGACAGTTATGCAATAACTTTAATGTATTAAACAGTAACGGTGCTCATTAAGTCATTGGGATCTTATCTCTGCATATTGTTTCGGTACTAAAAATATCTCCAAAAAGGATCTCCTCAATCACAATTCCTTAAGCAGTACTTGAACAACCTGAACAAAGTTGGAACGCAATTTCCTTAGATCTATTTCAATTATTAATTTATGACTTTGAATGAATAATTTTTTAATTTCATTACAACATAGCAGATAGATCATTTCAACAAAAAGACGCTCTGGATTTCCGTTTTGTATCCTTAAAAATTGAAGAAGGAATCAAAGGAAATAAAAAAAATTGTATATATGTAAAATGCAAACCGAGCTAACCAAAGAAAGTATCAAAAAAAAAAAAATTTCCTCTATTGAAAATAGGTCAAAATAAAAAATCGCCTAAATGAAGAAAAATCGCTAATGAGAGAAAAAAATAACATAAATGAAAAATTAAGGGAAAATGAAGGGAAAATGAAAGGAAAATGAAGGGAATAGATAGATAGCAACTAAAGTAGCCGTGAGCATAAAAAATCGACATGAGGAGCTGAAATAAAAATTTCAAAAATACCTAATATGGCAACGATACCATTAAAAAAAAGCGCTCAAATGGAAAAAAAATCGTAAAAATAAAATTACTTGGAGAGACACACATAACCACATTACGTAGATGTTCCGTGTGGCTTTCTTTCACTTTAAGACATGCACGGTTTTGCACTGGAAGGCAAATACTGCCAATACAAGAAATGTTAATTACATTAAGATTGATTAATAATGAAACAAATATTTGCTTTCATTTTTTCCTGGTTCTTGTTGTTTTCGATGTGACCAAACATGTCCGGTGCAGGTAAGGAGAAAATTAGGTTGGCAGGTGTCAGTTGCCAGTTTTCAATAGAAATCGACTGAAGTATTTAACAAACATTTATGACGTCTCGTTTCAGTAATGACATAAGAAATTTCTTACAAATACTGCACTCCGAATTCAAAGTCGAACTAATATTTGTTCGCATTAAATTCTCAGGACCGTATCAGTCAATAAATAACCAATTATCTATACTGGTATGCGTAGGAGTGTATATGTGCTTTCTTTTGCTTTTCAAAACGATGTTCATCAATCTTTACTTAATCCCATTTATTGAATGGCATCTTCATAGAAAAACAGACGTCAAGGAGGAATATATAATTGAAGGTTAGTCGCTTGGTTGGTTGTCGAGTTTTGCTTTAACTTACTTACTTGTTTGATAAATGTCTTGTGTGGTAAGCGAGCTCGTTTGGTGGCCTAGCCGGCAGCTATAAATGAAAACTTCGTGGACTTGACTATGGTTGAGAGCTACTACTGACTTTTATTTATGCATACATCCAGCAATGACCTCATTAGCACATAAAATAACAGCAATAAATGACATTATACGCCGCAGTTAAAGGATAACAAAGTTAGTATAAGATTCGTGACGTTCGTTGGAGTGGAGGCTGTGACAAGAATAAATAAATATGGCTAAACATTTGTACAGAAAGGCGAACAATAAGAAATAAAGAACAAATTTATTATAAAGTATGAAGAATTATTAAAAGATTTATAAATAAATAAAAGAATTTCAATGTTTTATAGCAGACAATATAAACAAATTGGCAAAACTTTTAATAAATCTTTCATACAAGTTCAATATCAACTTTATTGAAACTTTTACTATAAAATTAGAAAAATTGATATGGCAAAAGTTTTTTTTTATGATTAAGAAAAATATATATAAATGAACTTTCTCAAGGTCAATTTTGTTTGGCCATACTCGTACATAAAGCTTTATAAGAGGACTGGAACTTGTCTATATAGAATTTCCATGATTTATGTTTGTAATGTATAAATTCTTTAGTTATTTCATTCAAAAACAGACAAAGGTCATGATTCACTATGCTACACAATCGTACGATTTGTAAAATAAAACATGTATACAGAAAATATATGTTAGTATGGGAGAAAAATTGCGATTTATTTGGCAAGTCGTACGATTTGTGAGAGGTTATGAAAAATTTCATAAAATGTTATTTTTCATGCGATCAGAGTTGTATTTGACTCAATCAACAAAGAAAAAATTTGCTTGCATTATATTTGTATGATAGCGTGGCACCAACAATGCTATTTTAATTTGTCATATTAGATTTTCGTGTGAATGAATCGCACGAGTGTGTAGGATAGTGTAGCATGGCCTTAACTGGCTCTTGTCGAGTTAATCTTCTCAGTAGCCAGATGAAAGCAACAAAAAGAACAAAAAAATAATTGTCTTTTTTAAATAGTATTCTTTATAGTAATTGTAATAATATTTTTTAAGTTCTCATTTACTTTTAATTGAGAATTAATCAAATCTTAAACTTGGTTAAGGCTTCCCCAAGGTTCTGACATACAGACCACATAATTTCAGTTAACTATAAATTTTATATATCATATATTTTATATATACATATATTTTTTTTATATATTCCTATATAATATAATATAATAAAAATTTAAAATACTTCCTTTAAAAGTATTCTTGGATCTGCCAATGGAGAGCTATTGAAAACCATGGAAGCCACATTTCATTTCCGTGAATATTATTTTCAAGGAATTATTCCTTATCTCTGTCATTATATAAATTAATCAATGAAATCAAATTAAATTAAATTAAATGTAATATAATTAAAATTAAATTTCCTTCAAGCAATGTATAAATTCATGGGCTCAATGAATTACCCCTCTTCAGGCACTTCCCATAATAATTTTGCTTATTTGAATGTTTATTTAAATAAGTATAAAATATTTATTTTCTGTATTAAATTTTACATGAAAACATACGTCAAACTCTCTTAATTTTTGGCGGAGAGTTTCTTTCGTATATATACAGATAAGCACTTCATTAGCCAAGTTGGCTTGTAAGCAGTTTATACAAATGCTGACTCATATATAAAGTTGGTTTAATTTTTTCTGGATTTACAATAGTTATTTAGTTTCAAGAGCAACTTTATATACTTGTATACTAATGATAATTTCATGCAAGAGCAACTAAATTAAAAAAGTTCGAATTTACAACAAAAGTTTTGCTGTTGTATCCTTTGATAATAGTTTAACTTTTCTATAAGAATTATAATGCCGTTCATTTGTATTTTTTTATATTTATATCTGCAATTATTCTTTCTTGTTTCAAAATTCATTTATGCCGTCATTCCTGTATGTGTTCTTTTGCCTTCTCTCTTCTAGAAGAAAAATCATTTTCTTTTTAATTTAACAGGCGGCAGCGGATTTTTCCTGCTTTTTCACTACAAATATTAGCTTTTCCCGAGTGCATTTCCGCAACGGAAATTATATAAAAAAATTTATTTCGTGTTTCCTACTTGCTGTAGCATATCATATTCAAGAGAAGAATTTAGTTTAGACAATATTAAAATTAAGAACGAAACGATTAATTTAAGTCCATTGACAAGCTTTTAGCCTTCGGGATATAAATATTTTCAGCACGTTGTATGGAGAACTAAAAAATTATTATTACAAATTTCTTATTACTTTACTAGTATTACTATCATCATTATTTTATCAAGCAGAGAGCTTATTATGCAATCGGAAACAGCGTAGAATAAAATGTCTGAAATTAAATTTCTACATAATTTCTAGTTAAATATTTTTAATGAAGAAAGGCAAACTATACAGAGTGGCTAATAAAAGCCGCTACAAAAAAAAATTGAATAACTTTTTTTCTATTTTATGAATCTGGTAACTGGGACACTGAAACAAGAATTTGGATTGTCCGCCGCTATCACGCAATGGCGTCCGTAGTTTCGGTTCAAAAAGAGTATAGGCGCACGTTTAGCGGCAATCCTCCGAGCAGATGGACCATAATGAGACTTGTAAACAATTTTGCCGAGCATGGGAGAGTCCACAGAAGACCTTACCATCGAAACCCTTCAATTCGGACGGAGGAAACAATCGCTGCTGTAGCTGCTGCCATACAAAACAATCCACGTGTTTCGACAAGAAGCTTATCTGCTCAAATGGGTATAAGCAGACAGTCATTACAGTTAATTATGCACAAAGATTTGGACTTATTCCTATATAAAATTCAATTGGCCAACAAACGCTGCAGACCTGCCGATTTGCTTGGAATTTTGCCAGAAGATGCTTCAAACTGTGGAAGAGGATGGAAACATGTTGAACTGTCTTTTCATTGACGAGAAACAAACAAAATTTTCGAATATGGAATGCTTCTAACCCACAGATACTCCATGTGACGGAATTGCATCCACTTCGTGTCACAGTGTGGTGTGCAGTTTCATCACGCTGCATTGTCGGGCCCTACTTCTTCGAAGAAAACGGTCACACCGTTACGATTAATGGAGACCATGCCTTGAGTATGTTGAGAGAGTTTTTCTATCCAAAATTACCCGGAATAAGAATTTCTTTCAACTCTGTGTGGTTTCAACAAGATGGTGCATTTCCTCACATAGCCAGAATTTCACACAGCCAGAATGAAGTACCAGAATTTAACCGTACAATATCTGCAGTTTATCTGAAGCCACAGTAGGCGCTGTTGAGCGATTTCATAACCATTCCCGGGTATTATTTCATTTTGCCGATGAATGAATTACTGCTACAGAACAACTGCCAAGGACTGATCGAAATTTCCAATTAAAGGCATGCTGTAGTTACAATTTTAAATTATTATTATGATTAATATAGTGGTATACGTCTTCCCCTCTTCTCTTCTTCAATTTCCAATTTCAAACAAATTGATATGAATTCAATTTCATCTTAATTTTTTTCTAACAACTTGCGACACAATATGAGCATTTTGCATATCCTAATGTTTCCCCACTATACCTAAGAACGGCAATTGCTGATTGAGATACCTTCATTCCTATATACCTATTCATCACCTTAAGAAAACTGCCTTTCATTCAACTAATCAAACTTGTTACACTATCAATATTCATCCCCGATTTACAATCATTCGAACCAAATGATTATTGCAGTTTGTATGCATTTAATCTTTATTATTGCATATGAAGAATTTTCGTAGCAATGCACACCTACACATCTACATACGAGTATATCTTTATATTATGTTTGTGTCTATGTATGTGTTATGTTAACAAAAAAAAAGGCAGGTTGAAATAAATATTTTGCTGTAAATTTGGATATGTAATTACGCAATTCCGGTGCTCTTCCCACTTTTTTTTATTTTTATTCTTCAACAAGTAAAACATAAATTTTTTTTTATTAAATTCAAAGCCTGCGAAGCGATTTCGCTCGTCTGCAAAAGTTTTAATTAATTATATGTAATGCAATTTGTTAAAAATTTATATTATGCTATTAGTAATAATAAAATTTTTATTGTTCAAAATATAAAAACAATATACATACTTGTTTGAAAAAATTATTAAAATATATTAAAAAAATAAAAAAAAAAAAATAATAAAAAAAAAAATTAATTTTTTGAGGAACGTTTTTATTCTCTTCGTATTAGTCGTATGCAGCCATTATTTCGTCAGTTATCCATGGCTTGACTGATCTTGCTTTATATGTTTTGCTTCGTTTAGTTATTTTGCTATAGATATAGATATTAGTAAATATTTTTTTTAATTGGTTATATATGAGGTGGTTTTTTTTAAAGTGTAATAAGTCCATTTTTTCATATGTATATTGTGATATTTAGAGGCTTCCGTTTGAATCTATTTAAAAATATTGGCCATTTATTACCGATGCTAGTGATGTTTTTTACACTGTAGACCTTCTAAATTTGATTATGAAATAATAATTACCAAAGTTATTAAAAAAATACAAACAATTTTTTACCTCGACTTGGGCTTATACTACTTTCAAAAATAACATTGTGCAGGGAAAGAAAAACAGGAGCATATTTAAATCCATATTTTTGAAGACATTAATAACAAAGTTTATAAAGAGTTTATTCCTGTTATATAAAAATTACATATAAAAATATAAAAATTAAAAAGATAATTTAAAAAAAAAAAAGATATTTTAAACTTAGTTTTCCTTTACAGTTTGCATATTGAAGTCTTTGTCTGCAAATATTTATTCGAAGGCACTGTACATCAAAACTGTTTTTGTTTATTTTATTCTGAAATAGAATTCGATCGATATTGTGATTGTAAGCATTGAATGTCTACAGTGTCTATTGAGTGTCTGTATAGCTCAGCTAAATTACCGTTAACTTTGTTTTTTTAAAGAGTGGACTTATACCACTTTCAAAAAAACAACTCCGTCAATCTTTTTTTCCCCCATTCCACATTTTTATATTTACATTCTTCTTGAGGTTTCGTTTTTATTTTTTAATTAAAAAGAATTTTAATAAAATAATTTTAAAAATAATTTAAGTATTCTTGCTGATATTATCGATTTATAAAATTCTTTCCAAATTATTTTCAGTTTAACTTAATTATACATAAAAAAAAGAACTTTGTTTAAAAAATTCTTTAATGTAAATTATAAACGACTTGGGATCCAACTTCTACATTATTGCCTACATTACGATACATAAACTTTTTTAAAGCATCGCAAATCAATAGTTTATAAAGTAAAAATGTAAACAAAAAAACTTTTAAGAGCATATTTTTCCATTACAAAGACAAATTTTTATAATTTATTACAAATTTAAACACATTTGCATATTTTCAAACTTTGGCAGATAACGAACGACATTTGCACTCCCTACAGCAGCTCTCTAAAATAAACTGGCATCATATCTTCTATAGAATTAAAGCTGAACTGTATAAAAAATTGCAGATATTTTTTACAAATTACTATAAAAAAGGAAATAAACCTTTTTTAAAAAAAAGAAGAGAAATAGAGATAAATAACAGTTCATTTAAATGTTCCGCTCTGTCAAGCTAATTTGAATAAATACACTTCACTTAATTCATGAGGACATAAATTCTTATTTAATTAGTCAACAGATTAAAAAAAAATACTTTTTCGTATGATAATCACCACAATATCTAACATTTTCCCCTTTTGTTAATTTTTTCCATTTCATTGAGTTTTCAAATTTGGAATTCTACTAAAGAATGAATTCCAGGAGAACGCGAGGTGATGGACGGCTAAAAATCTTGATTTCCACAAGAAGGAAATCATCAAATCGAGCATCATTTTTACTTTTATTCAAGTTTTTATCATTTTATTGTATTTTCACGTTTGGAATTCAATTTAAGGAGGAATTCCATGAGAAAGGAAGGAGTTGGGCGCCCAAAAATCGCAATTTTTTGTGTTTTTTAATTACTGGCAAATGTATAAGAAATATACTGGAATACTAAGACAAAAAATCCACTAGAAAAAGTAATATAAAAGCAAGTTCAGCTTAAAAAAATTTGGAATTCCATTAAAGGATGACATCCAGAAGAAGGGAGTCAAATTTCGCATTCTATTTGGCATAATTTTATTCATTAATTTGAATAACTTTTTTGTTTGTTCAATTATTTCCCGATATTTAATTGACAATCTCTTGTGAACTCCTCATGCATAACCGCTGAACTGACTATATTTTCGAAATATTTTCTAAACATTTTCAGCGGAAAGTGTGAGCAAACAATATGCAAATTGTTTAAAATTTATCAACATATTTTTCTCTTTGCCAGTAATTTATGGCATCATTTGCATTTTGAACTAATTTAAAAAAAATTATTCCAAAACTTAAATTTAAATGTGCATACACTTTACAATATTTTGACATTATATTGTAAAAAGTTAGAAAAAAAAATATTAAATTTCATACAGTGCACATTGCATTGAAAAAGATAAGTAAATAAATACTTGTTCAATGAAATCAATTTTTATTTATTTATTATTACTTTTATTTTTTATTTATTTCATATTACTTGATTGCATTACTTAGAATGAAGTTAAAGTTCAACTAGTATTGAAGTCTACTATATTCCATCCATATTTACATGATCTAAAACTAAAAAACTTAACTATGTAAAAGACTTTATTGGTATGTTTGTGTTGTGAAGCTATTTTTATTGCCACTAACTGTAGTCAGTGTAATATTTTCATATATGTAAGTAGCACTCGTAAAAGCTGTTGCGAAGCAGAAAAATGATTAAAAATTTGTATTTTTATTAAATATAAACCAAGAAAATTACTAACACACACTTTACTTACTTATATTTGTGCACACACAGGCATGCGCACAAAGCAGGGCTGCCACTAACCGCCATTCAAAAATGAATATGCGGAAATAAAAAATTTTTTCACAATTTCAGGATAAATTTTAATGAAACAACTATTTAAGAAGTCTTGCCACAGTGCCTAATATCTATAGAGAGCAGCTGAGATGCATTATCAGCCATCTGATTCTGTCCTATATAAATAAAAAATGTAAAAAATCCAATAAAAAAAATAATTAACAAAAATATAAAAATAATAAAAATAATATTAAAAATATTTTTTTTAATGCATATGTGTAAAACAATTTATATTTTATTATTATTGTTAAAAAAAAATCATAGACTTTTTCATTATAAAATGATTTATTAATAATATTTAAATTAATATATTAATAATGTATTTGTTTTAAAATGAATATTGTATTAAATTATATATTTTAAAATGAATATTTTTTTAAATTATATATTTTAAAATGAATATTTTATTAAATTATATATTTTAAAATGAATATTTTTTTAAATTATATATTTTAAAATGAATATTTTATTAAATTATATATTTTAAAATGAATATTGTATTAAATTATATATTTTAAAATGAATATTTTATTAAATTATATATTTTAAATTTAATATTTTATTAAATTATATATTTTAAAATGAATATTTTTTTAAATTATTTATTTTAAAATGAATATTGTATTAAATTATATATTTTAAAATGAATATTTTATTAAATTATATATTTTAAAATTAATATTTTATTAAATTATATATTTTAAAATTAATATTTTATTAAATTATATATTTTAAAATGAATATTTTATTAAATTATATATTTTAAAATTAATATTTTATTAAATTATATATTTTAAAATTAATATTTTAATAAATTATATATTTTAAAACTAATATTTTATTAAATTATATATTTTAAAATTAATATTTTATTAAATTATATATTTTAAAATTAATATTTTATTAAATTATATATTTTAAAATTAATATTTTATTAAATTATATATTTTAAATTTAATATTTTATTAAATTATATATTTTAAAATGAATATTTTTTTAAATTATATATTTTAAAATGAATATTGTATTAAATTATATATTTTAAAATGAATATTTTATAAAATAATAATAATTTTTAAATTAATATTTTATTAAATTATATATTTTAAAATTAATATTTTATTAAATTATATATTTTAAAATTAATATTTTATTAAATTATATATTTTAAAACTAATATTTTATTAAATTATATATTTTAAAATTAATATTTTATTAAATTATATATTTTAAAATTAATATTTTATTAAATTATATATTTTAAAATTAATATTTTATTAAATTATATATTTTAAAATGAATATTTTATTAAATTATGTATTTTAAAATGAATATTTTATTAAAGTATGTATTTTAAAATTAATATTTTATTAAATTATATATTTTAAATTTAATATTTTATTAAATTATATATTTTAAAATTAATATTTTATTAAATTATATATTTTAAAATGAATATTTTATTAAATTATATATTTTAAAATGGATATTATATTAAATTATATATTTTAAAATGAATATTTTATTAAATTATATATTTTAAAATGAATATTTGATTAAATTATATATGGATATTTTTAATTATGTTTAATAATATGGAAATAATATTATGTATAAGATTTAAAATTTTAATACAACAATTTATTTATTTCCCAGTTAAAATTATTTAGAAGTTTGTGCATTATTTTCGGAAGAAATTCTGGTAAATGGGATTCACCAATTTTTTATTATCAGCATTGACTTCTCTGAAGATATAGATACGTATATATACAAACATATCGCATAGTAACCGGCTACACTAAATTAAAGTTCATAAATATTTCACATATGTACGTTGCAAACTTACTCTCACTCACGGCGACAAATGAAAGCCCATACCAACGTTATGCTGATATATTTACACCTTATCCTGACTTTGCACGGTACAGACATTCTAATGCAACCCATGCACGATACAACCCTTGGTACAACTTAAGCAGGCTGTAATCAAGATTGTAACGTGTATGGGCTTGTTGTATGAAGTTGTGTCTCGGTTGTATGAAAAATCAAAATTTTTTGAAATTTTGGCAAGTTGTGCCAACGCGTTGCAACGTGTGTGGGCTAGTCATACGACTTCGTAAATCATTCTTATTTTAATTTTGCAAGAGAAAGACGTGTAGCCGGTTAATTCGGTTTTTGAAAGCAAAACTAAGTGAATACTAATTAAAAATGGAAGACACAGCTGGAATGAAACTAGAGCACAGTTCTAATAAAAAATAGAATATATAAAAAATATTAAACAAAATTGTTGTTGTTTTGTGCAGTTTTTCATAATTTTTTAAAAAGAAAAAGAATTTTTAATTTTTTCCAAAGCACAATAAAATAAAAATCGATCAAAAGCAAAAGGACTACGTAAAAAGGGGATTCGGTGTATTTATACGTGTGTTTCTCTGTATTCGCATGTGTGCCTATTAAGTGAATTCTTTATCTGCAATACTGTAAGTTGAAGCATTTGTATGTGTTTGCTTATTTCTCTTCTTATGGCTGGCAGAATACATATACATATGAAGAGCATGCAAGGTTAATGGGTTTTAAGAACATGTTGTAAATTATAATGGTACTGACGGCTTCTGCAGAAGGAGCAGAAATTCCAATTTTTTTCAATTTACTTATATTTTATTTTATGAAAAATAGAGCACCAACATACATGTAGATACACACATTGCATGTAAATAACCACTAACTAGCAGAACTAACAACACCATAGACATCCTGTGTGAGCTGCAGAATATTTTAGTACTTTTATGGTTTTATCTTCGTACCTTTTCGTAATCACAAAGGAAACAAACTGTGGGATATTAACAGCAGAGTATAAACATAATATGAAAAAGATCTCATTTGTTCGAAGCTTTACATTAAAGTCAGCATTTGCCGTAAATAAATTGAGGCAGGATATTATTGGGCTCTTTAGTGATAATAGTATTTAAACGTGTGAAAGTTCTTAAAATTAATTTCTTTATAAAAAAGGATTTTTTAGCATTAACACGATCTGGTGTCTAAAGAAGCTTTTTCCAGACATCTTTCGTGCAGTTATTAATTATAATGAAATGGGCTTAATTGTTTACTGCATGTGTGCTCGTTAATTTCTTTTGTTTTAATAAATATATGAATTCACAATAATCATTTGAAAGAAATAATTTTTTTAAAAACTCAAAAAACAAAATTTGTCATTTTTCCATAATTCAATTTAAAAAATCTACCCTCCTCATTTGTATGCATGTGTGTACTGGCATATGATAACATTTTAAAATTTAAATTAATATTATTCTAATACAAATTTATTTAAACAAAAGGGTCCAAGTTTTCTAAGAAATTAAAAACAGTCCTTCATAAATATCCTTGGGTATCTTCTTGAAGACATTTTTTCCACAATATTTTATTTAAATTTAAAAAATTTGCAAAGGACCTAAACATTAAACACATTTTCCTTTTTCAATTTTTCTATTCCAAGTGCCTGCATCTTCCTTAAAAAATTTACTAATAAAAGTTTCTTTTTCGATTTGGTTTTTTAAATGTTACCTTTTTTGCTCAATCAAATTTAAAATAATATAATTTTTGTAATTTTATATTAAAAAAAATGTTTCAGTGTTACTTAACATGAACTGAATTTAAATTTTCATCATCACATATCAAATCATGTACTGTGATGTGATTGTGGCAAAAATCACTCTTTATTAAATATAAATATAATTAAATTAAATTAAATTAAATTAAATTAATATTAAAATAAATCTCTGCAAATTATAAATAGAAAATACAATACACATGTGTGTCCTTTTGCAAATGTCATACAGTGAAACAACAACAACAACAACAAAGAGAACTATTTAAATGCACCTCCCAAACTAAAACAGTTTTGGTACTTCCCCAGCAAATGCAACACACCAAAATGTGATTTACATTTTAAAGCTTTACGAAATTTTACTGATAAATTATATTCTGTTGAAAAATGTCACATTTAATTCTGCCTTTCTGCTCTTTCCCTTCTGACACACATGCAATGAACGGACAACAAAACAAAACAAAAACTGGCGCTTGATGTGCAGGCATGGCTGAATGCATGTGCAGAGATGTAAGAAGATAAATATGCAAAACTTGTGCACGGGACTGCCCCATGATGTGGTAACAGCGTTGCCACTAAAAAATGGCTGCTTTACTTGCAAAAGCGATTAACTCCATAAAGCAAGAAATTGAGGGAAATCCCAAAATATTATATTTTACTTTTTAAAATTCTTTTGAAATTGCAAATTCGAAAATGCGATGTATCGGCAATGCTTTATTTATCTGAAGACTTATAGAAAGTATATAATGGTATATATAGGGTGTCTGTCGGTAAAGTATACTACTTCGTTTTGCCGCCATAAAATGAAACCTTTATCAATATAAGATCCATTATCTCTAATCAGAAATCAGAAATTATAATCGGAAATTATTAATCAGAAATTATAAGCAAGCAAAGTTGTATACCTTTTCGGCGAACACCCTGTTCTTGCATATTTGTTATCATTATTACAATTTTATACTGTAAAGTGAAACCTTTATCAATATAAGATCCATCAGAAATCAGAAATTATAATCAGAAATTATTAATCAGAAATTATAAGCAAGCAAAGTTGTATACCTCCCCGGCGAAGACCCTGTACTTGCATATTTGTTATCATTATTACAATTTCATACGGATTAGGGAAGTTAAGCGAATTGGCAAGTGAAAGTAAATTCATATGCAGTGTTTGAATTATTCTATTATTACGCAAATAAATGACGCAAATGAGTAACGCAAATGAATAACGCAAATGAATAACAACATTTTTCCCCTCTTACATAACATTAGGGGTATTATAACTTTGTTTAAATTTACAACGATTCTAACATCGTTATAAATGACATGATCTTCGTTAGCCGTACTTGAGCTCACATCCTCTCGATTTGTTCTTAAAGTTTTATAATATTTGTGCTTAATAGGAGCAATAAATTTCAACAAGTCCATCATATATTTCCTTTTTGCACTTGTCGTTCTACAAGTTGGTTCGATCATATTTTTCATACTGACTGCTACACTTTTTCGTATGTTTAGTAAGCGATAGCAGCGATAACGTCTAATGGCGATAACGAAATTAAACCAAAAATTTATAGACCCGGTTAACTATTTATATTATAAATACTCGTACATTATAGTATGGAGTTAATCAGATTGGCTTTTGGCATCACTTATTTATTCTTCAATGGCTAAAGCGGTATTAGAGATATTTGTTTGTTTTGCTATTATGGAGTTAAGCGGTTTGTGAATTAAAGCAGCCAAATATTGAATACGAGGAGCAGAAA
Source organism: Ormia ochracea (assembly GCA_963402855.1). Lineage (NCBI taxonomy): Eukaryota > Metazoa > Arthropoda > Insecta > Diptera > Tachinidae > Ormia > Ormia ochracea. The sequence goes on from OY727105.1 coordinate 67,835,987, forward strand.
GGGGCCAAAATATGACATTCGATATTGAATTGATTTCAAGTGGAAATTCCAATCGATATCGGATGCCGTCATTTTCCAAAGTCATCAAATCAGATATCTGCTGCAGGTTGTGAAAAACTACTTCTTCCAATAATTTTCCATTGGAAAATGTAAAAGTGCTAAGACTACGCAAAAGGAAATACGGAAAATAAATGACGCACATATTAACTTTTATGGACAGGAGATAAACGAAACCATATTAATGATTTTTCTTAATTTTGAAATTAAATTATTTTTAGGCATAAACTACTTTGCAGTTTAGTCTTGAGCGGGCATCGCCTTTGCAGGCACAACTTTCAAAGCTAAATTCGGTGGCCGCTCAAGAAGAAGCCCATTACATTTTCACTTTGGTGCAGCGGTAACGCTTATCTAGTCACATTCATTTATATATCTACATATGCACACTTACCTATTTATATACACATACATAGCAAAGTTCACACACATGACAACAATTTAAAAGCTTTAGCAATTATTTAAATGGACGTTGCCACAAAAGTTGTGTACAGCTTAGAGTAACAAATGCAAATATAAAATTGAATAGTTAAAACGAATGTCTATACAACTTATGAAGTTAATTGCAAGCACCAGAATTATATAGAAATACAATTTTAAAAGTAATATATGGAACCGTTTTGTATAATTTGAAAATAAATGAATACGTAGTGCTCCGAAACCAATAGAGTAACACAGCAAATACTTTAAGACAGGTTCTGCTAAAACGGGTCACATAAGGTGTAGCGAAAAACACTTTAATATTTGTAATTTTATCTTAAGTTTTGTATTAGGAAAGGGAAATAAGTTCTACAGCACATATTTTTTTTTTTTGTTTAAATTTCAAGACTTACAAGCATTTATTGCATTATTTAAGGCACATCGTGTACAGAAATTGTTGTGCACAAATCTGTAGGGATTTATAGGACTTTTATTATGATTTATAAATTTTTATACTCATGCGTATGCTAAGATATTAGGGATTAACCGGTGCAAGATTATTCGAGCATTGGCAATACAGAGGCAAAATAATTTTAATGCTTCTTTCCGATTTAAGGCACTTTTTTGAGTGGGGCGATAATAATCTTGGAAGGAAAAAAAATCCTTAATTTGTATTGTATAAAAACTTTTTACAGTGTATAAGAAATCTTAAAAAAAACTAACAATGAATTAAATTTCAATATTTTCAAGTCTTCTGATTTCTACTGTGTAAGTGAGGCAAGCACGGGCTACTGGCTTGATGAAGTGTTGACTTGATCTTTCCAAATAAGTTTTGCAAAATATTATTTAATACTATTGATCGTAGTATTTCGCTTTTGGGCTGCTTATTCTAAATACCATTTGCCAGGACCAATAAAACTCTCTGTGCAGTTTCAGAAAGGATTTCCTTTATAGATTTATTTCCTATGATATTTAACCAGGATTTGGTTTTTTTTTTATTTTTATTAAACCACTTTGTATTCTTTCAGATTGTAAACGTTCTGCTTTTAAAGTTTTCATGTTTTGTATTATTTTTAATTTTAGTTTCCCTAATTTTTATATAAATTCTTCTCTCTTTTACTTTACTCTTAATAATATATTCCTCTCCTTCCATGGTAAGAAAGTAAAGAAAACACACATGAGCTTTCTGTTGGATGACACAAAAGCTTCCACATCCGGTCTAACATAAGCCTTCAATGCCTTAACAAATCAGCAAGTAAAAGTTGCAAAAATATTAAAAGTTTTTTATAAAACAATATATAGCCTTAACGTTTATATAAATTATTTAAAAATTTTATTGTACAGTGAAGTCCCGGTATAATGAATTGCATATTGGCAAACCTCTTTTTTATAGTAAAAGGTACGCTTTACAGTGATTTCTTTCTCTTTGGTGGTTTTTTATTTTTATATTCCAGATGCCACCTTAATATTTTCAAATGTAGCAACATTTTATGTGAAATTCTTAGAAAGCATTTTTACCTGTTTTACGAAAACTATTAAGCTGTGACATGCATGTCATATTGGCTGCAACACGTTCCACAATTTCTTTTTTAAGCTTGCAAGTAGAAAATATGTACGTTGAAGCCAAATTGATTACTGTATAATAAATCAATATGATCACTTCAGTGTTCATGAAAAGACTAAAATAAGGCACACATGGCGTTCAGTTGACTTGGAAGGAATTTTTGTCACGTTTACAGACCGTAAATTGCATTGTATTAAAAATGTTACAAACAAACAGAGCAACACTTTTATATTCGTAAGCAACATGTAAATCGAGCAAATCGCAAAGTATTTTTTATATTTTACTTTTTAAATTTATTAAAGATTTTTTGCCATTTTTAGTAGACACTTTCAAGAAAAGTTTTCTAAAATGTGAGAAAAAGTTTTGTGAAATTTCATACTTTTCATTTATTTCAAGTAATTTTGTTTTTGAAAAAAATTCTTTATTAAAATATATTTCGTTTGTATGTGTTAAGGCAAAAACAGCTTAACAACGTCCTTTTCGCTTAATTCTTACAAAAGGCTCCTTGTTCCGAGTCTTGGTCTGAGAAAGGCTATTGAAAGGCTATTTCAATTAATTAATTAAATATTTAGGAATTGAGTAACTACTTCTTGCATAGCCAATGGCTGTCCCGCCGTGATATGATGCTCCGTTTTTTTTTTATTTCACAAATAGTTTTACTACTAAATTCCTGCATATTCCTTTAATAATAAATTATATCCTTTTTTAAATTCAGTTGATGCAGTTCTTTTTGCCAGCTTTCTAATATTTATATGCCCTCCAAACAAGTGCAGTCTTCAAATGCTCTACGTACACTGGCTAAAGGAGAGACCACATAGAAAACGAAGCAAAAAAATTTGAAAGCGGAACCATGCACAACCAGACACAATCAAAATGATACCACACAAATATCAGTCCTCAAACTTAAACATATAAATTGTGTTAGTACGGTTTTATTATTATTATTTTCCTTTTTTGAACTGGCTTGTAACATAAACTTGCAGCGATTATTTGAATAGTTTGGCAGAGTAACTTATTTTAGAAATAACCATTCATTTAAACTCGAGCGCAAATATTTATTTTAAAAAGAGAAAAATGAAAAGGGAATGGTGAATGGGGAAGGGGGAATATAACCAAATTATAACCAACCAACTTTAGTAAATTAAGAGGGGGTATCAAGTTGCCAGCAAGCAAAAATAAAAATCTAGTACAAGTGCAAGCACTCACACGAAAACAAAGCACACACATACATGCACACACAAAGAAATAAAGTTTATAGTTGTATGAAAAACAAACAGGAAACTCGACTTTTACTGAGAAAAAAAAAACAAAAAACCGAAACAAATAAATAAGTTTTTGGTGTTCTCGTGAATAAAATGCTAAAACTGAAAAATCGAAATTTTGTTTTTGGTTTTATGAGGCCCTGTGCTGCAAGTAGCAGGCAGGCCACATTGTATGGAGTAAAATAATTTTCATGCTAAACATCTCAATATACATATCTAAATTGCCGTCATTCTTAAGAACTTGCAACGAAACGCTAAACTTTTAACTTTTTATATAAAAGTTCCATTTTCTTTTCGACCTTAATGGATAAGAAAATTGTCCAACAACAGTTACATGGAACAAGCCGGCGATTTTAAATCTAATATTTCTATATCAGAGATGCAGTTCCTCATACAGTGCAAGAAAATTGGAATTTTTGAATACAGAATTTTGCAATGAGGTATTGATCTCTCAACACTGAACAGCATACGCTTTTATCTGCTTACCCTAAACAGTGCAGATGACGCCGCAAAGGGCATTACATTAATGATCCTGTCATACTACACATTTCTTTTCCCCTCAAGCTGAGCAAGAGTTGAAGAGTTATATTCAACCGTGTTGCCCCTTTAAATTTTAGTTAGCCTGCCATGAGTAGCCTTTTACCACTCTCTACTCCATGCCGTGATCACGGCATTTCTATAAGGAATCATGAAAAAAACTACTTTCACTATTTTTCTGTATTATTTATCGGATAGTTTTAATACTTTTCTTTTTAGCGAAATAAAATTAATTTCTCGTTACTCCCACATTACAATGTGTCCTCATATTTCATTGTTGTTACCCTGTCAAATTCTAGGATTTCAGGAAGAAAACAGGTTAACAAATTTGTGGCAATTTGGCCAATAGATTTGTAACTGAAATGTTGTTATTTTAGTTGTGTTTGTTCTATTCTACAATATTTCATTACCCAACGTTTTCTTGCCATATTGACCATTTTGGCTTGTCTTCTTCTGCATTCTTTGGCAATACAGAAAAGAAAATTTTCAAACAAATAAAGTAAAACAGACAAAAATTAAATGTTTAGTTCTTTTAACATTTCATGGACAATGCCAAAATATAAAGACAGAAAATAAAGTAAATGTAACGAAATGGCAAAAAGGAAAAGGGCAAAAACGATTTCCTGTTTTTAAAACTTGTTTAAAAAACAGGCGGGCCTTGCATGTTCGAAAGTATTGCCAGCAAAATACGAGTTTAGTGGAGTGATTAATCAGGTTTTATGAAATGGATTTTAGATAAAATATCAAAAGGATAACGAAATAGTGCAGCAAAAAATTTGTGAAACGATTTTACACTCTCGCCAATCCCAACATGACCATTAATTGCATTCGTATTTATAATGATAATTTTTTCAAAAAAAAATTTATTATATCCAAAAACGTATTTTAAAGTAAAAGAAAGCCCTGATTGTATTTAATGGATAAATTTATCATTTAAATGCCAACCATAATAAATATCTGAAAGCTCAAATAATTTAGGCAGCAGCAAGTAGAGGAAATAAAATAGTATTTCTGCCAACGGCTTGTAGAAAGTCTGTAAATGGAAACGTCCCCCGCTCATCAGAAGAGTGAGCTTCCACACACAGGATTACTTATGTATGCATAAAATGGTAATTTGTAGACAAATTCGGTGTGCATTATTATTAGACCACCTACAAAACGGCATTAGAAATTAAAAAAAAAAAAAATTAAAAAATTGTTAAATTCCTTTCCTTATAGGCCAATTATTTTTAATATATGTATATTTTTTTATGTGCCACTTACACATGTATTTAGCTTGTACTTGCTTGGGAAAAATATGCAATAAAATTTAGTTTTATTGGCATAAGAGATGTTAGGCCTTACAAGCTAAATACATGTGTAAGTGGCACATATAAAAAAATATACATATATTAAAAAATTGTTTTTTTTTGTTATTAACTTTTTATTTTTGAATTTTATTTGTTTTTTCTGACACCTGAGTGAAAATAGTTATTTTAATTTTTTTATTACTCAGTGTAAATATGTATATATACAATTATTAAAATTGATTTTCCTGTTTGCTGAAGTTTTTATTTTCGAAATTACAGGCATTGGAAATTTCTGCCAGTAAAATTCCCAAATCATTATTTATTTCCACCATATTTCCATAAATTTTTAAAATTCGCTCCACTATTTAACTATGCGTGGTAATGCGTACAACGAAAGCCAAACGTGAAATGAATAAAACTCACTAATACACACACAAGGCTATCTCCACGCATAAATTTTATGCAAGATTAAACAATCCCGTGTGTGTTGCATTGCACAAAAATTATTCAGCTAAAAATATAATCCTGTGTGTGGATGCTCAGTGAAATTAATCTGCCAAGCCAATGTTTTATTTCGCGTTTTGATTTGCTCTAAATAGAATGTCATGATTCACGTACACTAACAAACCGAAAATATTTTATGTATTTACTTATGGAAAGAAATATATATGTGTATAGGTATGTGTTTATACGAGTATGTGTTTACAACTGTAAACCTTGAAAGGTATACAAAAAATTGCACACACACACGAAATGGTTTGAAGCAAAATAATATTTAATTAAAGGAGAGACACTACAAGTTGGGAATTAAAAAAAAAAAAATTAAAATAAAATACAACTCACTTAAATAAATAAATGCATTGAAATAAAACTCTTCATTCTGCTAATTAAATCAAACATTATACGGGTGTGTGTAAGTTTTGTCATTGCAAGTAGCATAATAAACCCTTTCACTTTTTTCATGGAGGGCTTCATTTCATACACGAATCTCATCACTGGGTGTGAGGAATAGCGTGAAACTATTCATCGCTTTTATGAAATAACTTTACGGATAAAATTTAATTATTCATTCACTCAGTGATTATGTTCAAATGAAAAGCTAGTTGGCATTAATAAAGTCTCAAGTCATGACCTGCGATTTCTTGGCTTCTATACTTTGCTAGTGGTGGTATTTTATAGGCTCATTAAATACTGGAGGCATTTTTTCCCCACATTTTTATATCATAATTAAAAATAAAAAAATTCCGTCGTTTTGTTACAATTCAATATTTTTACTTAATTATTAATTAATTAAAGACAACCAACAAACTCAACGAGAAGGCACACATGCTATATACGAGGTGTGACCAAAAAATTATGGTTATTTTTACTTTTTCCCAAAGTATTTATTTATTCATCAATCCCAAGTAATCCCTCTCGGATATAATACACTAATGCCAACCTTTTTCTACACTCCCCGAACCATTTCTAAAATGTTTTTTTGTATCTCCTCAATCGTAGCTTTCAAAAAACGCTTTCCTTTCAGCGGTGTCTTCAGTTTTGGGAACAAGAAAAAATTAGCTGGGGCCAAGTCCGGTGAATACGATGGTTGAGGCATGACTACAGTTTTATTTTTGGGCAAAAACTGATGCACAAGCATCGATGTGTGAGCTGTCATGGTGCAAAATCAAAGATTGATTTTCCACAATTCTGTGCGTTTCTGGCGAATTGCTACGCTCAAAAGGCACATAAGTTGAAGGTATTCATAATGCACAACCCCATTGCCATCGAAGAAAATAGTGAGCAAAACCTTTACATTTGACCGAACTTGACGTGCTTTTCTCGATAATGGCTCTTCTGGACGCTTCCATTGGGATGATTGAGTTTTTTTTTTGTTGGTATATGTCATAGCCATACACCAACGATTCATCACCAGCTAAGAGCTTTTTGAGCACATGTGGACGTTGCACATCATCAGCTTCCATGCGTCGTTGTTTGTTGCTCAAAATTTAGTAAAAAGAAATGGTAAAAAAATCGAAGAGGTCACCAAAACATATCGAAGCTTTTCATCTGTCAAAAACAAACTGATAATCCAAAATGGCTGATATTGGCAACACGTATAACAGATATGTGTACCAGATATGCGTTTGGGAGTGAAGTATTGCTTGCAAATATATATAAATTAAATTAATTTTTGGAAAAAATATTCATTGCTTGCTGTAAATGTACTTTTAAAACATCAATTGCTGTCTGGCATGAGAAGGTTTAGAATTAGAAGAATATCTATTTTCAGAACTATTTGCTTGGAGGTCTGCTGGTGAGTTCAGTGTAGCACTAAATGAAATGCTGATGTAGAGAGTAACTTAACAATACAAGAAATAATAATAAATTCAACCAATTATAAAAAGAACATTTTAATTATATTCCGGACTGTGTAAATATTCACTTTCATACAAATTCTATTAGCCAGTCGATAAAATATTTTGTTTTTTTTTCACTAAACTTTTGCTCTGAGTAGGCAAGAAATTAAAACTAAGTGGAAACTTTATTTAGTAAATTTATAAAGTTCTGGAATCTCTTTGATGCTTCCAACGCTTTATTTCGCCACATCGTTGATAACGAATGTAATAAAGCCTTTTTTGTCTCTTCTTCTACTTGCCGTTGAAGGCATAAAAAAAAGGTGAGCTCCTCATAAACAAATCATGGCCTTGAGCAGGCTGCACAAAATAAAATATCGTCAACACTTACTTGTCTCATATTCTTTGGTTTCCATTTAAGGAAAGAGTGGGCGGTTTACGAGTGTTTCTCTTCATTTTCTTTGTATGAAAGATAGAGCTGATTTACTTATTACGAGTACATCCTCCTTGAGAAACTGCTCTGTTGTATAGCTTATTGTAAACATGTTAATAAATTTTTTTAAAGCTCTACAATTTTATTAAAAAAAAAAACAGCGAAACAATTTACTCAACATCGTCTTAAAATGAAACACAATTGCTGCAGTTTCAAATGATTATAAATTATGTTGGTACTCAAAAGGTCTTTCTTGTTTCAAAAGTTGCCACAGGAGATTTGACTTTATTTATGTGCCTTGTGTATGCTTTTGTTTTAAAAAAGCTGTTGTAATATACAGGGTGCTGCCCGCATAGGTAGACTGTACAGTTCACATTTCGCAGTCGTGAAGTAGAGACGTGGCCAATTAGCCATCGATTACTGTGACGTTGAGAAAGTTGCGGAAAATGTTTGAAAGAAACAACGTCTCAACAATACGAACTATTTATCATGTAGTGAATGATTTCAAAGGAATTGGAGCTGATGGGCGCAAACATGGACTACACTCTACTGCAAGATCAGCTGAAAACATTAGTGCTACTCAAAAGTGCTTGAGTAGCACTAATGTTTTCACAAGCCGGGCACAGGAGCTGGGATTTCAAAGAGCAACTTTAGCTAAAAATTTTGCATAAGGACTAGAATTTGTTTCCATATAAGATTCAGTGGACATAAGAGCTTCTAGGTAGAAGCTATTTACGCCGCCGTACATATGCCAATAGGATGTTCTTCTCATCTTAACAAATCATAACGAGTGAAGAGGCGCAATTTCATATGAATCGATATGTGAAAAACTCAAATTATTCATCAGTTACCTTTGCATCCATTAGAAGGGGAAGTCTTATGAGCCACTTGGACAGGAGGAATGATTACACTTTGAAATTAACATGAGGTGATAACTGCATTCTGTGGGCTTGATTAACATGTGGTTTCAAAAACATGGCGCCACATGGCATAGAAGCAGGATTACAATGGAATTAATGCGAGACCTTTTTCCACAACAAGCTATTTCAAGAAATGGCGATGTGAATTGGCCTCCACGCTCGCCTGATTTAATCGCTCTGGACTTCTTTTTGTAGTGATATCTGAAAAATACAAAAACTGACCAACTCAACCAACATATTCGGTATGAAATTAATGAATTAATGAAATATCGCTTGAAATGAGTGAGAATGTAAGGTAAAAGTCGTCAAAAGAGCTTCCAATTGGGAGGCTGACAGAGAAGTGCATTTATCTGATATGGTATTCCATACATAATTGCCGACATTAAATAAAACATTTATTAATATGAGATATTTATTTATTTTATTTACCAAATATTACAATTATATGAATATAATTGCAATATGTATAGAGGCACTGGCTACTGAGGCCTTTGGCTTCTGGCTCCGCGGGGAATTGAACCCCTGACACCTGCGTAACAGGCGGGTATACTAACCATTATACCATCGAGGAACTTCAATATATTATCTTTAATTTAATTTAAAATTATAAACAAATAAGGCCTTCTCAGCGGACACCCTATATTAAATTATATCAGGCGAAAAATAAAAATTGTGGTAACAAAAATTACTACTGGAACGATGTAATATATTAAATATCGTTTTACTTTTGATGGCTCAAATAATAAAGAAATTAAAAAAATATTTAAGAAAATTTTATTTGTATTGTAGACAATATTAAGGAAGCTTTTGTTATGGGCAAGGATGTTTAAAGGCAAACAAAATCGTTTAAAGAATTTAAAAAGCCATCAGACAGACATCATATAAAAACATCTTTCCTGTTTTCGTTATTCCTGTCACAGTATGAACTTTAATTTTGTGCTTGAGAATTAATTACCCACTTACAGCTGGAAATTTTTCACTTGACTGGGCATGTGCTGGCGAGGCAAGTATGTGTATTGCAAATTATACTTCGAAACTTGCTGTAATTGGAAGCCTTTTAACAATAATAAGAAAACTTTGTGTAGTTATATTTTCCTGCTTCATATTTAGAAGGATCTTCTATGAACGGCAAACTTTGATTGTGCTACTCAAATTAGCACAACTAATTATGCAGAACTGCTTCTAGTATCAAACTGAGCGGCTATGAGGACTCTATTGACAAAATGTGGAAACTCTGAAAAGTATTTACTCCGAGGATCAACACCGTACACTGAAGATTGATACTCAACTTCAACTAGACACGCCTTGATTTCTTAAATATTTCGGAAAAAGGCTTGGGTGCCTGCTTAAGAGAATGAATAATTGCAGCCTACTTAAGCTATGGTCGCGGATTCGATTCCTGCCATAACCCTGTGAGTTTTCCTGCGGAGAAGGCGAAAGCTTTGCAGGTTAGCTCGGTACCAACACAAAAACTTTAAATCAAAATTTCGAATCTACGCAACTTCTTCGAGATATTTGTTGGATATGAAATATTGCACAATATGCGAATTATTGTATTCCCAACAACAGCTTTTAGTGACCCCTTATGGAATGTTACATGATGATTTTCTAAAAAAAAAAAATTAGTTTCATTAAAATAGGTTTTTAAGGCAGCTTACGTAAACAAAAGTTTAGGCATAGACATCAAAACGCTTTTGACAATGCGTGTAAAATTTTCTGAAATATGACTTTTATGGTTCCAAAATACCTCCTTTAAAGCCCTTTAACCTAAATTTCATTTGCAACAAGATTCCTGATTAAATGAGGCTCTGATGGAAAGTTATATCAAAATTACTTAATAATAATTTTTTGCTTTGAATAATTCTCATTTGATTTGAATTAAAAATGGTAAAGAAAATTTAATTAAAATTTAAATTCTATAGCTTCAGTTTGATAAATTAAATTTTTCAAATGATTCTTATTACTTTTCTGGTAAATAGAATTAAAAAATATAACTCCGAATAAAAAGGACTCAGTTCTTCTATATCAACTTCACTATACGATTGATAATACTGATTCAAAATTTTTCAATTTAATTGAAGAAATCTATACGTTTTGAAAAGAGAGATTAAGAATTGAGATTTTTATGTAAAAAATGTTAGACGAAATACTAGAAAAATTTTTTTCGCTCGAAAGGCAGAACTCTATTTCTAATAATACATCGGCAGGTGTCGATTAGGCAAATCATAGTAATCGGTGTAATAATACCTCGATAAGTGTCGTCATAGTGTCTGCCATTTTTATGAAAATTTTGTAAAAAATTAACAGCAACTGCCTTGAATAGAAGATACGAAGCAAAACTTGATCTTTAAACATAATTTAAGCGAAATGTATGGATTCCTTTTGTGTGTGTCACTATCACGAAGTAAGTAGAAATTAAGTAACTCGTCGCATTTGCCCCCATCAGACATTTCCTTTTATACATTGCAGATTCCGGTAAAGTAATCTTAGATGACTTTTTCCATGTTCTGCTAATGCAACTGTATATTCTCTACTTTTAAATCAACTCTCTCGAACTTTTTTGAATAACTTTATTTATAATATTTAATAAAAATTATTAATTATTATTTGTATAAAAAAAAGGAATTAAATAGATTATTTTTTCAAGTTGGTCTGCTCTGAACCAATCACTGGTATTCGCTTTTAGTTCATATTTTTATAACAAAAAATTTTACAAGTCCGATTTTTGATAGAAATTATAAATTTATCGTAACTTTAGCAATGAGAGATTATAGTTCACAGAGTTCCGTATTGTCCCTGGAAGGCACGCCATAAATTTGCTTGTCTTCAATTTTTCATTTGTTTGCATATATTCTACATAAATGTTGTAGAGTTTTAATTATTTATTTATGAAAAAAGGATAAAATTATAAAAAATACTTTCTCCTTAAACAAGCTGCTCATGTGTACCATGACAAGTCGTAAGTACGAGTGTATTGAATTTTGTTGCTCAATATTGTGTGCTATTACACAGTGTACAGTGTACACGCCACTAATTTTAATACATTTAAGGCTTCGAAATTATAAAAAAAAATTATAATTCACATCGAGCAAAGTCATTTTGGCCAACTTCCACTGTAATATATTAATTTAACGAACGAATCAACAATTCTTAAGTCGCAAGTATATGTTTTCTAAAATTAATTATATTTTCCTAAGAGTAGAATTTTTGGATTAATTAAACACCTGACAACATGGTAACAACAGCTAGAGGCCTTTGTAATCTTGACATCCTAAAGCTGTAGGAGCGACCTAATGAAAAGGAATTTCTTAAATGTGGAAAATAGAAATAAAGTAATTTTTTTTTTTATTAAATTGTTGGTTTTGAAGTGCGATAATGGCTCATTGAAAACTTCAAACAATTTTTAAAAGCCACTTAAAGTCATGTAGAAGCTGTAAAATGATTTATTAAAAAATAATATTAATTACTTTTCCGTTTAAAAGCTCTCACAACTTCTGCTTTCTCAAAAATTGTCAAAAATTGGTCACAAAATGATTACGTTACCTTCGCCACATGGCCTGTTTTAAATTTTCTCCGCCTACAAAACTGACGATACTCTACATCTCATGTAAATATTTACTTTGCATTAGTATATCGTTTTAAAATTAATTTTTTTAAAAGACCAAATTATTTATTTTGTTTTGTTTTATACTCTGTATTTTTCCACTACACTTTGAGAAAACATATAATTGTAAATCTAAACATTTCTAATTAAATACCAGATTTATTTGCCTAAAACAATTATGTTTACTTTTTACATATAAAACACAAGAATTTTAACAAAATACACAAAATCATGAAGCTCTTGTTTTAGAAGAAAATTAAAATTAAATGAACAAAATGAAAACAAATTGATTTTGAACGAAATCAACATAATATTCATGTGATTAATTAGTAAACATTTGAAAAGCTTCCAAATATTGACGATGTAACGATGCATTATTTATGCAGACTCTTAATCATTGTTTATTCAATTATTTAAACTCACAATAAACCACAAATTTGATATTAAATTGTTGTTGAAAATATGATAAATATGCCACAAGTATTAAAACTTTTACAAGTCCTTACACACTCACACACACACACCCAAACAGGCAGGCACACAACACATCCATTTAATAATAATTACACGCATATTAAAAGCTGTGATGGACAGCATTCAAAATACTTTTGCTTGGGGTCATTGCAAAATCTGCAACTTGTAAATATTTTGTATGCATAATTTTAAAAACGCATGTGGCTTCAAGTTCCATTAAATATATATATTTTTTTTGGATGCACTAAATGGGCTGAAAGTAATTTCACACGCTTGATGGTATCAGAGTCCTTGCCTAAGATATTAGTTGCCTCGCTTCGAAAATGATATGAATATGAAAATGTATTCATAAATTGATGAGCACTTTCTACACATCATCATTAGTAAGACGACTATTCCACTCGCAAGAGTCAGCTCGTCTGATGCCATATTAAAAGGATTCTCTATTGGAAAACCACTTATACATAATTTCAAGGATTATATTTCTTTTACATGTAAACCTTAAAGGGCCACAAAATTATTCCCAGACGGTTACCACACCATGACAAAATGACAAAAACTAATTATTGAGTTCTTGTTGCACTTGTCCTTTAAACTTCTCATTTATTTCTAATTGCACGTTTTTCAGCTGATATCCCAAAAATAATTAATTTTAATGAAGTATAAAAAATATTCAGTTTAGAAAATATTATACTATTTAAATATCAAATAAATACTAATTTAATAATTTACATGTTATACGAGTATGCCTTTTATTTTTTAACTACAACACAGCTAAGCGACTATATAGACACGGATTTCGCTGTCGCCAATTTAATTCCACAGAACAGAAATGGTGTCGCCAGTATAGTAAAAAATGTAAAGTTTGAGAGCAGTGAAAAAATGTATTTTATTAAACATCTTCAAAGTTAATACACACAATATTAATAACATTTTTTAGGTGTAGAATGTTTAAGGTGGCATTATTGAAATATTCAGCGTAAACAGTTTATGTTGTTATTAGGAAAGTAACATAGTTTCAATTATAAAGAAAATGAATGAGAAGTTTAAATCATAGTTGGAACAAAAATTCAATAATTAGTTTTAATCACCCAAAAAGTGATTTATTAAAAATACGATATTAAAATTTGAAAGAAATGCCTTAGGAAATGCGCCCAAATTAACAATAAAAAGTAATTATTTTATTATTATGTAACCATAATAAATTGTAATAATATGCCAATCTGTCCAAAAGCTGGCTGATACTGTCTTATTTGCCTTGGACTCGCTTATTCATGGCATTCATAAGAAAGTTGCCATTTTTTAAGAGGCGGCCCCAAATTTCTCTTGAAACTCTTTTATTTTGTGTTTCTGCCATACTTTTATAATATTCTCTAAGCAACAAATTATTTAAAAATTTTATCTTATCAAAAAGATAGTTTTCATTTTTAAATAAATAATTATTGAAAAATTAAAATTTTGGAAATTAAATAAGGAAAGCATTTATCGTCTAAAAAAATACGGCATGCCGATTAAAATTTATCATTATTTTAGAAGGTATCAATTCTAAGACGGAAGATGGCTAAGTGGAGTATTCCATTACAGTAACTTAAAATTATTACTAACTAAAACATGTACTACATAGTTCAACCTAATGAATTTCCATAAAATTTAAATATCATGCTTCACCATGTCTGATGAAACGAAATATTAAAAATATAATATAATATAATATAATATAATATAATATAATATAATATAATATCATATAATATAATATAATATAATATAATATAATATAATATAATATAATATCATATAATATAATATAATACAATATAATATAATATAATATAATATAATATAATATAATATAATATAATATAATATAATATAATATAATACAATATAATATAATATAATATAATATAATATAATATAATATAATATAATATAATATAATATAATATAATATAATATAATATAATATAATATAATATAATATAATATAATATAATATAATATAATATAATATAATATAATATAATATAATATAATATAATATAATATAATATAATATAATATAATATAGTATAATATAATATAATATAATATAACATAATATAATATAATATAATATAATATAATATAATATAATATAATATAATATAATATAATATAATATAATATAATATAATATAATATAATATAATATAATATAATATAATATAATATAATATAATATAATATAATATAATATAATATAATATAATATAATATAATATAATATAATATAATATAATATAATATAGTATAATATAATATAATATAATATAACATAATATAATATAATATAATATAATATAATATAATATAATATAATATAATATAACATAATATAACATAATATAATATAATATAATATAATATAATATAATTCAATATTATATTCAAAATATAATATAATATAATATAATATAATATAATATAATATAATATAATATAATATAATATAATATAATATAATATAATATAATATAATATAATATAATATAATATAATATAATATAATATAATTCAATATTATATTCAAAATATAATATAATATAATATAATATAATATAATATAATATAATATAATATAATATAATATAATATAATATAATATATTACAATATAAAATAATACAAATATAAATCTATAAAAAAAAATGGTCGGCATACAAATTTACCCACATCAAATCTCTGTATTCATACTGCTTATGACATTTCCTTGAAGTAACTCAATTTTACATGCACTTGATTCATAAGTTTTACTTGATTACATTTAATAATTTGCAATTGCATTCAACATTTATTAATTATTTTACGTGAGGAATATCTGTTTGCTCTTCCATATAAATAACAATTTCGATTTCAGTAAAATTCATTGATTTCCAGTTTGTTAGTAATCCATATAATTGAATGTCCTGAAGCAACATCAGATCGCATAAGTTTGCATACAGATATTAGTAAATTGCCTTTTGAATACACGCACGTATTCGTATATTGGCTGACTCATTCGCGAGCTTTTAAACATCATTTTTATATTTGCTGCTGCAGTTTTCAAAAACAAATATAAATAATAATTTAAAACGAATATGCAACATAATTTGTTAAGCACCATATGGTTGCAATTTATTACATTTATTAAATCTTATGACACTGATGGATCGCCAATCCGAATTCCCTTAAAACTAATTAATTTACTAGCATTGTTGGCAGATTCAGAAGTTTTTTGAATTTAAATTTAATAACGAAACATATTTTTACACGCAGGTGATTATCTTATTCTTTAATAATTATTACCATTTCTTCTTTAAATATTAATTATATATATTTGCGTAAGAAGAGGCCAAAAACTTGGGCCCAATAGTTTGGTAGCCTTTGAAAAAATGTTATAAATTTTTTCCAAGTACTTTAATATCTGTGGTATCAATTGCTTGGCTCTATTATTGGTAGAATAATTATTTATTGGTAAATACAAAAACAAATCATAATAAATTTAAAACTTTCTTAAATTATGATACGATTTTAATTTTCTATTGCCCATATTTGTATTTTATTACGGGGACTGTCAACTAATACGAGCAGTTAGTGATTATGTTTAATCACACCAAAGATTACAAGTATTGCTATTCACCAGGATATTCAGAAATGCACTGAAATAGCTGATCGTTAATAATATTATACAATTATATAGTTAATAAGTTTGCTACCTGCAAATGGCTAATTGGATGGGTTCGATCCCTAGCCTCGCCAGGAATGAAATACATAGTTTTTATGAATTTTTGTGAAATTGAAGAAGTGACGAAGGCATGGCCTCTGGTCACATATACCATTAAATAATTTATCTTGATGATAATACATATCTGAGTTCGAATACCTCACTTCACTACTTCTGTGGCAGTATTGGAATGGGAAAATAAAAACCGTTACCATTAAAAATGCTATCAAATAGTAAATGCACAACACCTAGTTCGTGTTGCATCTCTGCTGCAATACCTTTCCCATAATCCCCGCATAAAGCACTGCATGTGTAGAGGCCGTCATGGCTGGTTGCTGGTGCTGGTTTCAAAAAAAAAAAAAAAAAAAAAAAATAATAGTAATCACGAAAAAGGAGTTGGAAAGAAATTTACTAGAATTATATTGCAGTTGAGAAATATACTGGCAGACGCGGCGAGGAACACCAGCAAGATTATTTCTTATAGCATTTTTAACTAGACTTTTTACAGCATTTCACATAAAACGATAAAAAAAAAGCGAGTGCTTCATTATAAAGCAAGGGGGCAAGCTTGTCAACATCAGGACGATAGTCCCTGCTCTAAATGACATTTTATTTTCTTGCTTCCTACCGCCACAATATTATTTTTGTGGCAATTATGGCTTTCCGCTGCATACCTTCAAATTAACTTTATACCATAGTAGAGTATAGAACTGTAGAACTGTATAAATAACTTTTTTAAAACTTTTAACATTTCGTTTTAGAAACGATACGTAAAATTGATACATCATTTACACATACAAAGAAATAGTTGCACTTACATTCTATACGTGAAAATGTTTTTTTTTTTTGTTTTCAAAATAAAAAAAATAAATAAAAAACCTTTTTATTACCAGACCATGTCCTTCTACATCATATTTTCCTACCTTAAAACATACGTAAATATGTATATGTGAAATTTTCTGCATGTGTGTGCATGCAGTACAAAATAAGAACACTGACGACTACATACCAGTGTTAGCCAAACATTTAGTTAAGAATATCCGTTTATATGTATTTGTGAGAAATTCAACGAAAATAACAACAGTTTTAATAACAACGGCATGCCTGCTTTGCTACAATAAGAAAAGTAAGGAAATTTTTTGCAGCAACAAAAGACCGTTGCAACGTGTAGTGTATTATTAAACAGTTTGCGACATTTTTTCACAAAAGGAAAAAAATTAAAGGAAAACGAAGCTAAAACGTCGGCAGAGACAATTAGTAGTACAGTCTACCAATGCACATACAGCTCCTTCCAAGCTAAATTTATTGCTTCCAAACACTGGCACACAAAAACATTTTCTCAAATTTATATATAACTTGCAGTGCTCTCATTTAGCCATACTTGTGTTAAGAGCCAATGCAATCAAGTTCAATTTGCAATATTTACACTTGGAAAAAAATGTGAAATTCACAGAATAAAGAAAGAACGGCAAAAGGTCAAGTTGAATGTAATCGAGAAGTAAAATGAAAATTGTTTTTTTCTTTTATTCCTCTCGTTGCCATTTGAGGCTGATTTTTAGCGAAAAAATATTATTGGTGTTACTTGCTCTGGTGTTAGTTATTCGTCGAGTCCTTTAGCAAGAGAGTATCTTATTGAATATGCAGTCAGCATAATTAAAGGAATATAAATGTCAGTTGGTGTTTTGTAGCCACTCGATTTGCCATTTTGCCCACCATTTCTTTAAGTGTTAAATTTCAAAATGTTCTATCGGTGTTTAGCCGTGGCTTTTGCCTTAAAGTAGTCAATATCGAATAGTAGTGGTGCTTCACAATAAGTACCAGCATGTTAGCCGAAAAGTATGCAACAGTTTAAAATAATTTCGAGTTTGTTGCAATTTGGCTGTTGCGCTCGTATGCCAACCAGTACTGGCTTTGTTCTCGCATTAGCCTTGTAATTCTAACATTTTCAATTACTTTTTCTATTATTTTTCCTTTTTTGTTGGCAGTACTAGTATGATTAACTTGGTTTATTTTCTATGGTTTTTAGTTCAACCAATTTTCATTAGTGCACAGTTTTTATTAATTTTATTTCTGTTTCGAGTTTAATTAACATGCTGTAGGATGAGTTAATTAAATTCACTTATTTCATTTTTTCCAATGGCTGAATAAAACGAAATAATGGTTTCAAAAAATTTCAGCGAAAGACAATCTTTTAGAAAGGAAAACGTGTGTGGGTAAGTAAATTTATAAACAAACATTTTTCTAATGGCCCCTCATTATATAAAGTACTTTAATTGAAAATGCAGACTATTTACTTCACCTCGTATATAATGGGAGCTTTCTTAGGAGTATGGGAACTTAATGCTAATACGTGGCCTTCTTTATTTTTTACAATTTTCGGCATATCTGCGTTGCGACTAGAAGGCAAGCAATTTTATTAATAAATCTGATCTTATTGGCTGGCATGAACCAACTTCTGATACCTCAAATTGTTGTATCAGTTACACACACAAAAAAAAATTCGTGTACGTAAACTCTTATACGTGAGAAGGTGTTTTCTATCTTAAAACCAACGTTGACATTTTTGCCATTTTCTGCATGTGTGTGAGTGCACTACAAATTAAGAAAACTAACGACTATAATAGAATAGAATATGAGCATAAAAAGTGTCGTGTTCACTCGGAGAGGCGTGAACAAAATTGTGAGCAACTTGATTTTGCAATAAATTGATTATTAAGCCTATTGCATGCCCACTTGCGACATGTTTTTGGCTTGTAAAGACGTGCTTTTTAGATTTGGTAAACAGATTAATTTTATTTTCTCAAAACAAGTGATGCCAATTTGAAAGCGTTGTTAAGCGTTTCATAATAACTTGCTAATGCTTAACGGATAGCTCAATATAGTTGGGCATTCTCAGCTGCCGAACAGTAGTTATCGATATCGATGGTTCTCATGCAGCTTGAATTCACGACACCTAATCTGTCTATCATGAATTCTGACTATCAGGCTCATGCTGAAGTTGTTGAATGCTAATTAGCTGAAAAATTAAAATAGTTTTGTTTTAATTTTTCTTCTATTTTTTTATATTTCGTTTCGTTTAGTTGCATTTCGAAATATAAATCGCTAAAAGGCAAAAGAAAGCTTTACTATTTCAATATGGAATATACAAAGTAATATATAAGCAGTGAACCTTTAAAAAAAACTGACACACAAACCAAGACTGGCTTTAGCCAAATAAATTTTTACTCGTTTCAATTCTCTTTTAAAACTGCCATTCTGTAATTGTTGTTTATTCAAATGCAATGACAATAACAAGCTGCTAAGTGTAAACAATGACTGAGAAACATGTATGACAGCAAGCTATAATAGACTGTATGAAACTCTTTCTTAAACATCACATTCTATTCAAAATTTCATGGGAAATCAGATATAAGATTTGTAACATGTTTCGAAATTTTTTCGGCAAGCTATTTTTGCTGGGAAAAGTTTTTTACAAATATGAAATAATATCATTCATACCTCCTTTCCCCCAAAAACAATTTTGGGCAACTCCAAATGAGGAGTTTAGACCACGTAGATACCCTGCAACTATGAAAACTAACACCTGGAAGGAGTATTAAACTCCTGCATTTGCATTTGCTTCTACGTAAAATTCTAGATTTACTTAAAGTAAAACATCTCACACCATTCAGTATCCAGTGTAGTTTTAAAAGCTTTTAAGCGACAATTCCAATCCATATCGAATGCGAACAAGTTTTTTCCCAATAATATTTTCGCCAGCAGTGTATAAATTCTTTCGTATTTACATTAGCTAATTGGTTTATTGGATTGCACTTAATAAGTTTCAACAGTTAATAATGAAACAATATTTCAGATATTTATTACTGGCACTCTGACGATTTTTATTATACAATTTTGATTAAATTAAATGTATACACAATTTTTTTTTATCAATGAGCTGGAAAATATTATTACAAGTGATTGAAGGGGAAGCAGATTGAGTGTGCATGGGAAGTGAAAAAATGAATAATGAAAAAATATTTGCATACATTTGATGTGTTAACATTAATAGAGTTTAAATTATAAATATTTTAATGCAACATGACAGTATTAATAAAACTAAACGGCAACAAGACTGACATTTAAGTGCGTTTTTACTCGTATTTCAAATAAATTTTTTTTTGCATTAAATTCCATTTATTTATTTACTTTTAATTATTTTAAAATAAATGCATCAAAGCAATCAGCAAACGAAGCTGAGAAATAATTTTATTTATTCTTTCATTATTGCCGTATATAAATGAGAGAGTAATAATTTTTTAAAAATAACTCTGATAAAGGTTTTCTTTGCGCATACATATTTTTAAAGGCCTTGTGCGATTTCAAAAAAAAAAAAAAAAACTTTTTAATTATCGTTAAAGCTTTTTTAAATTTTATTTGGCGAATTCTAAAGAGAGAATATTTTATTTTATATAATAAATAAATAAAACAAAAATGGATAAAATCTTTTAAATTATTTATTATATTATTTAAAATTTCTAAGTTATTCCAAGTTATATTATTTTACTTTATGGAATCCTTTTCGCTTCCTCCTTTCTTTCTTAAAAGGTAACCAAAGATATTCGCCGAATCCATTTTCGTTATGTGTTTAAGCGTGAATTTCTTAGCACAAATTGTATAAAGGAAATAAATAAATAAGCTTTGTAGGCAAAAAGAATAACTTATTTAAGAATCCTTTGAGAATTTTATCTTCATTTCGAAATTCCTGCTTCGTTTCTTATCACTGCATTTTATATGTTTTTTACTCCTTCTTTATAAAAAGAGAAAGCAAAAGTCACAAAAATTTTGTTCTTAATTTTGAGAATAAGCCGGATTTTTACGGAGACTGTATAAATTTAAAATTTGTTGCATACAAATACACATTTTTACAAGAGACCCCCCAACGTGGTTGGCTTGTTTATGTTATCAACCTGATTTATAATTTACTTTATTTACTTTTCAATCTAAGGAGCAGAAGTAGAGAGTAATTAAAGTTGTTGAATTTTTTCTTAATCTCATTTTACCAGGAAGAAAGTTTACAACTTTTTCAAATTACTATTTTTTTTTTTTGTTGTTTTCTAAAACATCTTAATAATTGTAATCAAACTCATTTCTGTTTTCTTGACTTTTTCATTTTCTTACACTACACTTATTTCAGATGCATGCTGTGCTGTCTATTCGCTTAGACAGACACGGGCGGCTAGGGAATATCTCCATAACTTGAGTACGTTATGCCACTTTTTACTGCAGCTTTTAAGCTTATTAAACTTGCTTTGATTAGTAGACTGAGTGATAATTCTATAGCATTAAGCCCAATGGCCCCAAAAACCCCCTTAATAGCACTTCTTGTGGCATCAGAGAGACAGTAATAATACTCTCAATCTATTCTTCGCTAATCTACTCCATCACTTTCTCCTAATTGAGGCTCAATATATTGCTCAATATATGATGGTTGTAGGTAAAAATTAAGGGGCGTATAAAGGTGGGCAATTTCAAAGCCAAAATTTAATTGTATCCATGACTGCAGCTCGTAAAAAGTTTTTAAACGATTTTTATGCCATATTTTGGAAATTTTTGCTAGACTCGTATAGAGATTAATAAAAGTAGGAAAATCGCCTCATGTCCTATCCTACGTACTTCACCACTGATTCATTCGATCTTTATTGAATATTCTTGTGAAATGATCCCATTTGTATATGAAAAGGTATAAAAGGTTCATTGATTCTTGTCTTAACAAGGACTCACTTCCAGCAAATAAAATTAATTTTTTCTTTCCTTGCATTGTTTCGGAGTATAAAGAGGGAGAACTTTGTGTCTGTCCTGATTATAAAATTATTTTTCTCACAAAATGTATTTGTGTTGCATTAAATTAATACTCGTGCTGGAAATTATTTTGATTTAAATGTGCATACGGTATATATTTCAGTAGCTATTCCACCTTAACCGATTGTAGGAGACTTGCCAACAACTGCTATAAGAACCAGAAGCTGAGATTGGAAAGTTTTGTTATTATCTTTGCACAAGAGTGCATCTAGACATTTCGCTGCAGAGGTATCGGTATCATTAAACAAAAAACTTTCTGCACTGAAAATGCAATTTGTGAAGAATTTATGCAGCTGACGCGTGTGGCAATGGAAATTTATTATTCGTAACTAATCACTCAGTCTCTTTTCTTTATAAATTTTTTAAATTTAAAAATATATTTAATATATTTTATTTATATATCTTTACATATTTTAATACTTTATATATTCTGTTAAGATCCTTCGAAGGCATTTTTAATTTAAATTATTTACTTTGACATAAGTTTTAAAACATTCTCCAAAAAAATAAAAACCCATAATAACAAAAAATATATTTATTTCCTTGCTATTCTTTTTTGTGGCTTAATACGAAAGAATTTATTTTGTTAAAAGTTTACACTGCGATGCTTTATAGGCGTACAAGTCTGAATTAGCTTAAGGCTTACACTCTACAGTATTAAATGTGGTACACAGGCCAGATGCTTTTGTTCAATTTTAGTTTTATTTATTTTTTTTACCTGCTACTGTGTTTATTAAAGGTGACACTTAAGTGATATGCATGTTTTAATGTAACAGCGAAATAGGCATTCTAGTATCAGGTTTGCCCACTTTGCTGCGACCTGTGACCTCTGGCATGTGACCAGGATTAACTCTTGTTTTCGTTATACCTCGTATATGTTATTTTAAACAATTCCAGTTTTATACCCAGTACAAGTAAGGATACCGTACACCTACAATTTGTCCACGTTATTCGTAGCAAGTCCACGTCCTGCTCAATACTTGAATTAGTGCAGGGGTCAGAGGCACTGAACTGTATTAAATGTTAAGGTCCTTAGAAAAAAGCTTTCACGGAGAGAAATTTTCTTTCTGCTGATTACTTAATATATACATATACACACATACACAATATATATATGTATATATATATATATATATTCGTTAGGTGTTTAATAAGCCTTCGTTATTGGATTGGTACAAAATTAAGTCAAAGTCTGTTAATAGAAAATTGTTCATTTCAATTAGTTTTCAATTATGTATTTCCTGCGTATAAATACGTTTATTAAATATGTTTTACGTAATCGTATGTAAATTATATTGCATCTTCCCATTTCACTTAATTTCCATACAAATTGCTTTACCATTGTATAAGATTTTTAATACTTGAAAATTGCAGGAAATCTTGTTATCCTTACACTTGTCAGCAGAACATCTTCCAACGAAACCTTATTTAACACGCATGTACTTGATACGTACAATAAAAACTAAATGAAATAAACTTAATTTTTTGTATACGTAGCTAATGGAGGTGGCAGAGTGAATAAATATATATGTAGTTGGTCTCAAGTGAATTCAATGTATTCAGTTCATAAAAAAATATATTGGCAAAAAATGCGTGTTAGGGCCTTTCTACTTAAAACTGACGATATATAAATATTGTGCTGATAAAAAATGCTCAATGCTTGCAACAATATAAAAACGGAAACCAAAGTTATTTCGTTAGCGGCGATTTTATATAGATGTAAAAGTAAAATTTATTTATTAATTTATTGATTATGAATAACTAAATTAAATTACACTGTGTAACAAAATTTAATTCCCTTCCCATTCTCTGATTACAGTGAAAGTTTCTCTTTGTTTCTTTTTACAAAAGTAATCGAATTTTAACACTCGTAAGCAATATTTATTTATATAAAAATTTATTTATTTCATATTGTCACCGGTTCTTCCCCCAAAAAAAACACTTTTTAATAAATATTTCAACATTGCAATACTGCATTACTTGTTTGTTCGAACTAACGTTGCACTCACGTTAATTAATATGTTCTTTTATTTAGAAAACCAATGAAATTTATTTTTAAGCATTATATGGTGTTAATATTTATAGTGCAATCTTGATAACTATGTATAACCAACAGGATACATATTCATATCCTTCTCCTTAATTTTTGTATATATAAAAGCTGAAATTTAAATTTCCCTGCTGCAAAAATTTATTGGCAATTTATTTCCAAAATTTCTTCATATTTTAATTTTTCAGTGCAAACTTCTCACGCAATTTTATATATTTTTTTTGTAAGTCAAATACAGCGACTTTTTTTTCAAGTTGTTTTAGGTTTTATAAAATCCTGCTAAGAAAATTCCAGCTTATTCATATACTTGAACATTTACATACAATTCTTTACCAGAGTTTTCTAGGGATGCAAACAAATTTAAAATGCTCGCATATATGCAACCTGAGCGTTCCATGAAATAATAACTTAACAGGATTTCGGTGAATCCATTTAAATTTCTCTAGATAATTGATATTCTAGTAAAATGTATCTCTTGTTGGCTTAACACTCTCTCACACGTGTATACAATTCAAAAAATTCAATTTACATAAATTCCTATGAATTACAATGTTGTTAAAATTTTGTATTTTAATTTCGAAGCTAAAAAGAAACGCACACGCACAAGCTCACAATGCATGGATCTGACAACAGGTTGGAGAGGTTGACTGAAGAGAACTGCGAATAAATTTAATTTGAAAAGGTGGCACTTTAACTGACAGTACACGTGTCAATATTATTAGCGTTGTTTTTATTTCACAATGATTCAACTAAATATCCTGTCAGAAAGTACATATTATTTACACATGTAAACAATCAATTGCGATTTATGTTTCATCTACAACTTTCTCATTCCAATTTTCTCAATAGGATTGCTGCCGCAGTCAAATCGTAACAGATCTCAACACTTATGTAATAAACTATACGTATCGCTGTCCGAAGGTGTTCATAACTCCTTAAAAACTCTTTTCTTCTTAATTAATATTTGTAAGCACTTTTATGGGCAGGTGGTTGCATATTAAATGCCTAATAATAAAAAACAGTCTGTACTGAGTTTTGTCGTTATGCAGGCAGCGAACCTACAAACTTACTGTGTGGAAGGACAAAATTACAATTAATTACTTGTATGATGTTTGATAATAAAATTGGTAAAATTTAAAGTCAAAAAGAATTTCTATTGTTAATTGGAATTATTTCTGCGACAGTCTCCAACAATGCAGACTGAGCACTCAGCGGATATACCCTACTCACGTAATGCAGTGTCTCGAAAGTGTGAAAAAAGGATAGTGATATGCCATCACTTGCATTCAGGGTGTGCATAAGCCTGTCCTACATTCGTCACAACAGCCATTCTTACTGCACCTCTCAATTTTAGAATGCTGAAATCAAGTGGCTTTACATCTTAATGGCAAATCCTCTTTTTCCATAGCTTATACCTATTCCTGATTCCGGCGCAAACTTTTGTGGTAGTGGCTTCATACTCTCAAGTAAAGCTAAATTGACGCCATCTAACAGTTTCTTCCTTCCTCATCCATGAGGTCATAAGCATTCTAATAAATAGCATGGTAAATTTACATCCAAGTTCTGTTCCTCTATAGCATCGTGACACCTCCAGACAATTCCCTTTTTCCAAACCTCACAGCATTTGTCAAACATTTATATGAAATTGAAATCTAATTGCATCAAATGTTAAAGAAGTGAAAACCAAAATTTATTTTAATTTTGTTTTGTCTACACACTCACACATACATACACACCGTCCATACGTACGTAAGTCTCTTTTAGTTATCTCGTTCAGTTTTCGTTCAGAAAGGTAAAAGCTAAGAGATAAATAAACATCCGTCGCCTCTGCTTCTATATCCATTTTGTACTTTACTTTCATTCAAGCATACAACAACAACTATTGTCCTATAAAATCTTTATGGTATCCTTTGCTGCTGCCAAAACTTTGTGAACTTATTTTGCAGAAAAGTTTCTTCTAAGTCTCTGCTGGATGATACTAAATATATCCTAATTGATAAAATACAAAAAGTATTACTCTAGCCGTTCTACTTTTTGATGTCACACTCTTTAATTCCTTAAGGACTATAGAGATCAGACACCAGATACTAGTTGCGGCCTAAAGACTGGCAATGCGATGTAATGTATACTTGGCGCAATCGATCACTAAATTAATCCAACATTTTCAAGTTGGCTTACTAGAAATACAGAAACTTCATATTGTCATTTCCTTGCGCGCATAAACGGCACAAAGGCGAAATAACTTTAATACTTCCTCTTAAAGGATTGTTTAGCGTAAAAATAATAGAAACAACCCACATGATTGAAAGAAATGTATTCCTTTAGCTCTTTAGCTTCTTGATAGCAGGAGAAACAAGTGAAATCTGTTTTGGTATCAAAACTTCCGAATTGATTTCAGAAACTTTTTTTTCCAAGTCCTCAGCAACCCAACCCATTTATTGTGCCGAATTAGGGGAAAGGTATAATGATACCTTCCACACAGTAACTTTTTTCCGTGATTTGGATATCGTCCTTGATGCTATTCAGAAGACGAAGGAGCACAACAGGGTGTACGTCTATAGATACATTTTTGGTATAATTTAAGTGTCCAGTGACTACGCTTATGTTATTTCACCACTTCAGGATGAGATATTATTGCCGTTAGGAACATTATTAATATATATTTTGTTTTGTTTTATGACTGGCGAACTGACTATCTTGCTCATTTGTACTTGACGAATGTATTAACTAAAAAAAGTATTTTATTTTTGATAGCATTAGAGGCGCCGGTAGCAACGTATTCGATATCCCTTCAGATTCTCTACATATTGTACTTGGCAATATAATTGCTTGTCCAGATATAAAAATCGAATGCAGATATTTTTTTCTAATCTCTCAAGTGCGTACTGATGATGTTCACCTAAAGCTTTGCTTCTCATATTGTTAATTATCACTTAAATTTAACTTAAGTTGTAGTTAATAAAGTTTCAGTTTCTCAGTTGAAAACTATTGTTATTATTTTATGTAAAACAGCTGTTTTATATGCAACACTTAACAAGTAGCAAGTGTGTTTGCTGGGTAGTTTTATTGTATGTATAAACATTCTGTTAGTGCACACTTGAAATAAATATTTCAACCAAATATGCTGCCATTGTTAACTTAAATTATGACAATTTTTTCTAAAGATTGTATACGATGATACACACACATCTTATATTTGCACTGCGTGCTCATTGGACTAGTGAAGGCAATAATCTCATTCACAATTAGATGAATTGAGTTTATTGGCTTTGAATTTATTTATTAAATACAAATATGAGTTAATTTTTAAAGAAATAAAATCATATGACAGCTAAGCATTGTGACGAATGCATTATAACCCTCCAACCCTCGTATAGTGATAACAATACAGCCGCCACAATAATGGTACTACAGAATTCGTTCTTTTAATTCCTTGTAATCTTATTCTTATGCTTGTATAGTCGACACTCGAATACATACTCGTATTATACAAACCTATTTATGCATGCATGGAGGAGTGCTCGTATGTGTAATTTAAACTTTATTAAATATGAGCATGAATCAAGTGAGATTCGCATGCATGTAGCCTTGTAAGTATTTAGCAAGCTCTTGGATGCTTTTGACACACATACATATGTATGTATATTTTAACTCGTTGTGTTGTATATTTATTTGTATTGTCTGCTCGACTGTGTTGTGTGTCAGTAAATTTAGCTGTTATGTGCGGATTTCATAATATAAAAGTAAACAAGACATCATTTAAGGGAGAGCTTATTTTTTTATATCACTGACATTTTCTTAGAGGCTTTAAATTTTCTCTTTTGTATGCCATTTTTTGGCTTTTATTACATATTTTATATATATATGTATATGTGTGTGTGTGTGGCTGTGTTATAAAAATGTATATTGTAAGCGACTTCAGCACACACTGATTGGAAGACAATAAATATTTATGTTGGTCTCTGCAGCACTATAATCACCTTCAGACTTTGTTTACATGTACGTTCTCATGCGATTACATTTTTGTGTGCATAGAATATAGAGATAAATTTATATGTGCACGTACAAGCATGCATTCTTATGTATGTATATACTGAATATGATTTTCCTGCGGAATATGAAGTAGACAAGAAAGCAGGCTTTAATTCAAATGTGTAAATTATGTAAATACATATGTATGTATGTACATGTGTAGTAATGTACGTATGTGCATATGGCTGTACGCACACACTAACATGCATATGCATATTACCGCTAGAAAAAAACTTTATTTATTTGCAATTTTTTGCCATACATAAAAAAAATTAAAGGACAACCATAAACATCTATCCATCCATTTATGCATCCATCCATCTATTCCTCAATACGCTCATGCGTACAAACCCAATTTGCTTAATATTAGCAATACCTGTATGGCTGTAAATAGAACCATACTGCAGCCATATATATGAATATATATATGTGAGTTTTTGCAATTATATAAATCCATATGTATGTATCTACATGTACGTGAATTTACACTAAATATTAGCTGTTTTGGGTTCTTAATCCTTAAAAGTTTGATACATGTAAGACAACTTAATCAGGCTTTAATGATCGTAGATGAATCCGTTTTATTTATTAAACAATTAGTTGTCTTATTGAACACGAATTAAAAAGATTTTACTGTCAATTGAATTATATGGTAGAAATAAATAAATTCAATAAATTTCACCTATAAAAAATATTCAATCACTAAAAGTATAAAGTTCATTATTTTGCACAAATTCGCTTAACCCTTTCGATACAGCGGCCACAAATCTTATCCACAGTCTCAAGTATTTGTTGTTAATGGTTCAAAGTTATACGAGACTGTATACTACTGGCACAGTCTTTAGAAAAAGGGGGAATCCCACAATAACAAAAAAATTCTTGTAAATCTGGAATAAGTTAAACTTTTTTTTTCGTTTAATTAAAAACAACAAACGCTGAAAATGTAAGTAGTTATTAAATTTATGTATATTAATAAATAAATATTAATACAAGTCTTTTTCAATAGGGAAAAACATGCGAAAAATATTAATACGAACCAAAGGCAAATGGAAATTTTACTCAACTTTATGACAGAGGATCGGCAGTTGGTTAAGGGATATATAAAAATAAAAATAAATACATAAACAAGAAAAATAAAAACATTTAATTACATACAACATATTTAGTAAATTGTTACTTACATTACATCCGTCAACTGCATCGATCGATCATCTTCATTTCCCCTCCAAAGTGCAGCCGTATCCATTTTTATATTTTATATTTTTATTTTATTATATATTTAATTTTTTTTATTTAATTTTTTTTTTCTTTTGCAAATATTTCACATTTTTTTATTTTCATTGTTTTGTCCTTTTGCCTAATAATTCCTGCCATTGGCGGCACTTTTCACTCGATCCGATAGTTTTACGTGGTAAGAGCTTTAAGCTCAGATCGAAAACAACTTTCGAGCTGTTCCTACTTTCGAATCGAGTTACATAGAACTTGAACTTTTATATCCTCTCCTGCCAAGTGCCACAGTTTGAAATAAACAGAAAACTTCATTTGAATATTTTCTTACATAAACAAATTGCTGGAATTTTCAATGCTGTTTGCATTACATAAAATTCCCCTGAGAACAAAAGGAGCAAAAGCATTGTTGCTACGAACTCAATTGCACCTTCATACATATTCCTTCAATCAATCTATTTGCATATATTTTCCATAAGTATTTACACATTTACTTTTCTTTATAATAAATATTTTTTTATTACATTTTTAAAAACACTTCTTTGGCTGCTGAATTGGCAAAAAACCCTTTTCAATTTCTATTTTCAATAAAATTGAAGTAATTCTTTTTTTTCTATTTTTTTTTTTTTGTTTTTTTTTTTATTTGCAGTGCCATCACTTAACAGCTTGACAGCAAAGTGTTTCTTTTCGTATCGTTCTTTTTCGCAATATTGAACAATATCAACAGCAATAACAAAGTATTAGCAACATGTCGATATTAGATTAAATTGCATTTCACTTGAAGAGGTCCTGAAAAAAATTTTAAATAAATAAAATAAACAGTAAATTTGTGAATATGCGCATACACGGTTTTATTTACTACTGGAATTATGAAGTAAATTCTTACTTTACAGTGGCATATATTATAGAGACATAAAATAATAATAATAAATAATATCGTCTTTCTAGGCACTAGTAAACATACATATATGAATAATACGAGTATGCTCATATCTATATATTTTTTAACAAAATTGTAAAGTATTTATTTAACAAGTCAAATTATCCATAAACATTAAATTAATAATGAAAAATGTTAAGAGGAAAAGATGAATTGGGAAAGGACTACGCGAGTGTCTCGTTACTGATATTGGTAATTAATATATCTCTATATCATTTCAGTTTGATTGATTTCGTTGACTGATTGGCTTTCAAATGGCAAATGCAATAATAGTATCATATCTCATTGAGTAGACGAGTACTTCCCTAACGTGTGTCTTTTACAATTCTTCTCAGATGGAATAAGTTCAGAAACGCGTTTGCAGACAAGCAAAAAAAATTTTATTTATTAAGAATGTCTGCACGACATCAGCAGAACATATACGAGGATATGCATGAAACTGCCTAACAAACAGGAAAAAATCCAGAGTAATATAGATATAGTTTCCTCTGGTTACGTAGGATCAGTTTAAAGCAATTAATACTCTCGAAAGTCCAAAAACTTTGAACGCTTCAGCTCAAGATATTTTAAACGATTTGGATAGTTGCCCTATAGCTGTAACCATTAAGAAGTTACACTTGAGCTTAAAACTAAAAAAAAGGATTTTTTTACATTGCAAGAATTTTTTTTTCTCATTTAATAGCAGATGTAGACCTCATAGGCTTTCATCTTGTAGATAAAATAGATAAATACACTTTTACATAATTTTTGGTTGTAACACTAAAAACAATTGCATGTAATTGATTTTTTTAGAATCTTGTTTTATTGTAGACGAGTTAGAAGAGTTAGACGAGTTAGGCGAGTTAGACGAGTTAGACGAGTTAGACGAGTTAGACGAGTTAGACGAGTTAGGCGAGTTAGGCGAGTTAGACGAGTTAGGCGAGTTAGGCGAGTTAGACGAGTTAGACGAGTAGTCAGAACGCATCCTGCTAATCTTACGCTTAAAGAAAAGGAATTCTAAATCAATTAATGTGAACTGGCCTATTCAATTTTTCCAAAATATTTTACATACTAACATGATTGCTATTTAAATAATGTATAGATGATTTTCCTAACTTTCATTAGGAGTATTCACAATCAAATCGCAATCGGGTTTTTTATGCAACTCTGATATTAGAACAGCTGACATTTGTAGACTTGTATACTGTCTTTCACACTTTTTTATGACATTTATTTCAGTTTTAATGTCATCACAGAAATCATTGCCAAGCTCATTAAAATAGTTCCCACTATTTGTGGGAAAGTATATGCTGCATACGCCATCTTAACTAATTTGCCACATGAACCATTTCCCCGCCCACCTATTATTATTTTCTAAATATTAATACTAGTATATTCCTTTAAAGGTTTTTATAGGCCTTCTGGCTTTACATATTATTTCACTGCCTTCAAGCACAGCTTCAATGTAACTTTCCCAAATTGCAAAATACTCGTATCAAAGAGATATAGTATTTGATTTACCTTTGAAATAAGAATGTGTGTGTGTGGAAAATTCTTAACCATTTCGGTTGTCAAAAGCAAAAGAATAATAAAATATATTAATAGTAATTGTTTGCTCAGTGAAATATGGATTATGAAATTACAAAAGAAATAATTTAAATTCGTGATTGCACATCTCCTTTATAACAATTGCAAGTAAATGTTTCCATTATTCTTCTTGACATGACATCAATAACACTTTTACTTTAAATACTTTTATGCTCCAGTTAGCAACTTGAACTTCTGTTGCAAATAAAAAGAGTACATGTGTTTCTTATTGCCTTTTTTTTTTGTGCAAAAAATGTTACTTCATCATATTGTTCTTGTTATTTGCCTCTCCAACATCTTGCTAGTCTGTTTTCAATTTGTGTTTGTTCTGCCTTCTTTCTCTCTTTCTCCCCTACTCCAAACTACATTCTCAAGCTGAAGCTGAAGCAATTCCCAGGTGTAGCACTTCATACTAGTCATGTTAATGAAGCTGATTGGAAACGTTTTGTCTTTTCGTAATTAATTAATTTGCACCGGAGGAGAACATTTTTTCACTTAAATACTATAAAGGCAAGTCTAGATAAACTTCAATGAATAAATGTTGCTTTAATTTTATTTTAAACTATTTCTTCGTACATTCTTTCTCGAGCGTAAAGGATAAACGCATAAAATTTTATACTCTTATTAATCGTATATTAGCATGTTAGCATATGCGAACATAATAAATTAGCACGCGGTGAAATACGCAAAGGAGCAGGAGATACTCCGAAATAACTAATTTCAGTGCAGTTCCTGCTGACTATTAATTTTAAGAATTTAAATAAGTTAAAATATTATATTTGGTATTGTGTATTAAAAGCTTTTCGTTTAATTAACATCGGAGTTATTATCGGATTAAATGAAAGTTGAATTTATTTTTTTAAAGTTTATTAGAAAAAAATATTTTTTTTTTTTGTTTTGTAGTAAAATAATTTTGAATTACACGAGTATGATAATAAAACGATAAAAACGATATTTAAACGATATTGGCGTTATCAACATTATTAACGATAGATCCAAAATCCTATCAACGATGAAGTCTAATACAACAATGGGGCCCAACTCCTTTCGAATGGGTATTTATGAATATAGCATATGTCGCTAAGTTTTCTAAATAGAAAATCCGTCTCTTATCTAATCGACTTTACGAGATCGACATGTTGTCTTGGTGATTTTCAAACGTATTTATGGGTATTTGAAGGATAGTCTTATTACATCATATTGTCTGAATACTGTAATATTTTACAATAGTTTGGAAAAATTATTGTTGTGCCTCATGCAACAAAGTTGTAAAACAATAAGTTTTTTATGCGATATCCATTATTTCGCCATAAAGTAACAGCAGTAATCAGAGGGTGGGATGGCTCAAACGTCTTAGTAAAATAGACCTTAACATATCGAAGTCATCGCTACTAACATAGAGTTGATGTGCAAATAAAAACTTGTTTAAAAATGGTTCATGCATTTATAGGTTTGCTACAAAAGTATTTTTATTGCTTAAATATAAATATATAAATATATTATATATAATATATATAAATATATTTTTATTTATATAAAATATATATATAAATGAATTTTACTTGTGTTCCTCACATGACTGGCAACCACGTAATGTTTTCCCTCAACTGTCAACAATAACAGCTGCTTTTCTCTATACATATTTATTTCAGCTGTTTTCTAAGCGAAAGGAAACTGTCACTTGTTTTTCCTGTCACTTGTTGAAATAAAATTGTTTCAAATGTCTAGATATTAGTGTTGATAGACACTAGATTTAGTGACTTCTTGAAACTTTCGTTTCTCAATCTTTTATATTTGAAGCCATGCAATATTTTCATTTCGTCAACAAAATTTAAAAATTAAGCTCAAAGTACGCTCAAAGTATGCTCAAAATGTTGATCACCAGTTCGCACCGTGATCAAAATGAGATTCAGTTTGGTAAAGTCACTAAACTGCACTCACTTGTATCACTTCCTTTTCGTTTCAAAATTCAAAATATTACTCCTTTAGCATAAATAATTTTCCTTTTCTATTCATAGTTTACTAACTGCTGATATGTGGAAAGTAATCGAGTTAGAATCTAATTTCCTAATGATTTTTTTTAAATACTATATAGAGGCGTAAGATTTCTGTCTACGAATTGGCAGCAAAAACTTCATTACAACTTTACAAATTTTGGCAGACTGAACTACCACATTGCGATCGGACTGAGTTCACCATTCTACTAGCATACACTAGTAGATTTAGTGAAGCCAAAAGGAGTCAATCAGCAATCACGATCAGGAACTTTATAAAATGCTATTGATGTCCTTTATTGCCAGTTCTGCTAGGGAAAAAAGTTACCTCGTTTGAGAAGGGATTACGACATTTAGTGAACTATCTGAGGTATAGTTTGCATAGAAAATTTTCGAAAAATTTTATTGAACTAAAATGGAGTCTAGAAAACAATTTGCAAATAATCCAAACAAAGGATAATATTTGCACTCACTTTAAGTGTATAAAGCATTTTTAACGAAAAAACTTTTTCTCATTTTCAATTAAATCAGCGAGCAAATCCTTTCAAATGTTGCACTCCGAACAAACTTTCCAAAATCATTTATTATAATTGCAATGCAGGTATGAACAAACCTATTCATGAAATACTCACTTCATCAACTACTTTCTGTTTTGGGCTTTTGAAGAGAAAAACTCTTCAAGTGTTATTTAATACATTTCTTTATAATAATAATTATAATAATAATAATAAATGATTTGATTGAAAATAAATTTTGTGCAAAAACAACGTTTTGTTTGACAATTTTTCAAAAAAAAAAACATTTTCTATGCGCTTTTGAATGTTTAATTCACTCGTTCTACGGCGAAGGGGATTTTAATTTCATTTCTTATCACGAGTTGAATGCAATGCATTCAAGGTTCTAGATTTATAATAAAATTTGTATACGAGTATCTCTATCGTTAAAGCCACAATTCTAAGCAAGCATGCGATTTTTTATTCATTATCAGGGGTAAATTCAGAGCCATTCACACAATCCCTGAAATCTGCACACACCACCACATTTTCAAAAAAAACTAACTTTACAAATTTATTTACGCACATACATGCGTACATCCATTTATCTATGAAATTATAAATATGTGTGTGTATGTGTGTGTGTACATTTATGCTAAATTTCATTCATGCGGTTAAAAATGTGCTAAACGGTTAACAGCTTGTAAGAATTTTTGGAAATGTGGGTTAACTATTTCAGCTCTTCTCTCTTAGCCAACATTCTCAAAGAGAAATTTGCCTCTCTCAAAAGCTTTTTCAGATATGTGTCACTGGGACATTGAGCAGGATTCGGCGATGGAAAACTGAATACTATTGAACTATTGCTTTCGATATACTACCGCATACACTACTGATTTTGTTGTAAAAATCGTTTACATTTATACGTAAAATCGAATATTATAGATTAACGCATTTAGATGGGTTGCAAATCGATTCTTTTTTTTCCCCTCCATATGGAAAGGGTTATTCATTAGGGATATGCAAATTTGGATTGATCGTATTTTCCAATAACACTAGTTATTGTGAGACTCTGTATATACATGTATAGTAGAACAACATTTATAAATCGAAAAAATTTACTACAAACATAATGAAAGTGTTATCGAAATGAATAGAAAATTAATTCCAATTTTTGGACAATTTAATTGGTCAGGTATGGGTGCTTTCAGTGGAATTGTTGAGAGATTCGAAAAGAGTATAAGTTCGTGTGATGTTAAGCCAACGGCGGGGGTAAATACAGCTCGTTCTGAAAAATTCAATTCATTCACGAAGATCAACATTTAGCGATTCCATATTGTGCATAGCAATTGAATCTTTTTCAGATCACTGCATTTCATATTTTGAGAAAAGATCTGGTTTTGCATTTATATAAGATCCAACTGGTTCAAGAATAGAAGTCTGATTAGATTTTAGAGCAGCAGATCCATTTCGAAACAGATTCATTTCTTTTTTTTTTATCGAAAAACTGTGTTTTTGGATGAAGCTCACTTTTGAGTGAATGGTTTTGTTAATAAGCAAAATATGTGTATTTTTCGACAAAAGTAATCCACATGAAGTACATGAGACACCTTTGCATCCATGAAAAGTGACTGTCTGAAAACAGGATTACCGTAATAGGTCGCTGCTGAGTGACAATTTTTTTCCATAATTCGATTAAAATGGTCTTACTGACCTGTTCTTTCCACAAGAAGACGCAACTTCACATAAAACTCGCGATAAAATGGATCTATTGTATGAACAAGAAAAGGCTAAGATCCGCTAAGATCCTGTAATCTAACGCCATTGGATGGCGTTTTATGGTCTTAAATAGAGTCGTTGGTTTATGTGAACAATCCACAAGCATTGGAAACATTGGAATTGGATATTGAATATCGGTAAACTGCAGCCTATTTCATGTGTAAGAATGCTTCCAAATCGAAAGTATCGCATGCAGTATGTTAAGCGCAGCCGTGGCAGTCATTTGAATGAAATTACCTTCAAACATAAAAATAATATACAGTATATCAACTATTTATATATTTTAACATTCAATTTATTTATTATTTTGCATGAAATCGGAAATCAATCTGTACTTGTTTTGAAACAAGTTTATCTTCATTTTTCATCACATTATTGAAAAACGAAATCGAATTCATTGAATCGATAAC
The DNA here is from genome assembly GCA_963402855.1 of Ormia ochracea. Lineage (NCBI taxonomy): Eukaryota > Metazoa > Arthropoda > Insecta > Diptera > Tachinidae > Ormia > Ormia ochracea. Next base: position 67,872,954 of record OY727105.1, read on the forward strand.
ATGAAAAGACAACTTGATTTGCAGTAACAGAGCAAACCAATTGTTTTATCTGTCCATTTGATATAGGAAATGCGATACGTATCTAAAGGATATAATGACCAACAACTTTGCTACAACACAATAAGCTGACACTAGGCTTACGCAACGGAGATGTAATTAACGGATCCTTTAACATCAGGTTACAATACAATGTTAAATACTACAGTGCTTATTATTTACCAGCCCAACCAAAAAAAAAAGGAACTCTGAAGAAATTCTAGACAAAGTTATAATTTTCGTATTACTATTGGCTGTGTTCTATAAACCGAACCTGAGAAGCAAAAACGTAATAGCCAGAATTTTGGATACCATTTTGCGTTACCATTTGATTTGGAATTTAGAAACCTATTTTCTAACGAAAAGCACGTTATTAAATCCACAGTAACTTTAATATTTTAATTAATTTTTATTCATTTGAATCACTTGCAAGAAATTTCCTTATTTTAATATTCTTGATTAAGTTCAAATTGTTCATTGTCAACCATATTTTTTTTACTGGAATTTTTCTTCTTTTTGTTTTGTGGTAGAAAAATAAAAAGCCCTTAAGCCCAATTGCGTGTACGGAAGCGCTACTTAGTATGGTAATGATATTTTAACATTTTAGTTGAGTAAACGGGAGTAAATATTTCATTAACTTCAGTGTGAATATCTCAAGGGATTCGCACAGGAGCAACATTAGCACCTAATTCAAGTCATACCTTGTTTAGACATACAAACAGCTGAATTGCACAATTTAACGTTCTTTTTTTCAATTTAAGTATAAATCATTTCTCGATTTTCCATAGAAAACATATTCAATTTAGCAATTGGCAGTTTATTTCATCAATTGAGTAAAATGGCCAGGCTAACCCTTCTGATTACTGATTTATTCAGCAAAAAAAATTAGCAACACTGAATAATATATATGGAAATTAAAATATTAAAGTCGATTAAAAGTTTAACTGAGAATGTGTTGCGTGAACTGTTGAAATCACTCAATATGTGAATAGAATGTAAAAAACATTTGATTCACGAAAAGTTTACTTTGAAAAAGTTTTTTAAATTTTTTTTTAAATATTGTTTAGTGTTGAGACAAAAAAAAGTTTACTTTACGAAAAAGCGCAAGCAGAAAGTAGCAATCATAAATAAATTACTATAAACACGAACAAACTAACTTTAGGAGTCCGTTAAACTATATATTACTTCTCAATTTCCTTTCTCCTCTTTTCTAAAAGCTGAAGACGTTGAAAAATAAATTTTGTTTGTCTAAAAGGGGTCGATGTAAATTATAAAAATGTTATTGTGCTACTCGTTCCTGCTGTCTGCTTACTAGAGATTTAGCATAACAAAAAACTTGGCAACATAGGAAAATACATTACAGAGTAGCAAATCAATAATAAGGACATATTAGTTATGTACATATGTATATATGTATGTATGTATGTATGAATGTAGTATATGAACAAATAAGAAACTATTAAAGCTCATCACTATTTATAAAAATTAAACAACTAGTGCACTTCGTTATTCCTATAAAAAATTAAGCAAATGTTTGATAAGAGCTGATAAATTTTGATTATTGAACATCTGTATGGATTTGAAAATATTCTTGTGCAATAAATAATAATTTCGTTATTTTTATACTAAAGAAAATCATGCGATTTAAATAAAATGACAAGTGAAAAACAATAAGAACAATAAGATTTCATAATTTTTTTAAAAAAATATCTGGCAAAAAAAAAGCGAACCCCATTGTAGCACCAGCAATACCAAATCGGTACTTTTTGCATGAACGTAATCACAAAACAATGACCGAACATACGCATAGTCGAGCAGAAGTAAATAGATAGATCAGTGCTGATTTCAAAATACTAGTGCGGGAAGGCGTATGTGCTGAGAGGCTTATTATCAACGACCTTCATTTGTTGTTTGTATATGCTACGTGACAATTAACTCTTCCTTCATTAGCCAAATATTTTTCCTCCGCCGAAGCTAGCGGACGAACCACATGACCTGAGATAGTTATAATTCTCTACATCACTGACGGAGTCAACAAAGAAACAAGTTTCATTGAGACTAGTAACTATTAATCTAGTTTTTAGTTCGCATGGGGTCCCAATTAACACGCTAATAATACACAAAAAAAAAAAAATTCAAATATTAAATATTCTATTAAAGCCTATAAAAATGTAAAGGATACTGTAATCTATTGTATACCCAAGAAATGTTTCTGTATGAAATGGAAAATTCCTATAAATATCTTAATGTCATGTTTGTAAACTATACATCAAATAAATGTTGTATTATTATAAAATCTTGTAATCCAATTGTTATATATTCGTAAATACATAAATATCTTATTAGACAACTTTGAAAGAAAAACGAAAAACATTTTATTTTTCCCCCTCCCGCCGAACGTCATTGTTTGATAATTCATAATTTTCTGTTAAATTTTCTAACAAGTTTTTATTGAAGTCTTCAAAAGTCTTTACAAATGTTGCAAATTGTTGTATTATTGCAAGACTAAGTATGTACTTGCATACATACATACATATATATATACATAAATGCATAAATAATAAATTTACATCGGCCGGAGTGCCGGAGGGGCAGGATTAATTTTGCGTGTGTATATGTGTGTGAGGAACATAAAAATATTTATGATCAAATATCTTTCTTGTTATATTTTTATTTAAGTTATACTTATCATTTTTAAGCATAGACGTCATTATCATCATTATTGTAAATGTATAATTGAAAAAAAAAAAATTCGGCCATCTCTGCTAAAAAAAATTGCATAGTGTGGCCTAAAAATTTCAGATTTTTTTCACAAGCAAAAGTATTTCTTTTAAATTTTTATATAATGAAAATTTTCATGTATATTTTATTTTCATAAAATAGTGTCCTTCCACTGTCAGATCTTCCGGTCTAGGATAGCGAAACATGGCCTTATACAATGGCGGTGAAAATCAGATTTTTCTGTTAAGTCCTTTGATTAAAGAAAATAAATATTTTTTTGTTTCATTTTTAATATTTGAAACTGAGTTGATTAAATCATTATTTCCATGTGAAAAACGTATTTCAAAGTTAAGCCTGTTAAGCCCGATAATTATTTATAAAAATAAGTATATAAATTATTGAATGCATAAAGAACAATTAAATTCTTAATGAGATGATAATCGTTTCAACTGTACAAGGATTGTAGGGATATGTACATAAGTAACATATAAGTTTTGTTTCAACAAAAAAATAATTTTCGTAATGTATTCCGTTTAGATGAACTGTTTGGCGAAAAACATTTTTCGCCGAAGATGTATGTTATAAATTTTATTAATTTTCCATTTAATTTTCTTACAAAAACTGATGAGTAAATCACACTGAAAGCGCAGAAGAAACTTATTTTATTTTATTTCCTTTTTAATTCTTAAATAGCAACATGTAACTGCGTTCTTGGAGCTTAACAACCCGTATTACAAGAGTCGTTTAGCAGCGACAATATTAACATCAACTCAAACACAACGAAGCCATTTAACGAACACCAAATGTTACAGATTTTAATTTAGCAGAAGTGGTAAATTAATAATTTGTTGTAATTTGCCAATTGATGTTGTTGTTGTTGTAAGGCATTTTTTCTTGTTTGCCAAGCAAAAATGCCATCTAAGCAAAATTTCATTACCCTCCATTTAAGTAAGCAGTATGTATGGATGAGCGTATACACACACACACACGCACACACACATTTTCACAGCAAAATATACAAATAACGATCAATAAAAATAAACACATCGACTGGCATGATATTAATGAAACAACAAACTGTTACAGTTTTATTTAATTTCAAAAAAAAAAAAAACAAAAAAAAAATGAAAAAAGAAAAAAGAAAAAAGAAAAAAGAAACCCAACAACAGGAGAATTTATTGTAGAGTCTTGGCGTAACTTCAGGAAAACAAATAGAATGTTGCACAAACTATGGAGAAATCAATTTCTATATTTTTGTGAGGATATTGATAGATACATATGTACATGTGTATATCGAAATTAGAAGAAAATAATCGATATATTTTATCGATATGCTAATAAAGGACGAAACCAGTTGGATTAAAACCCAGAAAGTAAAATATGTACCAGCAAACATTTTAATTGTCTAACTTTACATTTAAATGTTAGCATAACGAAAAAACAAAATCAGTTGAAGATTTATTTCAAAAAAAAAAACACATTTTATTACATAAAATAATTTTTTTTTATTTGATTTCACAAATATTAATTTATTTTATTTAGCTTCCTCGACATTAATGCTGGAGTTAAAGTCGACGTCGCAAACGCCGTCTGAACGTCGTCAACTGTCAAAAAAAAAGTTGAAACGTATGAAATTGTATGAGATCTGTTATGCTGGAGTTAAAGTCGACGTCGCAAACGCCGTCTGAACGTCGTCAACTGTTAAAAAAAAGTTGAAACGTATGAAATTGTATGAGAGCTGTTAATCTCAACGACGTTTGAAATTAAACGCTTAAAAAGTTCAATCGATTTCAACTTTTTCAGCGTTTGTACGGCGTTCAATGAAATGTCAAAGCAATATACATACATAATTATCTGATTATTGTACTTGTTTAAACTGTTGCTTTTTTTTTTTTAATTAAAATGAGCTCGGATAGTACATTAAATGAAAAAATTATAAATGCTGTTCGCGAAAACGAACAATTGAGAGTTCTATTTATTAATATTGATATTAATAGGGAGATATTACTAAATTTTAATTATTAATATAATTTAATTTTTAGTTCCTAATTTTAGTTATTATACTTTATTAATAACTGATTATTTATTTATTTAAATATTTTATTTTAAACTATAAAAATTTAGATTTCAATTTATCAATATTGATATTATAGGGGGGTAATATTTATTCCCTATAAAAACAAATATATTTAAATATTAAAAAATATTTATATAGCAAATTCTCCAAGAACTATAAGAATACAGCTCTTAAAGGAGAGATTTGGTAAAAAATAAGTAATAAGTATTTAATTACAAATATTTCAGTAAATAAATTTTCAAATTAACAGTTTATATTTAAACGTCTGTACGCCGTTGACATTAACAGCAAAATGAAATTAAACGTCGAACATCACAATTTCAGCGTTCAGACGGCGTTTGCGACGTCGACATTAACTCCAGTATAACTATTTCCCAAACAGAAAGCAAATGAGAAATACAACATTTATACATTTTATAACGTCATCATTGTTAATAGAATTTTTTAAATATAGTATGTATGTATAGATATAAACTAGTGTTACAGTCGGTCATTCTGGTTTGTTAGATAATTAACAAATCACTGCAAGCAACTGGTTGATGGGAAAATGCATTGTTGATGATGATTTGCTCAATCCTACTTCTGCACTATCGCTCTTAAGCGTTTATATTTACTCTTAAAATTCTATTCTCTTTCCATTTTCTTTCGAGTCGGTTACTCCCATACATTACAACATTAAAGTTTTTATTATTATTATTTTGTTATGAAATGTGATAAGTTCAAAATAAAATACTGTAAGATAAATGTACAAATGTAATATGTACGTACATATGTATATGATATCAAATCATTTATTAAATTTTTTTTATTCCCTCCATTTTTACATACAATTTGTTTTTTTTTTTGAATTTTACTTTTACAAATGTCAAAGTATAATAACAAGAAGAGAAAAGAAGACATAAAAAAACACAAAAATTGCAATACTAGATTTTTCTAATGTTGACACTCATGCAATTTCAAAGCAGAATTTCAAAAAATTGATTGCAACAAAATTGCAAGTGTGGACCGGGAGTTATCAATTTCCATTTACACGCAATTTACAAGACAAATTTTATGACGCCTCGATCTTTCTTTAAGTTGCATACAAAAACTACTTGCAGGCTTACCATGACTAATTTCACAAAATCTGAGGGTGAGAAGTGGGAAATGCGTGAAGAGAAATTTCTATGAAAAAGTAAAAGGCAAAAAAAAAGAAAAAAATTCTTTACAAAAAAAACTGGCACTACGGACAGTGGGAATAAGAAAGAAATGTAACAACAAATACAGAAATGAATACAAGGAGGAGTATGAAAATTTCCATGAAAAATCGTAATCGTGTCTATTTTTCTATTCCCCTTTCTGCTCTACACCACTCGCACTCAAATTAAAAATGACTTCCAAATTTCATTGTGTATATCAACGCTACCTTGCAACAGACCTGAAAATATACATACTCTCTCTCAACACACTCTCTCAAGAGATCGTTTTGTACAGCAACGAGTTCTGTTTTATTACCTGAACTATTTTCTTTTATGTATTATTATACTGCAGGAAGTTGTTGTTGTTTGTTCTCTTTTGATTCTTTGACCTGAAGATCACTGTACTTTCAACCCCGCAATTGCAAACGCCGCTTTCGAATTTCTCATTATTCATTGTCAAGTTGGAGAAAGAGGATCACTAAAATAAGCTGCGAAATGAAGAATTTTAACTATTTAATAATTTTAACACAAATTTTTTATTGTGTACAAGTGATTAACGGTGATGGTAAATTGGAAACCGTATAAAACTTAAACTGGCATGCTTCTGGCAGTCAGTCTAAGATGTTTTAAAATGAATTTGGTTTTATTTTTTTTTTTTTTTTGTCTTTTTAGAATTGGTGGAACTGGGCTGCTCTAATGAATCGCAATGCAAACAATTTGAACATGCTGAGATTAAATCGACATGCATTGGAGGGCAATGCAAATGCATCACTAATGGTGGAAAAAATGTTCAATGTCTACCAGTGGTAAGTGAACAAAGATATGAAAAATCAAATTATTTATGTATGTACACATATATGTGGAGCAAAGTGAACGATATATGATTGTTCTTTCCATTCGTTCATCTAGGAATTCAAAGTAAGCAACATTATTGGTGGAGAATGTCCTTGTATGCAACCCAATGCTGAATGTGAGCCAACTCAACATATTTGCTATTGTGAAAGGAGCTTCATACCCAGCGTTGATAAACGGCGTTGTATACTGAGTAAGTATGGTTTAACATATACACATACATCCATAAACGAATGTTGCAATGGCAAATGCATACATGCATATATATTTCCACTAAAGCCACTAAAGCCACTCAATCATGTACATATGTATGAACATATGCATGTATGTATGTGTGTAGGGATGTGTGCACACAACCATTTAAATCAAAATTGCCAAATAAATGTCTCCAAAGGCATTGTAGATACATCAATTACAGTTCGAACCCCACACACACATACAAGCAGATGCCCACGCCTGCTACACACATACATATGTATGTGCCTGTATTAAACAAATATTAATTAAATGTAATTGTCATGAATACGTAAAAGTAATGTGCCATCAGCTTGTTATTATTGGCTTCCTGCCATGCAACCCATTGTCCTAGGTTTACAGATCAAACCAAGGACAGCCTGACGGCAAGCATGTTATATTATTTAATTTAACGCATGATATTTCCTTAGAAATGGTGCCAATCGGTGGAACATGTGAGCAACATTCGCAGTGTGAGAAAGCAGATTATAATGCTTTTTGTCATGAATCTAACGTTTGCAAATGCAAAGATCAGTTTATGTTTATCGGAGGAAAGTGTGTTTCAATAGTTGGTAAGTACACTTTCAAAATAAAATTAAATTAGTTATTAGAAATTAACATAACGCCCCACTAAAGAACTCGATTCACTATCTTAGACAGCCGTACGATTCATTCGCACGGAAATCTGATAGTGATACGCCCCTATTTTAAAAAGTCCCCTCAAAATGGCGTTGCTGTTGTCGTACTAACATATATATAAATTCACTCTCAAGTGGCAATTGAGTAGAAGTTTACTTTTGCTCCTAAAAGTTGACTACACAATTCTTCAAATAGAAATAAGGCCTTTATAATAACGGGATTTTAGCATAAGGCTCTCAACTTCATCAAACTCCTTCATCAAAGCAACTCCGATGATGAAATTGTCTTTAACCTTCGAAGGTGTCAGTTCAAATACCTATGAAAAGAAAAAAAAGTTTCTCTGTGTATTTATTGGCACATTCCCTATAATTTGTAATTGTGCATATAAAAAAATTCTTTTAAAAACACATACAGATAAAAATCTTTTTCCTCGCAGGCGACAAATCATCAGTGTCTTTAAATGACACTGACTGCTTTAAACAGTATGGACCCCATGCCAAGTCCGGCAACGAATACTGTATTTGTGTGGATGGTTATTTCACATCTGCCAATAATTCAAGCTGTTTAAAACCAGTAAGATATCTTGAAAATTGTACTGAAAATGTACAATGCATTGCAACTATGGGTACAGGTGCCGAATGTGTACAAAATGTATGCCAATGTTCTAGCGAATATTTTGTTAAGGAAGAGAAAACCAAAGAAGAGAGAAATATGTTTGTGTGCTCAGAAGTTGTTAAACGTGGCCAATATTGTCGCTATGAAAAGGACTGTTATGTGCAACAATTTAACCAATCGGAACAATCGATGGAGTGTACTTACGGCGAATGCAATTGCAAACCCGGTTTTTCTTCATTCAATAACAGTGATTGTACTAAAATTAGCGGAGCCGACACAAAATACCTAATGGCGTACTCAACAATGGTACCTGGTTTGATTCTTTTGAATATTTTTTACTCACAAATAGTATTTTCATCGTAGAAATTTTTTGCACAAAAGCAAATTAAATAAATTTTGAAAACAAGTAAAATTTGAAAAATAAAAAATCCATAAGATTTCGAAGGGAAAACTACAAATTTCCCACACACTAAACTATTGTATCAATGCGAAAAAATATTATTACATTTTCAAAAAAGAAAAATGGAAAAAACAATTTTGAAGAAAATGAATAGCTTTTAAATGTATGTATTTTAATCTCAAAATAAAAATATTTTCTTTTTATAAATATGGACTGTTTAATGGAATTTAACATTGAAATATTAATGCATTTCAGAGCACAACTAGCTCTGTACACTCTCTAAATTTGCCAATAAACTTTTTGTTTAAACCTATTAAAAATATTATTTACAAATCAAAAAAATAAAAAATAGCTGAAGCGATCTTGCCACTTATCTTTGATTTCAAGTCTCCATTTCTTCTTAGACGAATTTGGCTAAACATTAACTGGCTTAACCGGCGAAGTCTTCTTTATAGTGCAGATATTTACGCATCAGCTGATTCATGCAATGCTGCCAAATTTTAATATATTGGAAAATTATCTGTGCGCAAGGGGAATTCCCCTTGTATAAGTGAATGTAAAAAATTGAAAAAAATACTAAAATTAAAAAAATTTTCAAAGCTGGCAAAGAACTTTTATTAATTGCCGTAATAATTTTATTTCCAAGAAATATTCCTTATTAATAATTATTCTTGTATAATCTGAAAACCAGTGAAACAATGAAACTTTTAAGCTCGGTGACACCAAAAAAAAAAAAAACAGAGGGGGACCATATTGTCAAGGCAAATTTTTGTTATAAGTATAACCATATAAGAAAGTCGAATGTTTGTTTCGTTTATTTCTCTAAAGTGTCGAACCAGCCAGCGATTTATAATCGACGACAAATATTATTTCACTATTAGGCTGACTGACTATTTATCAGTGATAGCAAACTACTGGCTATTCTGCAAGGAAGCCCGATTACCCAGCATCAATTTACCATGTAGTAATTATCGAATCAACATGTCACATATAAAAAATATTAATAACACTACAATAAATATAAAAATTTCAAATTTTTGAATTAAGAATTCGAAGAAATTATTAATTAAATTATTTCTCTTATAAAGACTGGTAAGCTTAGAAAGCTAAATTTTTTAATTTCAATAAAATTTTTCGCAACTAATTTAATATCTCTTTCACAAGATTTAAAAATACGTCCAATATCTAGTCAAACATATAAAAAGTGTCACTAATTTTGTAATTCCAATATTGGACCACTTTTAGACTGAATTAAAGTATTTTACTTTATATGGGTAATTTCTATTTATGCGATTTAGAATACGATAAAAGATACGATACGATACGATACGATAGGATAAATAAATAAAAACGATATAGTCTTGAGTATGCCATGAAAACCGATCAACTTCAAATAATTTTAAAAAGGTTGAGGAATCTGAGTTGACAATATTGAAGTCTACATAATTATAATCAATTTTAAAATGTTTTTAATTATTATTAACAATGAATATTTACAATATGCGATATGTTAAAGTTCAATTGAAATTGTTTGGTAAAGTCAGCATGACAACCTGCATAAACTTTCACTTGCTTTGTGATGGTATATGGCTTGATAAAAAGAGTTGTATCCGACTGTCTTATATATCCTTCTCCAAGAATGTGTTCTATTGTAATCTTTGCACACTACAAAGTTTATAAAATATATATATATATATTTCATTATTTCGTTCATTCGCTTGCCAATTTTTCATTCACACTGTATAATTTTGAGACAAGTCTGGTTTATTTAATTTTTGACTTTAAGCAAAATTTCAGCTCAATTTACACTGCGACAAAAATAGCACACACACACAGATAGAAGGGAAAAGTTTAATCAAGCTTCTTTCCTATATGGATCTAGAAAATTATACTTTAAAGCTTTATAAACTAATATTATAGAAATTACCATGCCCATAACAAACCTATATATACCCTTCCATACAATCCAGTTACAGCCAGTGTTGACACTTTTGCGGATTTTCGTATCCCAAAAGTACTGCACATTTCAATTTATTGAAATGTATGCAAGAGGGATTCCCCTTGAGTGCATATATATAATAAATTAAAGAAAGTTCCAAAACTAGCAAAGCCTTTTTTTATTAATTATTATAAATGATTAATAATATGATAACATGAAAATATGAAAACAAGTGTAAATAAGTTGGAATAAATTGAATATATAATAGTAATGCTGATATATCATAATTAATCTTATTAAAAGTCAACTTTTAGAAAAGTTAGCAAGTAAAGGATTTCATTTGTGCTGGCGGATTAAAATTAAAAAACCTACAAGGAATTTTTGGAGAAACGATTTTTGAATATAGGATAATATAAATCATATTGGTGGCTTTTTATTAAAAAGTCGTAAAAGTGAATATTTACGTGAAAACGAGGGAAAACTAATCCTGGGGCCAAATAAGGTATCGTATGCGATGAAATTTCGTCAAGTATGGAATAAAGAGGTCGCGTCATTCGATAGCATTCCAATCGAAATTTGTTAAGAAACGTAATCGATTTTTCTTTCATTGTAGTAGAACAAATAAATTACAAATATTGTAAAAAACAGATAAGTATGTAATAAATACTTCTAAAAGAAAGATTTCAATCGAATTGTTTCGATTATGTATATGACGATTTGGGCTCTTTTTCCATAAATTTTTAAAATCATAAAATGTATGAGAATTCTAATGTATCTCTCTCTTTGAAAATATGGTAAAATTTTTATTACAACTTTTGACACTCTAAATTGCATTTAAAAAATTAATCTTATATTAAAAATATTTTTTTAAAATTTGTAGTTTTCATGTATCGGTCATTATTAATTTATTTATTTGTTAGATTAAAATATTTCTGTTAGTGATAGAAGCTTATAGATTCAAAAAGGGATTTGAAAGGTTTAGATCAGAAGGTGATTCTTTGCTTTCGGACAGTCTTGGCTAACTTTAGTAATACTTTAGAGTACGTTTTATTGTATTCTCACCTGTCCGAATTTATCAAAACCGTTCTGCAAATATATTCTTATACTTATAATTATTGTATATATCATGTAATTATTGGAGTAGAGTGTGTGGAAGCAAATATCTATATATATGTATTCCAAAACAAGTTGTGACAGAGATAATACTAATAACGTGTGCATGTCCTTTAACAAGATTATTACTTGAGCAAATGGGCGCAAAATTATAAAATTAAGTAAAGCGATATACGTATTATGTATAATGGAACATATAAAATATATAATATGACTATATATAATATATAACATGACAATATAATACATACTATGTTATATATAAAATAACCACATTTACTGTTGTTTGTTATTGTTTTGTTATTACTGTTTTTTGTTTCTTCCTTTAGAATTCTTGCGGCATGATTTACGACGCGTTTGGTTCATAATATTTTTCTTCTTCGGAGAAGGAGGAGTTCGTTTTGGCCTTCGTTCCGTTTCTTTTAATTTACCCACAGTTTTGTTTTTCCTCTCTTTTTTTATTTTAGACGGCCTTACTTCTTTGATTTTGCTAGAAATCATATTGGTTGCAATTTCCTTTCTAATAGGTTTTTTAACCTCACGTTTCTTTCTTTCTTTCGGTTCATACTGAAAGATTATTAAAATTAATTTTCTTACTTAATATGTAAATACACATGGCATTATGCACATAGAAAGTACGATTAAAATCTGTTCATACTATCTAACTGTTGTTTCTTATCCCTTTGAGAACCTTCGATTACATGTTCCACTTTCACTGATTATTCAACTCAACAGTGATAAAATGACAATAGTTGTTATAGCCGCCCAAATTGTATTACCAGATTAACATGGAAACCAAAAAGGGGTCAGTTAAGGTGGAAGGAAAACAGGACAGATGCAAACTCCAAATAAAGTCAAAAAGTTTCTGATCATCACTATATAATATAAAAAAGTTTTTGGCAAAATATAAAAATGCGCATGCAAATATACAATAACCTTTTCAATTGCCTGAAGGATATTATAAAATTAAATATCGACGTTAGAGGCAGAGAGTTAGTTAGTTGTCAAAAGACTATCAGCAATATCATGTCAAATAATCCTTTATAAATTTTAATATCTCATTCAGAAAGAGGTTTCCTTTAGCCACAAATAATTTCATTAAAAAATACACAATACTATAACAAGGATATTAAAGCAATAACTTTGCTCCAACTTATTTAAAACTTTGTTAACCGGAGTATACAATTGTGCAAAGCGCTTTTCCTTAAAAGAGAATATCCAGCAACATTTTAAAAAATTAATTTAAGTGTACTTTAATATCTGTTTGCAAAATTTATAAGTGTTTTTGGGGAAACGAGAGGAGGTTAAAGTTGGTTTTCAAAGGGTTATACTTTGTTATATATACATACATATATATTTCTTCCTTAAACATGCAGGTAAAGTTAAACTGAAAACATTTTCATATACAGAAACCATCATATCCTTTTACGTTCCTCCTTTCCTTACAGACTAACAAGTTGTGCAACAAAGATTCGATACTGTGGACATTGTCTTACTAGAAAAGTGTATTTTAAGTATTTCAATAAAAATATTCATCTGAAATATTCAGCTATTATATGTAGATATATACATACATACATACATACATCCATACATATATCGCACTCTAAATAACGGAGGCAGAACTCAATAATATGACTGTGAAAATAGGCGGTGATATGCATTGTAAGCTAGTTTAAATTAAAAATGTCCTGCATAAATTTTCAGTTGTGCGTGGTTTTACTAAATTAGAATGTGATATGTTATTGCATACTATGCACATAAAGGACTGTATCCTGTGAAATTCTACAGCGAGTTGAGAACTCAAAACGTTTTAATTAATTTTCTGTCAAAAACGCATTAGATTCGTCATATCGCATATTGCAGTGAATAATATATATATGCGTTTAAAAATGTTCAGTTTTTTCTGAAAAATAAGGAAAATAGTTTAGAAATGTACTGTATTTTAACTGTATCTCAAATGAACAACCGCAAACTGCATACACAATTATGTATGTATGAACATGCATATGGATGGATGAATACGTGTGTGACTTAAAAGTCATTAGATTCTCTTAGTGGCCGTTTAGCTATAAATCTTTTCACCTTTTTTTCCTAGAGACTTTATTTTTTTTTTCATTAAAACTTATCCTAATCTGTAAACAAATTTGTTAGTTATTTGCTAAATGTGTTTAAGTAGAAGCGCAATGGCCAGTTATTTTTGTATGAACGTATATGTGCATTACTAAAAAAATTATCGCAGCAGAAATTTGAAACCAAAAATTTCATATCGTTAACGTCGCTTCTTACCTCTTTTTTCCTTTTCTTCGGAATACTTTTCTTTTCGTTCTCGATTTTCTTCTCAGCATTAAGTCTTTTTTTCACCTTCAAATCATCGTCGTCGATAAAATTAAAAGTAGTTTCAATTTCCAAATTAATTTCGTTTTTCGAAGTATGTTTCAAAAAACTTTTAACTCCCCTCTTTAAAAGTTCCCCAAGTTTACCCCAATATTCACTCTTTATAAGTTTCATAATAGATTTTTCCGTAGAAGCTTCATCAACATCCAGCTTTTCGGTAACAATTTTTGTAGTTTTAATCTCATTCATATCAATTTTTAAAGGCTCCCGCTGCAAGACCCCCTTCATTACAAGGTTAGGATTGAGACTATTTACATAGCTCTCATGATCAGATTCGTCGCTTAAATAGTTTAAGTAGTCCTCTTCCTCTTCCATCATCTCTTCCTCTTCTTCGGCTAACAAGCTATCTATGGCGGCATTTTGTATGTCTTAAATCGATTTAAATTTAAGTAATAAAAAAAAATACCTCCTTCAAAATCCTGATCATTCAGTTTATTGTTACTCTTAGAACTCATTATAAAATATGTATATTATTTTTTAAACGCAAATTTTAAGAAAAAATCGAGACGTACGTACATAAATGCTAACAATACAATCGACACACTGAACTTGAAATTAACGGTTCCACATCCATATGTATAGATGTCAACTGATTTCTTAAGTTCTCATAATACATAAAGTTATTTGCATATGCGTATGTATGCATGTGTACACATGAATCTATGTACATATATATGCATATGTATATACTAAAGGACTGCAAAGTTATATTTAAAGGGTTCCCGATACGATCAAACAAGTCAAGATGTGTGTGTCAGAAAACTTTATATTTTGGCGAATACTCGTGTGCACGAAAACATATATTTTTATTAGATATGTATGTGTGTACATATATCAAAAACTGCTTTTAAGATGTTGCGAATAACCAATCTGAAACCGATTCACTTTCAGTAATGTAAAGCGATAAGAAGGAGGCAACATAATATTTAATATAAGTAACGTAACTTATTTATTTGTCGGCATTTCTACAAAAAAAAAAAAAAAAAAAAAAAAAAAAAAAAAAAAAAAAAAAAAAAAAAACAATTTGTTCATCCTTCGAAACAAACGGAAAGTTAAATCACAATAAAAACAAGTAAAAATTGCTATACCCGTATTTTACTGTTCCGAATCTTATATACAGGGTGGGCCAAAAGTCACAATGGGGTTTAAAAATTTAATAACTTTTTTGTTTATTTTTTTTTTTTATTTTTTTTTTTAAGATTATGAAATATACAAAATGGAAATTTTTTTACGCTAAGTATGGAAAATAATGTCACTTAAATGACCGCCGTTATTAGCTTCGCAATGATGGGCTCTTTTGAGAGCATTTTTCATAACATCTTTCAACATTTGTGGCTGTAGCCCTCGAATTTCTGCAACAATGTTGGCCTTGAGTTCAAGGATTGTCTCGGGATTGTTGACATATACTCGCTCCTTCAAATAACCCCAAAGAAAATAGTCGCATGCTGACAAATCTGGCGAACGCGCTGGCCAATTAATTTCTGAATTTCTTGAAATTATTAATGGCGACGATATGCTCTTTGCGTTAAAATAATTGATCGCTGATTTAAGTAATAAAATTCTATTATTCTTGTTCTTTGTTCAGTTGTAAATCCCTCCATTATTTATTCTCCAGATGTTATTTATATAATCTTAAAAAAAAAATAAAAAAAAAATAAACAAAAAAGTTATTAAATTTTTAAACCCCATTGTGACTTTTGGCCCACCCTGTACTATATACAAGAACACGTAAAAAGATTTTGAGAAAAATCTAAGCATAGAAGTTATTGAACTTTTAACTATAGGCAAAATACCGCTTAATTATCAAAATTAATTTC
Organism: Ormia ochracea; assembly: GCA_963402855.1. NCBI lineage: Eukaryota > Metazoa > Arthropoda > Insecta > Diptera > Tachinidae > Ormia > Ormia ochracea. The sequence goes on from OY727105.1 coordinate 67,888,972, forward strand.
AATTAACAGCTTAACAGATGGCATGCTTAAGAAAAATTCGGTCGAAGTTCCATCAACTTCCCTTCTTGTATCGATGCAGAATATATGTATGTATATACTCTATATGCTCATAAACGAAATTGAAATTGCCATTCGCATATCAAATCTTTAAGTTAAAAACAACAGGTTGTTCATGATGGAAACCAATTGATTTTAAATCGTGTAATTATCGAAATTAATTCCAATTGACAGCTTAACAGCTGGCATGATTGACAGCTTACAGCTGGCATGATTGAAGTAATGATAACCAGTTGGGGAAGTGCCTTGTTTTAGAATCATCCGATTTCCAGCACAAGACTCAATATTTTATTTATTCCGCATTAACAGTTTTTATGTATTTTTTTATGATAACATTTAATTTAATTAATTTTATTCCTTAATTCTTCGATAACATGCTTATTATTCACTCAATCGATTTTGAATTATATTTAATTTATGGAAGAGTAATCATATAATTTATTAAGTATATAATTTATTAGAAATAATTATGGTTTCGTTTATCAAGTATATTTCAAAATGTACAACAATCTTTAATCAATTAAATATTTATCAAACTCTACATGGGTAGATTCCACATTGGCAAGGTTAGTGTTAAAAGTGGAAAAAAGTAATGAAATGTAAGGATAAACCGGGTTTGAATTCCCATAAATTAGCCAAAGTTGGTTATGGATAATTCTTTAATACTTTTTTGAAGAAATTGGAGTGATCCTTCAGTTAAACAAAAAGAAATTAAAATAAAAAGAAAAGAAAAATATTTATATGTAACAAATGTTTTTATTTTGTTTTTTGTTTGGAATGCTGTGTGATATAAAGAATTGAAATATTTTTACTGAATTTAAAACAAGTAAAGAGTGATATATATGATTAATAATTTTGATTATAATAGCAAAATAAAATACGTTTCTTTTTTTATAAATGAACAGAAAAAAATCAAGAAAAACAGACATTTTTAATAATACATTTTTCTAAACTTAAAAACTAGCAAAGAAATAGTTGTAATTATACAAATCGCATAGGATCTTACTTTGTTATATTAATCTAAAAGTTATTTGCTATTGCATATTTATACGTTCTTGTATATGTACTCTTTTAGTTAGCCATTTTATTTTTAATGGCAAAATTAGAAACAAATATCATTATTAAAACAAGACTTTATGGCGGGCGGCTACTTCTTTGTGTGTAAGTAAATATTGCTTTAAAATAGAATTTATTTTTTTATTGTATTCCATTTTTTACTACAAATATATATATATATCATTATATACACATATTATTATTGATAATTATTATAGTTTTGACAATGTTATACACGACAATTTTTGGTTTGATGACTGAAAATTAAAAACGGTTATAACTTTTCGTTGACATCATAATTCCACTTTAACATTATTTTTATTTATAATTTAATAGTGATTTGCTTAATGTGCTTTCTGTTGCGTAGTTATTGCATTTGAAAATAATAAATACTTCAAGGAATAATAAAGAAAAGTAAACAATCAAAGATGAAAAAATTTTACTTATATAAAAACAAATTTAATGACGTGAATCTCTGGGATAGAATTCAGCCAGAATAGAAGCTGGAATACGTTTCAGCATTTCCTTGGGGAAGATACGTAACAATTGCCAACCAATATCCAAAGATTCGAATACAGTACGGTTCTCATAGTTACCCTGAAAATAAATGCATTCAATTAATATTGGATTTTAGAAGTTGGAAAGTTAAATTTCAAATTTATTTCTGAAATTAATTTCAATATTTTTTTAAAAAAAAAAGTTTGTAGCAGTTCTATATGTAAATATATGTATATATCTATGTTAATAAATAATTATGATAAAGCTAGATAACAAAACCTTCAATATCGCAATTTTCGATAACGTTTGCAAAAAATTTTGGCAATAATTAAAACAAAAGCAAGGAGTATATGGTTTATAATTTTAGTTCACAATTGCAGAATAGGAGCAGAATGCGCCTATCCCACACACAGCTTAAAAGAATTAATTAATATTTTACTGCAATTATATGTAAGCAAGTAGTATACACACACGTATGCATATTAGGGAAAAACTCGAAATTTCCAATTTAGAACAAACATTTCATTAAACACAGCAAAGTATTTTCTTTTTTCTATATCGAAAAAAATGTCTCGTTGAGTAGAAAATTAATTTTCCAAAATGCTTTCACTCAATACATTCCATATCCTTTCTGCTTTTAAAATACTTCACTCTCGTTAATTGAAGTGTTAGGTTTCACTTAAGAGCGATAATGACAACGAAAACATAACAAATTAAAAATATCCGTTAAATATCGCATTGAACTGAATATTTAAAATAATTAAAAAGGTGTCTGAATTAAATTATGCAATAGATTCTTAGAAGCAGGTTTTTGTTATTGTTTCTTTAGAGAACATATAATTAATGAATTTTTATAAAACAGGGCATTTATAGTATAAACCCCATTTAAAATCAAAGGACAGGATTACTTTTCAACATAGTGGACCTTGTACGAATTGGACTTGGCCATATCTACATTTTAATTGGGAGTTGAAATTACTAAAATGTGCTTTTCACAATTTTTAAACAAAGTATAAATAAAGATACAACACTAAAATAATTTACCTGTGAGATAAAGTTCTTTTCGAATTTAGTTAAGAACTCCAAGTACAGCAAATCATCAGGAGTTAATGCTTCTTCGCCAACGACAGCCTTCATGGCTTGCACATCCTTGCCAATAGCATAACAAGCATACAACTGATTGGATACATCGGAGTGATCTTTGCGTGTCATGCCTTCGCCAATGGCAGATTTCATCAAACGTGACAATGATGGCAACACATTAACTGGTGGATAAATTTGTCTGTTGTGTAATTGACGATCAACGTAAATTTGGCCTTCGGTAATGTAACCAGTCAAATCAGGAATTGGATGTGTAATATCATCGTTAGGCATAGTAAGAATAGGAATTTGTGTAATTGAACCATTACGGCCTTCAACACGCCCGGCACGTTCGTAGATAGTAGCCAAATCCGTGTACATATAACCGGGGAAACCACGACGACCGGGTACTTCTTCACGTGCAGCAGATACCTCACGCAAAGCTTCGGCATATGAGGACATGTCAGTTAAAATTACTAAAACGTGCTTTTCGCATTGGTACGCTAAGAATTCTGCAGCGGTTAAAGCTAAATGTGGCGTAATAATACGTTCAATTGTGGGATCGTTAGCTAAGTTCAAAAACAAGCACACATTTTCCATAGAACCATTCTCTTCAAAATCTTGCTTGAAGAAACGGGCAGTTTCCATGTTAACACCCATAGCAGCAAATACAATAGCAAAGTTATCTTCATGATCATCCAAAACCGACTTACCGGGTATCTAAGTAAATGTACCAAATGTTTTCCTTAACTCAATAATTCTTATTAAACCAAAGAAAAATTTCTTACCTTAACCAAACCGGCTTGGCGACAAATTTGAGCTGCAATTTCATTGTGCGGCAAGCCAGCAGCTGAAAAAATGGGAATCTTCTGACCACGAGCAATGGAATTCATCACGTCAATTGCAGAGATACCAGTTTGTATCATTTCCTCGGGATAAATACGAGACCAAGGATTAATCGGTTGACCTTTAATATCTAAGAAATCCTCCGCCAAAATTGGTGGACCTTTATCAATAGGCTTGCCAGAACCGTTGAACACACGTCCCAGCATATCCTCCGACACAGGTGTACGTAAAATATCTCCCGTAAATTCACATAGCGTGTTCTTAGCATCAATACCTGAGGTACCTTCAAACACTTGTACGACAGCCTTGGAGCCGCTTACTTCCAACACCTGACCTGAACGTTGAGTACCATCAGCCAAGCGCAACTGCACAATCTCAGCGAATTTTGGAAATTTAACTTCGTCCAAAATTACCAGGGGACCGTTGACACTGGATACAGTTTTGTAAGCTTAAAAATAAGATTCAGAATGATTTTTATCAATTAATATTTTTTTTTTTATAGAATATGTATGTAAAAAAAAAATATATATATATATATACATATATATAACATTTATAAATATTTTAAATGTATTTCTAATACGAACCACTACATGTGATTGAAATTTCTAATGCATGCCCTTCAAATATTAATAAATTAAAAATATTTTTAGCCAATAGCCTCAGCAGGCAGGGCTTCTATCCATATTATAATTATGCTCATATAATTGTAATATTAAATAAATAAAAATATTTTGCTATTCAGTTACCGAACAATTCATGGCATGCCTGCAATTGGCAAACTCAAACGAAAACAAGTCACATGACATGAACGATTAACTAAAAATTGTAACTTTCTGGTTAAAATTGCTTAGAACAAAAGAACCAATAAAAATTCAACTTGAAAAAATTTGTTATGATTTCGAGTATCTGCACTTTACGTTTGGATAGAGAAAATAATGTACACAGATATATTTAGGTGGACTTTATTGATTTTTCTTTCGCACTTATATTCGTAATTTTCTCTCGTCTTGTGACGACATAAGATTTGATAATTTCAAATCTAATATGGCGACCATGAAGAGTCTAAACCTTTTTCGATATAATTTTATTTAAGAAATTTAACTATTTTTATCAATAATATTACTTACTTAATCTAGGCTGTGATATGAAGTCACGAGAAACAGCTAGGACATGTTCCCTATGAGCTTGCGATGCGGAAAGAGACATTTTTTCACTTGTTTTGTATTTTGCTCTAATTGAAATATCCTTGCTCTCCGACTATGAAAATTTGTTCTATAAATATTAAATGTACAATATTTGAGACACTTTTTTTTATATTTAATAAATCATAAATTTTCTTGGTAATACACACAATTCGTTTTAATTTATGTCTTTGTTTTCTTTGCTTAGAGGAGCTCAGTCAGCTGCAAAACGACGTTGATACAGTACGAAGAAAATTTTGCTCTGAACTAGTAAAATTCATAATGACATCTCACGTGCCGTCATGTGATTATTAAATCTACAGATTGTGGAATCTAATAAATTGTCAAACAGTGTTGAGTTTTACAAACAACGGAATGTTGCCACATCTACGGTCGTGGTTACTATTAATAATTTCCATGAGAAATAATAAATAATATTATCGAGGATTCCTTTAATTAACATTAAATTATGTTTTTTTTTTGTCTTTTTTTTGAAGAGTTCCCAATAACACAAACAAACATGTTACTAACAATGTTACTAATAAACATTTTTACAAGCGACGTGGATTAAAACTTCATCCACAAACTCGGAATAATTATTAGCATCCACTTTTAAAAAAGGATGTAGATTAGGATATTTCACGAAGCCATAGAAAAATATTGGCTTAAAAATTTTATGCCAAAAAAAAATTACAGAATTGACAGTTTTACAGAATGGAGAGAATAGAAGATTTTGTATAAAAACATTTAGACATTTTACAAGTCCTTCGTTTCGTGTTGCATAGTGTGAAAATGTAGCAATTTGTGAGGCAAGTCTTTGCTTTGCGTAAGTAAATTATCGAACGCCATCTTACTAAAGTAAGATTAGGAGTTTGTGTGTATGTCCGTTCATGAAAATTTGTAAAATTTCACAAGCTAAATGAAGCCGATTGTTAAATTTTCTACAGGTAAACTAAGTATAGGGAGCAAATTTTATGCCCGAACCATGAATTTATTAAAACCATAGAAAACAAATTAATCGTTATACATACTTTAGGGGTTGCAATTTATAGCGCCACGAGGTTTTTTCATGGGAACAACATACAAATTTATATATTTGGTAATAGTTAATTCATTGAATAAAATATTACTTTATTTATGGCAACATTTCTTTTCTACTTGTTTCGCTTTGCCAAACAGAATACGGAAAGAATTTCTTTATATGTTTTTATATCAAATGTTTTATATAAGGTGGGTCGCAAGTAGCATTAGAGCGCAGTTAGACCCTTTCCCCACTTTCAAACATAGTTAACAAATCAAATTATGTTTTTTAGTGTCACCCGGTGCTATAACAGGGACTTAATGAGTGTATCCATATGTATATCAAAGAAATATTATTATGTCGATGTTTCCATCACTGTCTAAACGGGATTTGTCAATTCACCACAATTCTTGCACTCTCAAAAAAAACTTAAATAAATGCAGACCGAGTGATCGCACTTCAGTGTTGAGGGAAATGTTGTGAATTGCAGAAGGTGTTTGGTGGTGGCGACGGTGTTAATCGTTATTTACTAACCGCAAATAGTAGTTGTTGTACTGCGGCTGTTTAAATAGTCCAACTTTTTTGCAAGTTTAATAAATTACTAAAGTTACTGTTGTGAAGTGTGGTTAACCAGACAGACGAAATAATTAAAAAAAAGTGTAAGCTAATAGAAAGTTTTTGTATTTTATTTATTTATTTTTTTTATAATTGATCAATCATAAAAAATCGTTATCGTCCATATATTGCACAAATGAATAAATAATATTGCAAAATGTTATTAATGGCAGTGAATTTTTAAACGCCACGTACTCGCAGAAAAAATAATACAAAATTAATGAAATTTTAAAAATTAACTAAAAATTAAAGTCAGTGAAAATAATACGCACAGCAGAATAAGTTGCAGTTTGTTGTCTACATCTGCAAACAGTAGAACATACTTGGATTTAGTACCGAAATATAGAATTTAAAAATAGAGGTGCATGCATGCCCTGCGTTATAGCTTTTTGTGTTTGGAATAAAAACAAAATGACTTACTGCAGTCTAAAGTTTCTCTACCCATCTGTCTGTCTGCATTTTAAGCGTGCCACAATATTTGAGACGCTAGTTAGTCATATCTACAGCTGCAAATACAATATTTTTTTTAATATATGTCAAGATACATACACACATATATGTATGTATGTATGTGTTTGGTGTAATTTGTGCTAAAATATGTTGGGGTTATACTACTATATATTGTGGCTCTATGCTCTAATTAAAGTCTAAATGTATTTATTTATTTATTTACTAGTTTTCTAGGTTTGTATGCATTCGGCGTTTTTCGTTGCACAAAACATGTTTTATTGTATTGCTTTTTGTCTTATTGTTCTTTTGTTTGGATGACTTTACTTGCAAGTATTTAGTATCAGTTCTGTGTTAGTGTTGAAAATATATTGATTACTTGATTATTTATAAGTCATTATTATCAAGAAGTCAAATTATTTCCGGTATTAAAGTTCATGATTCACTATCCTACACAGTCGTACAATTCATTGACACAAATATCTGATGTGTTTCCATCCTGTTTTAAAAAACCGCATCAAAATGGCTTTGTAGATACCGTACTATTATAGAAATGTGATACAAACAAATTTTTTCTTTGCTGTTTGAAATAAATACAACTCTGATAGCATGAGAATGGCCACTCAAATGACATTTTTTTACATATTTACATATTTTTTACATATCGTACGACCTGTCAAAAAATCTGTCACAAGGATGAATTTTTATTAAATACTACATACCATACTTTTCCAGCAGACATGCCATATTTGCCAAATCGTATGATTGTATACTGTACTGAATTTATTAAATTTATTAAACAACTATGTACTCAATATATACCGGAAGCATTATAAATAAAGTATCTGCATTAAACTCTGTAAAAATACAGAAAACTATTTTAAAAGGTAATTATCAAATTGCAAAACGTCACATTTACTCTTTTATAAGCCAACTCCAGTTATGCTACAACGGTATTCCTTATCCAAAGTCTTAAGTATTTAACTCATATAGTTTTTTAAATTGTTAAAGATTAAAGATGAATTACTGGTTTCATTTATTTTCTACACAAATCCGTAAAAGTAGTGCTTAGTGTAGATTACTCCAGTTCCAAAAGTAACGAGTTCTGTTAGGGTGACAATTCTCAACAACACTACTCTGTTTTCTGTATGCGTTGTATCTGAGGCACAAAAATAACTTCAATTTATAATTTATTCTTTTGTGTTATTTTTGTTTTGTGCATGGAATCTTGCTTTCTGCCAGTGCTGGCAACCAGTTAGTATGAAATTGCTTAAATATTTTATCAATTGAGTTTGTTGTTCAATACCAAATTAATATGCTTATTTGGTTGTGAATAAACCAGTATCTGAACGCCCTCAACGGTTATTGTGCGCAATACCAGCTCTGCATTATTGAGAACTCAGTTTTCCACTGTTTCCAAATTATGCATGCAAATGTGTATGTGTGTGTGTACTCAAGCATGAATATTTGTATGATCAGTATATCCAAAAAATAAAGGGAAAACTACCAGACTGTATATATGTTATTATTCTCATTAAGTTTTCAAAAATTTTCATAGAAATATACGAAAATTGATTTTACACATCCCGTACAAAAGTCATAACAATAACACCAATGTAGCCTTAATTCAGAAATATTCATATTTCAGTTTGTATTATGGGCAACATAAATCTGTAAGCTTCCCATTCAAATCGCTTCTCCTTCCCCAAATGCTTTTATGCGGGATCGCAAAAATTTCTTGAAAATTATAAGGACTACTACACTGGCTATAAACTTTTACACGATATTTATAATCCTAATTTCATTTTGATATATTTAACATCTTGTAGTCGGTAGCCTACCGAAGCGAATGTGTTTTTAGTGCATATAGCGGCATTTTCACAGAAGAAATTATTCCTTTACTATTCGTTTATCATCAATTCTTTAAAATTTTTGTCGGTGTAGAGAAATTTTTTCTCATCGCTTTAACATTAATTACTGAAGCACTTAGGAACTATTATTATATGTATGTATGTATGTATGTATATCCTTGCATAGATTTAATGAGGGAAACACAACATTCGAGAGCTCGTTAAACACAAAATCGGCCAGTGTTACAATGTGATGTTTGTATCGTAAATGGTAAATTTGGAATGGACATAATTCAGCTAAAATAAGTTTTAAATTTGTTCAATATGTTTTTCTCAAAACTATAGGACAATATCGGATGTAGAATATCGTTTATGTATTATCATTTCGGCAAAAATTCTCTGTTTTTGGACTCTTTTTAGACTACGTACAGTTTCTCTTGCTGCAATTGGCTGCTCTAAAAATATGTTCGTGCAAAGCCACACGAAGCCATACACACAGCCACACATATTTGTATTTCTCCTTTTCCGCTACATTTTTTATTTTCGTTTCTCACAAAATTCCTTTGATCATCATTGATCAGTTTCTGCCTGTCTGGCTGGCTGCTATGCAGATGCCTCTAAATACATACATGTACGAGTACACAGAGAATAACATACATACAGAAGTATGCATGCATTGTGTTATACAATTTCCCGAATAGTGATTCCTTAATGCGTCTAGGTATAACCGTGCACATACTCGTATAAAATACAAAAGTATTTGGTGTTACATATGGAGAATATATTTTTGATACACCAATGAACTCAATGAGTTGTGGAAAAGAAAAGTTTTTCAAGTTTTCAAAAGTTTTTGAGTAGTGTGCTTATCGCGAATGAAGGCGAATGTCACCGTAGACCTTGTAAAGGTGACGGAATTTACAATAATTATTTAACTAACATACAAACATATTTTTATATGTGGTTTTTAATATCAAAATAATATAAATCATTTAAGAAATACAATTATATTATTTTCCTATGCCCATTGTTTTGTAAGACTAAGTAATTCTTAACAACATTTTTGCAATATCTGATGTAACATTCGTAGTCAGTTTCGTTTGTAGCGTCGATGCCATCTCTGTTAGGTAAGCAATTTTCCAAATAACCTTCAAGCCAACACCATTCGTCAACAGGGTAATGAATAATACAGATGAGTTGAGTGTTATTTTACATGCGAGATAAGCAAAGCTGTGTACTTTTCTAAGTATATCCATACACACAAACATATATATGTATACATACATATCTATATGTGTACAGATAGGTATACACATACATATGCTTTATACATATCCAAATTTGGAACCAGATAGAAATAACAAAGATGAAACGGAGTAATTTAATGGAAAATTGGCTTCGCTTAGTAGAGCGTTCCTCTCGATTGACAGTTAGAACTTCACCCGTTTTCCCCTCTGCAATGAGAGGAGTAAATGAGATGAATTTATTTCTTTGTCTGAATTATCAAACTTTGTCTCGATTTTTAATATGTATGCCTGTGTGTACATACGTATATATGTATGGATGTAAATTCTTGTTTCTTAGAAAACTAAATATTTATTATAAAATACATTGAAATTCTTGCTGCGTTGTACAGGCACTCACTGCAATACCCAGTTCAATAGCCGTCATTAATTTTAATATATTTTTAAACCAAAAACTTATTACTCTACTGAATATTCATTTTTGTTATTGAAATGAATTTCCAGCATTACAGCATTTCGTATTTCAATTACTTTTCAGTGTTTCCAATACGAAATAACCTCAAGAAACTGTACCTATTCAGGCTAAATTTCCTGAATTTATGAATCACATATGAGTATATGATTCACTAAGTCATTGGCCATCGCTAGACATCCAATCATTTTGTAACTGGTTAGAATTGTATTTTTTTTTTTTTTTTGTGTTTGAAGTATGTCTGAAGTATGTTTGATTATATATAATTTCGATTGAAAACCTTTAATTAAAATAATTTAAAATATTTAATATTTACATACTATATAATTTAAATAAAAGTTTATTCTATTATACATCTAACAAATCAGAATCATAGCAGATTTATTTATTTCACTTCACATTGTTGTATTCACGCATAAAATTATTGTCGATAAAGCAAACAAAAAGTTAATACTATTTCATAATGTATGAGGTGTGTTTAAGAGGCTTTGTGTTGTACAAGGCGAAGTGATACAATGTGAACTTCCTAGGAAGGAAAAATTGAAACAGCATAAAAAATTACACTACCCTACGGGTATATGGGCTATCAATTTTATCTAATTGAATTCGCCTTGCTTTGTAACACAAAACCTTCTTTTGGCTAGTAAGCGCATTAGCCAAAAATTAGATTTAAATCGAGGAAAGTAGACATCAAATAACAAGTATTTTGTGTCAAGAATTGTATTACACATATGCACATACATATGTACATAAATATGGATATGCAATGTGTGTATGTATTGGTGCAAAAACTTAACCCGCATTCAAATACAAAATTACGCATTAGTATACACGAGGTGTTGAAGTTACCTTTCAATATCCGATTAGTGTTAACTTATCATTTAGCGATTTCAGATCATTCTAAAAAATTACGGACTGATTTTGAATATTTTGTTTTTGACAGCCAATTTAATATATTCCGCTTTTAAGTAGATTATCTCACAAACATTTGCTAGAATATTGTCCGTGGTCCGTTCGTCGTTTGCTGCTCTTTTAGGGATTAAATATTAAATATTTATAAATTTTTTCTGATCATACTGATTGTTAAAGTTGAGGCAACAGCTGAGCCATTAAACCATAAAACTTATCAGACATTCAAAAAACAAAATGCAAATTTTTGACACACATTCTCTGCAAATATAAGAAAATATGGCAAGTGTTAATGCATGAGTTCATTGTGCCAGTTACCTGGTAAAGGACTGCAGTATACAGTATGTGCAGTATGTCTGTACATGTATATGCATCCATATAAAGGGAATTCTGCTTGCAAATCTTAAACCATTTCTGCTCTTTTATTTCATTGGGGAAATTCGCAAAGTTCGTTCAATTTTTAACTTTTATATTTTACTTTTCATTTTTGCCTAACAAGTACTTCTATAGTCAACTAATGGGAGGCAGACTTATGGCTTTGATTTACTAAACTTTCCAATTAATTATACTCAGTTGTGGTAAGAAAGTGAGCTTATGAAACAATGAATATCCCACAAAGCATAAACGATAAAAATTAGTTACAAATTGAATAAAATTGGTTTGCTGTGCAGAGTTGAAAAAAGTTTTCAAAGTTTGTCGTATTTCTTGTAATTCTCAAATGATTCTTGTAAATAAGACTTTGGAATTACTTTTCAAGACTGTTTGATTGAAGATCTCCGCACGGGTTTGGTTTTAATACCAACGAAATAGAGACATCGCGGCAAATGAATGAATTGGAAAATTTCACTTTAAGGAAATGGTTTAAAAGAAAATGAAAATACAATGACAATGAAATAAGAAACCTGAAAGGAATATATAAGTTCGACTGCATTTTATTTTTCTGATAAATTTTCTATCTTTATAGTACTCGTATAGACGGAAAATATGTATGTATGTATGTATGTATGTAGTAAAATTAGGTTTAGAGAGGAAGAATTCCATATTCAAATGGATAAAGGCTTTATGCTAATTCAAGTTTTCCAGGAAAATGTATTTCCAAATGAGGTTAATAAAAGTAATGCCGTAACCTTTCCATGTTAACAATAAATCTGTACGAATGTTAATGTTGGCTGCTCCAGAAACAGTGTGGCAAAATGCGTATAAATACGAACTAATTGAATTTCTAAGATGTGTAAAATATATATGCCTTGAGAAATAATATATAATATATAATAAATTTTTGGGGGATACAACTGTTTTGCCACATACAGTGGGCTACATAGTTGAGTAACTTGGCAATAATTTAAAGAAATGTCACAAAGATATCAGCTGTTAAAATATTTGAGTTACAAACACAATACACGTAGCGATCAAACGCAAATGCGCACGAAAATGTGTATATTTTGCATTAAATAAAAAAAAAAGAAAGAAATTTTGCATTTGCAATATTTTCCACGATCACTGAATACCGCTTTTATATATTTTTTTAATTAAACTAAGAAAATGAAGAAGGTGTTAAAAGACTACTCAGTAATCGTAATACGTTAAATGCTCTTTCATACACTGTAGAGTTAACTTTGAAAAGTTAGCATTTGCTCCACTGTTTTGTAAGTTATAATCCGATTAGTAACGCTGATAGCAGCAGCTTTACGAAATATTTTGAATTTTTTATTTTAATAAATACTTCACAAGTGCTAATTTGCTTATCACAAAGGTGGAAATAACCCCTTAGCTAATGGTTTGCGCGTGAATGGCAGGAATCTTTAAAGAGTTAAACACAAAAAAGGTCTGTATTGGAGATGTGTAAATGACCTGAATTGGTGGTGCTACGATTGAAAGTATTTGTCACTAAGTGATAGTGATTTCGAGTTAAGGCAATGTGATTTGGTTTATTGGTTTTTTATTTGTACACGAAAATGAACGGAAGTAACGTGTTTTCTACTTTAAAATTGGGATTCCACGAAACACTCTCGTTTATTTTATCACTAAAAGGGTTTTACAATTTCGATAAAATGCTCCATTTCTCCATCTGAACAAGAGGGAAACATAAATTTGTGTTTTTTTAAATTGCATATGAATATGCATACATTAGGGCATTTCAAGCGAAAATTTACGGTTTTGCCACGGTTCTACTAATTCTTATTTAGTTAAGACCACACGCAGAACATCATTAGCAGAGCGTTTTTACAAGCATGAATGATAGGAAGATAATGATGAAACTGTTATACGGTTGCGTGCAAGCAAATATCCCGTATATCAATGTATACTTGGTATATCAACAACATACAAAATTTTGAAAAATAAGTAAGACATGCTTTTATATAAACTGAATGCTTTTCAATCAACAAATTATTTTTAATTATTCTCTCTCAATTAAATTATTTTTTTGGATACAAAACTGTGAAGCATGTGCCAATTGAAAAAAAAGCACAATTTTTAGGTGCACGGAACACTGAAGTGACACTTTAAAATGTGTTGAAATCCTCCAACATTTTCATAATGACTGTTCTTACGAGCAATTGTTTCCTTCTACAGCAATCAATCAATATGTTTAAAATTGCTGTTTAATTAATTTTTTTTTTTAATTTTGATTGCCTATAATTTTGTTGTTGCTGTCAAAAAGCTGTATGTTTTTCAATTGTCAGTAATAAAAATGTGTTTAAGCTTTGACATTGAAGCTTATGTGTTAATTTTCAATTCACCTTTGCTGAGGCCACATTCTAACTCTCTGTTTTATCTTTAGTTTACTTACGTTACACAGATCTTCAGTACAGAATGAATTAGCGAAAGCTCAACGGCTTATTTGTTAGATTTCAGAAAGATTGTGATTGCAAGGCAAAATCCTACCAACATAAAAATCTGGCCGCCTAAGATATCGTAAGTCTAGTTTTAAAAATAATTTTACTAGAGCGTATGCAAACGTAAACGAAACATTTTAATGGCCCTGATACACTACGCTACACAGTCGTGCGATTTGACAAATATGGCATCTTTGCTGAAAAAATAGGATGTTGCGGCCCAAATTTTCATAAAATGACCAAGAAAAAAATTGTTTACAAAGCTTTTGCATTATAATGCGGCACCAGCAACGCCATTTTGCTATGATTTTTTAAAATAGGTTGGTTATCAGTATCAGATTTTCGTGTGGGATAGTGTATCAGAGCCTTAAGCAGCATAGTTTGTATAAGGTTTCTGCATTGTCCATATTTTATATGTATTCTTGAATGTCGATACATCTGGAAGGAAAGCGAGAGCAGGAAATCATTGCAATATATTTATTCTGCCCTGACCGTGAGGAACTTTTAAATTTGTTGTATGTGAAGACAAATTACATGCGTGTGATGAGAATCACTCACGCGCATTTCTCTGATCAATATCAAATTTTAAATTTAATCAGTAATCGTATGTCGTGTCGTTGGGAATGACTAAAATGTATGTATATGTACGAGTATGTATGTGCGTATGTATGTACGTATGCATGTCTGTCTGTATGTAAAGTATTTGTTAACCAACCATGTGTTCTAAATACAGGTGATATTATTAAACAAAATATTAAAAGGGAGGAGGGAGGAAATAATAAAAACACTAAAACAGTATAAATCTTATAGATAAGTTAAATGTTTTCGCAAAAGGTTACTCATTTCGGGATTATAATTTAATTTTAATTTTTTTTTTTTTTTTTTTTTTTTTTGGTAATAAAAATGAAGATTCGATTTGCTTTAATTAATTTTAATTTTTCTTTATTACTTTTTTGCCTTAGTTTTCACCTTTTGTGCGAGCCAATTAGCTACATTCAATTCTTTGACAATGAGTGTATCATGTATAGCAGCAGGCACGACACTCATTGACTAATAAATACAGAGTGATCGTAATGATAAGCAAATAGATCATTTATTTTTTTTTTTCTTCTACTTGTTGCTTGCTACCAATTTAATTTTTTCACTAAAACAAATATTTAATTTCAGTTTCTATGCGGTTGAAGTATAAAATTCATTCAGACGAGTTTAGTTATCACCTGAACATTAAGCGTTTGAGAACGTTTTCCCCATTTTCAAATAAAACAATATAATACATTCAAACTTAAAAACACTGACGTAAAAACTTAATTTTTCATTGTATAATCAGTAAAATCATGTAAAAAGATACATACATACGTTGTACGTTGGCAACAAAACAGAAACAAAAAAAAAAAGTGCAGTTTTTTTAATAAATATTAAAAAGGTAAACAAAAACAAAAATCATTTCTTTCAACATTTTATGACAAAATACGAATATATTAAATGAGAATGTGATTTGCGATTAAATGAAGTTTTTGGGAAAATTTTAAAATATTTTATGACGAAAAGTAAAAAAAGTTGCCTGAAAGAAAGTTATATAAAATATTAATTACTTTTTGTTAAGGATGATGGCTGACTCACTCAGGAAGTGCAGCTTTTTAATAAAAAAAAAAAATTTGCAATCATTTAATTTGAGTGATTTACTTTTATTTTAAGCAACAGTCATTTCAGTAAATCAAAAAGTTTGAGACTTTAAAGTGCTTTATAAAAAGCACATACTTGACACATACTCGTACTTGTTTACTTCTTGAAAGGAAAGTGCATTAAGATATTAAATTGTTATTATCTTCGTTTAATTAGTTTTAAAATTCTTAATTAATTCTCATTGAAGACAAATTGAAAAGTTTCTTTTCAATTTTTATATGCTTTTTTACAACTCAATGGAATACATTTTTCAAATTATAATAGAAAAATGTGTACTAGTGGAATATTATTAAATATTTAAATATAATTAAAAAACGTACTATGAAGCAAATGAACAGTTAATCCGATAAATATCGAATTAAAGTTGGACTGTTTAATTTTTTCGTTTTCATTGAGAATAAATACTATATATGTATATATTGCGTTGAATTTACTAAATTCATTCCGATGTGATAATTGAAATTAGGGAGGAGGTATTTTATTATAATTTTCAAGTCACACTTGCATGCCTGACATCTAATTCACGCCTTCATCTTGAACTTAAAGCTTTTTGAGTCGTTGACTGAGATAATGAATTTGCCATTTTTACTTTCAGGATTTCGCGATTTGTTTGTAAATATAGATTTATATTCGGCAAAACCTAGTTATCGATATGTGCAAAAAATCTAATCAGATCCTAATCTCAAAAAAAAAACCTTCAATAAATTTACATATTTTCTATAAATTTTTAGATTCAATCAAAATATCTGTATTGTGGATTGTTGATATAATTTTACTTACTTTTATCTAAATTTTTTACATAAAAAGTACGAGTGGTAACGCAGTTAATTATGTAACAACGAAATCCTACTAGTTCAATAAATTGCGGACGCAACCCAAACACTCGAAGGTTAGACCACATACGTTAAGCTGAACCCACCTAAAATTTGTTCTGACGCGAGAGATTTTCTTAAGCCCAGCAGATCTGTGCTTGTCATTCAATAAGTGACATTATGACATTTGTCAGATTATGCAAGACTTCGTACCAAAATGATTCGTTTTCTATGTATCATTATAACTGAGTTTATAAGAAACCCTACAAAGAAACCGAAAAACAAAGGTATTCCCTTGAGGCATATAGACAGATAAAAAAAATAGACAAATTGAGCAATGTTCCAGCCGATTCTGGCGTTGTTAAGCTGTTTAGGTAACGAGCGAAAAACGTAAAGAGAAATATGATAATACGTAAGAATACGAAAAAAGTTTAACAATAAAACAATCAAAACAGAAATTAAATCAAAGAGGAATGTAAAAAAAGCATGAAAAACAGACATCGTCTGTATTTTTCTATGCCTTTTTCTTCTCTACATCGCCCGCGAGCAAACTAAAAATTATGACCATAATTAGACGTCATAAAATTCATCGTGTAAATACACACTAAGTTTGTTTTGAAGCAAATCTCTTTAATTCTCTTTTAACACTGACTGTCGTTCACAGCGTCCGTTAACATCGTATAAACTCTGCGCAATATTTTTTTATTCGAGCATAATGTAACCACATAACAGAGATGGGAAAAGAGAATTGAAGTAAAGCATTTTTTCTCTCCCCACAAAAAATTGTCTTAAACCTGCTTCAGGAAAAGCATGAGCAAAAGCTTTTGTAAACTACTAACGGCGTATGTATTTTATCGATCAAATAAATTCTTCAATCCACTTATTTTTACTCGATTAGTTATTCGATTGATTGAATTCTGGATTTACAGAGCTATTGTAAAAATCAATAATACATATTACAAAGTTTTTATTCACTTTTAGTATAAATCTGATATCAGTTTTATTTTATACTTGTGTACATAAAAATATTTGAAATGAATTTGAATTCATGGAAAATAGACTTATTGAAATATATATAAATCTTTCTTAGTCAAGGATTAAAATCACCGAATCAGTAAACGAAATAAACTGATATTGTGCCACTCGTGTTATAAATTTTTTATTGAAAGCACTCTATAAAGCATACTAAACCGTGACAGTAAATTTATATATTTAAAAAAGTCATAATAATAGAAATTTTTATTAAAATTAATCTATACAATTTATTCGATATGTAGAAAGCGAAAAAATTATTAAATATTGTTGCCAGCATTTTATTTAATAAAATCCACAAATTGACCCAAAAAATTTATTTAATTAAATTGAACAATAAGACAAGTACGTAAAATATTTGTTTGAAATATTTTATTAAAAAAAAAAAAAAAAAAAAAAAATAAAAAATCGAAAATAAATTAAATTACAGAATTTAAAAAACTAGCTGTCTTTTCTCTGAAAATCTGCAAATGGATTGTAATGAAAGCGAATGCAGTTTATTATAACTGATTTCAGTTTACATTTGTTGCAATAAAATTAAACAAAAATATTATTTAGCTTACTTCATTTGTTCCCTTGTGTTCCTTTTCTAAACACATTTAATTTTTTTTTTTTTTAAATTACATATAATAATTGTATTTAATTGAAAAGTAAGAATTCTGGTTTTTTGCTCTTGAGATTTTTCCAAATTTCTAGTATTCTAAATTTTTCTAGCTCAACTTTTTTTCTTATTGTATATTTAAATTTTTTTAATAAAAGAAACACCATTTCCATTTTTAAAAGGTTAATTATACAAAGTTAGAAAATAGAAATGGACAACATGTTTCTATATTTTATTATTATTTTCTGAGCACTCCGTGATAAATTTAAAATTTTATTTTAAGAACTGCTTAAACGTTCGATTTATATTATATTTAAATGCATGAGAGATAAAAACAAAAAATAAATATGCAGATAATTACGACAGTCGTGGAAAAAATTTATTAAAAGTAATTAAAATCAAATCAACTTCATCAATTTATAAATTTTTTTTTGTTTTTAATTTTCAGGTAAAAATTAAATTACAGCTGTTTTTGACAGTCACAACAGAAAGTATTAAATCACTTTTAAAAAAAGAGGGAAAAATAAAGCAAATAAAAAAATGTTGAAGAGTAAGACAAATGATGACAAAGTTGATACACTGTTGGCCAAAAGTTTGGTGCCGATTATCGATCTGGCTCACTGTGGTAAGTGTTTTACCGAATTTTTTTATGTTTAATTTTTAATAAACGAGCAAATTAATTAAACAATTAAATTAATTGGTCAGTTGGCTTTCCTGTGTGAGTGGTGCCAGCAAGTTAAAAAGGACTTTAACAAAAACGGTTTTTGAAAAAAAAAATAAAGTTGTGATTACTAAAATTACGAAAAAAAAATATTAATTAATTTTAATCATTTAAAGAAATACTGTACGTCACATTATCAGGTGTTTTCCTTTTGTTCTCATAAAAACAAAATAAATAAAATTTTTATTCAAAACTTTTTCCTTTTTAAAAAATATTGTAAATTAACTGCTTTTTAATCACATATTAATGAATAGAAGTGCGTCAATGGTGTTGTTTTTATGCAATTGTTCCTTTAAGTTGAAAATATTGCATTTAATATTTTATATTTTCAAGGTATTTTCATTCAAAAAAGCTTTAAAACAGCTTCGATTTTGAACTTTAAAAAATCAAGTGTGTGTAGGTCGTAACAAGAAGGTCGACTACGAAGTTATCAATTTCATTTAAGTTAAGTTAACATATTGTTTTCACTCTTTATATATTAAGATTGATTGGCCCATAAAAATTAGAAAACTCACGATGCGTTTGGATCTGCGAACCGCTAGTTTGACTGTGTATTACAAGTAGAAAAATTCTCAAGTATTTGATGATAGCAAAATAAATGAGAACAATTTTAGGTATTATATAATAAAGGTGGGGAGAGTGGGTCGACTTGCCATGAGACAGATAAATTTCTCTTTGTAGTTTTCATAACCTCAGAGGGGTCTTGCTACGAAAACGATAAGTTGTTACGTTTTCGGGGAAACTGAAGAAGGAGCTGAAACAAAATAGATACATTTGTAATAACGTAATTATAATAGGTATCTAATATGTACACAATAATATAGTCCCGTTTGGAGGACGAGTAGCTTTGTAGTCTAAGTTCATTACGCACAGGTGAGAGGTAGCCTTTGCAATATTTTGCAACCCACAATTAGCAATTCTACTGAATTTAAAGTGATGGAAAAGTTTATGTATATATATGTTGGTTGTATACAAAGTATACAAGGCGAAATCAGATCTCTGGACCAGACTACCCTGGTTATATACGAACAGAGTAGAGAAAATTAAGCCAGCTATTCTACTCATACTATAATTATATGCAATTAATATTAAGTAAATAAATAAAATATCATTGGAGAAAGGCGAATGTAGATAAAAACAAGTTAAATTAGAGCTTTTCAGATATCTTGAGAGCTTTTGATATGTATGTAGCACTGACAAGATAAAAACGTTTAGTCTGGCTTATGCTTTTAAAATTATTAATTTTTCCTTGCTTCTGGCAAATTGGGGCCTTCTTAAAAAAAGTTACTGGGAGGAAAATGAGATGAAAATTTTTTTTAGGTTTTTTTTTTTATATAAATATATAAATAATAATTCTGTAATATTACTGGGCATGGTCGAGCAATAAATATACCCTGGAAGACAGCTGCCAATAAGGCCCCCAAGAAAATTTCAATACAAATTAATTTTTATAAATTAATTTAATTTCTACATTCAAAATTAATATATGAACCTCTCATAGCTTATGTACTCGTATACACTTCAAGAATTTTGTACGTGAACTTGACTGAAAATTAAATTTCAAAAAAAATAAAAATTCAGTAGAATTACATTTTATTCAATTTTCAGAGTTAAACAAGCTGACCTATGCTTGTAAACTCTTGCTTTCCCCCTTATTTTATCTTTTTTACTAGTTAAATAGGAATCACACAATCTGTATTCACTTAAGAATGACTGAATGAAATACTTGTTGGAAAAAGCACAATAGCATCGTGGTATAGTTTTCTAGCTGCAATAGTGAGTGCCGGCTTTAATCAGTCTCTTAAAAAACAAATAATTGACAAAAATTTATTGTAAGCTTTTTGTATTACTAATGCAGTTTTCCTAATACTTATTCGCGAGTTGCCAATGCAAGTTCATAGCGAAGAAAAAATATTCGGATTACAAGAGACATGAATATTAAAAATTGTAAAATAGCTGCATAAATAATTCTTTACATTAAAAAACTGTTGAGCAGGATTACAATACAGAGTTACTAATCAAATAGTAGATTTGAAAGAAATGAATAATTTCATGTGTAGCATGAATTTAGTTAAACGAATTTTAAATGTAAATTTAAATGCAATTTTAAGAAAATGGCTCATGTGTTTGCAACGAGTCAGACGTCCATAAAAAAAAATTAATCAATATTAAGCTTCTCAATATATAATTTTAAATTGCAATTGCTTGTAAACTAATAAATCTTAAAGCTTCCATTTGAAAATTTAATTGTTTAAAAAGTGCAGAAAACTTATTGCTATGAAAATTTTTATTACAAGTAATTGGTAGTAACCAGCAGGCTTGAATAAATATAAATATTGGCGCTCAACTAAGAAATTTCCAACAAAAATGACGACAAAATAATGACCAGTGAATGCATCATTGCTTTAGGTATATATATATATATATATATGTAAGATTTTACATATATATGTCAGATTTGCTACCTTTGATTTAGTTACTAAATAAAGTGAAATATATTGTAATTACTTTTGACATTTTCGACTTCGGGGGAAATTTGTAGTCGAACTGTATCGATAAAATCGAAGTGATTTTCATTTATATTTTAATGTTTTAATAATTGAAATTGTATTTGAAATTTATTGCATCCAAACAATTAAGAAACAGTTAATATAAGTATTTGTTCCCATACATAACGATGGTTTGTTTATAAGAAACGCTTTAGTCGGAAATTCTATGAAAAGGCATCGAATCTTATTAGAAAATACCGCTGGTAAGTTCTCGTTGTCATGACAAGTATTTCAAATGAGATGTGAAATAATTCGTATCGGCTTTATTTTTATAAGTTTGTTGCATAAAACTTAAATATTTTAGCCGGCACAAAATTATATCTTCGTCAAGTGTTATTTTAATTTAATTAATGCAAAAATTGCACTTTAATTGTTTATTATCGTAGATATTATTGATTCTTCTAAATCAAATCGCTGCATTGCACTGAAAATGAATAATTAAATGTTGGAAGTATTTTTATTTGAATATCAGTTTAAAGTATTGCATTACCAGTCCATAAGCATTGATTTTTGTTATTGCCAAACATTCTATTTTATTTTAATCTTTAAATCTTTAAAATTCTGCAAAAAAAAATTTATTTTCAATTGCTGTTCTGCTTGAAGTGTTAATATTTAAACAAATTTTGCATATTATTATTAGAAATTGTAAATATTTTTAATTAAATTGGACAGTTGAAATTCCGTTACACAGTGTAGACATGGTCTCAGTTCGAAGTATTGTTTTACTATGCTAGATTGCCGTACGATACATTCACACGAAGATCCTGTTTAAAAAAATCGCACCAATTGGCATTACTGATTGAGGTAAAAGCAACTTTAATCGCATGAAAATTGTAATCTTATAAAAATCGGACATTGCTAAGCTAGACTATTTAATTTTTTCAGCAGAGGTGCTATAGTATAGTGATAGTCTAGGAGGTCTTTAGAGAGGACTAGTACCTGCGAATGTAATATTTGCCAGGTTTTGTGTATCATGCAACCGAGATTGCAAAAATATCATTAAAACTTAGAAATAAAAGAACTTTAATATAGTATTTGTGTATGTGTGTATATGAGTCCGTAGATCATTTAACATGGAACGAGATAAGTTGGAGTGGAAATATATTTTCTCCGATATGCCAAACTTCCTGGCTTTTGTTTGGGAAGTTATTCAATATGAAAAAGAACTTCCAGCAAGATTTCCTTTAGTGATGATTTTCCTTTATTATCTTTTCAATTATTTTCATTAATTTTATGGTTATATAATTAATTTTCAAGTAATGACCTCTTCACTGTTTCACAAACTGTTTTTTAAAGCTACAGAGACCAATTGCAGAGTTACACAAGAATGGATCACATTCAGCATAATTAAAATAAAGGCATTCGATCTGTGATATTTGGTGACACCTAAACAGTATTTTTAATCTCTTCTTTAAATTGTTAAAAAATATTAAACTTTTTATAAGCTATTCCGGGGGGCGAGCAAATTAACCTCCTCATGTTTTCTATGCCCCTTTAAGTTTTTAACATACTTTTGCTCTCTTAAACAGTACAATTATATTGTACTGCAGTAAATTTTAATTTTGCATTTATATTTTTGTATTGAAATGTATTGGTTAGATTAAAAGACAAATATTTTATTTTGCTGCAATTTTAATTAATTATTTTAAGTAAATTTTTATAAGAGTTTGGGAATTTCTAATTCATTTTGCTCAAAGTTAATGATTCCCTTTCAATTCAAATTTAATAAATTGCCTTAATCCCAAATGCAAGAACCAATACTATCAAATTAATATAAAATAATCTGAAAAATTTCTTTGGCGTTCTCTGAAAATTTAATCTTAATTATTAAATCATTTTTCAAATTCCCCCTTCTTCCCTCCTCTAGATGTTTTCGCTTAGCAGCAACTATCAGATCAAAACACAAGCTGCTGATTGTAATAAATTGAAATGTATTCACACAAATTAATAGTGTGTATTTGCAAGAGTCATACTTACGCAAATATGGACGCACATTTTTCATACATACATGCACATGATACATGATACATGTGTATGCATGTCTGTCTCTGTCTCTATACAAATCACATCTATCGAAACTACCGTCACTCGCGCGAATGGGAGGCCACTATAAAAACTGACAAGTCGCTTTGAATACGTAATTTTATTATTGCTACAGTTTCTTTTTTTTTTTTGTTGCTTTTGCCGGTTGTTGTTGTTGTTGCAAATATTTAGATTATGTATGGGAAAATAGAACTTCTCGAAAATATTCAATTAAGCTTGAAAAATGAACAAAAAAAAAAATTGTTCAAACATTTTTCAGTTGATTTCGCTAATGATTGCTAATTTTTGGCTTCTTTTCATTCCATCCACAAATAATTGAATACGCCAATTTACTTAACTTTGAATACATTCTAAATCAAGTGTACAGTATTGCAAGTGTGGAAGGACAGTGGAAATAATACACTACCCCTGTTACTATTTGAGTACATCCACGCACACACCCCTATACAAACACAGCACACGCGAGTAATATTGCATATTGTTTTCTAGTCGTTAATCGATTAGCAAATAATTTAGAAAAACTTTATAAATTTATACGTACATATGTATATATGAATGCATTTGTATGTATGTGTTAGTGCATATCTGTTTACATTTAAAAACTTTTTATGAAACTGTAATTCGAATTATCTGTTTACGGAACTGATTTAATGGAAAAAATATTTAAAAAAAAACTTTTAACACATTTCTTTTAAAAAACATTATATAATATTTTAAAATTTGTTATGGAGAATAATTTGAAATTAAAGCTTAGTGCAGCACAGTGTGTCGCTTTTTACAAATAATGAAAATAATTCAATTACTTGAAGCTATTAGTATTTGATCGAACATTGATATCTATTAGTTTACATTTGCATTATTAGTCTCGGTAACATTGTATTTTAACAATACGAGCGAGTATCTAAAGTAAAGGTTTAGGAAAGTAAAGATTTATACTGAAACTGATTAATTTCAAATAGAAAATTAATTTTTTTTTTTTTAGTTTTTCTCGATATTTTTTTAAGTTATTGGAATATATTTATAAATTGCATAAACTTTGACCGCAAACTTTGTTGAAAACTTTCTAATATATTTTTAATTAAAATGATATAAGAAAACTTGCTAAGTAATTATTCAGAGCATACTTTCGAAGGCTACAATATCTGATCTATTAGATGCACTTTTCCTGTTTACCTCGCAGCTGAGTTGCATACTAATTTTAATCTTATTACCTTATTGTAAAGTAATTCATGTTTCACGGTACAAAAATGTTCCAGAAAGTTTTTTCACAATTGCGAATTTGTCAGTCAAAAAAAAAAAAAAAAGGATTAGAGAATGCTAAGATATATCTCTAGTGGAATAGAAAAAATTCGGAAAAACCTCAAAATATTTTTTCTATAATTCAGAGGCAAATTTAAAATGCCATGCCAAGTCAAGCTAAATGTACAGCTCATTCTTGCTTATTTTTAAGGTATATTCAATTTTCTTTAACCTTATCGTATGGATAAAGCAAACCTTTAATCTGCTCACTAGTAAAACTGGTATCGACAGATGTTCATTTAGTGGGTTTAGAAAATATGCCAGACTGTTTGGTCGCGTGTTAGAAATGTTACCGATTTTAATTGAAAAATTATAAATACACGTACTTGTATATAACGACTATAAATATGTATGTATCTCTGTATGCATGTCTCTATATATATAAATTTGTATGTTTGTATGTATGCATATGTAAATCCGCTTGGCATAGACCGCGAAGTGAAAAGTAGCAACAACGTTTGCCATACCATACGTAGCTTTATCACACATTTTATATGCATGTACTTTCTAGTTTTATGTTAGGGAAAGTTGAAAAAATGTTTATGTGTGTGATAATAATAAGAAAAAGCTTAAAATATTATTCACCATTCAATCAGAGCAAAATTACAAAATATTTACTTTTTAAAATTAGGTTTGTAGGTGAGTATTTATTGAAAACTTAGAATGCTGAAAGGACATTTAAAAAGGTTTGCTTAATGTACTCGTAGTAAAGAGATGCTATTTTGGAATCATTTGTGATAATAAGAATAATAAATCTGAAATTTTTGCGTGTACGGGAACGAAATAATTTTAAATCTCTTCAAAGGTGATTAATTACAAAGAATTTTCGGCAACAATAGAATACAAGCAGTACTTAATCGGTTGCATTCCTTTTTATAATATGAGCATGCTTAGATTCTAACCAGTTTACAGATTTCGCTAGTAAATTAACTTAATTATTTAATTATTTCAAGCGCAAAACAACATATTGTATTTATTTTTATGGCAAATTACACTTAATTGCATTATTTGAATTTGCAGTTTTTTAATTTAGGCGACTGCGATATGTATGCAAGTATGCATTTAAGTATGCATAACTCCACTATCTATATTTATATGCAGGTATGCATATGTATATATTTATATATGGATATATTTATATTGATATATGTATATGTATGTATATATTTATATATAGTATATGACCACATAAGAAGTGATGACATTTTGGTGCCTTTCGTGTATTTTTGGGGTTTTTCTCCTTTTTAAATACAAAGTTTTGACCGTTAGCGGTTTTATATTTCACTGTTCCTTGTGGCGATTTTGCGTTTTTTTGCACAATTGAGAATTTTTAATTGAAGTTTGTTTTTCGTAAATGGTTCAAATGCTAAAGGCATATTAAGTTAATTAGCCGATTGTCTTTTAAAAAATTGCCTAAAGTTTTTGCTTTGTACGCTTTTTTTTTTTTTTTTTGTGAAAAATATGCTTTTTGAAAAAACTTATGCTTTTTGATCGGACGCTTTTTAGTTAGAAATTGCATAATCCTATATTTTTTTTAATTTTCGTGACTAGTAAAATTTTAAATAATTTTTTTTACCCTTTTTGAAACAGCTGTACTAGTTCTTCCTACAGTTACCATCACACCGCTTAACAGAGGATTCATCCTAAAAATCATCCTTTGGATTTATCCTTTGTTCTCTTGAATTCTGGTGTCGCATATTTAAATTTACATGTGTGAGACTTAGAAGCGTTTTATTTTAATATTTAATTTAATTGCTTTTTAAAAACGAACATTCGCAAGTCAAATAAATTATTTTGAAAGTTTATTGCTGTTGCTGTGCGCTAAGTTATTTCTAAGATATAAATTTTTTTCCTTGACACACCATATTAACAATATTAAATGAATTTTTCTGGATACTATAGAATATTTAAAAATAATAAATCAATTTTTTACAAATAATTCTCGGTTCAGTAGATGCTTAATTTTTTTTTTATTGGAAATATATATATATTTTTTATTATTTCTATGAATATAATTATAATATGAGTAGAACTTGCTGCTGCGGCTATCGGCTAGTGTGCAGCTTATATATATATATATATATATAATGAAAAAGGAATAGAATGGCACAATTGGAAGCATGTTTCGCTTTTGTATTTCTTTTTCATTGAAGCCGATAAATGTAAAATGTTGAGCCGCCAACGGAGATCTTATAGATTTTTCGTAATAGTTGTATTTTCTCTTGAACCAGCGATTGCTTATCAATACCACTTGCAACGCCACCATTTTCATCCGAGGACAATATTAATTTTTTTTAGTCCAATATTAGTTTTCTGTTATTCTTGATAAGGCCACATGCTGGTTTTTAATAGCTCCTCATCGCTATTAAAGAGCTGTAATGCTCTGATTGTTTTCTTCTACTTGTGCATCCATTATGATGTTACTTGTTCGTATCTTATCTCAAGTAAATATTTGATTACGTTTTCTCAAGAAGAAAACAACTCGAAAGATATTTCATAGCATCAATCAAACGTAAAGCGATTGTTATCTAAGTATGTGGATGTTTATCCTTGGAATAGTTTAGTTTTGTTTTATGCATTATTATTTTTGTTTCTCTAAATTAGTTGCTAAACTTGAGAACAATAATTGTCTAGCGAAAATAACGTACTCGTTGGATATGAAATGTTACGTCGTGTTGTTCTGCCAGTGTCGATTCTTAACAGGTTGTCTTTTCAAAGGTTTTTTTTGCTTATAATAAAATTGTTCGAGAAACCAGTGATGATGGCGTGATATAAATATTTATTGCATTTAAAAATATTGTGGCGAAATGCAAATGTAAAATACTAAATTTTACAAAAGACAACGTATTTCTAATTTAAAGCAATTGATTTATTTGTTTCTATTTAAAAACAAAAAGCCATAAATAAGCAAATGAATTTTTGTTCTGCTAAATATTTCGAAATATCAATCATTGGAAGGAAACAGTACAAAACAGTAAATTGTAAATTGAGTGACGAGCTAAACTGCTTAACTGGTTGCATAAGCGGTTGCAGGGTTCCCAATTTCTTCTTATATACTACACCTGATTTGTGAAATTTTATCCAGAAAAATAACAAACTGCCTTTAGATACTCATTTCGTTTACTACGAATAAAGAAAGGCGCTGTTCTTGGCGCTTTTAGGCTTGGTGCTAAAACCGAAAAGCAATCAAAGCAGTGTCAAGAAAATAAATACATTTTATTATTTGGAATCCATTTAATTTTATCTTAATACAGTCTGTAAATAATTAGTCATCCAGCGTAACGAAAAAAGTAATTTTTAGACAAGATATTAGATTTTAAGTATTTAGTAGATACATTTATTGAGACTTAAATTTAGGAAAAAAAATATTTATGTTGTTAAAAAATTATTGCGATTTATTAACCGTTCGTTTGATTTAATTAATTTTATAAACATTTTTATTAAAATTTATATTCAATAGAATAAAATATTATGTTATAAAAAATAACTCGGAATTGATAGCTGATCGTTATGAGCATCCTATCAGGCTAAATATTAATTTGGAGACTTTAACGCATTTTAAATATCAGATTTTAAATATGAATTGTTTTTTTTTTGCTTACATCAGAAAATTAGTTTTGAAATTCTATATTTAATTTATTATTTTAATTTTTCAAAAAGTTTTTTAGTACGAAAATATTCCATTATTCTTATTACTGTTATTGCTTCTAATCACGAAAATAAAACATAATCAAGAAATTATGAGTAACGTAAACAAACAGTTTGTTGTGATCATCAATTATTATTGAGCAAACCGGAATAAAATTATTGAAATGATAAAATGATGAATTGCTAAATAATTATACACGAAGTATTTAGACTGGAAGAGCCTTTCATTGCATTAATAAATGACGATTCATTGTGTTCGAATAGCTATGACAGAAATACATAACTATAATGAAATTGTTTCATTACTACTAAGAAAGAGTTTCATATATGAAATGAAATTGCATTTAATGTTCTATATGTTGCATTATTGAAATTTAAATGCTGGTTTTTCATTTAGTTTTTTTTTTTTTTTTTTTTTTTTTTTTTTTTTTTTTTTTTTTTTTTTTTTTTTTTTTTTTTTTTTTTTTTTTTTTGTGGAACGCATCAAGTTTGTTCAGGTAATTTATTTTTATGTCATTCATGTATTATTTTTCAACCAAAAGAAGTTTCTATCAAATATTTTTTTTCCGTCCGTCACTTTGAGTGTTTGTCGTATCTGAATTTTTTTAACAAATAAATATGGATAAACTACTTTTTTCGGCGCGTATTATCCAAGTTTTGGGTCGTACTGACTGCCAAGGTCAGTGTTCAGAAGTGGGGAGTTGCAGTGCATAAAGGTAATTATTTAAATTTATTGGAATATGAACGTGAAGCCAGAAGACTTCGCTAAGAAGTCCCTGGCTTCCCCCCTATCAAGTTCATTAGGATTTTCAATTTATTGGCAAATAAAAATTATTTATTTTACATATACCGAAATGTACGAGAGAAGCTTAGTTTTGAAAATTCTTCCAGATAAGTTATAATACATGTACTATGTATGAAAAGTTCGAATAAATTCGACGCTTACTGATCGATTGGCTAATTAAATTTAAAAAAGTTATTATTCATCGCAAAAAATAATAACATAGAGAATAAATGTTTTAGGATTACGACATTCGATAATTATAAACCCAAACATAAATTAATTCAAGATAGTAAAGAGTATTTAAAATGTCAAAACGTATGAGCCAGAAATGTTATGACATAAAATCAATAAATAAATAAAAAAAAAGAAAAACCGATTCAGGAAAATTTATATTCAATTTTATGTAATTTTCTAATGCCCACACATTGCTGACTTCACACTTCTATTGGTAAATTTCCTACAATTGGTATTGAAAAACGGAAGCCAAATTGCGCTTTAAATGTAAATATGTAGCTGAACCACTTCCGTTTGACATAAAAATAGTAGCTTTATTAAAATGAAGTAAATGTAAAGTATAAATGGTTCAATGGTATGTTTAATAAATAAGGCGAATGAATAATGCGCAGCCTACTAAATCGGAGGTCGCGTCTTCGATTCCTGTCTAGACCCTGGGTGTTTTCCTGTGATCAAGCCGAAAGCTTTGCAGATTAAATTACTTTAAAACAAACACAAAAATTTTTTTTTTCTTTTTTTAAAACAAAGTTTAGATGCTTTTCTTTTAAATTCACAGGTTTCAAACCTTTTGAAATCTCGTAATGTTAAAGCTGGGCATACTGGGAATAATGGAAAATACCACTTTACGTGGAGCAAGTACTTCCTCATATAATTTTAATATGTATATCTATTCACATGTTTATAATCGCATACATATAATTAATGTATTTAATTCACTGATTAAATATTTTCTCGCTTATTGAATAATTAATAATATAAAATATGAAAAAATGAGGCAAAATATGTCAGTAATGAGGACAGAGAGGAAATGTAATTATAGGAAATGAAAATATTAACAAGTGAGAAATGACAACTGTTTCCATTATAAAACAGTGAAGCAATGAAGAATTATTTAGAGCAGTTTCAAAGGTCTAATCAAGAATCGAATTTATAGCGTACCAGGAAATCTTTAGATACCAAAATTGAAATTATTTGCAAACATTAAAATCTTGTAATTGAATTTCAAATTTACGATGCTGATTTATGATTCACCGCGATCAAATATTTCCACAAGAACTAGAAAAGTAATAGTTAAAGATGTAGATAATTTTATATTTTGATTTCTATTTTAATTTTGCATATACAGAAGCTTGTGACTTATAAAACTTTAAAATGTTTTAAAATAGAATCATATTTGACGAAATAAGCTTAATTTCACAAACACTTTTTGCTATCAGAAAATTTATATTAAAAATAGTTTAAATAAAGATTTGTTTAAAACAATAAGTTTTATTTACTTATTACACTTACTTTATCAAAAACTTGCCAAAGATTTGCCTTAAAACATTGAACGCAGCCGCCAACTGATTTTCAATATGTCAAAATAAACAGTATAGGTTTATATGAAAATGATTCTTTTGACAACAGCAAAGCTACAACATCAATTTATATTTAAAATATATATATATATACATATATATATATTATGTTACAATTATATTTATATTATAATTCAATATTATAAATTAACGACGAACAATCCAAAGACATGTTTTTATTTCTTTTAGCCGTGCAAAAGCATTGTCTGCTCTGGCCAAACTGATTAATGTATTACTGAGAAATAATCACGTTTGAATTCATTTTTTATGCAAACATCATGTACGAGTATTTGTATTCAAATTAATGTGTTAACCGGCTACAAACTAACAAATGCTCGAACGGTATAGCCTGCTGCTGCCATTCTGATCAATACATTATTGAGAAATAATCACACCTTAAATTATTTATAATTTGAAGGTTTTTTCTTACGAATATTTATGCTTATTTCCTGTACGGCTGTAAGATAATTAATAGAAGGAGTTAATTTATAGACAATAATAAAATTATTCTTTTTAGAATTGGTCATGCTTAGTTTGCACTTTGCTGTTTAGCAGTCAGAAATAAGAACATTTAAAAAACCCAACATTGGCATCACCCTTTATGGGTCTCTTTCAAAGAGTTGGCTGTTCAAACTATAGAAATTGTGTTACAAAACACAATTGAGAAAGTTTATTTCATAAATTTTAATAGTGTTAGACAGGCTAAGGACGCTGTCAAAAGTGATTAATATTACAGTCACGAGCTCAGCACTCCCATTCACCTTGTTATTACTTTTTGTTTAATTTCATTTAAGAAGGTTTATTTTGTTTCCTTTGTTTTTATTCGCATTTCATACTAAAAAACAAAACAAAAATTTTTTTAAAAAAAATTCAAAGGTATTTAACATTGTTTAATACAAAATAATGCAGAAGAAAAAATTAAAAAAAAATAAAATTGTTATAAATAGATTGACGAGAAAAATAAGTGGTTACGCGTATCTGTATCTGCTTCTTAGCGAATGTTAAATCAAAGATAAATTTTATTATTAAAATTTACTCACCGATATATGTACATATATATACGTGTGAATGTATCTAAGTATATATTCGAGTATACATATATAAAGTAGTCATTGCTATTAGAAATAATTTCATATTTTTAATATTAAATGCATTGTCATACATAAATGCAGTTATGCACATGCATGCATATACAAGATTATGCTTCGTGCTGTAGTATGTATGTGTGCATGCATGTATGTATGTAGTATGATAGTAAATCCCAGTTCATCCCATTTATCCATTACATATTTGTATGCATTGTAATTATTTTAATAAACTTAACAGTCGCTTTTTAATAAGTAAATCCATTAATTATATAAATTACTAAAACAAGTATTAACAATAAAATTTAATAGTATGCAGCTCCAATCAGAAAAAACCCCTCTCTACGTTTTAATTATATGAGTAAAAAATTATTTATTTACAATTTTTTTTCTTATTCAAAACCACAACACTTAACCTTAAGCTATCGGAACTCATCATAGTGGTTTATTATAAGCAGGTTCCACTGCATTTGTAACCACATTTTTTTCATGTATGGGTAAAACTGAAATCACGTTTTCTTAGAAGAAGGTTTTTTTTATATTATTGGTAATTGGCAATTTTAAATAAAAAGTTGCTGCTTTTCTCATACTACTCGTAAAAAGTTAATTAAAATGCAGTTTCCAAATAACTAGAAAACTAATATCTGAAATTCCCCTTCTGTTAAGATGACTAGTAATTCTTTTTTATCGAAAAGTGTACACGACGTTATTACTTTCCCACTCTATTTTCATTTTTGCTCCATTTCACAATTTTAACACTTGCTTGCACCCGCTAAAATTAGAAATCATGAGTTATTTTTTTTTTTATAACAAAGATTTCCATAAGTATTGCATTGCAATTGCAAAACTCATTTTAAAAACACACATTTTTTTAATGGATTTTTAGCGATTTTCACGAATAATCTAAATCGTCTGTTTATATATATTTTTGAATGAAAAAATTGCATTTTTATTGCTTTTGTCCGTTTATTTATTTCTATGCTTTTTTGTGAAAATAACGTGAGGCTTTGAAAACGTCTGTGTATGTATTTTTGAATGCAAAATTTAAAAGTAGTGCAAAATGTGAGTTCTCATAACACATTCATCTACCCGATATTACTTGCCTTACAGAGGATAGATATTCTTAGAGTTTTGTTTTTTTTATAAACTTTATTTTTATCGAAATTTATATTTTCCTAATTTCTTTTTTTTTTTAAAAAAGTTTTTTTCCTTTATTTTTTGACATTAGAAAATATAGAAAAATTTTTTTAAAATCGATACTTCTTTAGGTTGTTAAAGTTTGTTTAAAATGGGATTGGAGAGATCCGATAATTTTGTTGGGGAACATGTTTAAGAAATAATCAAACAATGTTGGGAATACAACGGGGAAGAACGTTGAAGTTCACCCAACACGTTGAATTTGCAAATTCGTTGAAAGAAGCATAGAAAAGACAGAATATTACAAAAAATTTTACTCAAAATTCTTATATTTAACAATTTAGTATAATTTATTTAAAACCTATAAAATAAAAATAAAAGAATTAATAACTTAAAAATTAACTTTTTTTTGGTAAAACCTTTACAAGCTGAAACAAAAGTTCACATCGTAGTGCTTTAAATCTTTGACGGTGTATGATTAAAAATTCGTTGAGCTTCAGAGTTGTCTCCGCAGCGAACTAACTTGTGTCTTGAATTACTTAATTTCAGATTTTTAATTTATAAATATTTTTAGAATGGTTACCAACAACAGAAGTTTAATGAAAACTTCTATTGGCAAAAACTTTTTTGGGTTCACAAATCGTTGCTAACATTTCGGACTTTTAGTCCTCATTTGACAAAACAAATATTTCCTTACTAAATAGCAAAAAAAAAAAAAAAAAAAAAATTTAATTTCAAAAACTTAATAATCAAAAGTTAAAGTTAAACTTCGGTCTCTGCCTGCCTTACGAAATGATATTGTTTTCCACAGTAATATTTTTCTTCTTTCGATTTGATAGGCACCGAGGAATGCCCCGTAAGATCTATTGTTATTCGTGTGGGGTCCCAACTGCACAAAGCTCTTTCTGAAAGGGGTATGGCGCTTCTGGTAAATCATGGCATATGTGATGAGAAGGTTAATACTTCATAATAAATAATTCTAACCAAATTACTCAAATACACATTTCGTCGATTTTTAAATTATGTAGTTAAAAACAGCATGGGATCATTTAGATGATTTTGTGGACTTACCAACAGATGTTAAGGAACATTACATACGAACAGATGGTGACAATCATGGTTATGTGAGGCCAGGTGACGAGAAATTTGATGGCAAAAAACCAGAATTACGTCATGCGTTTAATATCTGTACATTAAATGCTACAAATTTACCTGAAGAACCATTGCCAGGATTTGCAGATCATATATCCGTATTGGCGGAAGATTTTAAGATACTATCACGTTTTCTTCTACAAGCTTTGGCTTTATCACTTGATATACCACAGACATTTTTCTTAGAGAAACACTCACACATGTTGTCTGGCGATCATGACAATGAGACCACATTACGTTTGCTCTACTATCCACCTGTCATAGAAGATGATGAAGTTAGTAAAAACGAATTTTTAAAGGGTCGTTGCAAATACAGTTACCAGCGTTGCTTATCAGATCAGCCAGATTTCCGTCCTGTGTATAATCCCCGTGATGAGCTCTACGATGTTGATGGGGAAGATTCAAAGGGTCTTAATGGCAGCTTGAATTGTACCGAACGTCAATTACCCAATGGCGCAATTATACGTTGTGGAGCACATACAGATTATGGCACATTTACATTGTTGGCGCAAGATTCTGAAGGTGGGTTAGAAGTCAAATTGCCTGGAAGTGAAAAATGGCAAAGAGTGGGCCACTTACCCGGTGCCATTTTGATAAACTGCGGAGAAATTTTATCGATATGGACACAAAATCGATATTCTGCATTAGTATGTCACGTATGTAAATATTTATGCAAACTTTTGTTAACAAAATGTGTACATTTCAGCAACATCGTGTAGTAGTACCCGAACAGGAACACATACGTTCAAGAGGCCGTCATTCTATAGCCTTCTTCTGCCATCCTGGTATGCTTGGCATTCTTGAATTTTTATTATCATTTATTCTTTATTGTTCTCTTATTTTACTTGAAGATAATCTGACAATGATTTCTCCCAACGACTTACCTCTGCCTTCTGATGGACAGGATATTACTTGCAAAAAGACGCGTAAAAAGTCATTTAAAATTGCTAAAGAAAAGTAAGTTTATGTAGTGGCAAAAACAGTGTTCTTGTAAAGTGACACAGATCATTAAGATATTTATTGCTCAAACTAGTCAAAAGCCCTAAAATTCCTTTCCGAATAATTGCCCACAGAATAATAAACACGGTTGAGCTTTCCCTACTATAGTTTCTTACTTACTTGGATTTGACATGTTATACAGGGTGATGGCTAGTAACTATGTCGGCTGTATTCCTGCACACAAGCAGGACCTTTTCCTATATATGTTTTTTTTTCTTTTTATAAAAAAGAGACAGAAATCTTAAAAGTAAAACAAAATGTAAAACAACCGAATATAAAATTTGTTAGAGGGGCATTTATGTGTTTTAAAATTTGCTTTGCATTTAAAAAGACAAAAAAATGTAAATGCATCTTGCTGGACCATAAGTGGCCAGGTACTACGCTCAATTGATTGATTAAGATTAGATTCCTTTGTGGCTTAACTTTCCAATTCATTAAGAATAGAAAAATTCACTATGAAATCAAACGATTAATGAACACAAATTGTGCCATTTATTTTCGTTAAATAAATTTTATATTTTAGTTAATTGACTAGATAGAGAGATGGATCGCAGATTTTCCTGCCATTACTGATAAAACATTTTACAACCAAAAAAAAAAAAAAACTTTAAAAAAACATTTATGAATTACTTTTATACAAATTTCGAAAATTCAATAGATTTAGGATTGAATAGAATTTAGATTAAATTTTTATTAGGTTAAGTAGGCGTTGTTTTGCACAATATTATGTGACGTGCTCGGTGTTTTACAATATAGATCGAAAGAGATTTTCACAATCTCTTTTTGATCATATTTCAACATATTAACTAAATACTAATTTCTAATTTTTTCCTAATTTTTTTTTACTTAAACTTACTCTTGACGCGTGAAAAGTGGCTTCTTGTTTTACTTTTTAAATATTTTTGACGTTCCTGTAAAAGTAAAGTTGCTATTTGTTATTTAATTGTAATGATATTCAATAAAACTTTCTCTCAACAATATTTAATAAACAGTTTTTTGTTAAAAAATATGTTAAATATGTTAATAACATTTAAGTATATTGATGTAAACTTTCTTTTGGCGCTCACTGTAGATAGAGAGAGAATTTCACAATGTCTTTTTGATCATATTGAATATCAAATGTGAATATTTTATACTGATATAATCAAATTGAATTATGATATTCGTCATAGGCATATTCCAAAATGGCTTTATTCACATTTTATTACAAAATGTAAAAACAGAACTGCTTTATTCATATACATTTGCACTTCTGTGACCATATATGAGAAAATAGGACTCCATAAAAATCTTTTCAAAAACTAAATTTTCTTAATATCACTAATTATAACAATTTTACCTCTTTCAGGGTTTATAATGCGTATCAGCTAATACAAAAACGCTTTCGAGAAACGTACCAGCACAATTCACAGTAACCCTTTCACCAACTAGATAATAGAATAAGGACTTCATTTTCAATGTCCTCTACATAAACTTAAGACTTATGAAAAAGATATCAACAAAGCTAAAATAGTAATAAAGTGATTTTTTTTTATACACACATTATTCACGTCTTATGTGTAATCTTTTTATTTATAGTTCATTTAATTATATCTACATGTGTAAATCTCTACGTGGTTTTATTTATTTCAAAACAGAAAACTTCATGTAAGTTTAAAATATTTTCCAGCAATTTGTCCATCATTCTAATATTCTACATGCACTCTCTGATGAATGAAAAGGTTATAACGAAAATTTTGTCATATATCCCCCTTGCATGCAACAACTTTATTATCATCATCATATTTAATTGAAATCTTTTGGAATTTTGTGATGCAAAATAATACAAAATACATTCCATTTAACGGAAAACGAAAAATTAAGGTTAACTGTTGAGTGTCCTAAATTCTATAGATATTTGTGTCAAGTTTTTATAACTAAAAGTTTTTGAAAAATATTTTTATGAGCTAATAACAAGATTTTCAAAAAACTGACTCAATGGCTGAAACCATATCGCATAAAGTGTGGCATCAACAATTCTCATTTAGTTTAACAAATTTAAATTTTAAACACTTATCGCTATCCTTTCCCCGACTAAATGCAAATTATATCGAAAATAAATCTATTCTCTATCGTATACTCGCGTTTATGCGAGCGAAACAAACTATTCCGCTCAAATTGTTCACCAATTCACCCAAATTTTTTTTTATGAATTTTTTTTTTCACGAATAACAGATGCCAATAATATGCTAATAGAAATGTATAATGCGATATTTTTGAGATCGGCAACTCTAAGCTAGGAACCCTCCTTTATTTGATAACCCATTTAAAAGCTATCAGTTGCTTTTGTGCACTTCATTTGACATTTTATTAGCAGAGCAAGGCACAAGTTGATATTAAATTTCAATTCAAAATATTTTTCTCCGATGAAGTCCAATTATCGCATTTGAAGTGAGAGTAAATTATAAACTTTTGTTTATCACATATCACTCTAAAAAACGATGCTGCTCGATAGAAAATGGAATTTGTTGTAATATTTTTAAATATGCGGTTCTAAAAAAGATGGTACGTCATGATGCGTACTGCAACTAATTTACTCAAAGAAACTGGATGAAAATTTTTTTTTCATGATTGGTTCCACTTGTCTTTGTCCTTAAACCAGAGACATTTAAGACATTGTGATGGTTAAATCACATTTTTATTTTCATAAAAATTTCTATCCAATAAAACTTTTCATAATTATGAAAAACACTTATTTGTTATTTCCTTGCTTCTCAACCCAATCCCCAATAAATAAAAGAATCACTTTAAAATTTTTTTTTTATTTACTGTTTTCAAATTTCAGACATTTTTATTAGTGTTTGGAAAATAACAAGTAATTAAACAACAACAAAAAAATACTTGGGTTTCCTCCTTGCATACAATTTAGTACTTTATCTTTGATATTTGGAACATTTCCTTGTGTATGTGCATGAATTTAATTTTCATCTGACATTCTTTCTTACGAATACGTATCATTTTAATGACAATGGACTTTCCTTAATTAACCTGTACATACATAAATTACAGATGATACTTTTTGGTTTGGCTTTGTTTAAAATTACTTTATTATAAAATATAATTATCATATAAATATATTTTTTTCAAATTCTGTATTTACTTTTATTAATCAGTCATTTGGATATTTTTACAAGTGATTATTGATTAGATCACATTGATTTCTACTGAATGTTTAATATTGTTTTATTAATTATGTTTACAAACTGTGTTTGTTGCGCCCTTTTAATTTAATTCATACACTGTGTATCATTGAATTAAGTAATTAAAAAGCTTCAACTGTAAATGAAAATATATATACAACTAAATATAGTTGCAATGAACTAATTACAGTTCATTTTTGTAACAATAAAGATGAAAATAACATTTCCTTTGGTGGTTCATTTCAACAAGCAATTTCTGAGCCAGTGAATGCCAAGATGTGGAATTGTATAATGTACTTTAAAGTGAGGAAAGTGTTGCTTTTATGCCCTTATTGATTAGTTTGTAAGTTGTTTCCATTATAATTAATTTGTATGTGTAACGTTGGCATTTACGCAAATAAAATTATAAATTAGACACGCTTAACAAATCCATTAATAACAGTTGATTATGTTGCCAATAATTTATATTGAAATTCCTCTTGCGGTTACTTAACATGTGAATAGAAAATATAATAAATGCAAATTGAAACAAAACAATATTTTTGCATGGAAATAAATTACACAAAATTACATTTAAATTTTCATTAAGAAATTGCAAAAAGAAAGAAATGACCTGAAAAAAGTTGCTCCAAAAAGGGAAAGGTGTATAATAAGTAGCGACTGCGTCTTAAATGAGGCAATTATTATTCACAAGTATCCAGTTGAAAATATCCTTGGTTGAAACTTTTCTAATATATCCTTCAAAAACTCTGAGCAAAGTAACATCATTTCAGAATCTGCAACATATATTTCAATTAAACTTAAGCTAAACTTTTTTTAGATCCCTTTAAGTAAAATTCAATATGTAATATAAAATTACATACTCATTTATTGAAGATTGTTAATTGATTGAATATTAAATTTAATATTAAATAGATAATCATTAAGTAATAATCGTTAAAAGCTACAAACTCACACTCATACAATTAAATGCACTTATTATTGCAACTTCTAGCAAGCAACCAACAGGTTAAAAATCAATATAAAAACGAAACTTAAGAAACTAAAAGCATTTTTAATTAAAACAATTTTTTTTCTATTTCATTTTAGATAAAGTGCTTTTTATTCAGTTTCATTTTGTATTGACATAAAAATAGAAAAACATAAACTATGCTGCTATGAATAGAAGTAGAGCAGAAGTATAAATATAAACTAATTATCTAATGGTTGCAGCAGCAGCATGCAAATAACTCTTCAATAGCACAACTTAATACACAACCAGCCTGGACTGCATCATTTTAATAACCTTGTCAACATTTTGTTGCAGTAACTATTGAATTACTTATTCAGAAAAATTAAAACTGTGTGATTTGATTTGATGATGGCACGAGTGAATATACTTGTGCAAGGAGCTCTTCTGGGTAGCAATTATATCGAAAGAAAAACGTATTAAGTTTAATTCCCATAGAAATAGTAATTTCAAATATTAAAAAGTGTTAAATAATACAATAACTTTAAATAAACAGAATAAAGATTATTTAGTTATTTGGTTCTATCACAAGCCGCATAAGAAAATGAATTAGATAAATATTTGTATTTTCGTTCTTAGAAAGTAAACCGAACACAAGATTTATTTTAGTAAGCGATTTTGCTCAAAGGAGAAGTTTTTGCACGTGCAATGGTCCTGAGGCCATATAAAATATTTTACAATATAAAATTGAAAGAATTAATAAAAAAAAACACTGTGACCGATTTTAAGACCGTGTTTCAAAATGATGTTTTAGAGGTCACTGCATTATGAAAAATTATGAAAAAAAAAACATTTTTCGCTGTGTTCCTGGAAATAAATATTGCTTTAATCTCTGAGAATTTATAACTTTCATACAGTTCCATTTTTAGCTCATACTGAAATAGTGTTTTGCATCGAATGCGGGAACATTAAAATTACGGATCTGTAAAAATTATTCTTATGCAGCAAAAAAATATGTGTGCATATTGAAAAAATAAAAAATAAAATAAAAATTAAAATATTGTGTGCACTACCAAAAAATATTTGTAGTGACTTTAAGCGAAATGTACTATATAATTTCTGACGAACTTTTACATAAAGTCCATTATTCATTAAAGCAAAGAGATAAAAGCGGAAGTAGGCGATAGATAGAGCAGTATTGCATTGCCTCCGGTCCCAAAGTAAGCGCTTGTAATCTCTTTTTTGTGGATTGTACAGTAAGGCACGATACATGCTCCTTAAGTGTTTAACAAGGGCGTTACATGAGCAAATTTGCATTTGGGTTTTTAACACGCTCATAATTTTAGAATTTAAAGGGAAGAAAACAACTAATAGCATTTATAATAAGCAAACGAATTATTTTGAAGCTAAAATTTTTTTTTTCATTATCACAGTGTAGAAGCATTATAATTATAATTTTTTATTTCAAATAATTTCTTAAATAAATATATTTTAAACAAGGAAAATAAAAACAGTGATTTATTGCGGTTAATGGAATTATTTTTTTTACTCATTTTTATTTCATTTAAGAATTTTAATGAAGTAAATACGTTTCAGATGCACAGAAATTAAACAAAAAGTCTTTGTTAAAATGTTGCAAGAAAAATTTGGTCATGTAACTGCAGCCGTGACGCCACTATTACTTAAATGTGAAATTAGTTTACCAGAGCAAATTCATACAAAAATTAAAAGTCTATTAGGTTTCATTTTGTAACGAACAGTAAAAATTAATTGTATTTTTTTTTTTGCCATATTTTACTTAATTAAATCTACTAATTTGTATCTGCTGTTGTAAATCTTCTTAATTCTTAATGGCTGATTGCAGTGTATTGATGTCTTTACGCTACATTTTTGTATTCTCGCTTTTTTTGGCTGTAAATATCATGTGAATTTATACACATATGAATTTGTCGCGTTATCTTTTATTTAATTTTTTTTTTAATTTTATATCTGTCTGGGTTATTATATCGTATTTTGTAGTTACTTTTTTTTATTCATTCGTTGGCACATGCGGGAGTAATTTAAAGGTGTATTCACATTTACAAGTTCCAGCTGGATTTATTAAGAGATACTGTATTCTTTGCTGCTAATATTAGAGCAGTACACTGAAAGAATTTCATATTTTATTTACACAATTTTGTATGTTCATGTGCCCTATAAATAGGCAGTTAAACTTAATACATCAGCTTTTGAACATAAAAATGAATACAGAAATTAACAGCAAGAGAAAAAAAATATATAGATATTGTTTTTAATATTTTATTCACTTTATTCAGTGATCTTTTATGCTATGAGGAGCGAGTTTAGAAGCGAAACCATTTGAAACCGAACAAAGTAATTAGTTTTGAATACCATAAATACAAGTAAATGGTTATATTCCTTCTAATTCTTTTATTATTATCTTCTTTTATTTTTTATCTTCTGTTCTAATTTAACAAAAAAAAAAATTGCATTATTTTTTAAAATTATCCTTGCGAAATATCTATTATATTTCCAATTTACATTTATTTGCATAAAATAATGCGAGAAGGATTAAGGAACGGTTACTGTAAATTAATCCCAAGTTGTAATAAAGTATATCAGACGTGGCAGGCCACAACAATAATATTTGTTTAAATAGGAAAAACTTTGAATCACATTCAATCGAGCCATCTAGATGATGAACGTTGTTACGCGATACTGAAAAAGGAAACGGATGGCGGAAATGCAGAGTTATTTCTGCAGTGCTGTGTATCATCTGCATTCTTCTTCATTTTGGAAATTGCAAAACATTTAACATAATTTTACAAATGAATCCATTTGATGGTCTCGTTAACCAACTCCAACATTTTGTTAATAATGGTCGCATGATCAATTTTACTTGCGACTGTTTCCAACTGAATTAAATTATCTGATGTTTTTTATTTACATTTATATCTATACGTATTTGTGGCAAAATTTCCATGGCCTTATTTACTACATATTCCTTTCGTGTTTTTCTTTGTCTGTTACGCGTTTTAATTTTTGGTTTTTTTTTATTATTCTATTTTTATTTTTGAGTTCTTTTATATTTTTCTTGTTGCTACTCTAAGATTCTAAAGGCTTTTAATCTGTGGGATTGTCGTATATAGTATGGTAGTTATTATTTTAGTTACGTTTTGCTTACTTTGTACAATAAAATTCTTATCTTATCTTAAATAGCTTAAGTTATTTACTTTTTTTTATTATAAACATTTTCAACATACAAACATATTAATTCGACATTAAGTTTTATACTAACTTAGTTTTTTTTTTGTTTTTTTTTTCTGTTTGTTGGTGAAATTTTATTTAATTATTTTATAAAAGCTTGTTGCTTAAGTTTGTACAATCACCCTTATTGTCTTTGGCGTAGTCGAAAAACGCCAGCTGGCGTTTTTGCTGTCGTATTTTCAATTTTATGTTACCGTCTAAAATTTTCGACAAGCAAAATTTTGTAAAAGATTAGCAATGTAAAAGAATACGGTATTTTAATTTTCTTTGAAACATCCTGTGTAAAGATCTGTCAAACAAGTGTATATTTTTAAATAAAAAGAGTACATATAGTGAACTATTTTTCTATTTGGTGATATTTTAGTGTAATTTTATTTGTGGAAAATGTTAAGCTTTTTACTTATCGTCATCATCTGAAGATGAAGAAGCAGCCAGCATTAATGAAATAAATGCTGTAAGGAAGCAGTTAAGGCAGCAAACAAAAATTTTTGCACTTCCAAACAAAAAGTAAGTTTAAAATCATTGATTGGTTTAAAGCCGTGTTTGGATAAAATATTTTAAACACATTTTCTTAAATAGAATACATTTACAATATGAATTGAATTTTTGTTAATTTTTAGGTGATGCTGGTTATCCGCTAGAGCGTACCTTATAACACCATTTCGATTTTTTACAGTTTTTTTTAAAAGGTTGTTGTAATGTGTATGGCTGTTCAAAAAATAAGATAAACAGGTACCGCTGTATGGTTTGTACAAAAAAATAACAGTATGCAAATTTTTTTTTGTTAAAGTTCTTGAATGAAGCTAATATTATCCACATTTTTTTCTGTAGAAAGATATTTTTTAGAAACTACATAACTAAATAAATAAAATAAAAATATTACATCATTTTACTTTTTATTTCTTCCAGTTCAACTTTTTTTCTTTTAATTTCTAGTTCAGCCTTCCATATTTCTAATAGAGCTTTTCTATTTTCTTCTTTGTGTTTTAGTTCCTCCTTATATAAACGAAGTTTCTCTTCTTTGGCCTTACATATTCTCCGGGTGTATTTCTCCATTTCGGATAATTTGTTTTTCAAATCCAAGAACAACTCTTTCTGCAATTTTACCTGTTGTTCCAACAGCTCAAATTTGTCTTGGTTTCTATTTTTTTTTACCTTGGTCCTTCTAAGCGGTGGTGGCGTAGAAGATATACCATGTTCTTCCATTTCAGTAATGTCGATGTTAATATCTGCATTTGGCTGAGGGTCTGGTGATGCAGTTATCGTTCTTTTAATTCCAAAGGAATCTTTATGTTGCACAACATCACGCATATCTAATAAACTAATAACTGCTTCTTCGACAGCAGAAAAACTGAATTTTTTGAATGGCCCGCCACCAGTGGCGTAACTTTCTGCTTTATTATGAACCATTTTTTTTTTAGTTTAAATTTAAAGTCAGCCCACACCTTCATCCAACCTTCTCCCGAACGCGATGGAGGACCCATACAATTCAAATCCTCCGAAATAGCGTTCCACTCTTCCTTAACATTGACTTTCCCTACACCTTTATGGAACCCCTTTGCCAAGTAGGGTTTTTGCTCCATTATTTCTACTAATTTGGCAAATTGTGCGGCAGTTGTAATCTTTATTCTAAAATATACACCAGCATTAGCCACATATGTATGTAAAAAGAAATTTACATGTCAATAATTTTAATTTTTTGCATACTTACATTTTGCTTGACTTTATTTAAATTAAATTTGATAACGTCGTGATCAAT
Organism: Ormia ochracea; assembly: GCA_963402855.1. Classification (NCBI taxonomy): domain Eukaryota; kingdom Metazoa; phylum Arthropoda; class Insecta; order Diptera; family Tachinidae; genus Ormia; species Ormia ochracea. Next base: position 67,933,376 of record OY727105.1, read on the forward strand.
TTTCTTAACGACAAAATTTTGTGTATTTGACAGGCGAATACGCCAAACACGGTATGGTTTTTGTAATAGATTTTAAAATTGTCGTATTTATTGGCGTTTTTCGCCAACCACGGTAGCATTTTAAAAATACGCCAAACTTTCGCCGCGAAAACGCCAAAGACAATAAGGGTGAATATTTATATAATAACTTATTTATAACTCTTCTTATTTAATTCTACTGGGAGCAAGTTGTATTTTATTGTTTATCTTTTACATCTATTTGATGAGATCTTTGACATTCGAATAAATGTATCTAAAGTTCAGATCGTGCGATCTGTATAATATGGGATGTGTTGTGGAAAAGTAGCATAGTGTGGCCTAACACTATTTAAATATTACTATCTTTGTATAATTTAATTTTTGCTCATTTTGTTTCACTTAAAGTCTTTCAATTATTTTCATGCCATTACTAGGAAAAAGGAAAAGATCTCTTAGATAAATATATCCCATCACTAAGAAATATGCTAGAACTTAAAATATATATTAATATATATATATATGTGTTTTTCTTTACTAAAAATTGCCTTCAATTCTGAATGATATAATTATAATGCTTTGTTCTGGTTTTTTTTTTTTTTTGCTCTTTTTATGAATGATTATTCAGCCAATTACTGCCGAAGTTTTAAATTCGGTTTTTTAAATATTTATTTGCTCAAAGGCGTGGAAGCAAATATGAGAGATAAGAATTGTTTTATTATAAACGGGTTTTCTTTTTTTCAAATTTCAACATTTTCCACGCGTTCCTCCAAAAAATTGTATTGTTAAAGTACTATTGAATTTATAATATTTCGAAAATAGTTGGTACCTTTAATTGAATTTCTGGGACTGTGTTTCTTTTCGTTTGCAAACTGTAATCATAAGGCCATGCTCCGCTATCCTACACAATAGTACGATTCATTGGCAACAAAATTTGATGTGAGTCTATCTTTTTTTTAACAAATTGCAACAAAATGGTGTTGTAGATGCCAGACTGTCACACTAATATCGTGCAAATAAATAATTTTTTTTTGCTGATTGAAGTAAAATCAACTCTGATCGCGTAAAATTTATCATTTTATGAAATTTTTCATAAGCTTCATATTTGTGTGATGGAATCTTACGACTTGCAAATATGCATTTTTGTCAAATATGCCATGCATACATGTCATATTTGATAAGTCGTACGATTCGGTAGGCTTTATTCCAGCCAAAATGTGATGTGATACCCTACCTATTTTAAGAAATCGCCTTAAAATGGCATTTTACGTGACACACTATGCAAATATGATGCAAACAAATAATTTGAAGTAAATGCAACTCTGATCGCCTGAAAATTGTAATTTTATGGAAATTTCCATAAACTTTTGCTTGCCAAAATAATCTGACAAATATTTTTTCAGCAAATATGCCATATTTAGGAAATCGTGCGACTGTGTAGGATAGTGTATCAGGGCCTTTTTGGTAAACAAAAATTTTCTTTACTTGGCCGCACTGAATGGTACTAAAATTAAATTGTTATAATTTTAAACAACGAAGAGTTTGTCTACGCACTGTGTTCTTTCAAAAATATAGACTCAGTTTAAATTTGTGTCTTAACGGGTATATTCGTTATAAGTAGGTTGCCAATACAATGGCCCATACGAAGAAGTTCTCTCAGTGGGGATGCCTTGCAAAATAAATTGACACTCGATTTTCACTTAAACTGGGAAAACGCTAATTTGAGCAATTTCGTTGCATGAGTGAACAACGTATTGAGTTTGAGAAAATCACTTTATGAAAATCAGCTTTTTACTTTCTTCTTTCTTAGAATATAAAGGAGGATTTTTACAATTTTATGACATACAATTGTGACTGCCAATTGTATGTTTTCATTTTTTTTTTTTTGGCATTTTTTCTATGAATTTCCAAGTGCATTATCCTTAAATTCATATGCTGCAGTGTTATTAAAATTCAGTTATTACTTATGTATTCTGTTGTAAGCTTAAGCAAGTATCAAGGAAAAAAACTGCCTTTACCTTATTTTACAGAGAGAGGTGTGTTATCGTACACTCAATTTTGATATAAAGTGTGCAACTGATTGGATGATGTTGAGGTGGCACATTGACGCGTACGTATTATATTCATGTGGATTTCAGAGGATGCTGTAGAATTAACAAACGGTGGCATTTCGCCGCCAGCACTTACACGCCAATTTATAAGTTGATAAGGGCAGCAGGACTGTAAAAGATATTGCAGCAAGTGAATTATGTATTTTAAATATTATTATCATAATAGAATGTCAATCGCTAATACACAAGAACTGAACAAAAATTAAATCATGAATTGATTGAAAAAATCAAGAAGGTGATTTCGGTTGATTGTATTTTCTTGATTGCTTTATAAGTGAGATGAAGATAATTTTAGGAATACAAGTACACAAAGTAATTTAACAACAACTATAAATAGAATAAATAAATAAATCGTAAATATATTTAATAAGATAAAATTAATCATTTACACACATAAATTATTTAATTATCTAAATTTCAGGCATTGCGGGAATCTAGAAGACAGTAATAAATATTTAGTACGCTCGTTTTTTTAACACAAAAATACTATACACTGTTTATTTTCATGCCATTGCTTAGTTATTCTCCTATAATAACAAATAATAAATTATTTTATTGCACTAAAAGGGATAAAATGGGATTTTTATACTAAACCATAATTTAATAAATTTTTTGTCAATCAAGACCATCTATACTTTTAATAATATTTTTATATTTCCTTAAATGAGTTTAAGATTTTTTTTTTTTTTTTTTAATTGCTTTTTATTATTTAATTTTGAATTAACACTACACTCTTACAACATTTGATTATTCTACAATATTTTATTCTTTTTTTTAATTATATTTCCCATTATTATAAAGTTTCAGATTTTATAGCAAAGTTGAGGGTACAACGAGACAACTACTTTCTGTCAGATAAGTTAAAGCCAGTTGCCCCTGTCATTAATCCTGAAGATTTTATTCAGAGTGAAAGTGAAATATCGAATATCTTTAAATCCTTTAAAGAAATATAAGAAGAAAAGTTTTATAAATTATTCTATACTTAAGGAATGTGGGCTCCCTTAAAAAATTTTATTTAAAAATGTCTATAATTCAATGAAATTTATCTCACTACTTCTTACTCTTGTATTAGAAATATATTAGTTAAAACTTAAAAAGTATATAAAAAAATGATTAGCTTGTGTGAGCTTAAACGTGCTAAACTGAAATAACATCAGTTTACTTGGATTAGTAGGAGAAGGCTTTTAGTTTAAAAAAAACTTTCCCATTACAGAGTTTATGGATATTCCTGCTTTTTGCTAATCTCAAAAAGTATACATGTATATAAAACTTCTCCAGCCGATTTATCACTTTTTCTTTTTCCTATTTTTATTTTATATAAATGTGTATTAAATATTTAGTATGGAATCGATTTGTTTTTCCTCAGTAAACTCGTTGCATACTGTCTGGATTTGAATACAAAATGCCGACACTACGAACAACTTTTTAAGGAAAAAAATGGCAAGAAAGTTTGTAAGCTGTTTATAGGGATTATGAAAATAAATGGATATACATTTCCAATTAAATTGAATAAGTACTGTCCCATCGGAGCTGATAATAAAATCTATTACTGTCTAGGATTCACGATTTGAATATATTAAAGTTTTTACAAGAATGAATGCATGAATGAACGCATGAATGAACGGATGAATGATTAGTTGTTCATTATCAAATAGTTATGTGAGAGAGTGGGAATTGAGTTGTGAGCGATGAGAAGCATGACGGTATTTCGATGTTTAATACAAACAAAAATAATTCTATACATGCAGATGTAATAAAGTTAAGTTAAAGTCTAGTTAACATTCATTTGGCACACAACAAAATTTCCTTTTGCATACCAATTGTAGTGCTTTCATTTAATGTATTTGGGAGTTTGTTTGAAATTTCTGTTTTTTTAGTATCGTTAATATGTGTCTCAGGTTTTTGTTTAGTTTTCTAAAATTCGTATTCATGTTTTAGCAAGTGGGTGGTGTTAGACACCGTATCAGATTAGAAAACGCCATCTACATAAAAAATGAGAGTGATGAGAAAGATTTAGAAAGAAAAGTTAGTCAATCAGGAAGTAGTAAAATAGAGATTGTTTTTGTAACACAATAAATAGATGAATTTATAAAATCATTGTACTTAATCTGAATTTAAATTGAATTTAATGTTGCTGTTACTGCATGATGTTACTGCAAAATAAAATAAGGGGAATTTTAAAGAGACACCAGTCTTGACAGCACAAGTCCAAAGGATCTTTGCTTTACATTTACCCGACATTATTTTAATTTTTTAAATACATTTCCCCATATTCTATATTAAAAATAACCAAAATATATTTTCTTTATGCACATCTTTTTTTTATATTACGAATTTGCAAATATAAACTTTATATTGAAGTACCCTGTATGACGCTGACAAGGGATGACACAAGAAATAGCCAAGTGGTATCGAAGTCCATGGATATTCATAGTGCTCTAAAAAGCACTGTTAAGATAAAGAATATTAGATTTCAAAAGAATTCCTAAGAGAAGCCCGCAGTATTTTCATTATTTCCACTAAAATCGTAATCCCGTTATATACAAGGTGACCGCATAAGGAGTATTTCTGAGTAAGATTTCATCACAAATACTTGTAATATATTCAGAAGTTCTGCTCAATATTGGTTTGACGCACTTACCATACACAAAAGTCAGGTGAAATATTTCGAAGGACTCCTTTTGCAATCTTAACACAGCTTAAGAAAAAATCATAAATTTTTAAAAACTCTTTAATAAATAAATTAACTGAATTCAATAACTTGTTTTATTGCAAATGAAAACTTCAATTTTATTCCTCATACGCAAAGTCTTTTTTTAAAGTAGTTTTTCCCCTCAAAAACGGTTACTTAACGCCACGCATTAAGTAATTTGTTGCGGAAAGGGCTAGGAAAGGCTTATGAAAGCTTATTGTGTATATTATTAATTAATTTATTTTATAATGGCAATTGTTAAAAAAACGCGTTAAAAAACAGAGAGATATGAGCAGTGCGTCTTTAAATAGATATAAAATATTAAACTGTGCTACTAAAATTATGTACATCAACCCATCCCACGACATTTTAAAATATTTAGTGCACGAAATTAATAGATATAAAGTAATTAAAATAAAGGAAAATAAAGTTATATAAAGTGGATCAATTGCTGCTGTATTGATTCCAATATGTGAACGCTTAATTAGTATAATTGAATTTTATTTATATATAAATTGCCAAGCATAAATGCTGTCCAAAGCCATCAAGATTTATGGCGAATGAGAGCAATGAATCCCCCAAAATACTGAAATTCAACTGCAGTTTTTATATTAAAGACTTTTAAAAAGAAATATACTTTTTTTTTAATAAATACAACTGGCAAAGTTTTAAACTTGTACGCAGGAAAACATCCAGGGTCTGGGCAGGAGTGGAACTTGTATCCATTTGCCTACGGAGGCAACTATTCCCTACTGCTCATATAAAGGAATATTTTTCTGTATTTTATTTAATTTTTTTTTTATTTTCTAGTATCACATTTTGTCTCATTCAATTAAATTTTCTGTCTAGTGTATTTAAATTTTCTTATTGCTTTAAAAATCTCTGTAGGAGTATAGCGTGTGTATGTATTAGTAGCTATTACTAATCGTGAATATTGTTAACTTATTTCTTTAATTAAAATAGATTCTCTAAACAGCTAATATACTTAAATATAAAATGTTTTAAGATGACAAATACAGAACTAAAATCCTCCAGCTGCAGTTTTATTTCAAATACGAAAATATATCGCATCGATGTATACATTTCTCAAATGTCCTTAAACTATTTAATTCATGGCACTCAAAATTTCGCTGAAAAATGGAAACTTTAACAGCAAAGGAAATACTTGTAACAGAAATTTGCAATACTTTATATTTCAAGTACGTATTTCTTATATAAAGTGCTGAACAGAATTTTTGCAGAATTATTTAAAGATAAACATTTACTAACGATAAAGAAATTCCATCAATATTGATAAAAAAAGTAAACATAATAATAAAAAACTTCCTTGGCAACATTAAACCCAGTCAAATTAAGTACGAAAAGGTGTAAAATGAAGAAGAAGAAAATGTTTTTATATAATTTTTCTTTTTGAAATGTAAAAGCATTAACAAAAATATATATGTATAAAGACCATCAACGAAATGACATAATCAACGGCATCGCTGTTATTTTACAAATTTACCTTTAATGTCTTTTTAAATGCGGCTCGAAAGTCTCTATTAAAATAAGCATAAATGATGGGATTCAAGGCTGAATTAAAATACCCAATCCAAAATAATATGCTGACAACAATACGGGGAGTTGTACAGCTGTCACACAGCGTTGACGTTATATACCTGGAAACGGAAGTAAATGCATACATACTTACATAAACAAACATAAGTGTGTGTGTATATGCAAAAGAAAGTGCGTGAAAGTAAAAGCGAGTGAGGCATGAATAATGCACCCCAATAACAACTACGAAGCTCGCTTTTTAAATATTAACAAATTTAAATTTACAAAAGCGAGCACGTAGAGAAGGAATACTGAAATGAGAGGAGTAAAATGAAAAAAAAAAACTCCCAAAAATGTAATAAATCTAACTTTCGCCTCTCATTTACGGCTGTATTAGAAATTAAAAAAAAAAAAATTGTCAACTAAAATAAAATGTAGACAAAAAAAAGTTTCAGAAAATTCTAAAGGAATGTTTTTTTTTTTTTTTTTTTTTTTTTTAAATAAAACAAACAAAAAATTTTGTTGTGGGTGTTATTTGTTTTTCTGAAATAAATCTCTTTCTAACCGGATGCATTTATACTTCTCTGTTACTTAATGAAATATTTTTTCTTTCACTTTTTATTTTTCCGCCGCGCCATAAAAAACAAAAAAAAATGTTTTAATGTGAAAAATTCTTTACGTTTTTGCCAGCGAAAACATTATTTTGCTAATTCTTACTATGAAATATATTCTACTTAATTTTTGCTGGAAGTGAATTAAATAGTTATCAAATAGCAAAAACATCGCCAGCCCAAGCAGACTGTTCAACAGTCGCCAATGTCTCAGCAGTGAGATTTTAAATGAAAAACAAAAAACTCTTTTAAAAATCAAATACGGCCTCAATATTTTTTATACAGATCGACCAACGAATAGTATAATTGTTTTTTGCTTACTTAAGCTCTTAAGCTCACATTTTATTTGCTGAATAAGGCTATTTTAAAATGAGGCCTTACTTGTTTACTTCGCAGTATCAATGGCTAATCAAAAACAAGCATTAAGTATGGCATGATTTTCAATCTTTCGGTTACTCATGAATAGAGTGGAACTGCGTGAATTGAGTCGAAACTAGAATGACTTTTAATAAATTTGTAAAAAATTATAAACGACTTCAAATAATACTTAATGATGACCATCGCAAAATAAATTCAAGTAAAATTCTGCTTTGAACTCTCGTAAATACTTTGGACAAATTATGCCTGAAATGTCTTATAGGTTTATAAGGTTAAGATTGTTGCCACTGAATCTTATTAATTATTGAAATTAGTTTTTTGAGAATATTTTAATGATATTTTTAACAATAATGTGTTTGTAGTAGAGCTGAGCTTTCTCCCTTTTAAATAGTTCAAATTTCGGAGAGGCAATTGGCAAAGGTTAAGTACTTCAGTGGTTCCATAACTCAATTCGTTAGTTAGAAAATTTAATTGAAACATGTGGAAAAATCTGAGAAATGGCAAACATTTAGATAATAATTTTTTTTTCGTAGAATACCTCGCACTGTACCCAGCAAATAACGATTTCATCGCTTTCTGCGTAATAAGCTTGCTGAGCGTGCGAATTTTCAACGCAGTCAATAAGATTATCCTCGACTAGACATTTTGATTTAATACATTCGAACTCTTGAAATAAAATAAATTATCTTTAAATTTTAAGGATGGAAGTCGCACAGTTAACGAGGACTTTTCATCGCATGTATGTGAGTTGGCGATGAAAAATATCCTGATAAGGATATGAAAGTGCAAGAGGAGTCGTGTCAACCGTTAAACACTTTCATAGCAATTCAATAATGATTTCGTTTAAAAGTACTCTCGCTCTCTCTCTCTCTCTGTTTCTCTCTCTCTTTAAATATAAAAATAAAACATCTTATTGAAAGAGCCTCTATTACATTTTATACTCATTCGGCTTTAAAAAAGTTGTGTTATGCATGATAATATTTTTAAAAATTTAATTGCGCATTTTTTATTCTTCAATTCGCCAGCTACATTTTAAAAAGTAATCAAAGTAATTGTTTTGCTTCAACAGCATCTTTTCTTCTGTATAACATAAAAATGGATCACATGAGAAAAAAACAACTAATTATCCTGAATATCAAATAATCTTATGTCGTATTTCTGGCAGCCACTTAAACAAGTAGCGGCAAAAACTCAAGTGAATGTTGAAGAATGTATTCCCGCACACATCAAAAATTTATATAACATTCTAATAATTTTTACCTAAATAAAAGTATGAACTTTAAGTAGAACTCGAGTGGAAAATATTACATTTCCAATTCACAGAAAACCATTAGAGAAACAATTTAATGGTGTTGGTGGCGACATTGGTAAGTTGGTCGGCTCAAAATATAAAATCCTTGGCTGCCTTGACGAAAACTTTTATTAATCAAATTGTGTTGGGAGAAGTATGTGATTGTATTAACAACTCTGTCAACAATTACATACTGCAATTACTGTATATATTTAAAAATAATATTCAGCAGAAGATTTAAAAAGAAAACATTCAGGCAACCGTTACGAGTTAATGAATTATTTTTGTTTTTTTACTTATTTTTATTAACCAAATATTACAATTATATGAATATAATTGCAATATGTATAGAAGCACTGGCTACTGAGGCCTTTGGCTTTTGGCTCCTCGGCGAATTGAATCCTTGACACCTGCGTAACAGGCGGCTATACTAACCATTATACCATCGAGGGACTTATGTTATTTTTATTATTTGAATGGGAAGTTTTTATAAATTATTTAACCCGCTTTCTGTATATAATTGTTTAACGAATAGAGGAGCATCCATTTTCTAAATAAGGCATTTTGAAATCTGATATTTTATATGTGGCAAAAAGTGCAGAGCTTTTCTTCTTGAGAATAAAACACAACCACCTTCTCGAACACAAAAGGGTTTTGTTTCAAGTGAACAGTTGATCTGCTTTAAAGAAATATAATAAAAATAATCATTATAATCGCATATACCTTTCTGCGCCCTCTCTCTCTTCCCTTCTCATAGGCAAAGTAAAACAGAAAACAAAATATGAAAAAGAGCTTAAAAGCTTTACATCTAACTGCCTTCTCTACCACTATACCTTTCGCTCAATTCGCCCCAAACCAATTTCTCTGAGTGAACCGTTCATATACCTATTTAAAAATGAATGGAAACCCCCATATTGTGCTTACAAGAAATGCTTCTTAAGGTATTTTTCTCTCATTCTTATCTTTAAAGTATAAATAAAAGTTGCATGTTAAGTCATTTTAACTGAAAATAAATAACTAAATAAATAAAGAAGATGTAAAAAGTCAATTTTGAATTATTTATTTATGCTCTGCTGTTAAACTTCAACATACCAAAGGAAAAAAGGTAACCAACACAATAAAAAAGCACTCATTATAATGCCGAGAGTGCGTGCTGCCTTCCGTTCTCGTCGCATTGTCGATATGGTAGACTGCTCCACCTGTATGCTTGGACGTGGTTTAGGTATTTGACTTATCTGCAGATGTTTCTCTAGTAACAAGGCAGCGACTTTTGACCTTTTGCCATTAAAGTTGTTGTGTGTTTGTTTTAACGTGTAAGAAAAAAAGAATTATATGTTACACAGAAATTAAAAAAAGAAAAAGTACAATAATTTATTAGCTCAGGAAGTAAAGGGAGAGAATAGAGTTTGTTTGTTTGGCTTTTTATTTACAATATTAAAATATATCTTTTCTTTTTTTCTTAACTAATCTCTGACAGGTAATTTTTTTTTTTTGATTTTGTTTAAATTATTTGGTTAATTTCTATTATACGTTTGCAAGCTAAAAACTTACCGGTAAACAAGCCTCTCTTGCCTGTCGGCTTCTTGATAAATGCGATAGTACATTGAAAGCATAACAATCCCTGGTATCCAGAAACTGACAGATGAGCTAACAATGGCATATGCTTTATTCACTTTAAATTCACAGATCTGGAAATCAAAAATTCATTATTACTTTCGCTAAAAAATTACAAATAAACATTACAAGTGGAATAAAAGTTTTCAGAATGGTTAGTTATTCAACAAGCAATACGAGTATTGTGTATAGTTTTGATGAGCCGTAAAATTTTTGCGAGAACTCTTAATGGATTACATTTTGAGATTATCAGCTCTAAAGAAATAAAATTTCATCAATGAATTCTACCACGAGAAGCGCTCAATATAAAGCTGAAGAAATAGTTGTAAAAAGTTGAGGTTTAATTTAATTTTTATGGCGATAAATTTTAGCCTTTTTATGAAAATACAAAACCTATAAACTGAAATAGAAGGAAATTAATGTTTTGCTTATGTTCTCAACCAGTCGAAATGAAATGAAATGCTGTTTACAAACTTTTATTTGTAAAAAATATTATTTCTTTTGCCAATATTCTGCCAATAATGGAAAGAGGATATTCTTTGAACATTTTTAAATGTGTATGCCATTTTTCGTTCTCTATACCATATTTTTACTTATTTTACTTTATTTTCTAAATTATAGACAGTGTAAAATAAGGCTGAAAGCTACAATGAAAATAAAGTATACAACTGGCTAAAACAGTGTGCTGGCCCCTATGAGCCAATACTATTGACTAATGGATGTATAAGCGAGAATTTTAAAGAAAATCATTGCCGTTCTTTTCAAACGTATTTAATGGAACGATTTTTGATGACAAATATATTTTGATGATATATATGTATATATATCGCTTAGAGAATCTTAATTCAAAAAAAAAAAAAATAATAATATAGGCCCCTATTATGGTTCACAACAGTTGTAAATTTAATGTTGAATTTTTGAAATTGTGATTATGGTTTACAACAGTTGTTTTTAAGTGTTGTTGTCAGATACATTTTTTGAAGAACAACCCTGTGAAATACATAACATCTAGATGTTGTAAACCATAATCCGAAAAAGTATGTGTTGTGTTGTCTGCTCTAAAACACAACACTTAAGTGTTGTGAACCGTAATAGGGGCAATACTCTTCTCCGATTTTTATAAAATGTTTATGTAAATCCGAAACGTCTGGGAGTAACTCGTAAACTATTTTTTAAATCCGCATGCAATGTGAAAGCTTCATTCCAAAGAAGTTCAACAACGGCTTACTCGATCAGTGCATATGAGATATTCTCAATGCTATAAAAATTATTGCATACAAGTCAATACAAATAAGCTTGTATATAACACAGTGAACGACGACAACAGATGAGAGCAAAGCGGATGAGTGCGAAAATCCAGTTTCAAAGCGTTTCACGTGCTTGCTTGCATTATTCATGTATTGTGGTATAAAACCGTTGAAGTTTTTTTTAGTTTATAATATAGAGAGCGCAGCTAGGCGCTCAATCTATTGATTTTATTAATTGGCTATAGGTAAACTAGTCACCTCTAAGATTGGTTATATTCTATGTTTTACAATAGATTGTTGATTGCATATATGTTAATAGTGAGAATAATTATTTACAACTAGAAAGAAGTTGCTTTGAAAAGTTAATCCATATATCTTAAATTACTTTGTATGTGGCCATTAGTTTGCCAATATGTTTACAATATGATTACCAAACCACTCTGCATGTGACTCCATAATTGTGTTCAAAATAGGACATCAAAACATTGCGACACTTTCATGACACATAAATTGTGTTTTGGCTTTGAAGTAGTTCAAGTAGTTTGAAAGTAAGTAATGCACAAGTCATAATGTTTGTGTAGGTTATGAAACGCTACAGTATTTTTTTTTTTGAAATGAAAGCAAAATACATGGAATAAAGCAAATTTCAGCGCTGATTCTCGCATTTTTTGTGTTATATGCAATTGTTCTTCTCGCATGAAAATAAGCGGCAGTAAGCTCGGCTCGCCTCTGCTCGGCATCAGCGTTCACTCTGTTTTCACTACCGAAAACTGATCGCTTCCCACACAGCAAATACCATACAATAGGGGTAAGAACCATGCTGATATTATTTGCCTCATTTATCCCATTCTATAGACTTTCTGCTACTCCCTACACAGTTCCTGGCCTTCATAATTCGTTATGCATTCGATCGCAGCTCTTATATTTATACTTATAATTTGACTTTCTTAGTGCAACCTTCGAGCAGAGCACAACCCCACATGCTTACAACAAATATCTTATATGAGGAAACAATGTTTGCAGGGCTTCTTGCATAAACAGCAATGATTGTGGGTTCATTTCCTGTCTTTGGCAGTCAGAAAACTAATTCTCATATATGTTTCTCATATCCTTTACTGTAGTCTGTAGGAATGTTTTATAGGCGAAGTAAAACAATGAAAGAAATTACTAGCAAAACCAACGTTGCTCTACTGCTGTGTTGTGCTGCATCACTACACCATTTCCTTGATTCCGTGTTAATACATTGCATGATTAAAGATAACTGAGTACTGTTCTCAGAAAAAAATATAAATTTGTAATATTTGTATTTCACCGAAAGTACTGTTTAAGCCAAATAATTCAACTTACTAATAAATTTATTAATTCTATAAACAAGCATGCATTGATATTGTAATTATGGTTGATTTGTAGGCACGACCCATTAGTTTATAGTGGCCTCTACGCAGTTCTGGAAACCGTAGGAAAATTTAATATTTATTTATTATTCATAAGGAAACTACTTGCAGCGAAGTAATCGGATGATACAGATTTACAAAATGTTCTGTTTAAATTACAATACAATATATTAAACTAACTTCCTTCAGAAATGAAAGAATTCTTGAAAAATTAGAAAATTCAATTCGATGCCAAGTAACTCTTTTTTATTTGAAAAAAAAATTTTTATTTATTTAAAACTCTTATTATTAAGCGGTATTAGAAATTGGTAAGGCTTCATATTTTTCCAAAAAAAAAAAAAAAAAATTGGGGAAGTACGAATTCTCTTATGTAGTAATGGGAAGAGGACTCTTTTCCTAAATGTTCCATTATGCAAATATATAAACTACTAACTACATGTATACGTAAACTATATACGAGTATATGTATATGCAGATATACATTATTTAAATAGGACAGCAGATTACAAAATTGTCAATAAATCATTATCACTAATTCAAGGCTAAGCAGATACATTGGAATGCTTTTAGCTTTGGCTTGTTAGCTTTTATCTCTTTAAATAACAATTTCAGCTTTATTTGATTAACAATTATATTCGTTCCCCCAGGTAAAGTTTTCACTATCAAAACAGTACGCAAACAGGATATTAAATTTGTGCTACACGAGGGATGTCTTAAATAATAAAAATATTTATGAAATTAAATTGCAATAAATTCTGCAATAAAGTTATTTAAAAGAAAACCAACAGAATTTTATATTAAGTAAAATAATAACTTCTTAAGACAAGTTAAATAATTGGCAGGACTCATAAAAATATATTATATACTCGCACAATAAGTAGAGTAAAAGAAAAACTGTTTAAAATTGTAACAAAAGATTTTCATGTGAAAATATAATGTAAATAACAAATGCTCTTTCACGTTAACTCTAACCCAGCAAACACAAAACTAAACCTTTGAAATATTATGGATTGAAATTTAATAATGGCTTGGAATATATATTCATTTGCAAAAAAATTGGTTAAAATTGTTTTATCAGTATTTAATTCGGGCTTAAAGATGATCATATTTAGTACTCACAAACCGGAGCTTGAAAGGGTATTAAGTGGAATTTTGAATGCATGGCTTTCTCTCAAGTAGTGTCGCCTCACATGCCATGACGTAGAAGAAAAGATAAGCATTGGACATAAAAGCCTTTTCATGTGGGGGATTTCAAGATGGTTCATATACTGGAAATAAACCAGTTCAGACATAAACGCGGAAATTCAAACCCACTCTGCTACTCCTTCACTCTAATTTTTATACTGCTCTCTGCTGTCTATCTTTGGCTTAGTGTCTATCACATCTTCATTCTATATAATCTATACAATCTAAGCCGAATCTCTAGTTTAGAACATCCCCTAATTGTTAAAATTATTTCTCCTGTGCATGGTTTTGTAGATTAAATCCCTTTTTTTTGTTGTATTATCTTTAGTTTTGTTTCCTCTTGGTTTATGGAACAATGTCTTCTCCATATTGAGTACCTATAAGGACATCCGAAAATAATTCAAAGTTTTAAAAAGAAAGACAAAATTATTAATATTATTTACTTATTCAGTTGGTTTTTAGTTAAGCATAATTTTGTTTCTCCTCTGATCTTTGTGAGATCGTTGTCAGATCTTTGTCCGTTTTTAATGAACAAATACAAAACTATGCAAACCAGCGAATATAAAATTATGAAATTTTAATTGCAATTCCACACAATATCAGTTCATCTTGCCGTGCTTAGAAATTAATAAATAAATCTGTTAAGAAATAAATTTTTTTTTATAAAGCAAAACAAGGCGTGTGCTCAGGTCTGTAATTCTAGAAGAAAATTTCAAAGGTATCAACATGCTTGCTGGCAATTTAGTATTTGTCAGTGTGCTTTTGTTAATGAGATGTAATAAATAAGTTAGAAAACTTTTTCCCCATAGAATGTTGTTATTATTTTATATCAAGCAAAATTGTTTTTGGCGACCTCTTTCACAGAGAGGATACCTTCATACTTGTTGCTGTGTTGTTTGGATTTCTCTTTATTTTCCCATTAACCTGCTGAAAGAATTCGCTTTTTTCCATTTAGCATGTACCTGAATGCCCTTCAAACTTTCTAGACAAATTGTTTTTAGTTCTTCTATGTATAGTAAAGAAGATTTAAAAGTAAAGAAGTTAACGAGACTGTATAAAATGTTCTCAAAGGGCATGTCCTTAATGTGGTGTTATGGCGTCGTTTTAACCAGGCGTTATGGTGACATGTAAACACCATTTTAAAAGAGAATTACATAAAATGAAATGGTAAGCTTGTATTTAGTTGCGATGTGCTTTCCATGTAGTCATTGCTAGAAAACATAATCATAATCATTTGCGGAGCTTAATGAATGTCTAGAAAATGATGTGTACTCGTATGTTGTTTACAACTTAAGCTTGCAATCATTTCTTTATGTGTAAAAAATTATTTAATAATATTAACTGTGTGCAACTACAATACTCCAATAACAATACTCAATAACAATACTTATAGTGTTTTTACACATAAAAATAAAATCCGTTGGTAAAATGAGACCATAAATACTGGCGATTTCATCAATACAGTGTGTTCAATAAATGTGTACAAAATAAAACTGAATTCGTTATTAAAATAAGAGTGACTCGTGAAGTGGAATGAATGTATAATTAATAATTAATCTGCATTCATATTTTCTTTAATTAGGATTCATTCAAGATTCAACTTTTAGTTATTTCATGTGGCACAAATAGATTCTCTGATGGCTTGTAATATTAAAAACAATTTGTTACTTCGACCAGCACTTTAATATCTTGCTGGCCTAATTCTATTTTATAGTGCAAACAATTTGCTTAAGGCCATGATTCACAATCTTACACAATTCGTCTTTTACAATATTGTATCAATCCACCGAAGAATTCCGTCAAGTTTCCTGATTGCTTTCAAATTATCAATACTTTTGTAGGGATTTTAAATTATAATTCAATTCTGGCTATGGCAATGTTGAGTGTAATATTTTCAAATATGTAGAGAAAGTGGACAGCAAGAAGTCTAGACAGATGCGAGACTTTTAACCATTAACAGCCGGTTGTAATGTGCTGAAATAAGGACAAGTGCTAAAAGACTCGGCTCGATACTCGCCGACACTCGTATCATACACATCTAAGTACTTAACCAACAATTTACTTAAGCCCATGATAAACTATCCTACATGGCATGTTTATTAGAATAGTGCAATAGTGTGCATCTGTGTGACATGATGAAGATTTCATAAAATGATAATTCCCTTGCCATCAGCGCGATTTTGTTGCGATTGTTTAAAATAGCATAGCCTCACATCAAATATTCATGCGAACTAATTGCATAACTATATAGGATAGTGTATCATGACTTTTAAAAACAGTCATAGTTACGTTAAGTTGAGGAAAAAAATGCTAGAAACCTGAAAGCGATTCGATTTTTTGCAAGTTTCTAATGCAACAACATAAAACTATACATATTTATGATTATTTCTTGACGAAAACCTACCGGTATGCGAAATATTAACTCTCTGATGATTCGTTAAGTTGTTGAATACGTACCGAATATACAACTGCTACTTCTTTTTATTTTGAGGGCCTTTTTGCGTACTCTTCCAGTCAAGCACATATACATGTTTTGTCGTTAATTCATGCCTATTTATATCATTATTATTAAATTTGAAATTGACAATTTCTCGTACTGTTCCGCTTTCCCTTGAGGTTAAACAAGATTGAGAAAAACTCTTCAAAATGTTGTTCTTTCGAATTACAAATATTAAGCTCGAATGCTAATGATAGAGGACGCTGACACAACTGAAATAAAACCTCCTACACCCATTTTCACTGCAATTTCAATCTTCATTAGCAAAAACTCTTCTTGATTTTTACCATTGCGGCACTGCACAGTAACACACAAACAAACATACATACGTACGTGTATTCTTTAGGGGAAATGAACGTCAAGGTTGTACACATATGCACGTACTCGCAAAAGGCTCAGCACATACTCCTGCATACAAAGATTATAATCATGGAATAAATGGTAGAATAAGCAGGGAATTACGACAAAAATAAAATTTAATGACTACAAGGAAGCAAGTGGGAATATGAAAATTCATTGGCTGGGAGATGTTTAAGAATTGTGAGTTGGTGCCAGTTGAGGTAGGTAGCCGATAAGCTGGAACGTGTCAGAACGATGCTTCATGATAAGCAAATATGTGCTTTAAAAGCAAAAGTAAATTAGAATTTCCTTTTAAGTCTTTTTTTCTGTTCCGATGCCATTAATGTTGATACATTTTTAATTCACTTCTATTTTTAGCCGGTATCATTAGAAAAAGCATATAAAAATAACGCACTCGTACATGTGACTACAAGCTGCCTGCTGGTACTGGGTCGGCCAACTTCGGCAGGTTGATTGATTTTTAGCGTCTTTTATTTTATTTTATCTTATTTTATTTATTGTAAATGTGCTACTCAATTAGAAGTCTCGAGAACATCGTCCTTATGACACTCTAAACATTAATAAAGGAGTCTTCCCCTTCCAGGAATTATAGTTCTAAGGAAGCATCATAAGGGTTTGAAAATAATGCAGCGGAATAAGAAAACGTTTCCAAATCAGTATTTCAACACAAAAACTTACTTCCATTAAGAGGGAGCTCGAACTCGGATCGCGCCATATCATTGCAAAGATGTAACAGTGCCATCTTAAGCAAAATATTAGCAAAAAAATGGCCAAATTAGAGCCGGAAACTTGCGCAAAGTCTTGAAGAGAGCCTCTAACACTTCGCAGGATAATAAGTGAGCTGAGCTTTCATGCTTGGCTAAGAACATTTTTATAAATGATACTTTCCTTACAAAAAAAAAAGCTTTAAAAGTATAAAAGTTGATGAGCATCAAGTTGATCCTCCCTGCTTATGATACCTCTCAAGAGTCTTATGATTTTTAATTTTTGAAGCTGCCCACATAAAAATACTAAGATCGTCTTTACTGCTTAATGAGTCCGAGAGTGATAAAATGTTTTGGCGGTTAAAAAACAATGGCTCACCGAATATTTTTCCATAATAAATTTGCCAGGTCTCTAGTTCACGATTGCCATAGACAATATGAACTGTCAAGACTTATGTTTACCGCAATGGATGTAAAGCCAAATAGTATACCTTCCCGAGGGACACCCGTTATATTATCTACTACATGAAACATAGAGAATGTTAATTTTCCACCATGAACACGACCATAAAACCTCCGAGTTATAAATTGTTAAATACTATTAAAATATATGTAACTTTTTTTAGGATCATACACACCTTCTTCTGTGCAAAACAATGTTTATAACATTAGCAGTTGCACTGCTTTTGTCTAGTTATACGATTGTTGTTTACTCAAGCCTGTTTAAATAAATTTTATAACAAACGCTTTTTACAACACAGACCTTTTAAGATTAGCATTCTATACTTTTTGCGGATGGAAAATCTTCTGCCTCCCTTTTTAAATTCGCATCATTTCCACACATACAAAAAAGATACCCATCGATGTATTAAATAATTAACAATTTTCCAAAAGGAAAATTCAAATTAAAGAAAATTCCTAAATCGTATAAAAAAATTTATTAATTAACGAAAAAGTGCATAAGAAAATTCTAAAATTAGTTTTTATGTTAAACTAGCTGACCTGTACAGATAAAACTAAAAGCACAGCTGATCCGGGGATTTCCCCGAGCTAAAACCGATGGCTAGCTGATAACAATTTTATTTATATTCCTGGTACAATTCCAAAGTTTCTATATATTTTTTTTCCAATTTGCTGACAATGTTTACTTGAATAAAAAGAAATATTTTATGGTAATTTTTGGCGCAATAGTTGCAGTACTAGTAACTTCAACTAATATCAGCTGCTTTGTAAGCAGTACCTATTTGCGCTGAAGGTGAATTGATGCCAGGTAATTCATCTGATCATATGATCGCTATTTTATTATTTCGTCATGGTGCAATGAAATTTCCCACTATGAAATAAATTTTGCTTTATTAAGTTCATCTTTTATGAATTTGATATCGAAACATAGACGGTCCAGTGCGAACCACTGTGCTGCTTAGTGGTTCAATTATTGCAATATCATCTCTTCTGTTTCATGGTATTGGCCAAATTTGTTGGTTTTTCTTCATTCTATTCAACTGCAATTTGCATAATGAAAAGCTCAACAATATTAAAATGAGTGTGCTTGGCGACACTTTAATTAAATTTATGTCAAAAAGAACTGAACAGCTGTTACTTGAAAATAAACAAACTTTTACATAATTTTTGGTTTTTATTTAATATTAATATGGCAGTGCAATTTATATCAAAGCGAAATTAATGCATTTTAAAATACATTTGAATTGAATCTTGAGAAATTTTTGAGTGGGGTCCATCAATATAATTGTAATTTCATCTCATAATGTAACATCATATTCAAAAACTAAAAATTAAAATTACTGGAAAAAATAATATTATATATTTCTGACACGGATTTAACATCTTTCTAATATTTTAGAGAAATTTTATTTTTCAATTGATAATATTGTTACACAGCTAAAAAAATTCTCCAAAAATATTATGACATATAAAATATTGTGATCGAAATGAAATGAGTAGGATTCGCTGAGGTTGTGTATCCTGATTTAACTACAGGCTCGTATCAGTAACATTCACACAATTCCGTTGCCACTTAATTTTCACTTTGGAGAAAATTTATTAAAAGAATACTTACATGAGGATTTGATTTCAAATAAAGCCAATTTTCTCCTGTTGTATACCAACCAGAGCATATAGGCAGGAACGATAGCAATGCAGGTGCCAGCCAAACAATAATGAGCATAATAAACACACGTTTGTATGTCATAATTAAAGGATAATCCAATGGTTGGACAATGGCATAGTATCTGTAAATATTATAAGACTTCACAATGAGGCCAAAAATTGTCTAATCATTGTTAATTCGAGATTTTTTTATCAGTTAAAATAAGAATAATTTATAAAATAGCCAGTGAACTGAGCTGGATTTCTTTTGCACTTTAATACCAAAAAACCCATCCTTCAGGAATAACATTAAATTGTCCTATCCAGTCATTTGTTAGTATTACTTATACTATACTATCTCCTTTGCATAGAAGAAAAACTCCTTCCAAAATCTATTCATTGTTCTTTCTAGAGAAATAATTTTTGTAAATGAATCTTATTTTTATGAGGTTTGAATAACACTTTTCGTTTCCGAATAGCATTATCTGTTTTCTGAACTCTCTTGCCTGCAGGCGCATACTTTACTTTGAACATTTTACTTTTCTTTTGGTTAAATATAATTTTTTCCAATGAAAAAAATTGTATTGATTTTCAAGAAAATTTCTGCTTAATTATTTTGCTTCTTGTAGAGCAACGAGGAAAAGATAAAAAAAATTAAATTAATTTTTTCACGGAATTTATAAACCAAATTGCATTTATTTGATATTTAAACCGAACTAAAATACCAGAATTTATATTCAGAAACTTTTGCTACTGATCAGCCATTGTGTTATTATTGTTTTAATTTGTTTTTATGATTTCTGCATATTCATTTTTATGCAGTTGCACATTTTTCACTTCTTTATTTAAGTTTCCTTTCAACATTTGTTGATTTAATACTTACCTGTCCACTGAGATACAACATAAATGCATAATACTGGCTGTTGAAAAATATACATCAAAACTGTTCCACATATCACACATTATTGAGCCAAACATCCATTTGCCGGATATTTCAACGGAGGCATTAAAGGTCATGGCACAAAGAGCAACCAGCATGTCAGCCACCGCCAATGAAACCACAAAATAATTCGTGATAATTCTGCAAAGTGTAGTGCAAAGAGAATAAAATTTACATGAAAGATTAACACGTAATAAAAGCCATTGTTTTATAAAATTTATAAAAGGACAAACAGTATGAAATTAATTTTAATTAAATCCGGATATTTTACTTGGTTACATTAAAATTAATTTAGATTAAGTGTTCTTTTGTATTTGGAAATACATTTTAAAGAGTTCCGCTTAAGCTGGTTATGATGAAGTAAAAAAAATGATGTTTAAATATTTCCATTGCCGAATTGCTTTCCGATTAAATATTCTCCATACTTATGCAATCATTTGTTGTACAGAAGCCAACAAATAGGATATTAAATTGCATACATACATCCACAAACATGTTTATTTCCGGCGGGAATTATGGCCTTATGCAAGGCCTTTTTATAAACAAGCCTTTATAGAAGACATCAATAGTTATGTTGGAAAGATAATCCACACATTGCACATACGTTTCGCTCCGAAGAAAGAAAAGTAGGAGAAACATTTCCTATTTTGTTTTTTCTCAAATCAAAGCAAAAGAATTCAGCCGCCTTTATAAAAACCAAATAAAAATATTGTGCCATGTACATCAAATCTGTTAAGCTTTCTGCATTTGTTCGAGACACGTGAAAAAACAGTGATAAAAGTGATTAAAATGAATAAAAGAAGTTTTAAACGGTTAGTGAAAAAAGAAAAAAGAAAAATGTTTTCAAAATTCTACAATACAAATCCGTATAGAAAATAAAAAAAAGGATTTCTGATAATAATTTAAATAAAAAAATGAAAAAAAAACTGGTAGAATGATATGAAAAATTTTGTCCAAAAAGTGTTGAAATATTTCATTAATATTTAGATTAATTTTAATATTAATATCTATGTATACATGCATTCATACATACACATATAAATATCAAATTGTCTTAATAAATAAATGCATAGTATATTTCTAGTATATTAACGTGTGAAATTATAAAGGAATAATTTTCTATTCATAATGGATTTTCCTTTACTGTACTTGTTGAATACTTGTAGCTGAAATCCTTCAAGAATCCTTTCAAAATGGCCAAATGCTATAAGACGTTTCTATAAGTAAAAAGGTCTTACATATAATCCAAAAGTCCTTAAAATACAACAGTTTAAACAAAATTTTTCAGTGCGACCTTCTTATATAGCTTTTTTAGAACAATTTCAGAATACCTTTAATGTACGCCCTTCTGCCAGGAATTTTTTTGAAGTCCTTTCAAGAGAAAAGATATGAGTAGGGAATGGAGCGAGTAGAGCTGGCTTATCCAAAAGACGGATTAAGGAGGTCTTCTTTAAGGCCTTTGCACTATTTAACTTCCCCGCTGAGCTTATCTTTACATACACATGCAAGCACAACTGGAGAACAGAGCATACTTATTGTTCTGAGAACCATAACCGAAAATGCCACTGAGTTGCCCCCTCGGTGTCACTATTTCGAACATATTTATTCTGGCAGAGCCCATTTTAAGCAAAGTGGTATATGCTGATGAGTGAGTGAAAGGTCGCAACAATAATCGATAAATATCAAAAATGTTTGATGCATTTTAAGCTAATCAGAAACTTTAAATGAGAAACATGTAAATGAAATTACGATTTAATTCCATCAAATTTCAATTTAATTTTAATATTAATTTCAAATTGTCTAAATGATATTCCATGAAATTATTATATTTAATACGATTTTCCTAATCATATTTTATATTATTAAATTTGTGTTTATTAGGTTTTATATTTCATATTTATCCTGCATCATTAATGCTAAAATAAACATCTCGTTTAGAGAAAAATATTTTCAATTCAAGAAATATAATGTAACTAATTTCCGTTCATATATGAAACCATTCAGGCCCTAAATATTATTAAGAAATTTTTTTTATAATTTCGATGTATTTTTGCTAAGAGAAATTTAAAGGAAAATGAAGTAGAAATATTTTATTGCTTATTTTATGTCTTTCTATAATCATTAATTTCGCAAACATTATCATATGCTACCACTTTAATTATTCAGTTATACTTCATACCTTTAAGCTATGTATATCTCTCGAAAGTTGAGCTTTTTCACACTTTAACTTATTTTTGCTTTGTGGGTCGTAACACTGGTATAACATTTTCTATTCACTTGAGAAACAAGCTTTTTGAATTACGAAAAATGCATACACCAAATATTGATGTCACGATTTGTATTCATTTATGCACGCTTATGGATTTTACAAGATTTATCTTATATATCAGTTATAATAAAGTTGGCAGCTGTTGGGTAATAAAAACTTATAATTGCTTTTTGCAGTTCGCATCTGACATTTTCTGTGCCACCAAATTCCATTGCCGGTAAATTCCACTTCATGAATGGTAAGTCTACAAATACTCTTCGTGAAATAAATTACTTCATATCAAACTGTAAGGACATTCTACGGAATAGTGAGTCTTATCACTTTTCTCGGCTGAGATGTATTAATTATATCACGTTTCAGAAAGCCATGACTATACAGCTGTTACAATTTATACAGGGATCTTGATATTGACTTTTAAAAGCTAGAAAAATGTTATCCAAATTATTTCATTCGAAAATCAACAGCAGATGTTTTAAAGCACAGAATATAGCATTTAATAATTGTAAATCTTTTATATAATGTTGTGCAACATTTTTCCTTATAAATTTTATTTAAACATTTTTTTTAAAATACAAAATTTTAAAATCAAATTAATGATTTATGCGTATTAACGGTGCCACTTTCAATGTATTTGCCGCAATTTTTAAAGTGGATTCATTTAATCGAAAACATTTAACAGATAAATAGAATATTCTTTTTATCATTTATTATACTTTTAGTGGCCTTGTATTTGTTCATTATTTTATTTCTTTTCTCAAGTTGTTTAGATTTGTTGCAATAAAAAATAACGTACAACTCGCATAAGAATTTTGTGAAACATTTTATTTTTTTTGCTGCCAATTTCGTTAAAATGTTTGCAGTTTAATCTCTTCTTTTACAATTTACTCTCTCACTCTATTCTTTTTTCTACAAAGCAAAAAATTAGAGAAACAAAACGAGAACAGTCTTCATTTATTTTCGTAATAAAGTTAAATAATTTTACGTTTCATTATTAACTTCATGTTTCTATCAATGATTTTCGTGTTTCATTATAATCGCTGTCGCCTGCATACGTGTCGTATACGTGTGGTGAAAAAACTATATCACGTATACGCCATATGGCATTTAATAGCAACTACACTACCATTGCATATCGACTTTCAATTTACTTTATAAAAGAAATATTAATTTTGTTTTCAAAGCGTCTTTTTTATACATCCAACAATGATCAAGTTCAATTCCGCGAATCCCAACTGACGTTTTATCTGATTACTCATTGAAAATATTAAATAAATAAAATATATAAAAATATCTGAGATAAAATTTTTATGCTGTAAAGACTGGTATCTTTAATGTGAACTAAAATTTATTAATAATGAACATCTGCAACTTCTATTATTCTGTCATTCTTTTAATTATTTCTCGTTATCCAACTGCATTATAAACAATGATTTTCTTTTATTTTGGTTTATTTCACTCACTAACCCTTTAAAATACAGTGTACCCATACAATCTGTTCCATACGAACACATAAAAATTGAAATAATTTGAATTGAAACTTTTTAAGTGAAGTTTTTCCAAAGTAAATTTTGCATATCTAATCTAATAGTGTTTTCTTTTCTACAATAAAAAAGGTTGCCCTGTGAAAAGTTGGATTTTTGAAATATTTTGCCCGCCCTGTGAAAATGCCGTTTTTTATTTAACGAGAAAACAACAAAAATTAAAAAAAAGTACATTGCTTTTTTAAACTGCTGATAAATAAAACCTTTATGCATGTTTTATGAAATTTGTAAACAAAAATTTTCAGTTGCCAGATTGCTAATTCATCCGCTTGAGAAATTAAAATTTTTTTATTTTAATATTACATATATTTAATAATTATATTTAAGCAGCCGTATTGTTGCTTGTTTATTTTATACGCTTCTAAATATAAAAATAATAAATAATTTAATTATTTCTAATTTTCGGACTCTTTCAACTCAAAACACTTTTTTTTGAACATTGTCTGGTAACGCTGTGTAAGAATAAAAGCCATCTGTTTTGCATGGCAATTTCTGCCCTGTCGATTTGTTTGCTTCAAAAAGTGCAATGCGTTTCGCCCTGTGAAAGGGCAACATTTTTATAAGAGAAGACACAACCTTTTCAGAGTGCAAATTTTTTTTTTTTTGAGAAAAGATCACAAAATTGCCCTTTTTGAGTGTAAGGTTGCCTTTTTTTTTGTAGAAAAGGAAACGCCATAAGTTTGTCAATAAATTTCACTCAGGTTTTTTCCACAGTAAATTTCTCGAATCAAGAATACGTAAGTGCGTTTACAAATCGAAAGCTACACACTTCATACTGGCGTCGAAAATTTTCCTTAAATTACTTTAATTAGTTTTCTAATTAAAAGTAATCTCTACTGCTGCTTATACTTTGAAAAATGGTTCAACCTAATTTTTATTCGAGATGGCAATCACAATTTGTATATTTCAGATTTAATTTGAAGAGTATCCCAGTATAAGTATTATATAATATATGTATTACATATTATATATATATGTATATATAATACATATAATTCAACTGGAGGTATATACATATATGTATATATAATACATATATATATAATATATGTAAAATATATGTAAATATAATAAAATATATTTATATATTATATATATATATATATATATAATATATATATATATATATATATATATATATATATATATATATATATATGTATATGTATATATATATATATATATATATATATATATATATATGTATATGTATATATATATATATATATATATGTATATGTATATGTATATATATATATATATATATATGTATATGTATATATATATTGGTACACTTATTACATAGGAAGATATATAAAGATATCTAAATGTTCAAAAGTAATAGAAATAGAAAGAAAAACAATTTGCAAGTGTATTATTAAGCGAATTTAAAACAATACCAAGATTATTTTAATAGGATCAGAGCTATGGCAAAAATTAAGAATGGCTGAAAAATAGAAATAATTCTAGCTTAATTCTAGTGCTCATTCAAGTGATAAATCTTGAACGCATATCGTGCACCCCAAGGGTTATTTGCGATATACACTGTGAAAATATTAAATAAATGTAAAAGAAAAATTGTTTATATATACGAATATAAATGTACCGGAACGCGGCTGGTAGGAACTCATGAAAATAGTGATGCAATAAATGTAGAAGGTTCAACCATAAATTTAGTTTAGTTACGATTTATTTTTATTTAAGTGCAAGTTTGTTATAAAATCTTTCCAGATGACGTGTTCACTTAAGATCGGTCACTTACCATTCGATAATTGGCAAGAATTGTGTGACAATTTTTCGCCAAAAATATTCGTAAAGGTAACCTTTGGAGTCCTTTTGACCTCCAGCTGAATTTACTGACTTTTTCACGACCTTTCTCTTCTTATACTAGCATAAAAATAGGAAGCAATTGGAATATTTAAAAGATATTGACTTTTAAAAGAACTATAATAAAAATAACAAAAATTTTGTAAAGCTTTCTGGCGACATTCTGGGAATGAAAATAAAAATACATTTTCTTTGTTAAGTGAAAATATATTTTCCTGCTCATTGTTGTTATTCATTTTATATTTTTTTTTCGCCTTTCATTCTTACTTTTACGGAGAAATTGAAGTGTACGAGTATTTCTATTG
This sequence comes from Ormia ochracea, assembly GCA_963402855.1. Taxonomy (NCBI): domain Eukaryota; kingdom Metazoa; phylum Arthropoda; class Insecta; order Diptera; family Tachinidae; genus Ormia; species Ormia ochracea. Next base: position 67,959,999 of record OY727105.1, read on the forward strand.
AGGCAATTTGTGAGACATTTTTAATTATTGAATTTGTGTTATTTTTAAAAGAGAATTCGCTGGCATTCAGCGTTTATAAATTCACATTATTTTTGATGTTTTCTTAAATTATATTTTTCGCTCTCTTCAAAATCTTTTGATAGCAATATAATTAGGTTTGATAGTTAGTACTGTCTTTGAAAGGCTGTATTACTTGTACAATAATTTTCGTTCTTTATTATTATTATTATTACTATTTGCTTTCGAAAACAGAACTACTTTCTTAAAGAAACCTTTTTGAAATTTGAGATTTTATCGTGGCATATAATAACCGTATCGTCTTTTTTTCGATTCCTTTAGTTATAGAGGAATTTTAGCAATAAATATAATTAAATAAGTTTTAAAGTACGTTAAAAAATAAAGGCTTTTTCACTTTCGTACATCCTACTTTATCTATAATTTAATTCACCAAAGATGTTGCACAACTTTAAATACTATTCGAACCATAATTCTACACCCCCCTTTTGCCAACTTGAATGCCTCATAAAACATAATAATAAAATTGCGAAAACTATAAATTTTCATAAATCAAAATTTTCCCCGGCAACATATTAAAACGGCCAAAAGAAATGTCACATAAGCCAGAATGATAAACGTAAATGAGTAAACAAATATCATGTTAGTTGAAGCCGCTTTCATTATGATAAACACGTGCGTAAAGAGAAGCCAACAACATAACTTTTAATATAATGAAGAAAATTTTATTGTGACATACACGCATACCACTACAATCTCTAAGTAAGCGCTAATTCATGCATGTGTGTGTATGAACGTGTTCAAATATAAATGCACAAGCTCAGAAACTCAAACATAACTTTTCTTCTACATATTTATGTTAGGAACTTGTAATGATACTTAAGGCGAAGGAAATGTAGAAAAAACTCATTTAAACTTTAAATTTCTGCTAATGACCTTTAGAAGTAATTAAATGAATTCGCTACGAGTATTAGACCTCTTTTCTGCGAGTATGCTGCCATTAAGAAAACATTTTAAGAAGCTGGAAAAATTGCTGGCGGTAAATGCCTTCTGCCTTTTTAGTGTGCACATTAAGCGAGTTTTATTTGCGTGCAAATGGCAATGGGTTTCCACTTTGATTAACATAAGCGCAGATGCTTTCTACCAGCCTTCTATATGTTTTACAACTACGCAGTCATGAATTAATGTCCTTCACATTTAGTGCAGGGCGGATTTTAAAAAAAACAGTTGCTCAGTACTTGTTGGCATCAGAGCTTTTCTTAAAGCTTTTATCATATTAAGGATCATTATTACAATTAGACATTGAATAAGAACGTTGGTTAAATGCAGTTTTGGCAGAAGGCGATCCACAAACTTATCTTTTTACAATTTTGCATTAAATACATATTAATACATATTTTTGTTCTCGTATTGATTTAGTGGCGTACTGAGTTCATCCACACAAATAATAATAAATAAATAATAAATATTTCACATATTTATTATATTTTCACTAGGAAAACGAAGCTGAAAGCCAGGCAAATACAGTTAATCCGCTTATGCAGAGGCCTTGGCAATAATAATTTTAATAAATATTGATAAAAAATAAACAAAATATTGTCGTGGAAATAAATTTAAATAATGTAAATTTACTTTTCCTTAAAGCTCTGTTTGGTCAGATATTTTTGAAATTTCTAAAACAATTGCAGCAACTTAATAAAACGTTTGCAATATTGTTTGTGATCATATCGCTGTATTGTTATTTAAGCTCTTCCGAAAGCTGTCCACAAATTTTTATGAAAATTTATTTACTCCTATTTGATGGATGGGGGAATATCCACCTGCCATTCGATGGTCCAGACCATTTTTACCATTTTTAGTAATTTTTTTCCTTTCGTTGTACTACTCACACTCAAAGTATGTATCTGTAATCCAAATTTTACACCCTCCTAGGGGAACCTCTTCTATATGAGTATCGTGATTTTGGAATTTTCGAATTTTTGTTTTGTTTTTTCATCCGGTTTTTGTTTTCGAATGAAACCCCAACTCACATATCACTTTACATTTGGTATGCATCAGAAAGCAATGCTTTAAAAGTGTGTTCAAACACACATACAAAACATTTATGTATTCTTATTAAATAGACAAGATATATTGTATGTATGTATGTACATTGTAGTACATCAACTACGGATGAGCCAGTTTTATTGTATATATTTCTTTAAAACAATTTAATATCAAAAAAAGCCACATCATTCATTCATTTAGTTTATGCAGCCTTCCTTTATATGACAACTTGCGGGGGAATATATAATTTAAATACTAGTATACGTTTAAGACATACAAGCCAAATAAAATGCAAGTTTAGGAAAGACTTGTTACGCTTAAATGTGTTGTTAATCGTAAAACTGTCTTTAAAGCTGAATTTTGAGCATTAGTGGGCTCAAATATATTTGTAGTATGTCTTAACAGGTTTGTTCTTATGTAAGGAGGAGGGTTTTCCGCAATAAAAAAAAAAATAAGAAAAGGGGATTAGAATTTCTTTTCCGTAAAGCTTTTAACTGATAGAAAATTCAATATGACTATCAGAAACGGAGAAGGTACTTTTCCACTGACTTTTCAAAGGCAAACTCCCACCTTCGGTCCGAGCTGACATCTAGTCATGAATTATCTTATGTTTTTTGTGGAATATCTATAATAAAAAATATTTTTTCCACCAGCGCTCGTTACAGGATAACATAAAAAACTTTGCTTGCTTATACGCTTGTAGTTATAATTTTATGTCAAAATTTCTGTTCAGATTATTCTTTCATTCCACAAAAATGAATCCCCAGTGTTTTAATGTGAATATGGTTACAAGTTAAGCATAAAACACATACGAGTACACAAAGCAGTCCGTAATCGATATCCCCAACGAGAACATCAGCATGCATAAGAACAATTAGCCTAATCAGTCTTATGTAAAGACCATTTCATTTCACCATTAAAAGCGTTACAAAGATCAGAATTAGGCAACTAAAAGTCTATTATATATATATATATATATATATATATCTTATTATAGAATAAACAAATAGTGTTTTGAAGATAACACCACTATTAATTTGTATCATTTACAAAATGTTTTCCACAGTCATTTAACACACTTTCAAAAGATCCCAGCCAATTATCCCATCCTCAAATTATATTCTGCTTCTCTTCTCAACTTACTCGCACAATTAAAATATTTATATGCCGACAATAATTAATTTAAGAATGTTGGTAATATTTCACATTTTGTTACACTGCTTAGAGAATATAATCATCAGAACCACAATTTAACAATTATCGCAAAGTATTGTATTGTAGGGGGGCTTGTACGACTTCTCTAAATAAGGGGAATGAAAGCTCAGTGGAAAAATATACGAAATTTCATATCAATTTAATATCAGAATGCCCAAGTCCTATCGCTCCTTCATTTTTGTATATATACATATATATATTTTTTTTTGTGGAAAAAGCTCTTTACATAAGAACAACCTCTGTTATGACATGCTACAAGTATATTTGGGCCCACTAATGCTCAAAATTCTGTTTAAAATTTATAAAAATCTATAAGATGTGGAACGAGATATTACACAAAAACAAGTATTTAACAAAAATATTTTTACACTTAACAATTTGCTATAATTCTTTTAAAAAATAAAACCAAATAATTAAAGATTAACTTTATTTAGTAAAATTATGGCAAGCACACACACACACACACACACTTTTAACTCGTTTGTCGTTTGCTGTGATAAGAAATCGATTTATTGCGAAGTCCAACGTTTATGACGAATTTCTAGTAAGCTCTGGTTTATGTGCCGGAATTTGTTTTATTTTTTCTAAAGTCTATATACAATTAGTTGTTAGGCCATACAACAAACAAAAACAAACAACACTAAATTGGGGAAACCCCCAGGATAATAATAAATTTCATTCATTTTCATTGTTGTTTTATTTACAAGCTATCTGAAAAAGACCAGCACTCTCTGGATAGAACCCACTCGCGGGGAATACATTGTACTGTCATTAGGGCATATATATAGTGGTAGTAACAAGGCAGTATATTTTCAAATTTTGAACACGTCCGTTCATGTATTTTTGAATGAACAACTTGCGTTTTTATCGCTTTCAAAATGTAATTTTATTAATACGCTTTTTTTAGAGTTTATATCTATGGATTGTAAAATGAATAAATCAATGTTTATACAAAATAAATAAAATAATTCCCCTGAACACGTTGGCAAAGCAGGCGGCAACATAAAACAAAACATGAAGAAAAATATCTTATCTTCCCTTCATCAAAATATAAATAAACTACCCTTACAACAATTTTTTAACTTCTCCTTTTATTTTTTGTTTAATTTTTATTAATTATATATGCAGAAGTATAAAATTAACCTAAAAACTTATTAATTTATAGACTGTCTTTATTTCATTGACGCTGCTAACGCTGAAAAAATACACCATCAAACAAGTCACATCGCAGGTTAAGGAGAAGAGTCCGGTTTTTGAAAATTTTAAATAGCTTTTTTGATCCCTTAACTGAAATAATTTACAAATCAGAAAAAAGCCAAATTCATTTATATGCTTTAAAACCAATATTTGTAACAAAGTGCTGGGATATGTTGCAATTGATTTAATACGAAAAACAAAAAAGAAAACCCAAATGGATTATTTTATTTAGCAAGGCAGGAAGCTAACAAAACACGTCAAACAATATTTTTATTGTACATGGCTTATCAATGCTAAATATGACTCGCCAGCTTGTGGGGGTTTCCCTTTTCAAGGAGAAAGTTGTGTAAAACAATTGTGCGTAAGTATTCACTAATGGCCGTTCCTTGCCAAATAATATACGTCATGAAATTGTGGAAATGGCAACCGGTGTTGTGACGCTTCCCTTTTCATCAATCGACACACAATCTCTTGAAGCTTCTAAAACTCAACAATCCAAAAAAATGAATTCCATTCATTTCATAGTATAGTTGTAAAGCATAAAAAATGTGATTGACTGGCCATCTGCAAAATGCAAGTATTCAACTTTCCTCATACCATTTCTTCTAATTATAAAAAAGTTTTAAAACAAATTGATTTTGGTTGTTCTGGCAGGATAATTCTTTTCAAGCTTAAAGATCAAAAGTGTAGGTCTGCGCATACAGGGATCAATTAGATGTATTTCTCGAGGGGACGATGAGGCTTAAATACTTAATGTGTGCGACAAAGCACAAGATGAGGTATGAAAGAGATCTTTAATGACCAGGTGAGAAAACAACAAAAATTATAAGTTTTAACTTGTATAGCTTGCTTTGTCCTATGCTGACCTCTGTTTGGTCAACATTAATGCCTTTAAAGTTCTAATAAAAAACCTTAAATACAAAGAAGCACTTCTTCGTTAATTTGATAAAGTAGAGTGATAACCGTAATTAGTTTAGAGATAAAAAATATTTCTACTAAAACTACAACTGGGTTTATTTCCAGGCACGCTTCCGTAGTCGCATATTCTATATATTTAAGTACCCATATAGAGTAATGCGACAAGTGCAGGCTTACAACCCTCTTCCACTAGATAAGTGGTACACTTCTGCCCATTTATTTCATATTTTTTAAAATTTTTATTTAACTTTTGAAATAATTTTTTGTAGATTACAATTTATTATATTTTTTATTTAAAAATGTTAAACAAAAAACTATTCTATTTGGTTTTCTTTTTTGTTATTTCGGTATAGTAATTTTTTGCAACAATATATATATGAATTTGCCAACTTTCATTGTTAATATGTTGGAGATTTTAAGTGGTTTTCTAAATGGTTTTGTATAAGCATACAGGCACATATATAATGGATTATCTGGTCAAGCTGAACTTATTATTTTATTTCTTTAATATATAAATTTGTGGATAATCATGCTTCTTATGAGACAAATAGGTTTGGGAAGGGAGAATTTTAAATGGTAATTGATATATCTATATATATCGTGTACTCTGTATTTTCATATGTCTGAAAGTGCACGATCGAAATCAGCTCGCTTTATTTTTTCTCAAGCAGGAAATTAAATATTGGCAATAAATATAAAAGTAACAGATGTCAAGCAATTTTTTGTAAATTGCTTTACTGAAACGATGAAATTGTGCTACACAAGAACGTGACATCAATTTTATATGTCATCGATTAGTATTTAATAGAGTAATAGATTAATAATAAGTATTAGATGAAATGAAGAACTTGCAAGCTAATTTTCCTAAGGATGCTCTCAATTTTACAACTACACAGTCTTTTCGAAAGATAATCTGGCAAAATTTTTACTTTGAAAACTATTTTAAGTGTTCAAAATTAATTAGACAGCCACATAAATTTTCAATTATTAACGAATTAATTTTTTGTGTCATAAGAATTCAAGCTTTTAAATACTGCATCAAAGATTTTCTTAAATAAATAATAAAAAAATATTAAAAATCATTAATAAAATACTTAATTAAAGAATTTGGTTAAAAATCAATTTAAATAATGGCCAAAAGTTTTCCTTGCTTTTTTCAGAAATTTATTTGTACTCGTGTAATGTATTTTCCTAAAAAGAAATAATTCACATTAGAAATGCAATAAAATCAAAAACATTGCAATGTTGTGTGACTACCAAAATGTGCGGATAATATCTGTGTTTATTTAAATCCTTTAACTTAATTCATGAGAAATGTATAGCTGTTGCGTATATGTGTGATGCAGGAAAACTCTTCTATGTATTTGTTCATCAGTTAGAATATATGCATAAAATACACACACTTACCGCAATTTCCTGTGTCGCATCACAGAGACAATTACTAGCATGTTGCCAAGTATGGCAGCAAGTATGATGAAAGTGATAATGAAGCATTTGATGATGACAAATGTTAAATGTGACTCTCTAAAGGCATCAATAGGAACAGAGATGCTGTCGGCATTGTCAGCAGCATGTACTCCACCACTCAGCCCAAACACACTTGTAACAATTTCACCACTGCCAACACCTACGATAATACCACTGTTGCCACTCGTGCCAATACCACTAATACCATTTAAAATGGAGCCATCGACGCCTTCATCGATGACACCGTTTGTGTCCAAAAGGCCATTGGCTACAAAATTTAAATATTTTGCATTGGCATCTCGCTCAATGTGTATCAGATTGTGATGATGATGTGGTTGCTGTTGCTGCTCCAGCTTACCCGGCTGCAGCTCCAGCTGCAGTGGTTGCTGTTCTTGCGTATAAAATTGCTCCAATGAGAAAGTAGAATTTTTCAAAGCAGAACTAATATTTGTCATGTGTACCAAAGACATTAACAAGGTGGTTGTAGCAGTGCTTGCAGCTATAACAGGTGGTAGTATAGTTGTAGTAGTTATTGTCATCAGGAGAGTCATTTTAAATGCCCTTGACAATAGTAGCCTGGAGCCAACAACAGCTTATTATTAAGCTCAGCAATTGTTTTACAGTCTTAATAAATATAATACTTTTTCCTTTTTCAATTTAAATTTACTCTTCTTGGTTTTTCTTTTTTTATCTTACTTTATTTTTCTTCTCTTATCTTGTGTCATTTAAATAAACTGTTCGTTTAATGTTTTATTTGATAGAGCATTAGGAATCCTTAGACTTTTTCTGGCTTACATTTTATTGCTGGTAATTTCGTTTTTCCTCAAACCTTAAAAGATATAATTTCATAGTAAGTTAGTTAAAGTGAATAAATATTAAAAGAAAATACTGATTAAGGAAAATATTATTTTTTTTTTACAATGGATAAATTAAATTTTTACAAATACCAAACTTTGACTAATTCCAGAGAACTGAATCTTAAATGAATTTTGTAGCGAAAGAGGCCTTAAATCACAGAATCGTAAACGGTCTTCTCAACTTAAATCAATAAAAATATATTTTGTTTCCTTGCCCGAATAACAATTGAATACTAAAGTTCAGATTGACACACCATCAATCAATCGAATTTAACAAATTTTACAAAAAAAAAAAAAAAAAATTAAATCAACAAAAATAAAATTTGACAAAAAAAATTTGGCTTTTGAGAATCACTTGCTTAGGATATGTTTGTATGTGTGTGGTGGAGTTTGTGACAATAGAATTATAGCTTCTTTATTTATTTTAAGGTGAGCAAGATTTGTGATAAACAAATGATATCCTTTTCTTTTTTTCTCAACAAACATAAGCTGAATCGCAGTTGCCAGCTCCTGGCTATTAGAATACATACATCTTCACTGATTTGCTCAAGAGGTCACAAGTCGGGCATGATTAATTTCCCCTAATTGTAACATTTCAACTTTAAATTGCCGACAATAATAATTCATATTAATAGAAAGGCAAATCCTGAAAGGACTCGTATTCGTAAAAATAAAAACATGATTTGAATACTACGTGTAATTAGAAGGAGCGAAACAAAAAGAAAGCAAAAGCAAAGTGGAGGATTAAGTAATTGAACTGCCTACAGAGACAGTAAATAACGCACAGCGAATTCTAAAGATAATTATTAATTATATGCTGCCTCCTTTAGATCCTTGTCATCCATAAAAATGTGCCTATTAAGATAAAATCTAGTAAGCAAATGGTGGACAAATCGCTGAATATATATCCTAAATATACGAGTATATATACATACAACAAACGAAAACGCAAATTTATCCAGATGCTTGTAACAACACTTACCAATATTCTGGCGATTAACGTAAGTTGACGATAAATTTGCTGTTGAAGGTGGGGCAATTGAGACATCAGCAACAGTAACATCCATAAGGGAATTGCGGCCAATATGCCACAGTTTAAGTACTTGTAATTGTGTTTCTTTTTCCCTCTGCTGGTGATGTTGCTTTTTAGAAATTAATTGCAGATGTTGTTGTTTCTGTTCTTGTGGTTGCAATGATTGTAAATATTTAAGTTTCAAACTATAAAACTGAGATGAATGAGCGTGCTTATGATGATTACAGTAATCACTGCCGCAGTAGCAATTGTTCAAAGGATGTTGCTGGTGAAAGAGGCCTCGTTGTTGTTGGTCATAATTTTGCATTAATTGCCACATTGCTAAACGCAAAGAAAAAGATGTTTTAAATCAAACTCTTAGATAAGTTCTTGATAAAGAATATATATGAAGGAGAATAGAAATATATATATATATAAAATTTTAAGATGATTTTGAAGTAGATAAAACTATATCGTTTGAATGTAAAAACATTATAATTATAGTTTTAACTTAAAACTGTTAAAAATTAATGAATAATTCGAAAAATTAATAAAGAAATTATAAAATTTTACATTCGTTTCTTTAAACGAATAAAGTAGATAAAACTATATCGTTTGAATGTAAAAACATTAAAATTATAGTTTTAACTTAAAACTGTTAAAAATTAATAAATAATTCGAAAAATTAATAAAGAAATTATAAAATTTTACATTCGTTTCTTTTTGACATTTTTATAAATTCGGACCGAAAAACAACAATTTTTTTATTTAATTCTACCAAAGTAGGAACGAACCTCTTACTAAATACTAAGTCTCAAAAATTCACAGTTTATAATTTCGTAAACTATTAACCGTATTCAGTGTACGATGCGTTTCTAAAATGTTTTTTTGTCCTGTTTCCGGTTGCAACTACTTCCGCCACAGAGGGTGAGTACTAGTTTTGTGCAACTGTGCAATGCTTTATATGCTGGCAGTAAAACTTAAATAAAGGATGGTGACATTCCATAAAGTGAGTACCAACCCCGTTATTAGTGGCTTTCTGTCCAGGCTGAGACCAATTGTTAAAAATCATCCAGTACCCGTAGTGCCAGTATAAGCCGAAGATACCTCTCCTACATTTTCAACCGTTATGAATAAGGTAATGCTAGACCTGTCCTAGACCGACAATCATAGTTTGCCTTTACCTTTTTTTTGTAAGCCCATCCATTAGCATGGAATTTGCGTAGGGGTTTGACATACCAACTTTAACGGTATTCCACCAAAGATCATGGTGTAAGAACGCAGAATATCTTCTCCGCAAGGTGCACATCGGCAAGATATATTTATCAAGATTAAGACCATACGCCTTGGGGTAATAGAAGGGTATAGTACTGAACACATCACTTGGTTCCCAGTGTGCATTCTTCAGAATTTGAATTAGTTACATTGCTGCAGATCATCGGCGAAAGAGTATGTATGTGGCCAGGTAGACCTTAGCATTCCTTGCTGACAACCGTTAACTGATCAGTTCCTACGCATTCGCCTCAATACAGTTCATTGCCATTTAAAAGATAGCCAGATTGTTATAAACCCCCAATAATCCATCGGTTGCATTTATTCCCATATTAATTTCGTTATCTAAAAAACTTTTTGTAATCTTGCCATTGCAGTCGTGACATACTGAATGAGTCACTTGCAATACATGATTATATTAAATTCTGCTTATATTTAAGTAGTTTGAAATTGCTTAAGCACCATTTTCAAATTAGCTTCATCAAAGAATGGCTTATCTTCAATTCTTTATGAACAAAAAATTATTAAATTAAATGTTTCTTATTTTGAGTAAATATTTATATTTACATTCCGGTTTTTCTAACAATTCAATTAGAAGAAGTTTACAAATTTTAAATAATTTGAAATAGCTTTGACAGTCTCTACAAGTAGACTTTTTTAAAATAAATTCTTTTTTTAATTCAGTTTACCAATTCTTAAATCTTCTATTAGATAATTTCAGCATCAGCATGGAAAAGGCAAACGCGTTTAAAAAAGGCTTTTCGTAATACAGACGAATTAATTTTAATTTTTTTGTTTTTATATGAAACTCAATTATTAAATTCAATTTTGAAATTAATTTTTACATTATTGTGCAATTAATATTCATTACAAGTGTTGCCGGCTTAGTTTCCGATTTATTTATTTATTTTCATTTACCTTGATTTTCTCAGATTTCAATCATCAAAAGAAAAAACAAAATTATAATTAATATATTGTTATATAAGTATTGTAATTATACTCATATAATTATTATAAAATTATTATTATTATTATTATTATTGCATCTGGTTCTTAAAGTAACAACAACAACAGATATTTAAAATTCCTGATAAATCTAATCGGCAGTTCAGAAGTAACGAATTCGAATGGTGTCAAATTTTGCGACAGTCCTTTGAGCAAAATTTAAAACATTATTTCTTGCAATAATACGAGCATTTAGCTTAAACATTGTAAGGGAAAAAGCTTTTAGAATTTAAACTTTTTTAGGAATACTCGATGCCCGCATACTTCTCTTGTGCACACATACATATGAGCTGATGTTGGTACAGAGTTCATGTAGAGAAAATCCATCAGCGTTGTGATTCTTGCTTGAATACATAATTTACTCTGCCAATAGTGAATAGAGATTCACATGTTTAGTCCCTGCTTACATACGTGATTTTGTGTACTTTTAATATTACGCTTATTTGTTATTATTATTATTGTTTTTTCCTTTGCATCAATTTGAAAATACTTGCCAACGATATAACAATGCTAATGATGTAAAAGGCATCTGAAAATAATTCGAAGGCGTGTGTTCCACTAACACAAATGCAAACTTATATATCGTTCCCAAAACGAAAATTTCTACACTGCATGGCAACAGTTTTTTCATTTTTATTTTTACAAAATTAGTAGTCACACTGCAATTATAAAGAGAATTTTTTCAAATTCCCTTATTAGCATCAGAGGCCACCGAGGACAACTTAATAATATATATTAAATATAAAACGTGATTTATTAATGAAATTAATTTTAGAAATTTGAAAAAAAGTATAATATTTATTCCACATGTGGGTTTTACGATATCGCTTGGATCAAATGCTTACTAAAGCTGTTGCAGACTTGTAACGAAAGTTTGCCATTAAGGTATTGAGGAGAGAATTTGCAGAGGCCTATTCTGATGTTCAATAATTTTTTCGATGAAAAAGTTTTACTTTCTGTCTGTTTAAGGATTTTAAAGCTGAACTGTTAATCAGCTGTTTTTATAGATGAAATGTTATTTTTATAAGGTTAAATATGTCCTGGGAATACCAGTTTGTAAGTGTTATTACAGGTCATAGAGTAGCTTCTTGAACACCTCAATCCGGCTATGTCAACTTATAGCAAACTAATATGGGATTTAATTTGTTAAAGTCTGCACGGCAAATATTTTTTATTTTATTTTATATTCATTTTGAAGAGATGACAGATTAGCCGAACATATGACAAGCTTAGAATTAAGTTTGCAAAAAGAAAAAAAAACAGCTGTTTCGGCTTTAAAATTGCGCCAATACTTTTTCTCAAAACAAGTTCGGATTAGGCTGACTTTATGCTTAAGAATTGCAGAGATTGTAATGTTATTGGCTTTAGACAAGCCATTATAAATCCTATTTAAATTTTCAGTAGCATCCCTGAACTGAATTTTGTAAATAAGTGTTTTCGTTAAGGATTTTTAAAAGTAATTTAATACGACGAGGAAGAAAAATAAATAAATAAGATTTCTGTTTGTGGAAAAAATTTAATATAATCTAAATAGCTAATCTTATTAGCAGTGTAACAGCTGTGCAAGCAAATTTCTGCAAGATATCTGCATACCACTTTGCAGATGATTACCGTACCAGTATCCGAATCCCCAAAATCCCCTCCTGTATTTTCGATTGCTAAATGGTTTTGAATTTTTTTTTATAAATACGACTACAAATAAAATTTAAAGACTAATTAAGTGCAATTAAGTCGGAATAAGTCACAAATAATCGTTGGATTAATTTCAACAATTTTTACCATAAATTCATAAGTTTCAGCTTAGATTTTAGAAAGAAATTTGTTGCTTTCATTTTTCCAATTGGCATGACGACATGTTGCCTTTCTTTATCTGAATAAATACACATTGTATGTAAATATTCATTTATTTTCATTCGCAACAACTGATTTAGAAAAGCATTTTTACGTGCAGAGAATGTGTATTCACATTTCAACTCAATTTAATTTACTTAAAGACTTTACGAGTTTGTAATTTTATTGATATAATTATGAAGTTTGCAAACGGAAACTTAAATAAATATTTGTGTATCAATTTGCGACATGCCAAGACTGCTGCCTTGAGTTCATGGCCATGAAATACGATTTACGTTCGGATGAAAATATTATTTTCTTTTTTAAAGCTAATTATGTAACTTTAAGAATACTTTATATTTGAATGCGATATTTGGATAGCATATATATATGGATAAATTTGTGAAATATCTGAATTGGATTTGTTATGATTCAGTTGTGTTTATATGTCTGCTTATATTTAAACATTGATATACTTTGATCTGTGGTTTATTCGCAAGCCATGTATTTCCCGGTTCTATTGGAGCACATGCAAAAATATATGATGGGCCGCAGACTCTACTTGCAAATCCAGTATAAAGCTCTTAAAATGCTTCTCGTAATATTGAAGTGGCTTTTCTTTTTAGTCACATCAATTGAAAAACTCTTTATTCCTTTTGGCTCAATTTTAATTTCATTTTGAATAATTTAGACCGATTTCCAATATAAAAGCCACTGCTATCACTAATCCCAAACGGGTTTAGCAAAATTTTTATTTTATTTAATTTTTATTTAAAATGTAATGAAAAATGTATTTATTTACTAAACTGTTCTACAGGTTCAATTTGTGTTTCAAATGTCCTTTCAGAACTTTTTGATTAAACAAAGTTTCCAAGCAATTACTTTTTCTTGGTAAATACTCCAATTTTTCACATTTCTTACCTGCCGTTTTTTTTTAATTTCAAAGCTAATGAATGTCACAATTTCCAATTGTATATTAAGTAAGCTGTGGCTGATCCATTTGGCAAGCAATTTCCCTTTCCTCAATTACAATACATATTTAAAATATAATTTTTACCTATTAGACATAATCAGTCAGAATGACAATGATTGATGATAAATATATAAATACCTTTAATACTCGCATGTAGCACGTATGCATCCCACATGTACGCATTACAGAAAGCTTTTCCGACTTCAAGGCTTTTAAACTACAGGAAGGATAATACATAATAACACTTGCAAAGGAAAACAAGAATAGCAAAAAAAAAAAAAAAAAATGGAAATAGTATGAAAGTCCCCAACATTTTTATTTTTGTGCTCAATACCGATAACAATGGAATAGGCACGCACACATCCGTACCAACACACACATCCCACACATATCACACATAAATAAAATCACGTGTATTGAAATATTTATTTCAGGTGTATTGTTGCACATATAAGAAGTAAAGCAAATGCTAAAAAATTTATCATGGTACAGGTGGACTAAAAAGCCTATTATACATATAAATGCTTAAATACATACTTACATATGCAAAAAAAAAAAATAAAATAAAATATAAAAACTCTAAATCTTTAATCTGTCTTCAGGTGGAGAGTGTAATTTCACAGTACTCGTTCCGATCTGCATACTACTGTGTGATGAAATGGTTCTAATTTTGTTGGTTTCCAAAAATAGAACTCGAAAGCAGAAAAAATATAATCATTTAAGCAAATTAAATTTAGTTTTTTTTTTCAGTTTTATGAAAGGAAAATAAGGATTATTTTACATATGAGAGAAATAATTGCGCAAATTTCAAGTAAAAATTTTGTAAAAGTAAAAGTTACTCCTAAAGCGTATTATTATTATTATGCCTTTTAAAACTAGTAAATAACCGAAATTTAAAAAAAAAAATTCGCTGTTGTGCATGTATAAATTTTAAATAAATTTTACATAAATTTAAAATTGTGGAAAAATTAATATTTTCTACGTTCATAGAAATTCGTAGAGCGTCTCATACTTTATTAAAGGACGAATAACTTTTGCGCGTAGTTACCTTTTAAATGTTAATATATGTATGTACATACTGTTGTGTACAGCAGAGTTTTTGCAAACATCTACACACCCATACACACATCTGCACAAAACATATATATGTATATATATACATACTTTTATTTGCTTAATACATTTATTTGCATCTGCATTATGGAATGAACATTTTCGGTTTATGCTTAACGATTTGAGTATCATGTGAAGGATAATATCTGGTATAGTCTAGTGAAATAAATAAACAAGCAAATGAAACAAGAAAAAATTAAACAACACATTTTTAATAATTCATTAAAAATGCTCATATTAAAAAGCTGGCAAAAGCTAAAATAACATGACATGATGAGTCATGACATGCCTGAGTGTCTAATCAACTTGATTGCTGGAAGGAGCAATTCAAATATTTGCTATTATTTTTATGCAAAATAGCATAGTTTTATCCTTGAAAGCTCACATCATTTTAAATCATCATTTATTAAAAATTAATATAAAGTTAAAGGAAATAACGAAATATATTTGACTTTCTACCATGCAAAAGATATGTAATAGAAATATCCGCGATTTTTGCTTTACAGGAGGTCGCAGGGTTTTTCTTTCGGACAAGCCGAAAACTTTGCAACATCACTTGTTAAGAAAAGACAACTTTTACCATTTCTAATTTCTAAATGTTTACATGCATAAATAAAATCGTGTAGGTAGGAAAAAGGTTATAAAAAAGCTTCCTTTGTGAAATGGCTTTCCTTCGACGAAAACTATTCCAAGTGCAGGCCGTTTACTCATGAAATTTATTCCGCCGATAATGCAAAGTGTGTTTTATCGTTATGTCAATGTAATAAAGGATACATCGTGCAGGAAAAGAGGTAGCTGTCAAAAGCAAGCTTTATAAGTTTATAAAAACCTATATACCTTCATGCGCGTGAGGGGCAATAGGTAAGCCCTTTAAATTCTACTGGGCGTCATTGTAAGTGCAAAAAATCTCTTCGGATAATGATTAAAACTTTGACATCACACTTTATTCGTTCTCCACAAATATGTACTGAACCAGCATTTCCGAAATATTGCTTACATTACTTTAAAACATATTTCTTTAAATTCAAAAATCCTTCAAACTATCCCCATATCGATTTATGAGCAAAATCCCATACCAGTGCTGGCCACCCTGATATAATTTTATATACAAACTTTCGTGCACAAGTTTTTGTTCACACCCTCACACGTTCTGCTGTAAAAGTGAGATCAGATTTTAATCGGATTTTAATTTCTTATGAATAATGAATTAAATACTGAAATAGTAATTTCTCATACGCCGCATGAAAGAGCTTTTCGCCATTGCTGTTGTATTTAACAGTTGAAATCCTTCTTATCATTCATTTATCAATACTGACTATTAACAAATGAATCCTTGAAAAATATGCACATTTAAAATGAATTTATATGGATTATCGATAAATAAAAGTTCTAATTTAACTATTCAAATAAATAATGGAAAAGGGGAAAAGTAATAACAGCTAACAAAATGAGCTTTTAGTGAGAGCATGCACACGAGAGGAAATGCGCGTTTAGTTATTTTATTTTTAGCACAGGATATTAAGTTTATAAAATTTCTTATAAACTGAAATTTTCTTAAGAAATATTTTTAATATTTTATATTTTCTTAACACTTCTTTGCAATATTCTAGTTGGTTGGTTTTTATCAAAGTACTTTTACTTTCACCAACACGATTTCTTCATGCATGCACGTTCAAAAGTTTGAAATTTCAAAGAATTTTATTTTATCCTTTTCAAAAACGTTCTTAATGTTGGTATGTGTTTGGCATTAAGATAATAAAGCGAATCAAGTCGGAAGTATTTTAGAAGAGAAATACACCATTAATAAAATGAATGAAACTTCTTCCAATTTAGTTTTTATTCACAAAGAAAAAAAAAAAAAAAAGAGGAAATAAAACTTTTTTAATACACAAAGCAAAAGCAAATAATAAATAAAATTGCATGAATGGATTTTGATGATTCTTTTAAAAAAGAAAGTCAATGTTGCATGCACTTCAATATAAAATTATGAAAAAAGCAGCAAAACAATTCTTCCACATACTAGTTTCAACTATTCATATATGAATCAAGTTTATGTAAATCCCAAATTATCCTTTACTTATTCTACAGCAAAACATTTATATTGACCAACAATTGGCTTGTATGAAACCGACAACCTGTATAGAATAAATTTCTTTATGGTTTTCGCTACTTGCATTTATTTCAAGCATAAAATATTCCACATTAAGCTTATTATAAGTATTTAGCAATGTATATATAATTTTTTTTTTAACAAACAAACAATCAGTGGCTCTGCAGTGCGCAGTTTGCAGAAAAAGGATATTCGCTTGTAATATTTCAAAAGAAATAGTTTAGAATGCGTTCATAATTATTAGACTTGATGGTAACAAATTTACTCCTTAACAAAAATTATTGCGCAGAACACTCATTTACAAAAGTCAAAAACTATTTTTCATCACAAGTTTTATTGAATAAGTTTAAGGAAACAACTCAAAGAAAAAAAGATGAATCTAATAAAGGCATTCGTAGGATTTGAGAAATTTCACATGTGTGCTGAGAAAATGGGAGATTTTTTTATAGCAAAAGTTTATAAAAACTTTTCATAAAATGACGATTTTCATCCGTACAGAGTTGCTGAATAAAGAATAATTCTTTTGTGATGCAAAAGAAAAAAAAATATTATTATTAAAATTTTGTTTATAGTTTAAATTATTATGGCAGATACCCCTCTTCTACAGCACCAAATATAATGAATTATATTTTATATTTTACAAGCAGAAAACGTCTGCTAGCAGCAGCACCATTTTGATTTGATTGCTTGAAATAGGAATATATCACTATCACATTTTCATGTGAATGAATTGTACGACCGTGCAGGATAGGGGTAGGAGACCTTCAATAATATCCTTCGCATACGCATTCTTACAGTTAAAAGTGTGAAAGGTCGAAAACTAAGCACAGACGCCACATTTCATTATTGTTGTTATTACTATTATTATTATTATTATATTTATTATTATTATAATTATTATTATTATTATTATATTTATTATTATTCGACAATGACACCAGATTTCTGGAAAAAATTCACCATAGCTATCAAACAAGGCGGAATACGAAAGGAAGATATAGAGATCATGGGTTCAAAAATGAATATGGAAGAACTACAATTAAGGTCGGATTACCTAAAATATACAACAACATACTGATAGAAGTTATTTAAAAAGCCGTCAATATCAACTCAAGAAAAAGGATCTTTAAGAAACACTTCATAAACCAACAAGCAATAAGTTCTATTATAAATTAATCAGTAAAATATATATGATTTGTAAATACATATGTATGTACATAGATAATAATATTAACAAGAATATTAACATTTATTTTAACTAAATTAAGAAATATAAAAGATTTACATATACTAATCTGCAGACAAGCCAATAAGGCTTCGCAAGGATAGTATTATCAAAATGAACTGCAATTTCCTGAATGATGAAATGAAGTAAAATAATAAATAAATATTATTATCATTATTATTACTATTACTATTAGAAGAAGAAGTAGAAGATGAAGAAGATATAGTCTTGCATTAATAAACTGCGAAGCATTGTATTTAATAACTGCCTCACATGGAACGTGCAAAATATTTTGTATACTACACCAACGACAGAGTTTAGTCGAAGATCCCGACATAACCTTGGCGGATCACGATTCACTCAGAATGAAGTAATGCATTCCCCGACCTTAACATCTTGAAAGCTTATTAAGAAACATTGAAAAGTAAAAACTGAACAATAATCATAAAGTAAATAAAATTGTAGCCCCTCGATAGTATGGTCGTTAGTATACCCGCCTGTTACGCAGGTGTCAGGAGTTCAATTACCCGGGGAGACAGAAGTTAAAGGCCTCATTAGCCAGTGGCTCTATACATATTGCAATTATATTCATATAATTGTAATATTTGGTAAACAAATAAATAAATAATATTGTATGTACTTATTGAAATCAGCTAAAAATAAAGCGACATTCTCCATTTCCTTTATCGTTTCTTTTAAAACTTCAACAAAACGAGAAAAAATTGTAGTTAATAAAAAATACAACAAAAACTACAAATTTTTTTTAAACCGGCCCACTGTGTTTTATGTAAAACCATCTTTCGAAAATACATATAATATTTTTTGTTTAGGAATTTGCATTAATTATATTTCCTTGCTACGAGCACCAACATTTTACTAATTTGTCTGCTGTCCCAAATAGATGTTGAGGCTTTTTTTTTTGGAATATTTGATAATTTGCCAATGAAAGGATTGCTGCCATCCTTTTACAAAATATACAACAGACTCCGTTTTTATTTATTCATGCTTATTTCATTAAACACATCCATCAATAGAAAATCCTTTTTTCTCTTATTTCGGACGAGGGCATACTTACTTTTTGGGGTTTTATTTATAAGAAAAAAAATATACGTCTGTTTTTCAACTGAATTCGAAAACAGTCCGTATTTTCACAACTGCTTTTAAATGTTTAAAGAGAATAGAAAATAAATTTCACAACAATTTGCATTTGAAATTTGTGTATGCTTTGAGTTATATTGAAAGCTATTGAGCTGATTGGAGCTGATTGGGCAATTCAGTTTTTACTCGTATATTGTAAATAATACCTTTTATTGTAATTTATGTGATATTTCTTCTAGAACCTGAATTTTAAATCAAGAGGTAAATTTATTCAATATTGTGGTAGAATATGAAATGCGAAAGAGTTTTGCGCTACAAAATTAATTTGTGTTTGAAAATTTACTGATTTGTCCATTTCAATATGGAGCACTTGAAACTGATGATAATATTTTGCAGCTCCTACATAAACAGTTTATTCGTAGAGATTCTGTAGTATTCGAATATATTTGACTCCTCTTCAGACTCAATGCAATTAATTATTTTCAACTCCATTTCTTGTGCTGATGACGGAGTCCATATACTACGAAACACTTTTAATCCTTCTGCAATACAACCACTTAAATAAGGTCCATTACAAAAATTATGATTAATATTATATGTACGAGGTGTGATCGAAAAATAACCTTTATTTTAAATATTTACAAATTTAAATAATAAAAATAAATATTAAATAATATTAAATATAAATATAAATAAATATAAATATAAATAAATATATAATTAAATATAAATATTAATAATATTAAAATATAAATATTAAAATATTTATTTATTCATTAATAAGTATATTGTCCTCTTGAAAGTAATTTCCCTCAGATATAATACTGTTATGCCTGCGTTTTTTCAATCCTCAAAACATTTCCGAAACGCACTTTTTGATATCGCCAACCCTCCTCTTTCGATTTTTCTTTTATCTCCTCAATCGTAGCAAAACGCTTTAATCGGTATTTTGAGTTTTGGTAAGAGGAGAAAGTCAGCGAGGGCCAAATCTAATGAATACGGTGGTTGAGACATGATTAGGGTTTTGTTTTTGAGCACAAGCATGCGCAAACAGCGCCCAACTTCAAGGTAGCATTCCTTATGGACCGTACGACCTTGTGGCAAAAGCTGTAAGCAGAACATTTCACTGAACTTGACGTGCTTTGTTTGATCTGGGCTCTTCTGCATGCTTCCATTGTGGTCATTGGGATTTGGGTTCAATGTCATAGCCATACAGCCATTATTCGTCACTAGTTATAACCTTTTTCAGCAAATCCAGGCCGTTATTCACAACGTTCAACAGGTCTCATGCGGCCTTGTTTTTGCGCGACTAACCTTTTTATCTGTCCAAAACAAACTAACAATTCAAAAGGGCTGATATTCCCAAGATATATAACAGATATGAGTACCAACATAATAGAAAAAACGTGCCAAAGCCGAACATACGTAACTCATGACATTTGACAATAAATGATATTTTTTCATCACACCTCGTACATATATTTATATATATGGAAAATACAATTAAATTCTGTGCAGCTACCAATTATCATCCTGTCATATGACTTGTCGAAAATAGCACAGGAAAGTACAAGTGACGTACATTAAAATCTTTCCACTGCCATTCTTAAGAGTTTCGGGAGCAAACGAATTATTCATTCAGTATATCGAGGCCACAAGAAAAACTATAAATCTTACTTGCTTTACTTTTAAAGGTATCGAATTGAAGACATATTTATAAAAGCTGCTTTTCCAAAAAAATGTTCTACGGTAATTTAGAAGTTGGGTGTGATTAGTGTAGCGCAGAATACCAGTCGTTATTGCCAATACATGAAACACACTAAAATCTTTCACACAACTTTCGCTGTTGTAACATCTTAGACAGGCAATTGAAAAGGGGAAATACAATTCGCCAGAGATGAGAAATTGGTAATTTAAAACCTCAGGGTTAAAAAAGGATTTTGGTGAAATAAAAGGACAAACATTATTATGTTTTATTTATTTATATTTTTCTTTTTGGCCAAACATTGCAAATTTAAAAAATTTATTGCAGATTTTAGATGCCATTTCGTTAATATTTGTACTCTTCCTCAACTGATAAATCTAATTTTTTTTAAAAATGATGTTACATAAACGAAAGAATAGAAAATACAGACAATTAGTTATTTCTGCGTATTGCTTTTTAAAAAAATTATAATTTCAAAAATTATCCTTCAACTGATGTCATCGTTTTAACACTGAACTGGAGACGGGACTTAAGCTGTCAACATCGTCCTTTTCGTTCACTCTTTTTTCAATTCGTTTTTCTATTCTTAAGCTTTCCGTTACGTATCCTTTTTTCCAGTTGTTATGTTTTGTCCTCAATAGAAAGATGAGTGTTTATAATTATTGCAGACTAAAAATAATTAAGACACGTACAGGTATTTAGTTATTTAATAAAGGTATTTAATGAAGTAACGACAATTGAAGGATTTGCTCAACAATGCTTGGGAATGTTTGAATGCATGAAGTGTGAAGGATTACAAATTTCCAAAATTTCAAAATTCCTTAATTATTTTTAGACGGCAATAACTAAGCATGTGTTCACACAGGACGAGTCTAAATTTTAAGTTTACTGGTTTTTAGACAAGGGAGACGAGTACACAGCAGCATTTAGTATCGATACGTTTTATTTCCTTATTCGTAGTATAAAGATGGAATATTCTCGTAATAAAGATTATCATAGTGTGAACGTAGACTAAGAAATCTAATCTTTTTTCAAGCGCAAAACATAAATTTCTCTGCTTTTCAAAACTTTTCCATTATTTTTTAAAAACTCTCATTTACTTCTCATTGGCGTTTTATGTGCTTTGAAAATTTAAGAAATTTCTTTCCGTGTATTATTTTACATTATTTTGTTTTCATGGCAGCCTCGTATTGAGTCGCAATAATTTTACTTGCTCTTTTTTTTTAAGTATCAGCCATTACACATTAATTTCCATTCAAAATTGCACGAAATATTTTTTATTGAATATATTTTATAATTTTCAACTGCCTTTAAAACTTGAGGAAAAAGTGACATGTTTGGAAATGTGCCTGTGTAGGGTACGTGAATGTTTGTGAGTGAGTATACTTAAAAGAAATATTGGTTTAAATGATGTAATTTTATGGTTGAGGAGGTTTTATTGATTGCCAAAGTTAGTCTGCTTTGAGAGCCAGCTATTTGCATAAAAGTAGTTTATACGAGCAGTGTGCCAGGATATTGATTGTCATGGCCTGCTGTCTGTTCTCTGTGACATTGACAATAAAAGATGAGCAAAAGTGAGCCGAACTTAATTCCACTTTTACAACAACTGAATCGAGTCTCTCTCATACTTTTGAAATAAAAACTTTATACGATGGCCATAAAGTCACATGCACTGATTGAGTAGAATACTTTAAGAGTCCTTTATTGATTTAACAAGTTAAATTTAAAGTCTAAGCACTTTTAGTTTAGCAAGCAGGAGGAAACAATAAAAGGAAAGAATTGGAAAGAAAAGAATTGGGCATGCTTGTTGCCAAATTCCACAGGAAATGTAATCTTTTTAATTTTAATAAATCATATATATGATGAAATAAGCAGTTAATTACATTTTTAATGGGTGCTTCTCATCAATAATAATGATGTCATATTCACATATCATTAATTAAAGAAGGATGAAATATTTTTGTTTTTTTTTATTATAAATTTTTGGAAATTTTAGTGTGCTTTTGAAATAGAAGTATGAAATAGTTTAATAAAATATTAGTAATGGGAGAATCGACAATAAAAATTACTCTCTTTTCGGAGTATGTCCCCCAAAAAACCTTAATGAACATTTTAAAAAAGAGTTATTAAAATTTGTAATCAAAAACTTGATTACATTATTTTTATAGGAGGGCTGTATAATTTTTCATTGCAAAAGCTTTCTCTAAATTTCAAGTGGCCGGTTCACTAAAACCAGTACATTTCAACTGAAATTTGTACCACCAACTTAAGGCATTTTCCGTTAATATTTTTTTAATAAAATAATAATATTTTTTTCCGAAGAAAATTATATATATTAAAAAGTTATTATATTGATAAGAAAAAGTGGCTTTGGGAGCGAGCTATTTGCATACAAGTGGTTTATACGAGCAATATGCAAGGATATTGATTCTCAGGACATGCTTGCTGCCTCTTATTTGTGACAGTGGCAATAAAATACGAGCAAAAGTGAGGCAAATTGGTATTCACTTTCCACTTCAAGGGGAGTTTTTCTCTCTTGAAAAACTCTCCTTGAATATCAATTTTAGCTAACTGCGTTAAAAGCAATGTTTCATAAACTGAAAATTTCAGAATGGCTCTGTTTAGTTAAAATCGCATTGAAGCAATAAATTATTTTTATACTTTTAATTGGTAAATAATGTAAACTTTCACTCTAAAAGCTTTATTTAGTTAAAAAAAAATTAAATAAATTTAAATAAATTAAAAATATTTAAATCACAATTTATTTCCTACTTTAACTAAAATCACCATTCCCTTACGCCTTCAGGTTTTCCAAAAAAAAAATATTCTTTTGAGTTTTCTCGTGTACTTTAATGACTTTTGCATTAACGTTACTGAAATGTTTTAAGGACGAAAACATAATCTCGTATTCACATAATTACATTTGCTATCCTTCGCCGGTATATCGTAAATGTGTTTTATCGATAAATTAAACCAACGAAGAAAACTGTCTACAAAAAGCAGCTTTCATGGCTAAAAGCTGTTGAACTCAGTTCTGTCTCTCTCCTTCTACAGCCTCAAACTTCGTTACTAAATATGTATTGTGTATGAGGTGGCGGCATTTCTTGGCTGCTGGCCCAATTATATAATTTAGAGGGGAAATTACTTTCTGTGTATTTACCATATAAAATTACAATTTACGATAATTAAATTTGTTCACACAAATTTCACATAAAATTGTCACTATTCGCTATTAAAACAGGCAAAATCAAAGATTTATTAAAAATAATTTTTTTATTTAGATATACTATCCTTTATAAGATTTATGTTTTTTTTTTTTTTTTGTTATCAATATTCTTAAATTTGCATAACTCTACTGAGGAGAGGTGTTATCCTTAACCAGAAAGTTAAGTGATCAAAACAGTAGTTTTAACATTTTGCAAACAGCTTACATGACATGAAGTAACTTACAAAGACATGAAAGTAGAATTTTTTCAAAAACATCTGGTCGAGCATATAAAAATTTCTAACAAAAAATTTGTTGTTTTACCTTTACAAAGACGTCTACTTATTGCATAAGTCCTGTAAGAATATTCAAGTAGTTCCATATTTATTATAACATTTTGTTGTTGTGGTGTGGTGTGGTGTATCCTTCAAGCTTTTCTAGTTGCCGGTCATTTTATATTTATTTGGTATAAGTACATCGGTTTAGAATTTTTAAAAAAATATGACGGGAGGTCTGCCAAGCTATCAGAAACTGCAACAGTTTCCAAACCATGACGAATATAAAATTTATAAACAATTTTAGTAGTAAAATATTTGGCTGAGTAGGTAAAGAAATCGTTTTCCTAATATACTTGCATGTAATATATTGAATTCTGCAAAAGCTGTTATTCAAGCTTCGTAAGAGCGATCGATAACAAAAAAGCTACATTTGGCAAGCTGACGTTTCCGTGCAGCAAGCTCTAGCAAGTCATCATTAGATGCTTAGCGGCAATTTAAATTAAAAATAAAAAGTAAATTTATATAGGAAGTTTATATGCAATATTTTGACTCTGGTAGAATCATCTTGGAACACGCAAGGCAGTATCATAAGGGCGAATAACGAGCTCTATTGATGCAAAGTTTCCAACAATTAATAAGTATTTGGTTCTAACAAGGTATCAGGACTTGACTTCTAACGAGGATAACAATCGATTTATTGCGCAAACAATTGGGTGGCAACTTTATTTCATTTTCACTGGCACTCTTGCTCGTTAGATTTAAAGCCTCTGGATAACTCTTTAGGCTGACAAATTACCCTTGACGTCGTATAGTTAGATTGCATGACATAATAAAAACTTGTCCTGATCGAATGGATCATGTAAATCGCAGCCTCGGCGGGCATGTACCTAAAATCATATCTAAAGAACAATTTCGGTCAAACATTTACTATATTATAATAATAAAAACTATTATTCCACGCAAGTAAATAAAAATTTCGTCCGTCCGTTATTAATTTTTTTTTACACTTTTGTGTGTTTAATTTACGTGGTACAGTACCTGAAGTTCATGTTTGCAAATGTTTATGTTGAGCAAATGTCAGGAGGGGATAATTGTCTTAGTGGCGATATATATTATTTCGTATAACAGATTATATTTGATTTATTAGTTAGTGTTTAAACTTTCAGTCTGGAGAGTGGCACACAGCATCACTCATATTTAACTACGATTCTGTGATTTTTCTGATTAAGGATAACAGCTCTCCTCTAAAGAATCATTCAAATTTAAGAATATTGATAAAAAAAAACCTAAATCATACAACGCATAGTAAATCTAAATAGAGAAATTATTTTTAAGCCAAACTTATTTCATTATCAAATTTATAAAATATAACAATACGAAATTTTTCAAAGCAATCTGAGAAGAAATTGCCAACGTGTTCATTTACCGTACGTGTGAAAAATTAAATTAATAAACACTTAAGCAAAGTCGATTGCGTATTAGGAAAGCTGTTGTTAAGTAGTTAAGTAGTTGCGTGGTAAAGTGGTTTTATTTTAAAAAGTTCTATTTTAGTCATCCTGCATTCACATACTATCAAGTTCAAGTGTCTGCTGCAGTTTCCAATGGCAGCACTCAAATCTAAAGTTGTGCGAGAAAGTACGAGAAAGTTTTTCTCAAGTTTAATGCGACAAGTGCCAGAAGGATTAAATTCAATTTACACATTGCATAAAAAAATTATAATATAATTAATTTATTGCACATCAGACTGTTAGTAATTGTCTGCAGAATTTAAAGAACTAAAAATAAAATATGTTTGTTGTAAATTCTTACATTTCGAAAAAAAATTCAGTGCTTAATTCATCTTATCCTAAAAGCACTTGCACTAAGTAAAATGATTTAAGACCTTAAAAGTTCATGCCTTCCCCCCATTTCAGCTGCCAGTAGATGTAGTTTACAATTTAAATATTTATAAACTTGTCTTGCTTACGGCAACTACTTCTCTTAGAAAGTGAAATGGAAATGAAAAATTAAACAAAAACTGCTATAAATTATAAAAAAATTTTGTTTCCAAAAAAAAAAAAAAAAATTCAAGATAAATCTTAAATTGAAGCTGCTAAGAAGAGCTGAAATAGCAACAAAACTATTTCCTTCAAACATATAAAAGGATAAAACTTAACATAAAAAGCAGCAAAAGAAATAACAAAATCTGCTGCTTGACAGGATCTGCATGGAATATACAGTGCAACTGAAACAACACCAAATAAAGTCAACAACAGAATGGAATGATAACCTCAAATGCACAAAAAAAAAAAAAAAAACTGTGAGCAAGATTAACATCCGTATCAAGGATAATTTAAAAACAAAGGCAGCAAGAAGTTAATGTTTTGTGTTCCACTTTTTTAATATTTGCATCTTTTGTTGGCAACAAGGATAACAACGATATGCAACAGTGCAACAGTGCAACAGTGCAACAACAATTCATCCAAACAAACAACTGTGCATAAAATCTGTCAACCCTAATGACACTTTTATATGGCATACGTTTTTGTTTCCTTGCGCAAGTCATGGTGTTTGCATGCAGGAATGTACGAGTAGATCTCTTTCTCTCACCAGATGCTGTGAAAATGCATGACTAAATGAGCCGCGATTTGTGTTGTGGACTTTATTTATGAAAACTTGTTTGCAAAATAGTTTTAGGCAACAAGGACGAGAACATTTTTCAACTTAATTTTAAAACTGCTTTCGAGGATTTAACAAACAAAAAATATAAAATAAAATTGTATACAAAAGTTTAATGAAAAGTGCCAGCATGTTGCTTTCACAACAATTTATGTAATATTTTCTGAAATGTAAATGTAACATTTGATTAATAGATGAAATATCACTTTAATATTAATGCATCACTAAATCAAATTGTAAACAACAGACTTTTTCGAATTTAATTTTAAATTCGAAATTGCAACTAATCAATTTTTTTAGCTACATTTGCTTTTTGTACCTTTTCAATATCCTTTACAAAATACTGTCCCTAATGAAAATCCGTTCGTGCACATGCGCAGTAATTATCAGATATTTATTTTAAATTTCCTTTAATCTTTTATTAATTTTTGTTTAAATTCTAGTATTTTAAACAATATTTAATTAGCTTTAGACTTAGTAACGTTTTAGTTTTGATTTTTATTTGTTTAACAAAATTTATAAAATATTTTTTTTCGGGTGGAAAATGATATTCTAGAAACATTTACCAACGACTTGGAAAACTTTCATTGACTTGCATTCACTTAATAGCCGCGGGCTACATATCCTTTAATAATTTCACTCCTACACGCAACATATGAAAGACACTACGGCATGAAAACTACATCTATGGGGAGGGCGGTTAGTTGTTCATAATAAGCACACTAACACACACATATCATGGCATCAAACTGCTGGTTAAAAAATAAAAGATTAATGAAAGCCGCTGCTGAAGTATTGCTGGCAGACATGTAAAACACTTTCCAAGCATTTAAGTGGAAAATGAATTCCTTGCAGGAAAAAGGACGAAAGGTAGCTTACGTTTGAATGTATGCCTTTACATATTAATAATATAAGTAAATATTGGTCGTCATGCTAAATTAATTAAACCGCATATATTTATGAAAATTACAAAATGTTGTTAAAAAGCAATATTTTTATAAAATCGTTTCAGATTTAAATCAGTAAGAATTCTTTTACATAAAATTACTTTGTGGTTTTATGGTTTTTCAACATTTCACAAACTCTTTGTTTGCTGGTTTTAATAATTCCTTAAAAATGCTAAGAATTATGGACGTGCGTAACTCATGAGAAGGTATAGAAGTGTGATACAAGTATGATGAAAGCAAACACAAGAGGTCATCTAGAATATATTCATCTGCCCAAGTGTTCCAGATTATAGTGGATGATCAAAGAGTAGCCGTTATTTTAAATTTCAAAGTCATACAGCTCAGAAATAATACACTTATGCCAGCGTTTTTTCCAATCCTCGAAACACTTCTGAAATGCTTTTTATTTCACCAATAGCTCC
The DNA here is from genome assembly GCA_963402855.1 of Ormia ochracea. Lineage (NCBI taxonomy): Eukaryota > Metazoa > Arthropoda > Insecta > Diptera > Tachinidae > Ormia > Ormia ochracea. Next base: position 67,988,567 of record OY727105.1, read on the forward strand.
TGTTCCGATTTCTCTTTTATCTCTGCAATCATAGCCAAGCGCTTTCCTTTAATGGATGTATTTAGTTTTCGTTCGCCTTTCGCGTCTTCTGGACGCTCCCATTGAGATGATTGAGCTTTGATTTTATAACGCAAGTTTCATATCGAAAACATCCGTAAAAATTCATTGGCATGAGCCGAACGATTTATCAACATCATCAGTAACCCCTCTAGTAGTGATGCGACGATTATCACTGCTTTAGTGTTTGCATTGGTAGGGCGATTACGACGAGCATCGTCATTGACGTCTTCTCGGCCTTCCTTAAACCGGTTATACCACAATTGAAATTGTGTTCTGCTCATAGTAGACTTACCAAGAACATTTCAAATGTCCTGGCACATTTAATTTAATTTTTTACATAAAACTTAATAAGGTTTCTTTGATTCATTTATTCGAATAGTAAAATATCGAAAAGCACACCAAAACACGACTAACCTTTTTATCTGTCAAAAACAAACTGACAATCCAAAATGGCTGATATTGCCAACATATACATAAAGGCAGAATTAAGACAGAAAAAAATATGCTCACGAAATTTGATCACACCTCGTTTAGCAAACATCTGGACGCATGCACCTGCCTTCGCTACTCTTCTGTGGTAGTATTTTAAAGCGAAGTTAAATCTGTAAATGCAATGCTGCTAAAAGCACCTTCATAATGCACTCCATGTGAGTGGTATGCCTTGGCTTGCAGGTCTTTGCAAAAAAAAAAAGATATATACTATATGCCAGCTAGAAAATATTTTCTCTCTCTAGAATATTGTACATGCAACTTGTTTGCTGGTCAAGTTTAAGTGACCACTGACTACAACTCCATAACTTTAGTACTCCAACTACGATAACACAAACGATATGAAAACACATGAGACAAAAGTTCATAAGAATTTTTTTTTATAGCTTTCGAAGCATACTTACAACCATTCACTTTCCATTCCCTGTCAATGGCAGTGACACATGCAATAAATTGTATAGATAAAAAAACTGAAATATTTGGACAGATGATAAATAAAAACTAAGGAACATTCACAGAGGGTAGATTTGTCTTGTCATGCTTGTGACTGTTCTGTGTCTCACATCGGTAAGTACTGGCAAGAAGTTTTAATATTGAAAAGAATGATATAAAAAATTGCTGTGCTTCCCGATTTGTTAGGAAACAGTAACGAACATTAATGGCTTTTTATTGGCAAAAGTTGACTTTAAGCCAAGTTTTGCACTAAAACCTCGCCAAAACTCAAATAAGAGGATTAAAAAAAGGATATGATTAGTTGCAGGATATGATTTTTTATTAAATTAGAAAATTTAAATTTGGTGTTTAATAAACAATTTTAATATAAATAAATTGTAACAGATGTACTGGTTCAATTCCCATTTCACCCCCATTTTGTATTTTTGAATAATTTTTTGTTTATATGTTTTTTTTTTTTAATTTATTTATTGTTTCATATTACAAACAGATCTTTGGATTTTTCAGTTTTTTATTTTAAATAGAAATGACGAACAAAGTTTTATCAATTTTTATAAGGATTCTATAAAGAATGTTCTTTCGAGAAGAGTATAAAATGGTTAAAATTGTGTCACAAGCAATTTCAGGGTTTACCATGCAGCAAAATAATTTTTCTAATAAAAAACAGCTGCCGCCAGAATTAAAATCATTTAATTTACAGCAGTTTCTTGAATGAAACTGCCTTCAAAACGGATTTTATTTTTAATAATCGCATTTCAGCAATCTGTTGATTAGCAATTTGAAAAAAAGCTTTACTAGCATTTTATTATGTTATATATAATTAAAGTATAATATTAGAGTATCAAACACCTAATTTTTCTGTTTATAATGGGGATTGAACCCACTCATCAGAAATATTGAATCATTAGAAAGAAACACGTAAAAGCCCACAACAAATGCCTCAACAAAAATCTACTTGTTTTTAACACGTCTTTCTACATCAGTCGACATTTCTTTCCTTCCATTAAATATTTTTACAAACTTCATTAGCATGTAAATGTTTCATTAACTTTGCTTAAGTACCACTTTAATTCCAATAAACAATTATATTTATTATAAAGTAAACATGAAATCAAGTTTTCCGCACTGGCATTCAACCAAAATGTTCATCCTTCCTCAGTTTACAACCGACAATAAAAGGGTCTGTCACAGACAAGGACTTACATGTAATGAACGGTGATAGTGATGACAAAGTTGGAAAGGGTGCAAACATCAATATGGGTACGTAGGAAAATAAATTAACAAATGAAATCTAAAAGCCATAAACAACACGATACTCATTCCATTCAAACTGAATGAAAACTGAACAGAAAGATAACAAAAGGAGTAGTTCAATTGAAACGATTAATATTTTCTTAATAATAGCCATGGAATATGGAATTACAAGGGAAATGGGAATAATGAGAAGCATACAGAAAATTTGCCTTTGGAAATTACACGGTGTGGAGAGAGTTTCTTTCGCCCCCCAATTTCTTTATAATTTCTTTAAAAACAATTCTGAATACAATAATATAAGTATAGTATAATCCACCCTATTGGAGGTGTAATCTTTCGATCGATGCCAAATCGTTGTTTTTCTCTGTGGTGTCTTCAATTGTAGCCACGATATTCTCAGCAGAACGCCAATTCTCCCAAAAACAGTCAGTATCTCATGTTGTGTCATACTCTTCTGGATGAACAAAATCCCGTCATATTTGCCTAGTTGATGTGGATCCCAGGCATGAGTATATTTTCCTTACAGTGGCCAATTAAAGCCAGCGTTGCAGCCAGCCATTGATGCCACTATCATAAATTTTGTATTTGAGAAAAAAAATATTTCCTTAAAATTTAAAAACTTTTTTTTTTATTGTTAATTAATTTATAGTTTTAATTTTGTAATGGCATTTACTTTTAAATAAAATAATATAATTTTAAATCATTTTGTGCAACTTTATTTTGTACAATGACGCTCATAAGAATGGTGGTTTTGCAGCCATGTAGCCATGTAGCCATGTAGCCACGTAGTCATCTAACTGTGTATTTAGTATATTCATGTAATGTATTTTTGCTTAGAATGTATTTACTCTTTAAATATAAAGCCGATTTTAAGAGATTGTAGGCTTTAAATACGGTTTTTGTTTGTATTTTCGCAAGTATTTTCTTAAATTTGAAAATTGTAATTAAATTGTATACAAACAATTTTTTTTATTTCAAAGTGTGGTTGAACAATAATTATTTATATCTATATAAGATCCCAAAAGTGGCAATTAAGTTCTATAATTTATTATGCGAAATTTATTATAGCAAACAGCAGCTTCAAATGTTGCTAATTTGGTTACACAGTTTGGTGGTGTCTATAAATAAAATCTACTGTGTTATGAAGAAAATTAATTATTCCATGTTATTAAAGAGGAGAGCGACTCATATCTTATGGACATGAATTTTATGACTGCTTGTTGCACCAATAAGTAGCCAGCCGGTCTCCTATCCTTATCGCTCCACATCTTCACATCTTTAGGGTCATGTTTTCACGAAGTTAACAAAAAAAAAAAAAGGTCTGATAAATATTATGAAAAAAATGATTTATTATTCCTTTCAAAAAGTTACGTGGCAAAATATTTTTATATTGCCGGATTACAGCTTATCGGTCTCTCTTAATATCCTTGAAACACACTGTTGTCATCAGGATTTTTAATAAAAAAGCGAAACTTGTGTTGTGATGACAAAGCCCATAGGAAGCTCGTTAAAGCAACCCCGCCACTCTTAGATTTTGATTACAGAGCAGCTTTAAGTTTAAAATAATTTTCATTATTCTTTATTTTTAACTTCGTCCTGTAGTCTTAACTTCTGCTTCACTGAAGTTAATTTATACAATCTGTTTTTAGAACTATCACTACAAACGTCGTTCAATAATTTACTTTTCCTGCCTTCTACATGGAAACGTACAACTTAACGGATACATCTAACAAACGGATACATATTTAGTAGTTAAGCGAAGTACGAAATATTTTCTCTACCTCTTAGTAATTGGTAACAATTTATTTTTATATGCAGGTGTAAACACATTCGTGCACGTTTATAAATCGTTTAAGGAACATACCCTCATTCTTACATTCATTTCAATTTATATTTACTTAATGGTATGTTTGAATAGATATATGCTTCATACATATGTATGTAAGTGAATATATACGTGTACAATATACAAGTAAATATTTACTTTTTTGTTTTCTTTTTCTTTCTTTGTTACTTAATCGGACTTTATTTTATAGATTTCCTTTTGACCATGTTTTACGAAAGAACACATATCGCCGTTTGCTCATTTATCAGTGCATATCGCCCCTTCGTATCAAAATAGTCATATTTCAATAGAATAACAATTATTAAACGCTTATTGGTGTTTATTATACGATAACTTACTGGTCTTAGTTGGATAGTTGTTTCAGCTTCATATTATCTTGAGCTATAGTTTTGAAAATTTCGAGTTTTATTCGAGTGAATAAAACGAGTGATAAGTAAAGGAGACGATAATATCCTGTTCAGATATACAGCTGAAGCATTCAACACGATTCTCATAATTGCACAATAGAGTAATTTATTATAAATCGCTTTATAAAATGAATCAACTAGCCAGTGCTAGTCCTCCGAAGCTTTGTTCATCCTCCGACTAAATCGCACCGCTTATCACATGCGGCTTAACTCAAATCAAACCGTTTTGAACCTTTTCAGAAAATAATGTTTCTATCCGAAAAGAAGAGCATTTACTGCTTATTGTGGACTATAAGTTTTTATTACAAATTCACTCGGCTGAGTGTGCTACAGAGAGTACTTACACCACATATAAGGATATACATATACAGCGCATGGTATATACTGTATATTTGCTTATATCATTTTCCTTTAATTCGCAATTTCATAAATTATAGAAAAAAAATGTATTTTTCACTTATCATGCATTCTTAACTCAAATCAAACAGAAAATTTAATCGATTTTGTGATATTTACAACTCCGTAGTAGACATATTGTTCGGTTCGCACAACTTTTATGAAAAAATCTTTATATAAAAGAATAAATTGAAATACTATTTATGAATCTGTTTATCTATGCAAAATTGCAAAATGAAATTTGGCACTGGACAATTCAATAAGAAAACAGCAAACTAAAAACATTGAATGGCAATAAGACAAATTCCATCTTATCTATCCGTGCGAACAATATACCCTTAATATCTCTTGGGACTAAGCCATAACAGCACACGCACTTACCACTTACCTACAACCAACAACAAATTCCAATAGAGTTAAATGAGTGGACAAAATTATTTTTCTGCACAAATTTTATATATATACATATTATAACAAAATATCAGTTAATACAAATCTACATCGATTTAATGCGCAAGTGAAAAGAACATTTTCTATAATTCTAACAGCAGAGAAAAGTTTAGCATTATACTAAACTAATGAATTTAAATGCATAAAATCTTACTTTATACGTTCCCGAATTTAAATTTAAGCCGATTAGGTTAATTTTACAACTACAGTGAAGACACGGACTTTATTTATTTAATCATGTATTACATCCATTCCACTATCTTTCCTTTTATTTACTGCAAAATGTCCAGTTTCAAAGGATATTTAAGAATCATTTAATCTCTTTATAAAAGTATTTTCTTTACAAATTGGCCAAAAATGTTGTCATTAATTTAAAGAAGGGCCATTTTGACCATTCAGCGTATTAGTTTAGACTGAGTTGACGAATTTGTCTATATAAATTTTAAAAATTATTTGAATTAAATATTTAAGAAACTACGTAAATAAAAAAAATAAAATAAAAATAAATATAAATATAAATATAAATATAAATATAAATATAAATATAAATATAAATATAAATATAAATATAAATATAAATATAAATATAAATATAAATATAAATATAAATATAAATATAAATATAAATATAAATATAAATATAAATATAAATATAAATATAAATATAAATATAAATATAAATATAAATATAAATATAAATATAAATATAAATATAAATATAAATATAAATATAAATATAAATATAAATATAAATATAAATATAAATATAAATATAAATATAAATATAAATATAAATATAAATATAAATATAAATATAAATATAAATATAAATATAAATATAAATATAAATATAAATATAAATATAAATATAAATATAAATATAAATATAAATATAAATATAAATATAAATATAAATATAAATATAAATATAAATATAAATATAAATATAAATATAAATATAAATATAAATATAAATATAAATATAAATATAAATATAAATATAAATATAAATATAAATATAAATATAAATATAAATATAAATATAAATATAAATATAAATATAAATATAAATATAAATATAAATATGTTTATGTGAACAGTGATTCAGTGTGGTTGGTTTAGATTAAACAGAAGAAATAATAACAAAAAATTGAAAAATGTCTGGTCGTGGTAAAGATGGCAAAGTTAAAGGAAAAGCAAAGTCCCGTTCAAATCGTGCTGGATTACAATTTCCCGTTAGCCGTATTCATTGTTTGTTGCGTAAAGGCAATTATGCTGAACGTGTTGGTGCCGGAGCTCCAGTATATTTAGCTGCCGTTATGGAATATTTAGCGGCTGAAGTTCTTGAATTGGCTGGTAACGCTGCACGTGATAACAAAAAGACGAGAATAATTCCACGTCATTTACAATTGGCTATTCGCAATGACGAAGAATTGAACAAATTGTTGTCTGGTGTAACCATTGCTCATGGCGGTGTTCTACCAAATATTCAAGCTGTGCTATTACCCAAGAAAACGGAAAAGAAGGCTTAAATTCATCAACGTACATATATAAATTCATAAAAATCAGTACAAACATAAATATAGACATAAATATAAATATAAATATCAATAAGCCGTACCATACAATTTTTTTACGTGAATCAAAATTATTTTGTCAGGGATTCGTAACAAATATTTCATTTCCTATAAATGTTGGTTAGCAAAGCATACGGCTACCATCCCTTTACGTTTCCAATTACACCTCGTTCAAATACGTTTTTCGAACTACTACATATGTGAACGGCCTACAATTCACAGTAATCAGGATTAAAGCATACGTTATCGAGGTCGTCCTCTATTTAGAAACGGCAATGAGATAACAAAATTATGTGCGAGCACAAAGCAATTGTTTGAAAAAATGTAAGTTTCTTAAGGACAATTAAAGAAAATTGAATATGAAACAAAACGATATTATTATAGAATTTGTAATTGCAACATCGTTTTATACATCACTGGAAATAATGTCATATTCATATTTTTTATTTGTTATAACAAATTTTTATATTTTTAAACCTTTTTATATACATTGCGAGCTGAAAAATTAATGCGATTGAAAGAAAAATTACGATACGCCCACATTCGTGTTAATTCGATTGACATGTAACGTAATTTATTGTCGTGAGAATATTGATACGTTCATAAATGTAACAATTTGGCCCCACGATTTTAAAGCCTTCATTAATTTATATAAAGAAAAAGCGATTAAAATTTAAAAAGCTTACATTAATGAACTATTGCTAACGAAGTGAACCACTAAGTAAAATCATAGCAATTCATTTCAAAGGCATTACAATCCCAAAATAATTTCTTCTCTTACAATTTATATTAATTCATTTCCAGTTTTTTTTTTTTTTTTTTTTTTTTTTTTTTTTTTTTGTATTGAATTCATATAGAATATTCCATATATAAAACTTGTTTGCAAGATTTCAAAAAAATTAAATTTTACGATCTAAGCGACAGTCTCAGCAGCCAGTGCTTCTACGCATATTATAATTATATTTATTCAATTCTAAGTTCAAGCAATTTCAATAAGATTCAGAAACATACCAGTATTACTACAACTCAAATTACATAAATAGTTTTTCCATAATTTCTATTTGAAAAGTATAAATAAAAGCAATAAAAGGAACTTATCGAAATATTTGTTTTGGGATTAGGAAATGTTCCTCACAGAATGTTCATTGTATGAACAATAAAAATATTAAAATTTTTATAAGTTTCTGAGTGGCAAAAACAGTTTTTTTAATGCGAATAATATAAATATATTTTTGATCTGAAGCCAGACGGTTGTAGTAATTGCGACTGACAAAAATACAAAGTGGCAAAGTCTATTTCCTGTTTTATTTCCACAATAGGCACACACTCATAATAACACATTGTGGGCATGGCAATATGCATATGTGATTTCATATGTTTGTGTGTGTGTATATTCAGACAAATCAAATTCGTACAGATGTTTTGTTTTCTAACAACGAATGTTGATAACAACAACAACACCTTAATTATATATATACATTGCGAAAGAAAAACTTGTAAATATAAGCCGCCTACATGTAGCCCCGAATACAATGAAAAATATTTTTTATAAAGCTTCCTGAAGTCGGAGTGATAGTGTATGAGAAGGAGATATATCGGTATACGTGACCCTAAGCAGCACCGATAATCATTGAAAAGGCTTCGACGTTTCACCCTAGAACTGAGTTTAAGGTCCATGAACTCAAGGCAGTTCCCATTATCCTATTTTCTATGGAAACAAGAGATTTTTCCAAATCGAATTTTTGCTCCATTTACGAGCAACATTTTATAAAAGTAAAATATATAAAACTTTTCGAAAACTGTCTCACAAAATTACATATCTCACATTTCCAACCCTGCGTTAACTGCAAACACTGTAAAAGAAAAAATTTTAGAAAAAAAATTTAGAAAAATGTATAACAAATTTTACAAAGTAAATTATGTTTTCTATAATTAATTTAAATTGTGATTAGCACAAAATTAAAAAAATTTCGAAATGTGGGACCTCAAATCGGTTACAAGATATAGAAACGACTCTTTATGCGCAGTTTTATTTGTGTGAATAAATAAGAATATTAACTTCGAATGTATTAAAGTCGTTCTGAAGTTATGCTTCTTAGTTGTGCGAATGGTGTATTCAAAAACAAAAAAAAGTATTATACTTATTATTTCTCGCCTTGAAAGTGGTTTTATTAAATTTTTATATGTTTCTGCCAAATTTTATTATCAACAAATATTTCTTTAACGCAATAATAATGCGCAATATTTTAACAACATAACGCTTCTGTAATAATGGCCCACTAACACACATAAAAATTAATAAATATTTTTTGTAGAAAACCATTATTTTTACGGGACTGTGTTATTTTTCATACACACAATACAACATATGTATGGAGATGTACGTTTTTTAATTCAATTTCTTAAAAGACTAGAATGGAAAACAGTAGAATGTCACTATGCTCCAAAAAATTTTATTCAATTAATGTTTTTTTCTTTCTTGTCTTTTTTTTTTTTTTTTTTGCTCCTGCCATCATGAAGTTGTGTGAAAATGAAGCGAAATCCATTTACCCAAATGGAATACAATATATTCTTAAGCACAAACACTCCCTTAAAGAGGGGGGAAAAAGTTGTGAAAAGTCTGTTAAATGAGTAATAAGTTTAACACTAGCGAAACCTGTAAAACTGCTTTAAGGAAGAGGAAAAATAATTGCGTTAAAAAAAATCACTTTTTAAAGTTTAATGAAGAAAATATAAAAAAAAAAAAAAGATTTTATGGAGTGGAGGAAATTTTTACAAATCGCTTGATAAATTTAGATACGCTGCCACACACTTGATTCTAATAATAATTTATAACGTGTAACCGATAGTTCGATACTTTATCTTAGATGTCGCAGGAATTCCAAAAATGGAATTCAAAATGTTTGGCCATTTAGTGAAAGTTAGACGATGCTTTTAGAAATAAAATCAATGCAGGTAAAATCTCTATAGAAACTTTTATTTTCGTTTACAAACAATGAAAAGATGTGCTCGATTCATTGAAGTTCTTATATGTGTACATGTATGTATGTATTTGCATTAGTATTGGTGGTCATAGTAGTTTTATACAAAAGAGTTGATCAAATGGTTATAGACCACATGTGCCCAGCATTTCTGATGACATTGTTTAGAAAATGCTATTCGCGATACTAAGCGACAAGATCGTCCATGTTATCGACGATAACATGTATAAGAACACAAAAGTAGAAACGTAAAACGAGTAATTCGAATAATGATGGGATAAAGTAAAAAAGTCTCCTTAAGATTATTCAAATCTGATTTACCTAACAAGTGTGCTCTCAATTAATTATTTTGGAATTTGTTTCCAGAGAACGCAAAAAGTAAGAAAATTAAAGGAAAAAATAAGAAATTAAATTTCTATAGTTTTATAAAAATGTCTGAAAAGTGTGAAAGGCTTTATTGAAATGCTTGTTACAAGTAATGCATGATTAGCTGAACTTTTTTCGACCATCTCTCAGTCTATGCAATATGTTACGTGTTAGAATTATCTTAATTTATGCTTAAAGGCATTACTTTAAATATAGAAAAATATTGATCTGATCAATTTACTGATGACAATACAGTAAATGGATCAGAATATTATTCGAATAATAATAATATTCCTTTAAGCGAAGAATTTTGACACGTTCATACAAATCTATTTGTCATAGCAGTTGCCTAAAAGTGAGTCAACATTCTTACATCTCTCAACCTCTTGCATTGACTTGCCATAATATTGACTCACTTTTAGGCAACTGCTATGAAAAATAGATTTGTATGAACGTGATCACAATTCTTCGTTTAAAAGAATATTAGTATTATTCGAAAATTACCAGCACAATAACAGAATTTGCCTTTGAACTTTTATTAGCAAAAGTCGATTGTCTTTTTAGTTTGAAAGACAAATCCGCTCAACTTAATTGTCTGTTTATGAAATTTATTTAAAGCGAAAAGCCACGATAATTAGACGTAAAAACTAATAACTCTTAAACTTTTCAAGTTACTGAAAGCATTTAACATATAAAATAATAAGAATTAATAATAATTAAAATAATAATAATTAATATCACTTTAAAGAAATGCATGCGAACACTGATACAGGCCGCCTAATTGCTTTGCCATCAAAATAAGAATCGTTTAGGATTTACAGTCGATCTTTGCTCAAAATATTGTACACCGCCCACCCTAACCTAATGCAAATAGTACGAACGAAAAGTAATACTCAAAAAATTGATCAAATTCTCTGTTTTGTTAAAACTTCTCTACGCCAATAAATAAATCTTCGATTATACGAGTCTCGAACTAGTATTGATAGACTCTTAATGTTCTTCAATTGTTGTTGACAAGAAATAAACTGCATTTAGTGTCGAGATGATGTGATGTCGACATGCACTTTCATTAATATCCGTACCTGGCATTGCAAATACGATAATAATGAAAAAGTCTTCTATAATCCTGTCTAAGCAGCTTTTTTAGAAATTCTTTTTACAATCAATTATTTTGTGTGTGACGGAAATGTGACTTCTGTAAAAGCACACAAAGACTGAGCTTTAAGGTGTTAAAGTACCAAGTGATATGAAATCAAATCTTGATTCAACGTTATTAATAAAGAAATGGAAAGTAACAAAATACTGAATGCAATCTCAATTCTAGTTCTGCTAAAGCTGTTGCATGTTCGTGTGTTTTGCATAGGAGGTTCCCATTTTGACATTTTAGAGGCCTGCTTAGGGTGTTTTAATTTTTGTTTTTTTCCGGGAAAAGCTCTAACATCTGCTTGTTTGCAATCGAGCGTATTTACTTGCATGAATAAAAGGTAATTTAGAAGCAATTAGTATATCAGTTACTACATTGTATTTGTATGTGTAAATATAAGCTAAAATAAAAGTGCACACTAAATGAAAAGCAGCAAAACCATTTTCGGATTTATTCTCTATAAAGTAGAAACACTTGACTATATATAAATTTTCTAGAATTTTCTCTTATATATATTTGCTATTTATAATTTATATATAATATTGTATAATTTATTTAGTAGTATAGCTTTTATTACGTTATCAATATCTTGCTAACAATTCCTATAAACTTTTAGCTTATAATCAATTAAGAATTAATTGGGGTCTATCTGAAAAACTTGGATCCATCTTTAAGATCCTTTACTAGATTTAAATCTGTAATTTATTTTTTTTTTATTGTTTCAAAATTTGTTCCCCGAGTGTAGTGTCTTGCTGATCAGCGGTTAGGAGCTCTTTTGAGGGGTATACACAATTGCATGATACCGCAATTAATATAACCTTCGCCCTTCTCTGTACTCTGTTTAGTTACCATTGCAGTACAGTGCAGCATCTCGTATTGTTTCTCATTTTTCAAGGACCACGGATTTATAGACTTCGTACCAAATTTCGCATTGCCACCACCAATTGTGTCTTTAAAATTACAGCATCGTCTGATTATGACTCTGCCCCCTTTTGGGAATCTTTTGTAAAATAAGCCTGACGCATTGCATGACCCATTTAAAAGGTTTAATTTAACTTCACTAAACATCAAGCAAATTAATCTATTACAAAACATTGGCTTCTTCTTTCATATACTTTTGCCCCCTTTAGTGGTGACTCACAAGCTTTTGTGTTGTTGTGTTGTGTCAAGCTTTTCTTTACAGTTTAATATTGTGTTCATATCAGCTTATTTAGTCCAAGGTTTGAATTTAAAAATTCGTAATATTAATGCAACGTTATATATGTATATTTTGGAAAGTTAATTCTATTTCTTATATTTAAATCTTAATGAATTCCTTGCAATTTTGCAACTTTGAGCCTAAGAAATTTTTTAATAAATGATTTAATAACATTATTCAATTACCAGAAATTCCTTAATTAATTAAAAAGTCTTTTGAAGAAGATCAACAGTCCTGCGGCATTAATACTGATTAGCACTTTTTTAGTACACTGGCTGAGCAAACAAAAATAAGTAAAATATTTGAAACTATTAATGAAACTCGCGCAAAATGCCACCACTATTAACGTCATTTGCTTACGAGTTTTCATAAATAATGAGACCGTTTGTTACACGGTAACTTTGAGGTTGAATAATTAACTGGTTTTACGTTTTAGATACTTAAATAAAAACATACTCGTTCATTCTATATGTATATAAATAAAAGCATTTAGTTTACATTTTATTTTACTTTATTTCACATTCTCATACAATGTCAGAGAAAGAGAAAAATTATTTAAGGCATGAAAAACTGTTTTCATATTATTTTCTAGCAGTAATTTTTCTAAAAATAAAACCCTGTTTTTTAACTCTCTTGCTTGTTAAGATATAATGGCTTCTCTAACTTCAGATCTATTCCTTTTCTTACTTTTCTAATGAGCGCTTACGCATTTGCTTACGTCTTAACAAAATATGTACGTATCCGAGCATATTAAGGTGTGCATAAATTGTTGTATTTATAACATTACATTCTTTCAACATTTTAAACATGCTTAAAGTGCCGCGACGTTATGCACTGAAACAATGGTATTCTATAAAGTTTGTACGAGTATGTTGCTGTCATTATATATTTATATATATATTTGATATCTTAAGTTACACAAAAAAAAAAAAAAATTATTTTGTTTTAAAATAATGCGTGTTTTTGAAATCCGATTCCTGGCATATGCAGACCGAGCTTGATTCTATCAAATGCCGTTCCAAACAAATCTAGATGTATGGCTTCGACACTCGCTAGAATGTCGTCACACTCTAATGACTTCACTCAGCTCAATAAGCTGTGAATAAGCTGTGACACAAATAGATTTTGTAATAAATTGTCTGTTGTGGTCGCGCTGTATTGTTGTTACTAATTTCTGTCGACTTTGACCTTTACATGACATTATATAGAGATAATTTTTTTTATTTTTAAGTTAAATTTTCACAATTTGATTTTCACAATTAAATCGTAAAAATTTTTTAATTAATCTTATTCTTGTCTCCGTAGGCAAATGAATAACGGCCAGCATACTAAGCCGGAGCCCGTGGGTGTAATTCTTGCTGACAAGCCAAAAGCTTTGCAGGTTAAACCAATTACAAAAAAAAAATAATAGATGTAAAGAATTTTTTTAATATTATTTTATTATAGAGTCTGGTATTTTCATGGTCTGCATGGCATATCTAAACAAAGTTGGTCTTCAGAGCAACCTAAGGGTTTTTTGGTTAACAGAAGCATTACATTTTATGCAGAAAAGACGTAGTTAACATCGTTCTGAAAAAAGTGCTTGGCTTCGTTACTAGCCAAGATATGGCAGAATATTTTATATCATGCAGAGGACATTTGATGGAAGGAATTTAAATATATAAGTTGTTTTAATTTCCACTTTTTTCACAAACGTAACTAATAATGCCATCAACGCTGGCACGAGTGTACGGATTTGGCTTAAGCTCATACAATATTTAATAAATAAATAATTAAATAAATTATTAAATAATTAATTAATGGCATGCACTTTTTCTAGTAGTATGAAATTATTATATTTTAATAATTATATTAAGCTACGTAAGCATGTTTTAAGCATGTCCGAACTGACTTCTTTCTTTTAAAAAATTTCTTCCAAATAAGCTAAAGAGGAAAGTAAAACAATATAAAAATTAAAATAATGACAAAATAATTAGATTATACATCATATTTAATTAATTAAATTAAATTTAATTTTATTTAATTTTATTTAATTTTAAATTAAATTTAATTTTATTTAATTTTATTTAATTTAATTAATATGTGATTAATTTAATTTAATTAATTAAATTTAAATTAATTTTATTTAATTTAATTAATAAATTAAATTCACAATTTCAGAACGATGTTAACTACGTCTTTTCTGCATAATATGTAATGCTTCTGTTAACCAAAAAACCCTTAGGTTGCTCTTAATTTTTCTTAATTAATTAAGTATTAATTATTTAATTAATTACTTAATTTATTTATTTAAATATTTAAATAATTTAATTAAATTAATTAATTATTACTAATTCTCTTTAACATTTCAATCCAGTTTCTGTAACGCATCAGATTCATTTCATAAATGCTTTTTATTTTTTACTTCTGTCTAAGCAGTTCTAGTTAAGCAGTATTTGAATTTCACGGTTCATAATTCTTAATATGATAACTTTTTAAGAAATTTGTTGAGAAACCCCGAGCATTCATATAAATATTACGTAGTTGTCTATATCATAGAGCTTTCAACAAGCTGCAACTAGTTGGTGTTTCTAAAAGAAATTACAATAACCTGCTCAGCCACGCGCAAACTGAAAACGAAATAAAACCATAATGCCATAACGTACTGCACCTACAATTCATCTATTTTTTATATGCTCCGTTTACTTCCACCCATCATAATTTTAAATTTGAAGTAATCAGAGGAAATGGCTTGCAATAAACTGTTTTTAATTTTTTTTTTTCTGATAATTTTCCTTTTTGGAAACAAAAAGGTAATGAGTAATCACTAGTGTTTGTTATATTTTCATACCCTTCTTCGAAAAGGAAGGAGGGAAGAACATTTATAATATTGATTTGCGACCCTATAAAGTACATATATTTTGGATCCTTATGAGAAGGGAAGTTGATTCAACTTTATACATCTCTCTGTCTGTCTCTTTGTCCTTTGTTGTATAATATCAAAAAAAATTTTAAATCAATCCGCTTCAATTGTATTGCCAATTTTTATATATAAAAATCAGCAAAAGAGGGATATAAATAAAAAAAATTTTGCCAAAATATTATTTCACACATTCGCATTTAAAAATGCAAGAAAAATTATATGACAACCGCACCACTTTGTTTGCATCCATACACCCTCTTTAATTTCACTAACAGAAGTACGTCGATAATCGATTATATTTTCTTCCATTTGCGCTTTTCTAAACTTGGAAATTATATTATTATTATATTTTTAAAGCCAACCCACTCATGAAACCCAGGAGGCTTGTGCCCCATGAGTTTTTATTTTACGAATACGGAAAATTAAATTACTGAATTTAAGAATAGAACTATTTTCATTCAGACAAATATGTACCGAGTGTTGTAATTGTTGAGTGATCTTTGGAACTCATGTAAATTGGAAATGCATACCCATCCATGCATTTGCGTGTATACACGTGGGCATATGTATATATGTGTGTGTAACAACATTTCTTAATTTTTGTAATATTGTTTATTTTAATTTTCTTAATATTTCTTAGCAATGAGCTATACAAATATACATACAAAAATAGCTTTGGAACATATTCTTGGCGAAGGGTATATAAAATCCAACACTGCCGAGTAGGAGTTCTACTTGTTTCTATATATTTTCTAAAAGAGATCATGTATTCAGCAGCGGAATTTTAGTATTCTTATAAAAATTTAAACAACCAAATAAAATTCTGTTCTAAAACAAACAAACTCAAAAACCTTTCTATTATTTAATTTATTAAAGCCATAATCTGGAATAATTAAATATGCTTTAAAGTAAACAAAATATATAAAACATTGACGCAAATTGTACATGCATTTCAAGCTATTTAATTTTATATAAAATGGTTGATTAGCTAAAAAAGATTTAAATTCTTTTCAAAAGCGAGTGGAAACGGATTTCGTATCTGCGAATTAGAAAATATGAATTTAAAAAATGTTTTAAAAGTGTTTTTAACGTGTGTTTTATTACTCCTGCTGGTGGCACGTAGCAGTCAAGTTCCACTTATGGTACAGATCTTTAATATCAAACTTTTTAGTTCTGACTGCTGCCCATTGCATGATAAAATCTGATATAAAAAAGTATTTTGCGATGGGAAGTGTTAAAAAACGCACTGATGAAAGCATCAAAACAGCCATTGTGGATATCCTTATTCCAAAAAATTACAACGCAAAAACCTTGGAATTGACCCCTGACAGCTGCGTAACAGGCGGGTATACTAACCATTATACCATCGAGGGGCTTGTTCAATTAAATAACCCTTTTTCATCTATATCAAAAGCAGTTATATGCAAAGAAAGTTTGAAGGAACGTGCTTCCGTGCTACTTTGCGGCTGGTGTAATAAATTGAAAGGATCTAAAATTTTATCGAAGATATTAAAAACTCTTCTAGTTACTGTGCTGAGTCATCTCGCATGTGCCGAAAACATCAAAAAAAAAAGGAAAAGTAGTAGTGACAAAGTCAATGTTTTGTACTATAAGCCACTCTCGAGATACAGGTATGTGGCGTCTCTTTATATGGTATTATATCGTGGAACTTCATATTTGATGTACCTATTAATCATAATGTCTATACAAATTTGAAATATTTAAATCTGCGCTGGTGCTCTGTACTAGCACTTTAGAAAATACAAACAGCAGGCTACACCTCTCATTTGTCAATTTAATTGATTTTTAAAATAAGAAAACAATATTATATGTTAATATTAATATCGGGAATTGAATTCGCTAAAATCGCAAATAAAGGGTATTTTTTACGGGCCCCATAAGGAAAACAGAGAACGAACCCGTCAAACATGGAAGTGTTTGCAAAAGTATTGTCGTATAAATCTTTCAAATGTAATGTAATGTAAATTATTTCGAAAGATCTTCTCTTATCAGAGAGAAATCGTTTCAATATGAATCCGTTATGTTTTTCTATTATTAAATTACTTAACGATGTATGTATGTATTATCGTATTTTTGAATTGTTGTAGGCCTAAATAAACAATTAATTGAAATATACAAATATGTGTATAAAACAAACGCAATTAGTACAACAGAATTATATATGTATGTAGAATGTACTTGTGTATAGAGGAATATGCACACATGCACATAAAAATATATAACATATACATAAACATATGTAGAAATTGTAAACAAAAATGGAAATATGTAATTGAAACCGCAACGTGTATCAAACCAAGAACAGCCGTGACGTTAATACGCACTCGCTTACGAAATTATGTACGTCTGAATGTGTGTATGCATTAACAATAATTAACATGCGATTAGTTTGTAAGTAAGTAAAGTGTTTGAAAAATGTAATGCAAAAGTATTTAATGACCAATATTGATAATTCGCGATAAGCTTTCTGTAGGGGCACCCCTTATACATATAAAAATTTTTATATACACCACAAATGCTATACACGTAAAGCACGTAAAGCACGTAAAGCACGTAATATTTTATCTGAAACGAGCCATAGCAACAGTTTATAAAATTGATTACTTTCGTTACCATTTTTAAAAAACCAGACATTTGAAAAACTAATTAAATAATTTTAGGTTTTAAGAAAAATGATTTTTAATTGACATTCTGTTAGTTATAGAAATAATAAAAAAAAGTTTGGACCATTTCAAACAAGCCTGGAGTTTAAATCTAAAAGTTATGACACACCTGTGAATTTCATTCTAAAATATACTTTCATAAATCATTTTAAGCTTCGTATAGTTTTACAAAAATTTCCCTAGATTTGAACAAACTTTCATAATCATGAGCAGTTGTAATTTATTAAAAATACTTGTATTCAGAAGAATAATAAATATTTATAAAATGTAGCACAAAATTGCTTTGTGCGTTATTGATTTTCTCAACTTTCAATTAAATTTTATAAAATATGTTACTTATACGTGTATATTCTGTTGTCATAGAAGTATTAAAGCATACAATATGGGCCTCTTAGAATTAATTCCAATAATAATTACAGTGCTTATATACGGTCAATATTTATGTATGTAATTCTTTAAATATGAGCTAATCGAAGTTCTTAGCATGTGGCCAAAGTGTGGGCTATTGTTGTGATATTATAATTACCATAGTCAGAAACATTAATCTTATATCTTCTTAAACATAGAAGAAATATTTTGTACTATTAAATATTACGAGATAAGTGCATAATAATAAGGCAATTATTACACATATTGCGTTGTTTTCATGTATTTTATTTGTAATTATATATTATAAAAGTTACTTTAAAGAAAGTGACAAAACTATGCTAATTGGACAATAAATATTAATAGAAATAAATTTCTGCCAATGAAATTTATATGGGAAAACCCCCTTTTTTTATTAACATATTGAAAGACACACTTTTACTTAAATTTCTCTAACTTTCCTCAAAATTCTAGCAGTTTTTACCGGTACTAGATTTTTTAAAGTACTATATTTAATAAATAAATATTTAAATTTTTAGTATCTGTAATTTCGTAATTATTTAATGAAATAATATTTAGCTGCTTAAAATTATACTCTTGTAATTAATAATGTATATCGGCTCTTTGCAGCTCCCGGGCATGTACAATTTGTTTTTAATAGAAGCCGCAGTCTCTGACAGATTTTATAAATATAAATTACCCAACAAATTTTCCATCTTTAACACTATTAAACAAATAAAGACTTAAAGAAAAGAAACATTTACGATATTAAAGTTACATTTCATTTTAGAACCGCTGGAGTAGCAAAATTGCTTCATATTATAAATAGAGAAGGAGGCACCTTGAAAGGCATCAGTGCTATTTCCCTTACAAGATTAAAAATATATATATAAATGTTAAATATAGTTTTCAACAAAATATCTGCAATGAGTTACTTGTAAATTCACACATTCATATAAATTATAAAAAACTATAAAAATAAAAAAAATGGTGGAGAATTTTTCACTTTTTCTACGAATTGTCTCATTGCATCTATACCACATTGGGCTATTAAGTTCGATTTGTGGAACTTTTGAAGTTGTGTTTGTGAAATTTTTTTGAATTATATGACTATACAAAAGTAATACATTACTTCTGGGAGGCATGCGACTTCTAAAAAGAAACAATTGTTTTCTAATGATAATATTTTAAGTTTTTCAAATTACAGCTAAATACTAATTAATTTAAATAAACTGACTGCAATTAATTTTTAGCGATAAATTCGCTTGAAAAGTAAACGAATTTAATTTAATTAAAAACATAGAAATTTTTAAATGTTTTCTCATTTGAAAACTGTTTTTATACTTATTAAAAGAGAATAAACAAATTTATTTATTTTAAAAAAGTACTCTTCGGTACCTTTCTAATGATATATAATATGTTCTTCAACTTACATCACTTTTAAAATAGTTAAAATGTATGCACTTAAAAGTGACTACTACGCGCTTCTAAAATTACCAAAACTTTTTTCTATATAAACAATGCAAAAGCCACGAAAGTCGCAATGTTTTGTTCGTGTATGTGTGTTGTGTTGTGTGAGCCAAGCAAAGCTTACTTGCTCAAGACAAATTGAATATTTAAACGAAATATAAAAGTGTATATTTGTGTGCACTTGAATCCATAATAAGGAAGCTTATAAATATGAACATTAACACAATAAACAAATCAGTTACTTTAGCAGAAGTTAATAACAACTTGAAAGAATTTATAAAAAAAAAATACATATTCTGCAGGACTAAAATTTATCAAGGCAAATCTAAGACAGTTGACGAACAAGATGAATTTTTGATTGACTATTAAAGTCAGCTAAAGCAAGCCTGTAAATAAATTTGCAAATGTTTTCAAAAAAACATGACAGTTTAGTATGTGTTTAGATAATATCTGCAGCCCCACGTTTAATGCAAGAAGTTCATATTAAAATATTTCTTTTTATTTAATACAAAAAAGAAAATCATTAACGGGTGCTTACAAATACAAATAATACCGAGGGGAAGAACTTATGATGCCAATTATATAAAAAATATTTAACAATAATGTGAGTGTTTATTATTGGACATTAAAAGAATGGCTGAGTTCTATAAATTTTAAACATAATATATATGTAGAGAAATAAAAAGATTTATATAAAATATCACTTTACTAGTGTTCGTGACTAGTGGCTACTAAGCCACATCCTTTCACTTCTGAGGATACACTTATACGCTAATTTTCATTAGCTCAATATCTTTTGAATACACTATCATTTATATATGTAAATGATAAATACATATGTTTATATATATATTTATTTATATATATTTATACACATATATATAAATATATGTGTATATTTTTTCTCATTTTTGCTCTAAATCCTTCTCATGCAGTTTCCTGTGGGTATTCGGAGAAAGGGAATGGTGGTGAGAGAAGACAGCTGGTAAAGAAATAATAATAGAAATATACACAGCTTTTCATTCAAAATGGAGTACCTGCTAGAGTTTATCCCAAATGAACCTGCACCAGTGTAATATTATCAAGGACCAAATTATTTTCACATAATCAATGCCACTAGCAAAATCTTTATTTATTATATGAAACCCTTAACCAGTTTTGAAATAAACCCTCCTGGTGTATTCCTTGGACCAACAACTCAAAGTTGATCTATAACTAAACCTTTGTATAACTGGTTTTAGATTACTTATACATTTTAGAAGCAATATATGCAGTAATATGTATTTCTTAAGGACCTTATGTTAGAGGAAATGCTACCGGACTACTACATACAAAAAAAGGGATTATTAAAAAACCGTATGCAGTATTAGAGGCAGAAGGGGATACTATATATTAAGATATTGTGAAAACAAAAAAAAAATTACAAACTTTATTACAAACATTATCACATATAACATTGAATTTATTCAAAATTGTTTAAATAAAGATTATCAAATTTAATAGAAAACTAATAGAGTACGAGGCATCAGCTTATTAAAATTAATCTCCTCGTACTTAAGGCATAGCAAAAATTCAAGAGAAAGGAAAAATTTATAAAAATAACTGCGTATTAACAGCAATAGAATTAAAGCCCGAGAATATACGCAAAGCATCTGCCGTTTAGATTCAAATCAATTAAAATACAATTTTTTCTTGTTTTTATGCAAATTAACTTCTAGCAAACTTGTCTCTGAATAAATGTTTAAGCACTTAAGTTTAGTTTAAGTAAAGATTTGTGTACACAAAACAGTATCAGCCTTAATGTTATTAATAAATATTTTCGAGAGGGAGGGGGTGATAATAAACGTGCCACACACAACATCTCTTCCACAGATGGCTAATATTCATTTAAAACTCATTCATTCAAAGGAAATAAGAAATGGCATTCACGTGACGAGAAGTAAAAAGTATTGCTTTACTGCAACAGCTGTTGTTACAAATGATAGCCGATAAGCAGCACATATAAATATTTAAATATATGTCGCAATTCCTATCATCCTTTACGTTTCTCCTTGAAAGTAGCAAAAAAATATTTTAGCTTTAGTTATTGAATAGAATTCGGCTAACGATAGAAAAGAGAAAATTTTTAAAGTAAAAAAAAAAAAAGAATTATTAATGCTTGAAAAATAATATTCTTTTTTACTCTTCTTTATGCAATAATGAATGAAAAAATGAAGCGAAAAACCTAAATTAAATAATTCGTCTTTATCAATTTCTTTAATTAATTTAGAATATATAATAATTATATATTTCTGTTCCCCTGTATCTACCTTTGCCAAACATAGGAAGAATGCCTTAAAGTGTTTGCACTGATACTTAAATGACTTAAATTCAGCAGTTCATTAAACTAATTTGTTTAAACTAATTTCTTAACATTCAGAGAAGTGCTTAAGGCCAATGAAAATTAAATAGATCAATTTATTTATAATAGAAATTATGAAAAAGAAATTGAATTTCCAACAAGGATATAAACCGAGGTGCATGGCACTTGAGGGCCAACGGATACATCCTTACATCCTTATGATGTCAAAAGATTATTCCTATAATTTTTACTAACAACTACGTCCCGTTCCGGTCTTAGTTGACAGCATTTAATTTTTTTTATTTTCTTTACCATAATAATAAACTGCTAACACAGAGTAAGAGAAAGGAGTGCATATGCACAGTTGAAAATATATTATAATCTATGCAAATTTTTCTATGGTAAATGTTAGGTAAAGAAGTCTGCCTGAAATAAAAGTTCATAATATTTTTTTTGTGACATTGAAAGGTAGGGAACCCATTGTAGTTGAGCAACCTATTTTCAAGGATACTATTTTGAGCCAAGGATACTTCAAAGAAAGTTGCTTAAGAACTTATTTATTGTCAGGTATGGTTAATGTGTAAATGTAGCTGTTCTCTCGCATTTATGTAAAGCTTTATATTTTTCGGATAAAAAAAATTGTGCTATAGCGCGTTATACATCAATAATTTTTATAAATATATATGTATGACTGCCATTTTTACTTCACTCAGTATGTTCGAGAAAAACACAATCCATTTTTTTCAATCCAATTTTTTTTATTTGCCGATATTTGCGATTTTTAAAACTTATAAAACAATATATAAAAATTTTGAATAAGCAGCAACCTTTGTAGTCCATAAGAGTAAATAATAAAGAAATAAATAAATCAAACAATAAATTTATATAATAAATAATAACAATTATTTTATATGAATCCTTTTTTTTTGCAAAGAACATAAATATGTACGTGTGTTAGCGCAGCCATCTAGATAGAGAAACATACATGAAGCATTGCGGAAAAACATACAATAGCATAAAAGCAAACTTATATTTATTTAATGAAATTTATTGTTCGTGTAAAATGAATACGTTTGTTAACATATATAGAGAAAAATAAGGGAATTGAATAGACACAATTTTTCTTCATTTTCCTCAAAAGGGATAAACTTACATACTTGGAAAGGATAATACGCATATATTCTTAAAATACAAAAGACGTTTTGTTTTACTAAAAATGTAATAAAAAATATGCTGAGAAGCATATTTATTATGCCTCATAAGCAATTTCGGAACTATAAATAATTGTATAGGGTATTCCTAAAAGCATGAAAAATATATTAACCTTCAAGTCGGATCATGCTAAAATGCAATAGTGTGGGCGGCTAAAATATCAGCATTGCATTTGCGATTAGTCCTACTGGACGAACTACGAGTATGTTCTAAAGCAGGAAATATTTATCTCTGTCTCTTAAAATTTAATACACGCAGTTTTAATGTATTGAAAGAGGAACAGCAATAAGCCACAAATAGGTTTGATACGTTTTTGGTAAAATCAGGATTTTAGTTTATCTTCTGCATTTCCTTAACATACAGATTATATATTTTCCTTTTTAATTTTGCCAAATTTTAGTTCTGTAGGCTGACAAGAGAAATTTTTAGAGATTCTGAATTATAATAACACAATTATTATAAAACCCTTGTTACAAACTATTTACAATTTTCATAATAATAAAAACTAAAAAGCTTTTCCGCTCTTTCGCAGTTACCTGACCAAAATTGTTATTATAATTTAAACAACACAAATATATACATATGCTTAACGAAGTACCACGAAAATAAGATAAAATTATTTACAACTGAATAAATAAGTATAGTTTTTACAATAATATGAAAAAGCATATAAATATATACAGTAACACTACACCGTCGCTTTTTTTCTATCATGTATGTAAATATTATGCAAATAATTACAATGGAAATAAGCAACTGAAAAACTTTATTTTCTATAGCAAGTATCCTTGTACAAATACGACTATTAAAGGAATGTTCATTATGCCCACAGTAAAAAAGTTTTCTTTTATAATCACAACAAGTGTCGTCGGCGACAAATTATATTCTCGGTATCCAAAATAAACACAAATAGTTTACAACGAAAAGGCAAACAAATGTTTCCATAACAAATAAATGAGTTGATGAAGCAACTGGATTTTAATTTATTAAACAGAAACAGAAACAGTTTGTGAATCTGTTTCATATTTAAGTTGAAAGATTTTAATTAATTCTTATTTCGAAGACTAGTTTACTTCTAAAGTGTGCTGATTAAATTATATTCAATGTCATTATAAAATCACTGGAATGTTTTATAAAAAAATTATTTCTTAATGTATTTTCTTCTATCAGAGAATTTTATTATTTAAATGCTTATCTTACAACCATATTTTCTTAAAAAACACACTTACATTCCTAGCAAATAGAATTATTTGTAAATGCCATATCCATGGCATATCATATATATATATATATTAAAAATATATCAAATTATTAGTGAGTAGGTTTTCGATAACAAGGATATTTAACTGCATTGACATTTCTGCTGCTATTGCTCGTAAATAATAAATTCTCCATTTCCGTGTTTATTTAATAATTATAATCTAGATAATAAATAATTAAAGAATGCTCAAAGCACAAGAAAGGTTTTGAATTCTAAACTCTATGGTTTATACAACTGTGTCGCTGACAATTTTTATATTGGTGCGTATACTTAATAATCGCTCAAGCGTCAATTCAATATTAAGTATACGCCACACCTTTGCTTGTCGTATCCCACAGTAAAAGCGTATTTAAATCGTTAACAAACTTTACAGGAGTAGGGTGCAATCATTTGGAGCATGTAAATATTTCAGATAATTCGGTTTTTTTTAGGAAAGTAATAGAAATAAATAAAAAATAGAGTGACCATGTTTAAGATTTTCAAACTTTCAGCTTTCACTCTTAAGCAGAGATTAAGTCATTATTAAATAGTTTCACCACAATTAATTCAAATCTAATCTTTCATTTCATAATAAAAGATTACAATGTTTAAATAACAAAAAAACACTAGAAATAAGAATTTAATCAATTTAATACAATTTTACTACAAATATTTAAAAAGTTAAGAAAATGAATTTATAAAACATTAGATATAAATTAAGGGGGAAGAAAATGTACTTCAAAAAGAAAAATGGTGAAATATCACTGGATTTAATAGCAACATACTTTGTCATATAGTCTTATTGCTGCGAAGTGTAGTTTGTTAATTTTACATAATTTATAAGTATTAATTAGATTGACATTAAATATGGGTTTAGTCAAGCCTTTTATAAAAAAAAAGAGATAAAAACTATTTTGTATTGATAAGGTTTATTATACTTCACTCTTATGCGAAGATATTTATCCTCAACAACGTGACCATAAAATTTAATACAAAACCACTCAACAAAAAATATATGCAATAGCAACTAGTGGAAAGGTTTACGAAAGGGATATTGTAAATTTATTTTCTTAAATATATTTAAGAAGTGGAAAATAATGTTTCTTATGGTTGTACAATTCAAAATAAAGCCCAATAGCGTCAATGTTTGGAGATATGGCTGGAACAACTATATTAATGGCAATATAAATATTTTTACAGCTTAACAGAGACCTCTATTCTGATATTATGAATAGAGTATGCATATAAGAGCTTAATTATACATATATTCCTTTAAGTGTACATATTTTACGTTAGTCTTCTTTCTTAAATGAATCTTAAATACACAAATGCCAGGAGTAATTTTGGGTTTTGAATTTAAAACATAAATAGCTCTACATATTTCATATTTGCCTTAAGAAATATTAAAATGTACACTTCATTGTACAGTCATTTTGTTATTTATATTTCAAAGAAAAATTATATGGGTTGAAATTTGCGTAAAAGCTTTTAGAAATTGAGAGGGTTTATAAAACTTACTTTCATTTAAATTTAATAAAAATTCCAATTTATTATTGATTTTAATAAAGCATTTTAAATAATATAAAATATATATATATAAATATATAATAAATGTTGTAAACCTGTTCTCAATTTTTGTTTTTAATAAATTAGACAATCCCCTGATGAAGTGGACAAAAATCCACGAAACGTTGGGAGAAATATGCAATAAAATTTAGTTTTATTGGCATAAAAGAAGTTCTGCCTTACAAGCTAAATACATGTGCAAGTGGCACATTAAAAAAAATATACAAAATAAAAACAGTTTATTTTCTATTCTCTCTTTATTTTTCTTCGTACGAAAATTGACTTTTTCACATATTTTCTCATATTTTACTATAATGTCAAAATAATTTTACTATTAACTTTATTCAATGATTTTTTTCAAACCAAATGCTTGAGGAATTGCATTTTGTAACGAAGCAATAATTTTATTTTCTTTTATGTATATTTTCGGCATTGAAAAGTGTTAATGAATTAAATAATAATAAAAGCAAAATATACTAAAAACCACACTAATTTTAAATTGATGAGAGCATATGAGTTTTACAAATATATCAAAAGTATTATTATTTTGAGACAGAAACTGTATGAGAAGAAAGCTTTTAAGTAAATTAGCTTGAATTTGTTGTATTTTTTATTTCAAAACATATTAAATTGCAGACTGCTTGTAATGCTGGTAAGGACTTTGCTGTAAACTGAGACCAAAATAACCAAAAGCTTATTTACACATGCAAAGCCAATTAATTGCTGTAGAAGCCATTAAATTTGTATTATGTTCGTTGCACTGTAATTTGCTAATTTTTTTTTTTTTTTTAATAATATTTTGTTTGCAAGGTTTTAAGTAAAAAGAAATATTGATGCCAGAGTTTACTGGCAAATTTTTCTTTTATATTATCAGCTTACACGTTCTTTTCTAATAAAACCTACTTCATTCAACACCATATAGTTAATATATGTTAATTCACTAATTTCAATATGATCGTGATTGTATGATTGATGTTACTTAAACTTATAATTAATTATAGTAATTTTCCATCTGAAAACAAATATAAAAACTTTAGTCCGGTTAATGAAAACTTTGGGATTCAAGAGCATTAGACTATAGACGGTGTTGAAGGTTGCTTAATCGTATATATATGTATACTTTTGACATATAAATATTTTTTATCTTAAAATATACTCCTGCATTAAAATAAATATTTTACTGGCTTTAAATAGATCACATGAAAATCATATCCTCATAAATTTCTTAGTTATGGGGCTCCAAATTTCTTATACAAATCACTGCTTTTCTTTGCAAAGAAAGAAGTTATAAAATATACTTTATAATTGATTTTAAAAAATTTTTTTTATTAATGTAGAGCACATAAACAAAAATCTGAATTGAAATTCTAGCAAAACCTTAATACAGGGTGCCTCCGTAGGCGAATGAATAATGCGCACCCTAGTAAACCGGAGGTCGCGGTTTCGATTCCTGCCTAGATCCTGTGTGTTTCCCTGCCGTCAAGTCAGCTTAATACAAATAAATAAATACACCTATACTGCTACTTATGCCTTCTCGTCCTTTGAACGTTTTTCCGTACTACCTTCTAATAAAAAAATGTTCTTTAAATTATTTTTATTTTCATATACTCATATATTGTTATTTATTTAATTTTCTTTTCTATTTCCTCAGATTTCAATGAAACTCTTTTTTAAATATTGAATAAAATTTCTATTAAAACATATCAAGTGTAGTGACGCCAATGTATTTATTCAATGTTATTTGATATTATAATTAATTCGATTTATTTTATTATCAATTATTTTTCTTTACTGGTTGATACTTTTACTTTAATATATTCTTTTTACTTTATTAAAATACTCATTTTTGCTTATATAAAAACTAGAACCCTTAATTGCAAGACAAGAGAATTTAATTTACCTAGCAGTTCAAAGGATATAAAGGAATACACATTTTTCGATTTTTATTACTGGTTTGAGACTGAATTAATAAAATTCGGATTATATAAATAAATTAATTACTTGATTAATTGATTTGATCTGACCCAAACTCAAGTGTCTTGCTTAAATTGTTCAGAAAAAATGAACACACAGATTTTTCTAGTTTTTAATTGGTTAAACATCTACTGCAAAGCAAACTCAAAAATGTCATCACTTTATTAAATGCTTCACTGATATTTTACGTTTTGCAATATTTTGCAATACTTTCGAAAGTGCTGTTTAAAAGTTTTTGCTCCTTAAAAACTTTTTAATAGAAAGAAATTGAACCAACCATTAAAAGACTTATTTGCAAATTTTGCATTTTTTCTAATGAATCCATTTTATAAACAAAGAACAGAATAGGCTGATTAAAAAATTCTTAAAACGAAATTTTTATTCAGCTGAAGTAAAAAGAAGTTTATTGGCGAAACTTTTGTTAAAATTTTTGTTCTCTAATTTTTACATAAGCAATTGTTGTTGTCACCTGGTTTTTGTTTACAAAATTCTTTCAAATTCGTTTAATGTTTAAAGTAGAAACTAAGAATGGCATACAAATCAAAAAACTAATTTTGATAGCATGAAGGTAGAAAACATATCCTCATGTCTAGGAAATATTTATATTAAATATATGAATGATATTCGTTATATACTATCTATTGATATTTGAATGCAATCAATAGTTTCATCCGCTTTTGATTTAAAGTCTTCAAATCTACAACAGGGCATTTTCATTACTTCACAAATAACCATATTTAATTTAAAAATTAAAAATCGCCTTATTAAACCTAAAAGCTCCCTCAAAGGCTTTCTCTCTGTGTATAGAATTTTAATAGTTCAATAGTTTCTTTAATAGTCTTTTTTTTAATTTTAATAATTTTTTCTAACTTGAATATTCTTCCTGCATATGAATCTAGACTTGATATTATGAAATTGCCGACTATAAAATGTAGACTTTAAAATTAAAACGTTTTGATGTGGATTCTGATTTCTTGCTGGACAAAATCTACTTTAATTTACCAACTAGACCCAATCGTAATTTCCAGCTGTTACATTTAAAATATTGTCATACGATTTAAGCTAACAGTGACTCATTTCGGCCACTTTGCTTAAATTTTAATAATCTTTATCACTTAATTTATTTATCTAGGAGTAAAGATACCTTAAAGAAAAAAAGGTTCCATTTTGAAATCGTTTAGCCAATTTTTCCTCAATTTGTTATTATTTTAGCCTGCAAGGACGATTTGCTC
Source organism: Ormia ochracea (assembly GCA_963402855.1). Taxonomy (NCBI): domain Eukaryota; kingdom Metazoa; phylum Arthropoda; class Insecta; order Diptera; family Tachinidae; genus Ormia; species Ormia ochracea. Next base: position 68,018,175 of record OY727105.1, read on the forward strand.
TATAGACTTAAATAAATAAAAATATTACTGCTCCTGTATAAGAAATCCTATTTCATATAGAATATAATTTAAAGCGTAGGGACTTCCGAATGGATTGTCTTAAAACTATGATTTTCTTTTAGTCTTTATTAACCGAATTTAAATAAATAAAAACTGTGTTATCTCTCATACGATTTCGTACATCGACATTTATTCAATACGGCTCGTTATAGATGAAAATAAATAAATAAAAACCAAAAACTCTCAGCAGAGCATAAAAAAAGAATTTTTCCAAAAAAAAAAAATCATATTTTAAGATATAAAAGCCACATATTTTAAATATACTGCTACTCTACTGGCTGCGAATCATTATTATATGCTTGCGATTTTATGAATTCTATAACATGTAGTGTTTACTGTTGTTGTTATTTCCATTGTAATTATTCGAGAGCATATAAACTTTATTTACGTGGCACTGCCCACTGCAAGTTTAGTTTTCGTTGTTACTAAACCTGCAAATAACATCTCACAAGCGGAAAATTCGTGAGAAAGAGGTTCTAGCCAAAATTTTCCGAAATTTAATTTGTGCATCCTGTTATACCAGCGATCATCACGAGGAAAGCGTCATTGAGTTACTAGTGAAATTGGTTTGATTGGCTTAAATAATGGAAGTATTGAATACTGTATAGTGATTAAAGTCAGCGTAATAAAGTATCGGAAATGATAATAAGCAAAAAGGAAACCACTGTACATAATCCTTTATGAAGGAGGTATAAAATATTAAATATTAAATATTAATATTAAATACCAATTTAATAACAACTAGAAATTAAACTAAACAAGATTTGATATTAATTTTGATTTCAAATTTTTTTTTCTTAATTAATCAACTATTTTTAAATATTGAAAATTTCCAATATTTATTAATTGCTTGTGATTGTGCAATTCATTATTAAAATAAAGTTTGTTGAATACAGCAGCCAGTGAAAAAGTGTTAAATCTTCGGAAACAGTTAATGCACAACACATAAATTAATTTTTAAAAATGTTTGATTTTAGACTCTAAATTAGAAGTATTCTAAATCTCTCCAGCTCTTATTTTTTATAGAAAACTTAAATGTATTATTTTTTTCGATATTTCGCTACGTCTTTGTGTAGCATCTTAAGCAAAATTATTTATTATAAAAATAAAAGAAGGTGAAAAAAAATTTGGGAAAAGGCCAAAAACAAGATATTTTATATGTATGACTCCAATCTATACACCAACAGTTCTTCGAGTATTACCTCTTTCGTAGCATAATCCAAAAATTATGTTCTCTTATGTCTTATTTCACTAGACACCTTTTTTTACAATTGTATAAAAAAGCAAAATCCTTTCGCTTTTCAACTTTTTTGCTCACGTATCATTGAAAAGAAAAAAATTCCAAAAAAAAAAAATATTTATTTTTTGAATAAGAGTTGTTGAGGTATTTAAAATTTTAAGCTCCTTTAAGTAAGCACAACTCTTTTATTTACATTTGCCGTTCTTAATTTGGTTATAATTTATAATTTTATTTGGTTAATTTATGCCAAGCAAGACAAACTTTTATTTACAATATAAATTTTTTTTTTAATTTTTATTAAATTTTAACACATAAAAGCACACAAACACACTCTCCTCGTACACACCATCTCGTATATGTAATGACATTTTAAAACACGTGCTTCAATGTACATTTGTAAAAGTTTTACAAAATCTATTGTATGCTAAAGCGAGAATTGTGACCGTTAGACAGCTTTGTAAGCTGGCGAATGCCTGTCTAAGATGAAACATTACATTATCGGGCCATAATGTAGGCGCCACTTGTTCTCGTTGTTTCGTTGTTGAAAGCCTGTCGTTTGAAAACAGCAGGAAGGCATTGTGAGCCGAATATAAACGAAAGGTTTTGTGTTTTAGCACTCTCTTCGTTTCTCTTTTATTTTACAAGTAAACTTGAGAATTACACAAGTGTAGCTGGCCGTGAGTATTAACTTTATTCAAGAAGAGTTCTGCTACCGTAAAGGAAAACAAATAATTTTGTTAAGAGCCTCAATCACTTGTATTACTGTTGTTGGTCTATTCTGTTCTGAATCCACAGTTGTTTTAAGTATTTTTAATGTTTAACTTTTTTTTCTTTACTATTATGAGTTTGAACAGTGGGACTCTGATGGGAACACTTTCCTTGCTCTGTATTAGCTTAATTTTATTATTTGTGTTAAAAGAACTCCATATATGAAGCAATTACAATTATGAAAACATGTATAGTAAATCTGTATTTATGGCTTTTAAAGCATAAATGAAACGTCTAATGATTGTATTATGTTTGAATATTGTACGAGCATATGCATTTAAAAATATTGACTGGCAGGAGCTTTACTTAGGTCCTTTATTTACGACATATATTTACACTAAAAACGAAGCCTAAAAATTAATTTTGTTTAACTACTCTTAATTTTAAACAGAGTAGAATAGATATATCTTGGAAACAGCACAAAAGTATTTGTTTCAGTGTTACCTGAGTGTAATGACACCTACATAATAAAAAAATAGGAAATATAGCAAACATAAACACTAAAAAAATCCGTTTACTAAAACTAATTTTGAAATAAGTGGAACTCCAAATAATAAGGAGCAATACAAACATATATTTCAACTGAACACAAAATGAGCTCCTGTAATGTTTAAAACTTGTACGATTTGTTCAAAAAAATTTGCTTAATCTGCAATAACTTTCTACTTAAAAATGGTCGTAACTTAAGCCTCGATTGCTTGATAGAAAAGAACTAAAAATTATGTCATTAATAAAAATTTAATAATATACTCGTACGCTCCAGTCACGTATTGAAATAATGAAGAACTTTTATCATATATCACGAAACTGAAATCTGTCAGGGGCGCTTTCATGGAGCTTTCAAGACAAGTTACTTATTCAAAATCTAGTGGCAATATTGGTCTCTTAGATCTCCTAAATTGGATATTCCAAAGGATACATAACAGCGTATCCCGCATAAGTTCAGTTTACATAAAAACTCAATCGTACCAACCATTAATACTATCAAAATGAAAAAAAAAAACTTAACGACTCTTAACAGGTATTTAAAAAGGGGATTTGGATAACAATTACCAATTAATTATGTTTTTTTTACTAAAGGAAAATAATATATTATTAATATTATCTTAATGTAAATGTATTAATATAAAAAATAATGAAAATTTAATTTCCAAATTTCATTATAAAAAAATTACCTCTTATAGCTCCTCCATTAGCAAGTTACGGCACTGTAAATCTATAAATACATGTGTGTGCGTAAGCCTGTAGCAATTGCACTTAATACTGGAAACTTAATTATTATTATTGTGTTAGAGAGAGAGGGAGAGATGCAGGAAGAAATTATTCATATTCATAACCTGCAGATGTAAACATTTTTTCTTTTTTTTTTAAACGTGACTATTCTAAAATTTTATATGAGATATTAAATTTTTAATGTGATTAATTTCGTTTGCATTTCAATACTGAGCAGATCTTCATAAGATTAAATTTCAGCCAGCTGCACTACAGAGAAATTAAATCGTATACGTAATAGCGATTAAAAATAACTCATTTAACTGCAGTTCAAATTTCTTTTGCACAAAAGATTTTTTTTTTAATATTATCCTTTAATAATATCCTGATTTACGAATAGGAAATTAGAAAAATAAATTTAAAATGCGTGTTTAAATGAAACAGCTTTTGAAAAATATTTTTTGTGCAGCTCTTGAAACAACACTGAATATAACAAAATCCTGCCGAACTAGAGTTTGGATCATTTGGCCAATACGTTGAATGTCCTGTTGAAAACATTGAAATCACCTCCAACAATAAATGTCAGTGCAAGAAATTTTATGATTATCCATATTTTTCTCTTCTTTCATTATTTTTCTCATATGTTAAGGACTTTGCATAATAGTTCCTGTTCAAGGTGGTCCTTAGGTATTTGGTCTTAATTTATTCTTTAAAATAGAAGCTTTACGAATAATAAAACATTTGGAAATAAAATATAAAGATTTTTTTAAAAAAAATTTTCCAAAAATTTATTTGGATGAAAATAAATTTAAAATAAATTTTAGAACATTTATGAATTATATTAATGTGTTGTTCCCCCTTTTTCTTAAAATAAGAAAAAAGATGATCAGAATGGTTATTATACGAATTTAAATTTTATAAATTTATTGTGCATATTTTGCATATCGTGAGCATACTTTTTTGTGATGTTACATTTGTATTCATACAGTTTCCATTATTAGTTCTGTGATCTCAATTATCAATTATAAAGAAATTTTTAAATAAAATATAAAATATTCCTGCTCAAGGATTCTTTTATGCGAAACGGACTAAAATGGAGCAGATTGTATATATTTATATAAATTGTAAAAACTCTTAATATTTTACTACAACAAATAATGAATATTTTTTAAAATTTGTTTTGTGTGCCTTTTTATTAATTTTACATTTGTGGAAAATAATAAAATGACAGAACATTCGATTCAACATAATTTAGATATAATTTCGTGACAATGGAAAACAAAGAAATATATTCAGAACAACATTTTTGTTGCTTTTTTAATTATTCGAAATAAATTGAAAACATGTCTTTTTATGTAAAGATAATAGCGTGCCTTCAATTATTCAACCTGCATTACACTGCATTACACACATATACGAGTACATTGTAAGTAGTACGAGTACATATTTTATTACAGGGAATAACTTACGCAGTAAGAAAATATTTCTTTTGTCCCACTTCTAATTAAAATGTTTTAGAATGGAAGGCGGGGGAAAAACTCTTGACAACCATGCAACAACACATGGAATTTATGCGTGTGAAGAAGGCACGCATACTGTAGTATTTTCCTAGGAAAATCAACTTCTTCAACTTAATTTGTGAGTATTTTTCCAACTTCCTCCTTTAATGTTTTGCCTTTATTGCTCTGCCGTTGCCTTGCATTTAGGCAATTTAATATTATTAGTTTTTCTTTGTTTTCCTTTCTCTTTGAACTTGCATTTGGACGGACATGAAAGTGTGGGTGCGGTGGTTGAATAAATAAATTATATATGAAATTTTATATGATATACAAGCTTGCACGCCAAATTAATTGTACTAAATGATGTGTGTTAGTTTTGGTCTGCAAGTATGGCTGCCAGACGAACTTAAAAAAATCTAGATAACAAAAACGGTTTACATTAACCTTTTTACTTTTATGCTGGTTTATTTATCTACATAATAAGTAATAATAAAATAATAAAAATATCTGGAATTTAAGAAGCACAATAATTCAAAAGAACTGCTTAACACCACAGAACAGCACATTTCAATATATTTTCAAGTCAAAAAAAAAAAAAAATTAATATGAGTTTCTATTAAAAAAAAATTATTATTCTATTACGTATTAATTTTAATATTTTAATTTTTTAGTAAATTAATTTTAATTTAAACATAAACATATTAAATAGAGTACGAGGTCGATTGGCGCCACTAACCAAAACTGTAGCACTCCGATAACCGCAACATGCATTTTTTTTAAATTACAGTATTTATAAGTGCAACTTTTCCAAAAACCAGTCTTGATAAATGCAACTGTTTCATAAAATTGAAAGGCATCTTCTCCTTGAATTTATTTCTTCAGAAATGTGGTCATAACAACTACTTAAAATTTCAGCAAATAAATCATCTCGAATGGAATAAATTAAAAAAAAATCTGTTATAAAAAAAAAAGCTTTTTTACACAATTAATTGATACAAAAGTCTCAAATTTGATGAAACTTCATACCGTCACAATTAAGACGTGTCAGAATGTTTTAATATTCAAAAAAACTGAAGAAGACGACCTACCACTATTTTTGTTACAGGATCAGAAAGCAGAAGAACAGGCTTCAATTATACCATCCATTTTAAATTTGATGTATATGAGAAAATTCCAGATTGGACGCAGAATATTATTTAGAGGAAAATATAGCTGCAGATGTTTCAGACGAAGGAATTCAAATAGATGATGTAATTTATTTCCTTGACATTTGACCTCTTCACGAGGTCAAGGAAACTGTGATGCCCCAAAAGTCTGAAAGTCTAAAATTCAAGCAAAAAGCTCAACATTGTTCAGCTTAAAATAATCGTTTAAAGATATTTTGATAACTAGAACTCAATTATGTACACATTTAAAATACTTGCTATTTGTTTATGTAAATAAATTAGAATTTTATTTTAAAGAAATAAAATTTAATGAATTTGAGCAAAACAGAGTTGTATTTTTTATTTAAAACTTTTATCGCTGAAAGCAACAACACCGATTTCCTTTCAATTGCACATATCGAGCTTGTACTGTATACACAATTTTGTCCACAAATGTCCTAAATAAAAAAAAATTTTGAAAATCTTTGTTGAAAATATTCATTAGATCTGACTTGATTATAATGTCAAAACCGTCGCAGGAGAATGAGGGAATCTCATTACGTTCTATATAAAATTTTTATATATTCGATATTTTTTTTAATAATTTTTAGCTATTCTCGCGATTTTGTTGGTTTTGATAAGATGCAAAAATTCTAGTATTAGTTTTAAAATATAAATATTTTATTTATGATATTGATTATTTTTATCGTGGCTAATAAAGCTACAAATTTTAAAAGTATTTTTCATAAAAAGTTTTCAGCAATATTTATGAATATTTAATATTTGTGAAGGCAAAGTGGCTGTCGTTGCACCACCATTGTACAATCGAATCTTCGCCTCGAAAGTTTGCGCGAAAAGATCATCAAAATGAGGTCAAGCTGGCAGCCATGGTTCTACTATAGTCTTATGTAGATATTTGTAATGCAGATTACTTACAAAAGCCATTTTGCTTTTCGTTATTGGAACGATATTTTGCTGCAAAACTATCAAAGAGAAATCTTATGGAATGACGAACTTTATTTAATTTAAATTATCAACAAAAAGAATTGTGTTTCCAATTTTATTGTGTGTCTTTTGACTTATTGGTAAAAAAGTTAATATCAAAGTGAAAATTAACAAAGTGTATTGTAACCACCGACAAAAACCGCTAAAAGATCATACTTTAATCTATTACATTTTATGTCGTATTACATTTATTCGGAGATTATACCTGTCGCGGCTTTGTTACATAAAAACAGAAAATAATCCCATTTTGTATTTTAAGTTATCTGGCGTGCTATTTTCTCTAAAGTCTCATTTTTTATGTAAATTATTATTATCTAGTAGAACATTAGCTAATAAACTTGAAGTGAATTCTGCGCTGGTATTTTCTTTATTCAAAAGCCAATTGGAACCATCAGCGAGTCAATTACCTCTTTTAAGAAAATGCATGTTAAAGAGTTATCCTGTTAATTTATTGAAATTCTGCAATAATTCCCTGATGATCGAAAATTTTTAAATTTTTAAATAACCGCAGTTTTTTTTTGAAGATTTTTTTCTTTCTATTGCCGTCAAAGCTTTACAACGAATTATGAATTATCTTGCAAACGATTTGCTTTTCCAGCATTCTCAAAGCGTATTCAAGAAATTATAGTTCATTATGATACTTGCCAAAAATTTTGAGAGAATTTTTAGTCAAGTTTACTTAGAGAACACGAAATTGTTTTATAGATTTTTATTTTATCAATATTTTGTTATTGTAATTTTTTTTTCTTTAAAATCATCTTTTACTGTTTCTAAAGCGGAAGTTCTCAATTTGCAAATCTTTTCCCATAAATTTTTCTTTTTAAATTTAAGTGACGACAATGGTAATTTTTTTTAAAATATATATTTTTTATCAAAATTATCTGGCACTCCTAATAGAGAGAGAGAGAGAGACATCACCCGAGCTTTTACAGTAGATATACACATCCACATATGTATGCATGTATGAAAGCTATTTTGTATGTAGGCGTACTTACCTTTAAATTCAATAAAGGATCTTATGTGTATATCGTCACAAAAAAGCAAAAGAGCTCCGAAAAGTAAAATTCTTCAAAGTGTAGTCACTACCTGGCACAGGACTAGGCAGGGTATAAAAACAAATATTAAGGCAATATTTGACGCTGCAGGAAAAACTTTTAAAGAAAGTTTAAAAAACTTTATGTACAAACTCAAAGAATTCGTAAATCAAGCTTAAAGCACATATTTTTTAATTTTTGCAAATATATTTTGAAGCAAACAGTGTTTCAAAGTCTAAAAAAATAATGCATTTTAAGTCTATTTTATAAAAATGTGTGGTAAAATAATGTAAAAAGCTCTACCATCAGCCGCTGTCAACATTCTCGTCCAATTACAGAATAATAATAAAGCAGCTTAAGATGAAGTTTAAAATGCTACTCCTAATAGAGAGAAACATCACAAGACTTTTTATTTCTATGAATGCTATTTTGTGTGTAAGCATGCTTACCTTTAAATTCAGTAAAGGATCTTAAGTGTATATCTTCACATGAAAGCAAAAGAGTTCCTAAAAGCTTTTTATATGATAAAAAATAGATATGATACGATTTCATTTGGAAGTGGGTGAAATAAGCATGCGGTAAATTTAATCTATAAACTCAACAAGGCCAAAAACATTTAAGAATCCTTGAAAGAGTCCTTTGAAAATTACATTTCTATACACAACTTGTTCGAGCTTTTTAAAATTTAAAATTTTAATTTAAAAAAAAAAATAAGCTTAAAATGAAAAAATTGGAAATAAATTTGTCTTACAAAGAAAAGTTTAGCAAAGAAACATTTTTTGCTTCTGCTGTAAATGTAAGCCTGTTTTCATTTTATGTGACGATATGTATGCGTATTCTTGCTTCATATTATTAGTGATAATGTTGTGCAAAGCACTCATAAGTAACATATTCGGATTATGAAATATAATAAAATTACCTTGATGATAATTTGCGAATAAGTATGATAATTTTAGAGACAAAAGTAAATTTCTAATGTAAGAAATATTTTAATTTTTGGTAAACATTTATGTTAATGCAAATCATTCAAGAGCTTTGGAGTTTTGTGGTAATTGGCTGTTGCGGGTTGTGGTTACTACTTAAATACTCTTTAAGTTCTTTTTGGGGAAATAAATTTAGAAGTACTTAAATTTAATGGCTTGGGAAAACTAAAAAAAATAATCACAAATAAAAATTGCAATCCTGCTGCCATGATGAGTAACTACTTTAGGGAGTCTGAATATAACAATTAGCATTGATAACATCCTTTATTGAGTATTAGGTAATTTCTATATGCAGTCCTAATTTACGTAGAACATCAGGGAGACTTTACCAAAAATGTTTTGAAAATTTTAAAAATTTCCAAGAAGTCAACATTGTGACTGGAATTTTTATTTGCTTGCTTGCAATCCACATAGACCATAATATTACTATGAACTGGCGGCAGTTACAAAAGTTAATTGTCAATAAATATAAACCAAGTAAAAACTTTTTGAATTTCTATTCAAATGTAAATTTATGTTAAACAAGTATAAGAAATACTTTTAATTATACTGGCTTAAGTTAGTACAATTCATTTTTAAATTAGTTGAATACATAATGAACAGCCTACCAAACCGGAGGACACGGGTTCGATTCCTGCCTAGACCCTGGGTGTTATCTTATGGGCAAACCATATTATGGGCAAAGCTTTGCGGGTTGAGTTGGTTACAAACAAAAATATATATTTGAAATATTTTGGCCAAATGAAAGCCGGAAAAGTCCAAATGTTTTGCGCCAATCGTTTATATCCAACTTTTAATCCAATTAAAGGACATTTAGCTTTTTTTCAGTTTTTAGAACTTTCCTTTGCCTTTTCCAAGAATTTAAAATTTATATCTAAATAAATAATTTCATCGAAAGCTTAAATTGAACGAACTCGTAATTAAAAATATTCCTTAGCTTAAAAAATCGTTCAATTCGAATATACTCTATATTTACTATATTTAATGAATAACAATTACAAATTCGAATTTATAAAATGCATGAAATAAATTATATTGGTTTTGTCTTTAATAAAATCAAATCCGGTACCAAAGTATTAGAATTCATTTAGAACTATTGCAACAATTACCTTCTTTGAGGAAAATTAGCCATAAAAAACCTCTACAAACAGAAAGTCTTTCTCAAATAAAATTTGATAAAACCACCATTACCAGAACTCTTTTTTCCAAAGTAATTCTCAGTGGCATCCTTTTACTTTCATATCGCCTACAATTGCATAGTCTTGTAATAAATAACATCTTTTAAAAAAATTCTTCTAAGAATTGATTTTATTTCTAAATCAATAATGTTTCCATTAAAGTTTACGAATAGACAAAGCATATATAAATGGAAATAGAATTACAGTAAAGTGTCCTTTTTTATTTCTTTTAGAAGTTCTATTTTATTACAGCAATACCTAGAAAGTTTGTAAAACACCCACAATGAAATTATAAATAAGGCTACACAAATCAGCCTGAGATTCACATACACAAGTGTACCCAACAAACATTTTCGACTCATTTCAAATAGAGATGTCATACTGGTCAATTTCTACCACAAGTAATGAATAATGAAAACTGAAGTCTCACTTTAACATGTTCTATGAAGAGTTTAATACACATGCTCCCCACACTCTGATCCAAAGTCCACTTCTGCTTCACTTATTTCTATTAGTTAATTTTTCATTTGAACCAAGCTAAATTCCCAACAATTAGTACAATTAGTTACAGCATAATAATTTAAAAATATTCATAGATATGTTGTTTTATCTGCGTGAAAAAAGCAGAGTTGCATTTTTTATATGAGAACAGCTGCTCCTCCACTGTAAGATAAGATCTATAACTATCTATGAATTCTATTGTAACATCAAAGTATAACATTATTTTTTAATTTTTGTATATAGTTATAGGCTATAAAAAAAAATCATATCGCTCTATTGCACAGTTTTAGCCGTATCGTTCAGTTTTCGGTACAATCTATAGAATATGTGAAAATTCAATTAAATGTACTCGCAATTTGAATGAATTTACCGAGATCGTCAAACTTTCTAACAACAATATATATTTTCTACAGATGTCTACATGACACCGCAAGACTTATAACTACCAATACGTGTATATATTCCTTTGGAACAATTGCTGTACTCGTTCTGGCACAAACCACTTACAAGCCACATTCATGTCAGGTAAGTTAAGACTTAAACTTAATTATATTTAAAATTAAATTTCCTCATATTTGCAACATTGTCTTTATCAAAAATTGGGCACAAGGCCAACTATCCATATTTGTGGAATAATTTAGAAGACTGCATCTACCCAGAGTTCATGTAATTCAGATATTTCACAAATTTTTGGTAACTTATGCAAGTCATATTCAACAAAAGAAAGCCACAATGATTATTATTCGAACAGGCCGCCCCCACCGCTAATGAAAGTGAATTTACTTTTAATTCAATAAATGCCGGTTTGTTGGGAGTATATGAGCATGTGTGTGGTGTACATGTGCTTCCAAGTATATTACAAATGTAAAACATGGTTGCGGAGGTTTCATTAGATATCAAGCAATATTTATGTTCAATTACTTGCATGTGTACAGAAATGCCAACAATAACCGACCGCGAAAATTACTTCAAACTGTAGTCCTCTTGTTCAGTACATCAATACAGCAGTGCGAAACTAACAACAGTAACAACAACATCAACAACAACATTCTCAAACATGTAGTTGTATGATTTATTTTAAAAGGAAACCGCTTTAATAAAAAAAGGACAAACGAAAAAGAAATGAAAGCGAACTGCTGTATGTTGATATTCTTTGCTTACAAGTTATGTGGTGACGACTTGCTTTGCGCCAAACTTTTAATTCAGTACACTATTTCTTATGGGAATGTGTAAAGTTAAACAAAACTACTCAAAAGAACTAAATAATACTTTTTTCTTATTACGAAAAAGGTTGTCGTCTAATTATTTATGTATTAACTTTTTAGCCTTCGAATAGCAGAGCTTAGAAGTACTTTCAAAAAATACTATTAAGGTGGCAAATAAATGTTTTAATTATGTTTTCATGCATGTGACTCCTCATTAATATATTATTGGTAATATATTTGTTTTCCATTTTATTTGATTTTAATTACTGAGTTCCTGAATTTGGAGAATTTCAGAGAAAACAACTTTGATTTAATATGAAAGTTTTGCAAATCTGACCATTATTAAATAATGTATTATTAAAAATAAAGCCGCTCTTCCTAGAAATGCTAAGTTTTACTTCATATTATCACCAGGATTAAAATAGCTGTTAGAAATTTCTTTGCAAAATGCTTTTGAAAATGGACTCGTATAAGAAAGATATGTGAGAGTTAAACATTCAATGGTTGGTAAAAGCAATTGAAAACCAAAGATAAAGTTACGGGAATATTCCATTTAACTGAGTAATCAAATTATATACGGCGAAAATCGTATCTAAATTTATTTTCAACACGAATCATAAAGAGAAATCTCAGCTTTGTGACAAATGGCTTCAGGGAAAAAACGTTACTTCTTAACATATTCGTGTACTCCTTTGTGTAGTTCTATTCGCGCTTGTTATTTATCAATATACAAGTGTGTATAAAATTTGGCGCAAAGGGTTCGGTCACGTAGTAATCTTCTACGTATTAATAATTCATAATTATGTGTACATACATATATATGTATGTGCATATACATATCATAAGCTACCCCTCCTATAACGTAGGTAAACAAATTATAGAAAGAAATTAATTTATTATTTAATTTTGGCAATAAATTGCAACAATAAAAAAAACTGAAATCCAATACTTCCAAGTACAGTACATTTTAGCAAATTGACATCTTTAAAAGTAATATGTTGACATGAAATGATGTATCGCTTATTAATTATTTTATTACTTTTATAGAGTCTCTTCTTTTATATCAATCTACTAACTAAAGCATTAAATTTTAAATTAAATAATATATTAATAATAAAATAATTAAATTAAATAAAAAAAAGTTTCGGTTTAGTTTTACTCTTTAAATTTTTTAAGTTCTATTGAATTCATCACTATTTCATAGCAATTGATTTCTTATAACGCAAGCGGTACGTAAATTGACATGCCGTTATCGAGTTTAGAATATTTTATAACAAAAAGTTCTCTTATTGAAAAATAATTTCAGCCCTCTCAATATATAAATAGGCATACATTTGAATAATTTGTTATACATTTTAATCTATCCGATCACAAAAAAAAAAATGTTTAATTCAATCGTCTCTTCAAAATTTTTTTTAAAAAGGAAGCAAATAAAGAAATTATTGAAAGTAAATCTTTTATTTTCAAAAAGCGCAAAAAGAAAATGAGAGTTAACATGACATTTTCATCTCTCTTTTATACTTAATAATAAGAGTAGCACTGCGAATATTTCTCTTTATAATAATACATTCATACTCCTATATAAGCATGTGATTTTTTGAACGCTTGAATGAATGAAAAAGCTCCTGATTGGAAACTTGTTGAGTTTCATGCAAAAAAAAAATGTATGCTATTACAAATAGGCAATGCGTTCAGTGGAATGCAATCAAATATGCACTGAAATATACATATGTATGTATGGTCAGTAGTACACACAACCATTCATATGTGTAAATGCTTACTTCTGCTGATAAATATATATATTTGTAACAGTCAAAAACCAGTTTAAAAGCACGACTAAAACGTCTGTACTTTCCAATATTTTATTCAATTAACTATATCGATATGTTGCTAATATTAACTACATGGCTTTCATTTTTATTTGCTTTCAATGGGCTTCTTATCAATTTTATATGCCAGATGTATTTAGAGAAAACGCAAACGTAAAAAGTAACGAAAATCTCTTAAAGATTATTATTATGAGGAAGATTATTATTATGGGAGAAGTTAAAATGTTCTCAAGTCGAATTTCAAATACACATCATTTAGTCTGAAACAAGGTTAAGGGAATATTGTTAATATTATAATTGAAATTTTCTTGTTTCGTAATATTTAAAAAAAAAAACAAATTGAATAATTTTTAATCACTAATGATATAATTATCCAATCTTGCAATTAATGACATAGAAAATGCAATACTCTTTTCTAAGTAATTATTATTAAGTCATTATATAAGTTTGAAAATATTTAAAAAAAAATTGAACAGAAACTCTCTAAATGAAAGCAAATGATAATTTTTTAAAAGAAAATTGAAGACACCTGCTTCATCAAGTCCAAAACCCCGAAATTACATAAATATTTCATCTAAATGCAGCAAACATTTATTTAAAAAACAATGTTTTATCGGAAACACCCGTATAACATATTTAAGTGATGCCAAATTCCCATTATTTCGAAAACATACCATTTTTATCAACTTCACAAATAACACATTTAATACAAAAAATTGTGAGTCAGGCGGAATTGTCTCTGCTGCGAAAAGTTTTCAATTAACTTGTTTCAATTAAATTAAAAGGAAAGTCTCAAATATGTCAACAATTGCAAGCCCTTTATCTATAGCCGGTACTCGCCAGTCGGGACAACCCGTGAGAACACAAAATGGTGAGTTATGAAGCATTACAGGAACAGATGCTACTATGATAAACGCATGAGTGGGATAATTTGAAGAGGTGTACCCGGTTAGATATCGAAATTTTGAAACACTTGTAAAAACTTTTTTTCACAGTATCAGAAAGCATTAAAATTTGATCATATATATAGGAATATATATATTTTTATTAGAATAAAAACTGTGTAAAGATTTTGAGGTTATGTTTTCCATTTCTGGGTTGGTTTCTTAAGTGGTTATCCACCACTTTTTACAAATAAGTACATTTGTATGTATGGAATTGCTTTTTATATAATTATTAATTTTAGTAATGGCTGCTAGCTCTATAGCCAACATTGTGAAAAGTTCTTTGGGTCCAGTTGGTTTGGACAAAATGTTGGTGGATGATATTGGTGATGTTACAGTTACTAACGATGGGGCTACTATTTTGAGATTATTAGAAGTAGAGCATCCCGCTGCTAGGTAATTAAAAATTAATATACAAAAATATTACAAATCAAGCGTTTTAATTTTGTAGAGTCTTAGTTGAGCTGGCTCAATTACAGGACGACGAAGTTGGTGATGGCACCACTTCTGTTGTCATAATAGCTGCTGAATTGCTTAAGGTAAGATTATCTTGTTACACACATATACACCTAGATATGGCTATATAAAAAAATTTAAATAATTATTTCATATTTAGAATGCAGATGAATTGGTTAAACAAAAGATTCATCCCACTTCCATAATATCTGGTTATCGTTTAGCTTGCAAAGAAGCGTGCAAATATATATCCGAACATTTGACTGCTCCTGTTGATGAATTAGGTCGGGATTCCTTAATAAATATTGCTAAAACTTCCATGAGTTCCAAGATTATTGGTGCTGATGCTGATTTTTTCTCCGCAATGGTGGTCGATGCTGCTCAAGCAGTTAAAGTATGTTAGAAAAAAAAAATTTAAGTTTGGTTTTAGTTTTCATAATTCGATTTATAGATCACTGACTCTAAAGGTAATCCTGCCTATTCTATTAAAGCTGTAAATGTTTTGAAAGCTCATGGTAAATCAGCACGAGAATCACTTCTGATACCCGGCTATGCACTAAACTGTACAATTGCCTCTCAGCAAATGCCTAAAAAGATTGTTAATGCCAAGATTGCTTGTTTGGACTTTTCTTTACAAAAAACTAAAATGAAAATGGGTGTGCAGGTTCTTATCAATGATCCTGATAAGTTGGAAGGTATCCGTGCGCGTGAATTGGACATTACTAAAGAACGTATTCATAAAATTTTGAGTACTGGTGTGAATGTTGTTTTGTGCTCTGGTGGCGTTGATGATTTATGTATGAAATACTTTGTGGAAGCTGGTGCAATGGCAGTAAGACGTGTCAAAAAGGGCGACTTAAAAATAATTGCTAAGGCAACAGGCGCGGCTTTCCTTACATCCCTGACAAACATGGAAGGCGACGAAAGCTTTGACGCCTCCATGGTAGGCGAGGCTGCTGAAGTCGCTCAAGAGCGAATCTGCGATGATGAATTAATTCTTATTAAGGGTACCAAAGCCAGGTAACGTTTATTTTACTAAATTTTTTGAGCAATAAATTATATTAAAGCAATGATTTTAGAGCTGCTGCGTCGATAATCCTACGAGGTCCTAACGACTTTTATTGTGATGAAATGGAAAGATCTATTCATGATGCTTTATGCGTCGTGAAGCGTGTTTTGGAAAGCAAGAAAGTTGTAGCCGGTGGTGGGTGTGTTGAGGCAGCTTTATCTATATATTTAGAAAACTTTGCAACATCATTGGTAAGTTTCATATTTTAGTAAGGCAAATTAAATGAAGTTATCTAAACATAAAAACATGAAAGAAAAACAAAAAAAAAAAAATTTTAATAATTTTTCAGAGTTCCCGCGAGCAGCTAGCTATTGCTGAGTTTGCAAAATCCCTATTAGTTATTCCTAAGACATTGGCTGTTAATGCTGCCAAAGATGCTACAGATTTGGTAGCAAAGTTGCGTGCCTATCATAATTCCAGTCAAACAAAAGCTGAACATGCATTATTAAAATGGACCGGTTTGGACTTAATAGAGGGGGTTGTACGTGACAACAAAAAAGCTGGTGTTTTAGAACCAGCAATGTCAAAAATTAAATCCTTGAAATTTGCCACTGAAGCCGCTATCACCATTTTACGCATTGATGACATGATCAAACTGAATCCCGAAGACAAGCCTGGAAAATCATATGGTGATGCTTGTGCCGCTGGGGAGCTTTAAAAATTTATTATTTGAGAATTTCTTATTAAGTGTAATTTAACATTTTATTCCTTTTATTAATTACTTTCGAGCTCGCATTTAACCATCGGATCATCAGTCACTGAAAATCGCCTATTTGGTTTAAACAATGCATTTTTTCATAAAAATAATTCTCTTATGTTATTTATAACTAGAAATTGTATTAATTCTCAGCTTTCTGATATATACACATGTATATATACATACATCCTTCTCTTAAAAATATACAATGCTTAATAAACAAAAAACAAACAATTTTTTTATAAAAAAAAATATTCTTTTATTATTAATCTGCCTTAAGTTAGCATAATTTTTTAAAAACAAAGTGTTAATTTAGGCACTTAAGAGAGCAGAGAAAAATTTAAATTTTGGACTTTCTGATTTCATACTTTTTCATAATTACGCTCACAAAAAATGTAATCAAAACAAAATTTTAAAATTGTAAGTTTGTTTAGTGTGTAAAAATTTAGAATTTCCCCCTCATCTGCAAATAAAACAACAAAATGTGATAAAAATTATAAAATGGAATAAGAACCAATCCTAACAAAATACACACATAAATTTGCCTAAAAATAGAACATGCGACCACAAATTTGTGTAAATACGAAGAAATATTTCGTTCGATACACACGATATTGAAAAGAAAAAGGCAAAAAGCACATTTAAAAATTAAAGCCAGTGGAAAATTGTTAAAATGGCAGAAAATAATGGTGTTATTTCAGAAGACATCAATAACAATAAAGCAACGCAGGAAATTGCTGAAACTGAAGTAGAAAATCAAAATAATAATGAATTACTGGACATGGTGTTCGCATTAGAAAGTGAAAAACAACAACTAGTAGAAGAATCGCGCAAACGTATTGGAGTTTTGCGTAAAGATTTGGAGGTTATAAAAAAAATATGTAAAATTACAAGGAGAAATTTTTAATTTTTATATTTCAGGAAACGTTAGGAGAAAATGAGAAACTAACAAAAAAGGTGCATTTGTTGGAGCAGTCGCTCAAACAGTCCGTTATGTTGGGTGGTGTTGATGCGCCCAAAACTAAACAAGATCAAGATGAACTACTGTTAAAAGCTAAAACTTTACTTTTCGAAAAGACAAAAGTAAATAAACAACAGGAGCAACAAATAGCTACCCTAAAAAACCAAGTAGAGGCTATGAAGGATGTTGTGCAAGTAACCAAAGATATGTTAAATTTAAAAACCGCAGAATGCGAACACATGCAAACGAGATTAGATAAATCTCATTTGTGGATTAAAGCAGAAAAAGATAAATGTCTTATTATTGAAAAGAAATTGGCTATATCAAAGAGTGTGTATGATAAGCTTAAGTGTGAACACGAACTACAAACAAAAATTCACAAAGAATTGAAAGAAATTTATGAACAGAAGATTAAAGTTTTAAATGCAACCATAGAAAAACTTAAAGAATAATGAAAACAATTTTTGTTTTTATAAAAGTAATTATTTTGTTTGCCTAAATATTGTTAATAACAAGTTCAAATTAATGACTTAAAAGTAAAATAAAAAATCTATAATTTTGTTCACCATTATATTTTGCTGCAGACTTATTTGAATAGTATCAAACATGTATCTAATTTGTTTTACTATAAAAAAATGAGAGACCAGTGTTATTTTTTATGTTTAATCCATAGAATTTGATTTATGCCGTTTGTTGTTGCTGTTGTTGCTGCATTTGCTTAACAGCCTCCATCTGCTTCATTTCAATTACTTCTATCACAGCGTTCAAAAAGCGACTTTTTTGGATTTGAATTTTTTCAATTTTCTCAATTTGTTCCTGCACGTATTCCACTCGGCGTATGAAATAATCTTTGGATCCATCAAGATTCTAAAAGAAAAGTTTTTAAAATTAATTAATCATTACTATTCTACATTAAATTCAAATTTAATGTACATTTTTTTTCTTAATTTTACTCAATAACGGAAAGTCGTGGTTTAATTTTTATTACACTAAATGTAAGTGGAATAATAATTGTAGTGCCTTATTGCGTTTTTGCGGAATATTTAAATTGAAAATAAATGGAATATCGCTAGGAAGTTTGACTGAAGGAAATTCCAAAATTAACAAAAAAAATGTAAAACTAAATACCTTTTCCACATAGTAGCCTGTACCAACATCAATAACGAAATTATCCAAATCCTTAATGCGACCAGGCACGTACATACTGCTTGTTAAAGGTACAAGGATATTACGATTATTCCAATCGGGTTGAAATGATTCTAAAGCTTCCTTAGAACTAGCATATTTAGCTTTGCAATTATATAAAGTTTGGAGAGACTCTTGAATTCCACTGATTTCCTATATTTAAATTTAAATTCATTAATCATATACAAATAAAATCAATTTTTGTTTTTGACGTGAATTGCACACCTGCTCGAACTCCTGCCTAATTTGTACCAATTGTTCTAGACTTAAGTTAGATAAATTGATTTGTTCTGGTTTATTTGTAACTTCGCTGGCCGACATTGTTTATTATCAATTTCATACACTGATTTCAAACAAATTTGGCAAATTTCAAACAAATGGTTCCCTAAAAACTTGTACTACTTATTGGATATCTCGTGTGTGCAAAGAAATGATTAATTAAGTTTGAAAATTTCTTGCTGGCAATGCCACCTTATTTTAGTAATCAGTCTTGCCAAAGTGCTTTTGTTTTACCCAATTTTTTTTTTATAAAATTTATATTTAATTTCTCTGTTATAAGAAAAAAGATATATATTTTAATTTTTTTTTATTAATATTAAGTAGAATTATATATACTTTAATTTTAACAATTCATATAAATTTATTTTCAATAATTATTTTAGCAGTTCTGAAATAAATTATTTTTAATAATGTTCACAACTCTTTTACTAAATAATATATTGTTTTGTTCATTTTTGGTTTCAATTGGCATCTGCATGTATAACTTTAGCCTTTATAAAATAATGTTCATTTCATCGTTTTCGTGGTAACTTTATGTAGTCTAAAATCATTAGCATTTCTTTGGTTATATGACTAAGTTTTTCGTACATATCTTGTCTGTTCCATCAAATAATCAGTTATTAACTAGTATTGTTCTGTACATTTTGAAGTGATGGCAAATATGTATCTCAAATTTATTATGCCAAGTTCAAAAAATTATAAAGAGAAAATTGTTTTCAAATGAACATTCTTTAAAATTGACAAATTGGAATTAAGTACTGAATAAATAATATAAATATAGAGTGAGTGCAATCAGATGTAAAGTAACAAAATTATTTCAATTAAAAATATAATATTTTTTTAAATTTTTTCTCATTCTCTTTCTTTGAAATGGAAAAAAAATATACATTTACATATTTGTGAAAAAATATACTTCTAGATCTCCCCAATTATATATAATAATTGGTTCTGTGGTGTGGTGCCATCACCTTTATAAAAGTTACAAATTAATGAGCTACTTATACTGCCAGGATATTTGCTATATAATCAATGCATAAATTACGACTTTCGCACTATTTTATTTTAGTACCTATTCCGATTTTTTTTCCTATAATAAATAATAATTTCCTCATATATTACAAATTTAATACATAAAAATACAACTCTTATCCACACCATTTTTACTGAGCTGCTAACTCGCAACAGCTGTTCGAATTAACATGTTTATTGGGATTGAATGTGTTGTGTAATTTTAGTGTTTAATGCGCAGGATAGAAATTCTGCCGTAGATTTGGGTTTGTAATAAACTCCAAGTGTCTTTGATGCAAGGAATGGCTTGTGTTAGAAATTCTTTAAAACATTTAAGGGCGAATAAAATAATAGTCAGAAACATAACTATGACATCACAGAGGCTTGCCGAGGAAGCGCTGGATAAAATAAAAGAGAAAAATCCGTACTATGAGAAATATGCTGCTAAAATTGCAAAGTTGCAGAAGACGTCACCAGAAGACTTCCTAGACAGAGTGGAAAAAGTAGCAAATCCCATAAAGGATGGAAGATCGCAATCTAGGTAAAATTTATAAACATTTGAAAAAAAATTAAAATGAACCGGTAGTTCTTAAATAACAGATCCTACTCGGAATTATTGAATCCCAAGAAACCTAAGGAACCAGTTACAGCAGAAATACCCTACAAAAAACTTAGCGATATTATGAAAATTGAGTTAATTAAAAATAAAACGGCAGAAGAAATCTCTAAAATATGGGTAGAGTATCATAAAACCAAAAATGTTTTGGCAGCCACTTTGACAGTGGAACAATTCAACTGTTTAATGGAGAGAGCGAAGAAATATCCAATTTTTTTGTTGCCGCTGCCTAGAAGTGAAGGTTTTGAGTTCATAATGTTACAATTCGCTAGCAACGCAGTCCATTTTACCCCTTTATTGGCCTATCAGGTAAATTCAATGTAAAACTTTATATTCATGATACGTAAATTTAACAAAATATTTTGTAAGGTTCATGCCGAAAATGCTCCAGAGTGTCTAACCTTGGTGCATTATACAGAGATGAGTGATATGGGTATTGTTCTTATGCGTGGCGAGTATGACACAAAAGTATTAACTGGCCAGGAAGCTCAATGTTTGGCTAATGAATTACAGATGTTTTATTGTAAGAATGATGAAGCGAAGCAACATCTTTTAGAGAAATTCACTAAAAAACCAGATGAGTTTAAACACATGGACCTAATTAAAGAAGTCGAAAATATACAACTTTTCTAAATGTGTTCCATCACCATTGAAAATATATAATGTAGGTAAAAAATTCTTAACAATTTTTGAATCACTTAGAGATGTATCTAATTGCTTAAATCAATCATTGCTCTTGAGAAATGGAAGTATGAAGATATTTTATGTATTAAAAAATAAACATATCTATTAATGAGTATATTTATGCACATTTGTATATGCATTTACATATATTTTAAAACAAAGGGTTTCCTAATATTTTTTTTAAACTGAATTGGCTTGTGTTTAGGCAAGCATATTCTTTGGAGCTTAAAAGGGATGTCTTAAAAACTGAAAAATACTACACAAAGTGATTTTCATAGAAATAATTTATAAGAAACAATTATTTCAAGAGACATTGGATTGTGGCCTCAAAATTGTTCTTAAGCTCTTTATTTAAAATGTCATGTAATTTAAAAATTTATTAACAATGGCGGGGAAAATCATATTACCAATTCGGTACTCAATAATATTGTATAATATAGCGTGACCATTTTTTATTTTTTTTTAATTTTTTTCATTTATAAGAAATATAATGCATCTATATAAATAGTTGTATAAACATACATAAGTTTAAATGCTTACTCGCGTTAAAAAACAAAGGAACCAATTCGCAGATAAATCAAGAACAGATCAACATAAATGCAAAGAGAAATAAACACTTATTAGTTAAAAGTATTTTCTAACAATTTTTTTTGCTTAATCGTTAATAATAAATTTGAATAGTTTTATTTTAATTATTAGATGCAAACTTTTATTTATTTTGTTTTTTTGTCATACTTAGAATTATTTCAAGTTTTATTTAAAGTACAGTTTTGTTACAATCTATCGAAACCGGCGAAAAAATAGTCCTGCTAATGGTTTGGTAATTAATTAGTTGCGGTACCAATTTAGTGGAAATCATCTACGTAAGTTTTAAGTACTTTTTAACTATGTTTTATCATATTTGACATATTCGACATATTTGTAGCTTGATGCAGCTAAAATGTTTGATATTAAATACCACCAAATTTGATACCTTTCTAAAAATTTTTATCATTTTTGTCTACAAATTCATTTTGGTTATTTTCATAAATTCTGAACAGATGGGTATTTAAATTTTTGATTTTAAGAAGCAGTTATCCTTTCATGCTTAGAAAAATACCAAAAGATTTGCTATCACAGCATGGCCCCACAAATCAGTACCGACAGAGCTTTCACTTTTCGTTCCCGAAAGTTATTTACGAGTGTTTTCTTCGGGAAATGTGTATGATAAATTATATTATAAGCCCTAATAGCTAAGTAATATTTCCAATATCAAAAAAGTTATTAAAATGCCTTTTAAAAAGTTATTTTGTTGAAGATGCCAATCATCAGTTTTCAATTCATTGCTTCCCTTTTATAATTTGTATTTAAAAAGTATTCAGGAGCACCAGGAGGTTTTTTTTTTTAAATAGGCATTATACTCACAACTCAGCAAATTGCTAGAACACATTTAAAACGGAGTAAAATATATTTTTAGTAAGATAACAAAACAATTCAGTGGCAACTGAAATTTGTTATATTCATATGAAATATATACATATGTACGAGTACATGCATATAAAAAGTCTTTTAGTTTTGTATTTTATGTTGTTACTTTTTTGACCTTTTTTGATTTTTATTAAATATGATTATACAATCATTAGTTCCTGACGAAGAGCAACAGAGTTTGCTCCAAATATTGAACAAAAAACCAACAGTTTTATTTAAAAAAAAACTTGGAAGTCCTCAAGCCTGATTATCTAATCATAATTTATTCTTTTTTAATTATTGTTCTTTTTCACGATATTATTGTAGATTCAATCAGAAAAAAAAATTTATAAAAGATATAAAAGTGTTTTTTTTCAATTTACCTAATCTAGATACTAATCCCACACAGGCGAATTCTCCTGATCATAAGTTCATCTCAGTCAATTTAATTAAATAAATTTCATTATTTCTTTAAAATGTAATTTTGTTGTATTAGTTGTTTGTTTTCGTTGATTTATTACCTGTCCTTGTAGCAATAAATCACAGGGTGGGAATTCAAAAATTTTCAGATAACTTTCTCTTTCGTTAAGAGATTGTAGTTTTAAGAACTCTTAACTGTGAAAAAATATCACATTGCTGCTTAGTAAATGTATAAATAAATTCAAACACAATTAACCAAATATGTAATTCATTTTTAAGATAAAAATTCCGTTATAAATATAATCAGCAATATATGCGTATGTATATATAAAAGCAACTGACATAGATATATACGTAGATACACAAATAAGTATCCACATATAATTAATGTTTAAGGTGTCGTTCTACATTTCAGTTAATAAATTACTTTTATATGCGATCCTAAATCTAATTTTTTTTATATTTGAGGCATATTTTACGAATTCAGGGAAATTATTTCAGATACGATTATGTTTATTTAAACTTTTAAATGTGTGGAGATTTATAGACGCTGTAAGAAAAATATTTATTTCATTTAATCACCAACAACTCACCTTTTCAAATAATGACTGAATGACTGACGAGGAAAATCAGTACAGTAATTTACAAATGTGTCCATTGTTTGTTAGCGGGGGGTTGAAAAACGATAAGAAACGATTGTGTAGAAGTGTGTAGGAAGAGGGATAGAATAATTAAATCGAACACATTTTGTAAAATTAGATATGTAAAAGAAAACATGATATGAAAGCAAGTAGTTGTTGGAAGCAACTTCAAATCGGAGTTAAGAAAAAGAGATGTCATGTCATAAAAAAAAAAAAAAAATAATCATCGTTGTGTTGAAAAAAGTCGTTGCTTATAGACAGATACTTTGCTTTTATTTAACGCTTAGATAAAATACTTTATCAGTTTGTAGCGTGTCTTAAAGTGGGATGGTTGATCTTAAAACGAAACGCCGTGTAGGAAATTTTAAAGCGTAATCAAATGAAAAATATTTTGTGTAAAACTTTAAAAAAAAAAATTATAAAATTGTATTAGAAAAACGAAAACATTAAAAATGTCGTATATTAAAAAGGATTTTAATACTGCCGACGCTGAAGTGACGACAAATGTTGGTAATAGATTTGAGGTTGTGAATTCCCGCATATCCATGCAAAGTAATGGTAACGATGCTTTAGATGGCGTAAAAGCATTTTCATATGAAGATGTTTTGGAATTAATAGGCCTTGGCAAGACTCAGTTTATTGTTCTCCTAACTGGTGGCCTTTTACTGATGATGGTTATTAACGAGACCATGGGTATGAGCATTATAACACTTGCCTCACAATGTGATTTCAAAACGTCTTCAATGGATAAGGCAATAATGAGTGCAGCTGCTTTTCTAGGTAAATCGAACTTTGAAAGAAGTTGCAAAAAAAATTTTTTTTAAAGATTTATGAAAATTAAAAATTTTTTCTGTCCTAATGATTGTTTTCTGCTGCCTTACTTTGCTCTTAAAAATAATTGAATAATTCGAATTCAAATTATTAGATATTTTATAAAATTTATATATGTATATTTTGTTTGTAATGTAAATTGCCAGGATTGCAGTTTGGCTGCTGAAAGCTTTTAGTTGCAGGCAGTTTGAAATAGTTTTACGCTTATGAAATTATTTTAAACTTAATAGTTTGATTTAAATAGTGGATTCACGAATAGTTTGTAGTTGAAATTTTTAGAATTCCCCCACTTTTATTTCTTTGTTTATTTATTTATTTACTTTCGAAACATTTTGCTAGATAAATAGTTTACCGGTTGTAGTGAAATACATTGAAAATTATCTTCACAACGCTATTCTGCAAATTGTCCTCTGTTAATATATAATAAATTTTTATGACGTATTAATTACAACAGATATAATTCCTCTAAATTTATTCCATATTGGTAACTAGATAATAACTATGCTAATGTCGCCACTACGACAATGTTGAAGATCCCATTAAACGTCACTGTAGCCAACCTTAAGTTAAATAAAATAATTAATAACTTTATTTCTCTGCTGGATCACACCAATTAGCAACCGTTTTTAAATGTGGCTTTGAATTATTGCAACGGATACGTGTTTATCGCAGCGTCGAATAGTAAATTGAAGGAATAATTTAAAAAGAATAAGCTTTTTACGGCTGGTATAATGAAACGATGATAATGTTTTCATAAAAAAGCATTATTATTATTTTATAAAGATAAACGGTTCTAAGTGTTGATAAATTTATATAATCCTATTCACAATATAATATAAGAATTTTTGATATCTTTTTGTAATTTGTGATAAACACAACCTGAGGCCTTGATTTGAATCACTTTGGCTAATTTGCTTCCTCAGTTTCTATGACGGATTTCAGCGAGAATATAAAATCTATTAGCGTTACTAAATATTGCGTGTAAGCACTATCACGTGTTAACCACGTGCTTGGTAACAAATATAAGAATAAAATATATTTACAATGGGATATATATGGCAATTGAAATTATAGTTTATAAATATTTGTTAAATGATTACCTGAACTCGGTTCAGTTTAAATAACTTCAATTGAAACTTCAAAAAAATCTCAGATCTACGAATATATATCTACGTTTTAAATCAGTTGACTAGCAATTTCTGAAAGTTGGTCAATATGAAATAAGTGCATTGATTTGATGAAATGAAAGCGTGAAAACGGCGTTGGTGGAGTCTGTGACTTTTTTAATTGTCACTTCTTGTAAGACCTACTGATCGATCATTTGAAGTGTGTCATTGAAAAGACGCCTTTGCTCCCCTGCAAAGTAATTGCATATTCAAAAAAACAAAATATATATATACTCGTATATATATTTTGCTAATTATAAAATAAACTTGCTAAATCACGCTTCAGATTGTAATGCTAATTAGGTCAGCCAATTATTTGCCTTATTTGAATAATATGTGTAGTATACTATTAAAAATATATTGAATTTAGTTGTTGCTTTTAATATTTTAATAAAAAGTGTATTTATAATAAATATATAATTTATTAATAAATAATAGATAATTTGAATTCATTGTAAATTATATAAAAATTATTCTTTGCATTGATATAGTTGAAATGTCTTACTTTTGTAACACTAGTGGCCGATATGGTTGTTTACCATTTAAGAAACGATTACAAATTATTAATAATTATTAGAATATCTGAAATAATAAATTAACTGAATAGATAAAATATAATATGTAATATGTTTGCTGTGAATTTCTTCTATAATTGATGCACAAAGTCTACCAATAATATTCTTAGCATCGTGTGAAATGTATCTTTGAGGTAAATTTTATAAAAAAAATGGGATTTACAAAATCTAAGCGTTTGCGGACGCTCCCTTGTAAGCTAAACTAGTAAGAAATGTTGAAATTTGTATCAGCTGGCATTGAATTGGGTACTTTACCCAATAATAATAAATTATCAGTTTTAAATTTTGTTTCCAATTTCTGTGTTAACAAATTACTAAAAGCTTAAAAAAGCAATAAAAAGCATTTGACTTTTATTAAATCTATTAAATGTGTGCTGAATAATTTGTTGACAAAAAGTATCATGCAGTTGTTACAAAAGGCGCTATAAAAATGAATGCCTCTCAGTTCTTACATTTCCAGTTGATTCAATGATTTCTTTTTCTAGCTTTTCATTGTTTACTGGCGAATGAGCAATGTTGCTAAAATCATACTGAGAATCGTTGATAAGCTTAATTAGTATATTGGAAAAAATTCACAAAAGTCCTTTTTGGAGTTGCTTTCAAAAACTACTTGCATTTATAACATATATAATTTTACAAAATGTGTTTTCTTTACTCATTCATAGCAAACAATAATAACAAAAACTCTCTGTAAATCTTAAAAAAAAACTATAACAATTCAAATGAGTTTAAGAAAAGCGGAAACAATTAAGAGAAATATGAGAAACTGCAACGGAAATGAAAATTGTTTTAAAAAATAGCTTTCACTACGAGACAGTAAGAACAAGAATAAAGCATACCAAGGAATGTGAAAAATCCATGAAAAAGCGTTATACGTGAATACCCTCAATAATGTTACACATTTTTAAAACGAATGGAAAATTGGAATTAAATTTTAAATACGAAATTTGAAATAATTTATTACTTATATTTTATGACAGCCATTTTTCCCAACAATATAAAAATTAATTTCAATAATATTATTTATGTTTTAAAATAGCTTTGATCGTTCTACGTAAGTGAATACCCTTAATAATGCAGTGAACTTGAAAAATATGTAATTTGTAATTTTTATGTTGAGGCGAATATTAAAAAAATAGTATTTATGGTTTATTACCGCTAATAATGTAATGAACTTGAAAAATATATAATTTATAATGTTTATGTGTCTGTAAATATTGATCTTTGTTATATTAAATTAATACAGTAACTGAAGCTTATTAAATAATTACTCTTAAATACCTGTTATATGGACGTTACTTGATATTTACATGCCGATAACTACACATATGTATGTATATATGGCTGTGTTTATGCGCAGTGGTGTGCTAAGTAGGCATGTAATTGTATTAATATTCATTGCTGCGTGTGGGAGTACCGTGTATCCATTCATAATTCTACGTATTTTAGCAGAAGGTGTTTACGAAGTACGAGTAGACATTCACTGGAAACTGAAATTAATCTAATTTATTTTTGTTGCCAATTTCACTTATACAAAATATTTGGTTTTACAAACAGGTATTTTATGTTCTTCATATTTCTGGGGTTACTTGTGCGACACTAATGGCCGCAAGCCTATTTTGATGTACACAACGCTATTGGGAAATATTGTATCGTTTGCATCCATATTTGTGGCAAATTTTTGGGTTTTTGTATCTTTAAGATTTGTTGTGGGAATATTGTAAGTAAGCAAATAACAATTAAATACAAAAAATTATAATTCATATTCACAAAAATTATTCATTTTAGTATTGCAGGTGCTTCATCTACCACTTACGCATATATAGGAGAATTTTTTACTCCACGCCATAGACCAGTTTTTATAAATTATGCTAGTCTGTTTGTTGGCTTCTCCATGACTTATGTTCCTGCTGTGGCGTGGCTGGTTTTATCAGTGAACTGGTCCTTTGAAGTAACAAGTGAATTTGTTTTTCGTCCTTGGCGTTTCCTTAATCTTTTCAATCTAATTCCTGGTTTCATAGCCGTTTTAATAATGATTTCACTACCCGACAGTCCAAAGGTTTTAATGTCTATGGGTAAGTATGACCAGGCCTATGAGGCAGTTAACTGGATTGCAAAACAAAATACGGGAAAATTGTTGCAAGATTTTAAAGTCTTCAAACTATTGAATGAAGGGCCACCTGGAAGCGACAAAATATTAAACACTTCAAAGTCAGCGTAAGTTTAGTTAACAATTTAGTTATAATAGAAAATTATTCTATTCTCTTTTTAAACTATTTTAGATCTAAAGTTCTGATACAAATGTGGCGAGAAACTAGGCCGTTATTTAAAAGGCCTCACATTTCCAATTTCTTGATATGTTGTACAGTAATGTGCGGTCTATTCTTCTCGTGAGTTATTTAAATACAATTAAATCTTAAACGAAAATTAGACACAAAAAATTTAGGCGAGAAAAGATTTTTTTGAAAGGGAAAACATTAGATGCTATTAGTTATTTTTAGTAAGGAGTTGCCAATTGTCTATGTCAAGAGTTCAACCGACAATTTTTTATATGAAGAGTTCTTATGTGACGTATAACTTGCTTTTGCATGTTGATTAGCATTGTTCGGTTGAGAGGTTCTACAGTCGCCATCTTGAACTATAACGGAGGAAAAACTTGAAATTTTCGTGAAAGGTTTTAGAAAAACGTTTTGCTTTCCTGCTCTTTTACATCAAATCCGTATTTGACAGGATACGATAAATTCATGAAAACTGTTCATAAATTTAGTTTTCTGTATTCATAAGACCCTTTTTACACAGATAAAATTTACTTTAACCAAGTTTTTCAATTTTATTTTAAACTAATTGCAATTTTTTGACTTCAGCAAAATTGTGTCCTCCTATTCATTTCGTTTTGGCTTCTCATTAGTAAGGTCAGGACTTCGGAAAGTAAATTTTGAGTGTCTAAAAGGTGTATTACAAAGAAAAAAGAAAAGATTAATTTGAATATATACGAAGAAACTAAACTAATGCAACAAATCATTTATCGGATATATTTTATTTTCATTTCTTCCTTGTAGAAAACGCTCAGGAGGGTATTCGCAGAACTCGAAATGGTAACCTCCTCTCTAATAGTGTAGTTTACTATGTATTTTCATTAGTAGACAGTTTGATTATTTTTTCTTTTCTATAACTAAAGCGATTTATATCCCAAATACTGTAATTTGATATTACGCAACGGTTATAGGATGAATATGTTTTATATTCCATTTCAAAATTTAATCAAAATGAAATCGATAGAAATATCGATGTCGCCGATATCAATTAATATTTTCTTAAGAAACTCCGAATTTAAACCAGCCATTAAGGAAGTATATTTAATGGTTTTAATTTTAAAACTTAATAAAATAATAATAAATAATAATTTAATAAAAATAACAAAACGAAAATAAAGGAATGTAAAATAGCGAAATCGAAAAGCGTATTTAAGGATCATATAGAAGAAAATTAAACTATCTGCCAGAGATTTTTACTATACTTTCTTTTTATTTTATTAATTTAAAAACTATTATTAACGGAAATTATTAATTAAAAATTAAACTATTGTCGAGTCTATTGTCTTAATTTGTTTATTAATAATGCCAACTAAATTGCATAAAATATTCTTTTGTTTTTGTTTCGAAAATTTCGTTTTCAGCAACTCTGGCATGGGTCTTTGGTATCCTGAAATACAAAACCGTTTAGGTGGTAATTCAAATGACGAGCAAATGACTATCTGTCAAGTAATTGATTCTTTTATAGAACCTGCCAATAGCAATCAAACTGAAAAGGTTAGACTGGGAAAAGTAAGCGAAAGTCAAGTTTTAACTATTCTCCTTCTGCAGATTTGTAATGATACAATAACTAATAAAAGTTATATAGATTCTATAACATTCGGTTTGTGCTATATTGGGGGCTATATCTTTCTCGGTATGGTTATAAATCCTATTGGACGTAAGGCGGCTGTAATTGGTCTATTAGTTGTGGCCGCCATCTGTGGCTTGCTGCTACATTGGATACGGGAACCCATTATCATTGTAGTGTGTTTCATATTGTTCTTAATGCTGCCTGGTTTGTGTATATCAGTATTAAGTGGGGCAGTTGTTGATTTAGTGCCCACTCATTTGAGGTAATTTAGTACTGCTTAATTAACATTTATTAAAATTTATTAAAATGTTTGTTTATTGGCGTATCCTCTGCGCAGGGGCAAAGCTGTTTGCATTTGCTTAATGTTGGGCCGTTCGGGCAGTATTCTTGGCAGCAACGTAATTGGCTCTTTGCTGGAATCATACTGTAATATAACATTCGGGGTATTCTATGGTTTAATATTAGGTAAGATTAGAAATAATAATGTTTTATTTAAGAAATCATTTAACAATTACCATTAACATTATTTTTACAGCCAGCTCTGTATTAGTATTTATGCTGCCAATTTAACAATATATATTTAGTATTAATTTTGTATAAATATTGAAATAAAAATATTTTTTTTAGAAAACTATACTTTGCATTTCTTTTATGATTGGAAATCCTTTTAAAATAATAAAATAAATAAGATTAAAAAATTTAAATATTTTCTTATTAAAAAAAATGATAAATCTAACGAACGATGAATTTTTTTTACCAAATAAATAATAAAATAAATAAGAATCATTATAAAAAAATTGATAAAATTAATCAACCACAAATGATTGAGGTCGTGGGTTCAAATCCTCCACCTGGCAGTAATAAAATAATTTTTTTTTTTATGAATTTTACTGATGTCTACAGTCTTATATGTTAATTTTTAGAATATTTAAGTAACGATGAAATAGTCACTGGTTACTAAAGTTTTACCAATAAATAAGTTGCATCGTGTGAGCCGAATTTTAAGCTAAGTACAAAAAATTAATAAACTTCTATCAAATAACAATTTAACAGCGTTTGGTTCGACACACAGTGAAAGTACTGTGTTTCCAAAACATATATAGATTATCAGAGGTCTCCCTAGTTTCATACAAAAAAAAAAAAAAAAAAAAATGAAATATTTCCGAAAATATTTTCTAAAACATTGATTGTTATTGGTCATCCTCTTCATACGCTTCTTCATTCAAAATCCAAGTGAAGATCGTGTAGATCATCATTTTCTCTTGTAGCATTACTTTTAAAAAAATACAATTGTAAGAAAGTATGATTTTGGGAAGATACTCTTTTTAAAACCGTGTAATATTTATAAGGCAATATTTTGAAAAATGTTATTTTCCAAAAAAATATATATTTTTTTTAAATTAACATTACAAACAAACGATTTTTAAAAATGCCATTCCATTGAAAACCAAAAACAAAAAAAGAAAATCGTAGAATAATAACTTTTAAAAGTGGCGTAAAGTTTTTATTATGCAGGAAGGGGAGTGGCTCGACCATATATGTTGTAAGTATTTCTGCCTTCCAGACTATTTGGATAAAATGCAACTTAAAGTAAAAGAAAGACTTTCTGGACATTTTCTTATTTGTTTTGCTTCGATAAGCAACATTTATATTTGTGTATATATTTTATTTTACTTTTCTTTTTATTGAATCAGCAGTAATTATTTAATTATTAGGAAAACATAGGCAAATTGATACATATGTACAGGTTGGAGAGGCTTTTCATTCATTTCCCAAAGCGATAATTTATTAAAATTGTAAGCGACGTTTTAAAAAGGTTCTTCAGCCGCGGCCAAGTCAACGGGGTGGTTCTATAAAAAATTATTATATGATTATCTAATAAAGTGAAATGTGCATCACATAGATACTTGCCATTTCAGCTTCACTATTATGACGATTTCTTAGCAGTTGGATTAGAGAAGCCCGTTTGCCAAATCTATTGTTTAAATAGAAAGAGAAATTAAATTTTGTTTAAATAGGTGATTTGCCTTTCATACCTCACTCTAGCCCTGTCGCCATAGTATGTGTCTAAGTCTTGTAGGTATTTTAAAGCATCTGCCATATTACTGATGTCATTGTTTCGTGGTGTTCTGGAGTTGGTGGCGGATGCAGTGCAGGATAGTAGTGCAGTAATGACAACAATGATGAGTACGTGACGCCAATTGGAAACCATTTTGCTTAAATTAAACAAATTTATATTAATTTTTATATTTATTAAAAATAAAAATTTACATTTATTGAATTTATCATTGTTTTAAATATTGTCTCACTTCGTTTATTATTAGTTATTTTAAATATTTATGAATTTAAAATTTTATTTTTAAACTTAGAATAAAAAAAAGTAAAAGCTATTGGCATGTGGCCGGCCCATCTAAGGATTTTATATAAAAATTTTGAGGTTTTGTTTTCAAAACTTTTTGGTCTATCAAAACAGTTAAGAAATTTAATATTTTATTGATATTTAATAAATAAATTTTCATTTTTGTTTTTATTTAATTTTTCAGAAATTATTTTTGTTTTATTTATTGTTCTTTAAACACCAATAAATAATTATTTTAAAGTTTTTACAAATTGCGAAGAACTGGCACATAATTTACAAGAAGAGAGAAATTTAAAAGGCCAAAATAATCAAAATTGTTGGCCTGCTTTTTTTACCAGGCGGAAAAAATAAAATAAATATATTCCACGGAAAAAATAATAATGAAAAACACGAAATTACAATATATACATATACATATATTATAATTTTTAATTCCCCAATAGAATTTTGAAAATTAAAGCAATATAAAACCGAAAATTTATAAGAGTAAACAAAAATTTTTAAATAATTTCATAAATATTTTTCCTAAAGAATTTACAAACATTTAGAGAAGATATCGAAAATATAAAATATTATTAATTTTTATTAAAAAATTTAAAGCGTAATTAAATATTAAATTATTAAAGAAGAAAAAATTTAAAAAAAAACCGTTTTAAAACGTTCAAAAATTAAATATTTATTCTATTCATGTATTAAGTTAAAAATTTATTTAATGCATTTATTTAATATTCATGCAAAAAAAAAAAATATATTGTTCTTATGCCAAGTGAAGTAAACAGATTTATTATAAATTTTTTTTCATAAAGTTTTTTTAAATCAAAATAATTATCTATGGTTATAAATTTTTATTAATTCACCTTTTTGTTTTCTTTTTTTGTTGGATAAAATTCAGCGCACAATAATAAAAAACAATTAAGAATTATTCGAGTGTTAATTAATTCTGTTTTGATGGGAATTTAACGCGTTTACTTTTTTTCAATTTTTGTTGCACCCACAATGAACTTTGAGACAAATATGATTCTAAATCACAATGCGAACATCCTTTTATACAAACAGAACAAGTCAAACAAATAGCATAGATTTATGATGATAACAAAAATCGACAAGAACAAGCACACTCATACAATATAAACCACACAACACCAGGTAAAACATCCTACATCCTGCTTCTCGTGCTTTTTGCGACCACCATAAAATGAAATCAAATAAATCATAAACACAGATACGAGTCCGAGGACGAATACAATTACTCAAGTTTAGTTAGAATTATGTTATTAAATGAATAATGAATTATTAGTAAAATTGTTAGAAATTAAATGACAAGTTGGGAAATGAGAGGAAATAAAGGAAAACAAGCAAATATTTTAATCACACATTTAATTTATATTTTGATTTGGTAACTCAAACAGACAAGTGATTGCATTTCCTTTGGTAGACTTCCGCAGGAATGTTTGCAAGCCAAACGTATACGCTTGACTTTACATTAAAAGTTGTAAATAAAGAAGCTTTATTAATGCATAATTATGTAGGAGTACTTATACCTGTAGGACCATCGAGTAGAATTGCGAAGGTTGATCAAAAATTATTTGAGGGAAAACTAAATGTTATAAGAAATAGAGACTTTTTGAGAATTATTTTACATTTGTCGAAGTAATCAAATCTTACTTATTTATGAATTAAATTAAATACTTTAACATTTTAATGACGGCACTAATCGGGCAATGCATTGTGGAACTGGATAAGCAGATAGTGGCAGAGAAGAGAAGTGAAGCATTGAAGATATCTTTTTGGTATCCATGTTATTAATTACTTTAGTTCGGAGATAAAATACTGCTATAAAATGGAAGGAAAAAAGGGTGCATTGGCTTAGATGTAGACTTTGATCGATGATCATTGTTGGCTGGACAAGTGGCCTTGCCTCCGTCTCGTAAAAAATCCAATAACAATTAACATAAAATATATAGAGTGGTTGAAAAAAAATTCTTGGTTACTTATTTATGACTTCCGAAAGTGGGTAACGAACTCTCAACCTTAGGCACTTATAGTAGGACAATTTACTATACCAGTCTGACGATCTGTTTTCCACGATTTCCACAAATACTTTATGACATTAGAGATCAGTTTGATGCATCAGTTTTTTTTTCTTGATAAAGCCTTTTTATATAGTTTTTGGTGCTGAACTTGGTTTTATATTACTTTTTCTAGTTGATTTTATGTCTTAGAATTCGAGCATATTTTATTTATATTTGCTGGCAACTCAGGAAAATAAAAGATTGAGATTTTCATAAGGTAGCTACCTTAGTCAAATTAGCGCTTTTTTCCATATTAGCGCTTTTTCTTGATAAAGCCTTTTTATATAGTTTTTGATGCTGAACTTATATTTATATTATTATTATATATTATTTTTTCTAGTTGATTTTATGTCTTAGAATTCGAATATATTTCATTTATATATATTATATTTACATATTTCATGCGATATGGTTTTTAATGAGCTTTACAAGCAAAATACATTGTAATATTCTGTGTAGGGTGACCAATTTCATACATGGATTTGAAATAGCTAAACATGGGAGTTCTTCAATAGTATGGAGGCCTACACGAGTTGGCTTCCTTGCATATACAAATCGTCATTCCTTGAAAATGTCCATTTGTGTATTAAAAAAAAGAAAATTCTCTGATTTTCCTCTCCTGTTTTGTAAAAATAATGCAAACTTTGGTAACTCAGATAGAGAACTGATTGCATTTCTTTTGGCAGACTTCCGCAACAATATTTGAAAGCCAAACATGTAGACATTTGAAGCACTGCGAGTATTCGAAAATGTCCGTCCTATTTGGTTTTTCGTCGCATTTGGGCTCTTGAAATATATCTGTTTACTGCACTTAGTAAGCGTACCCTCGTATACATCTTAACCAAAAAAACATGCATTCATCTGTAACATCTGCTATGACATTCCTTCTTTTATTTGAAATTTAATTAAAAACTTTTTCCATATTGTTATTAGAAAGATTATTATTAAATATTTTATGACTACACGATCAACAAATTTCATTCCTAAGTATTCATTTTGCATATTCAAATAATGAACTTTGTGCCGGAGCTTTTACACCTATTAACTGTTTCTATTCGCTAACGTTTTTCATAATTGTTTGCATTCGAACATGACTAACGTAGCGCTACGCAGTGCTTCAGCTTTCATTGACTGTTCTTAAAGGATTAAACGAAATACAAAATAATTGAATTTTGCTAGAGCTCCCAGCTTAAATGCAAAGTGAAATAAACGAAACTGGCAATAATTGTGCACACAAAATCAATACTAAGCGATTTTTATTTTATGCAGTATAATATCGCTAATTATCTACTTTTGTTGATTAAATAGGAAATTAATTACAATTTGTCTTATCAGTTTTAGCAGAACTTTGCTGGCTAATGTTATGCAGATCTACTAAAGATGTAAAAAAAATGGTTATACTAAAATTATATATAAATGGTTAAGAGTCGTGAGAAGTAAGTTAGTTAGCATTAGTTAGTTAATTGTTAATACGATTTCTTTTTTCTCTCATACAAGATTCTTAACATGCATTTCTTTATAGAAAACTTAAAACTTGAGAATAATTACAAACTTCGTACGTCGCGTAGTGGTCTAAGCAATGCCTGCCCCCGGCACTTAATAGGACAAGAATCCTATAACTTTAACCTAAAACTAAAACTCAAAAGAAAATAAAATCATAAGAAATTATTATAAGAATAATAATTAAAATGAAACTAGAGAAAATAAATAAATACATTCATTTATTCTGGGATTCACACTTGAGTAGAAATCCAGACCCGGATAACTATTCAGTCGCTCCTGTGAGATCCCAGTAATCATCCCAGACAAACTCCTTCTCAGCAGATGATGTGCCTCTAATCATTCTGGCTTTAAAAGCAGGCAATTTCTCCCCAAACTTCCTTACCATATTCAAAGCATAATATGACATCGGTTCCAATCCCGCTTTTTTATAAACATATCCATTCGAAGAACTCTTAATCACATGTTTATGGTTCTTCTCTATGCGTTTAAGTAAAATATTATGCAAAGAATCCTTTAGTTGGAATAACATGACCTAAAAATATTGCCTGCTAGTTTTGTAAACAACTCGCGTTTTGTTTCCAAAAGGAGAAACTATTATTAATATTGCATATTTTTAGGGTTTGTTTGTAACACCAGTACTAAGCAATCTCGCATCAGTACTGAAGTGAGTGTGGGCAAAAAGCTTAGATTTGGTTCATTTACTTCGATTAGATCAATTAAGAAAAATATATTTTTTCCTTCCCAATATATATATGTATATATACAATATAAACCACACAACACCAGTCAAAACATCCTGCTTCTCGTGCTTTATTGCGACCACCATAAAATGAAACCAAATAAATCATAAATACAGATACGAGTCCGAGGACGAATACAATTACTCAAGTTTAGTTAGAATTATGTTATTAAATGAATAATGAATTATTAGTAAAATTGTTAGAAATTAAATGACAAGTTGGGAAATGAGTGGAAATAAAGGAAAACAAGCAAATATTTTAATCACACATTTAATTTATGTTTTTTTATATATATATATTAACATATATATATGTTAATTTGTTTTTCTGAAAACAGCTTACACGGGCTATTTTTTGTAATTAGAATAAAGGGTGGGGAAGTAGTGCATTGCCTGGAAATTTAGCTTTGCCAATTTCTGTTTGTTAACCATTTCATTAATAGTTTTACTTTGCCAATGAATTTCTGTTAGAGCAGAACGCTATAAGAGGGTATGCTGCTCAAGTGAATATTAATTTGTTTGCTGGGAACGGTTGATTGGCTATCGTTACTTAAATATTCCATATATAATTATTACGGGAAAATGCGGTTGGAAACCACTACCTCAGCCATTTGTTGTGCATAAATTTAAATAAATTGACTTATCAATAATATTGCAAAATTCAATGGTATTAAAATAAAATTATTCTTTTGTTACTGCAGTACAGTTATAAAGTCATATTGCATAAGTCATACATGGATAAAGCCCGCTTCTAATTATTGATAAATATTCTGATTCTACTGTCCATATTTTTGGACAGTAATAATATGGTCATATAATATATATAGAGCATTTACCTGTCTGATTAATACTTAAAATGTAGTTCCAGTGCTTTTGCTGATCATGTTCTTGGGATCGTTCTTCATTTGACTCCTTTCACAGCCATCATTTTTAATTGATTAGTTTTTTTCAATTTTTTTTTTTGAAGCTGCATTTACTTTCATATATGAATAGTTTTGTTTCGTCAAGTTTCATTTTCATTGCTTTCATCTGTATATGGTTTTGGACATTTCATTTTATCATAATTGACAAATTACCATTCTACAGCCAACTTCAAGTATACAATTTTCTTAATCTTATTGCTGGAGTTAAAGTCGACGTCGCAAACGCCGCCTGAACGCTGAAATTGTGATGTTCGACGTTTAATTTCATTTTGCTGTTAATGTCAACGGCGTACAGACGTTTAAATATAAACTGTTAATTTGATAATTTATTTACTGAAATATTTGTAATTAAATATTTATTACTTATTTTTTACCAAATCTCTCCTTTAAGTGCTGTATTCTTACAGTTCTTGGAGAATTTGTTATATAAATATTTTTTAATATTTAAATGTATTTGTTTTTATAGGGAGATATTACCAAATTTTTATTGTTATATATATTATCTTTCTATAATATCAATATTAATAAATTGAACTCTCAATTTTTATAATTTAAAATAAAATATTTAAATAAATAAATAATCAATTATTAATACATATAATAATTAAAATTAGTAACTAAAAATGAGTAAAAATTTAGCATAATATTTATATTTTTGCCATCTGCTGTGTAAAGTTTTTCTGAATTATTTTTCTCTGTGCATGATTTTCAACACAGTTTTTGTAGAAGCGAAATCTCTTAATGTCCGCTCTATAAAGACTAAATAAAAATTGTTATATCAGCGTTATCAAAAAATTTCCATACACAAAATAGAATTTTGTTTTGTTTATTTTGCATGGCACGTATTAGCATTTAACTTTTATTGCATTAACTCCGCGTATTTCTGTGCTTTTCTATCTCGATACCATTTAATTAATTATTTTATCTGCAAGTAATTCAATCATTGTCATCAATTAATTCACTACTTTTTTTTAAATGTTTATTCATTTAAAGATGAACCAGCAGAAGAACTGTAGAACATCTGCAAATGATTAATTAAACTGGCATTTGCATTATACCACAATCCTATAAGTGATCAAACAGCTGTTTATGTTATAGGAAATCTGGTCATTATTAACTTTTCTTCTTGTTCAATTTGGGAATTGTCTTTTATAGTTCTCAATTTGTTGTTTCAATTAAATATAGAAATAACTTTCGTATTGCCTGAGATAATTATTAGCGAGACGCATTTCTTTCTGATTGAATTTTAATGTGCTAATTATATATTGCTTGAAAAAGATATAGATAAGTCAGTTCGAATTGTTGTTTCAATAATTTTTTTTAATTTATTATCTGCAAATTTCATTTGGGGCCCCACAATGCAACTTTCAATGGCTTTTCGATTTCTTATTTACTACATGGCCAAAATTGTAACAGAAAAGATAAAATTTCGAAAAAAAATCTCTATTTTCGGGAGTTCCCTAGAGATTAGCTTTACCCCTGTCATACCACGCAATAAGCCATTTGAAAGCATTTTTATATTGCACTATATATCTGTCCCCTTAATACCAGAATTATCCCCTTAATACCAGAAAACAGTAACATTTACCGTTTGTGTGACGTCATTTTATTTAATTAAAGCTTTAATTTTTGAAATGGCGAATTGTAATAGATTACAGGATATTGAGAGAGTGGTTCAGCTGTCCTTGCGAACGGCGTATTTTATAATGTCCCCGGTGACTCATGTTCACTTTTTCTAGGAATAGTACACTTAAATAATATTTAAAAATATTAAAAGTTAAACGCATGGAAACATTTTTGAATAAAAGAGTGTGACTACTTAACTGTAATCACGACATCACTTAGTTGATGTTTAATGACATGATAATGAATAATGTTTTGTTTGAATTGTACTAAATTTCTTTTTGTAGTTGGACAAATTATTTGCAGATGATGTACAGCAAGCTCGTGGAGAATGTTAATGATTAAAGAATAAATTTAATTATTCTACAGTTGACTTTGATTTTAAGCAATGCAAAAAAAAAAGCTTTTCAAGATAATTTGTTTGCGATAACATTGACTGCAGTTTATTTTGGCTCTGTATGTTTACATTATAAAAAAAGCTTAATTCGCAAAGCTTTAGCAAACTTTCATTTTCAATGCAATACAATTATGTTGCCAGATATTTAAAAACAAAAATCGTTTATTCAGCGATAACAAAAAAATTATACTGTCAACATAAACGCATCTTAGGAATTGGAGAGGTTTACGAGGGTCTACAAACGGTTTGGAATTTAAAGAAATGCCGTTAAAATAAGGAAGTATTTTCTGTCCAAATGAATGTATGGAGAAAGAAGTAGAGCAGTTATCTGCATTTAATTATAACCAGAATCTGGCATTTTGTGCAAGCTACGGGAACACCGTGGTAAAGTACGTTGACTTCATACTACGAAGGAAAAACTTATACCACGATGATGTACAAAAGAGAATGCTTCACCAGGCTGGGATGGCGGAACCGGTCGTGGATTATTTTAAAAAATCG
This sequence comes from Ormia ochracea, assembly GCA_963402855.1. Taxonomy (NCBI): domain Eukaryota; kingdom Metazoa; phylum Arthropoda; class Insecta; order Diptera; family Tachinidae; genus Ormia; species Ormia ochracea. The sequence continues at coordinate 68,058,814 of OY727105.1, forward strand.
CATCAAAATGGTGTTGTAGATGCCTCACTATCATATAAGTATGGTGCAAACATATTTTTTTATTTATTGATCGTAAAGAAAATACAACTCTGATGTCTTGAAAGTCGTCATTTTATAAACATTTTCAAAAAAATTTGTTCCATAGATACATTTTTAGGCCACATTATCTTATCGTTTCCGCACACATGCCATATTTGACAGATTGTACGATGTAACTTTTGAACATAAAATATTTCTGGGGACGAGCAATTTCAATTTGATCAAATAAAAATTACGATTTCTTTGTTAAGCTGCATAATGAAATTTTAAATTTTAGTTTTGCTTAAAGAAAATGTAAGTTAATCCTTAATAAGTTAATACTTCCTTTTTTATAAAGAACTGAATATTTTGCATATAAAAAAATTATTTCCCTTCCCCTTTTCAAGTTTCCATAAATCCAATTATTATATTAATTAGTCTCTATCTTATTTTTAATTAAATATTTATTTCTTTAACAATTAGAGAATAATAACGAATGTATTTAATAATGTATTCCGTAACTAAAAAAAATATTTAAATAAATTGTTTAATTTTTTCGCTCCAAATAAATAAATACGTGTATTTTATGAAAATCTCATCGACCAATTTATAATTAAAAGGTTTACAATTAGCAAAATAAATTAAAGTATTTGATTATTATCATTTGCAAATTATTATTATTATTATTATTATTATTGCAAATTCGTGGTTAAAAGTATTTATTTTTTTACTCCTAATGGTTTTTGATTTATCACACATACTTTTAAATATACGCAAATTTACTTAGGAATAATAATTTTGCAAGTTTTTTGATTGAATATATGCACTGTGAGTAATTTTCAGTTTTATTAATACACAAAATGTTTTTAACGTAAATTATTATTGCAATATTTTTCCAGCTTCAATGCTAAAGTTTAAAAATCATAATATTATGGAGCAGACAATGGCCGTTGCTTTTTTATCAACACCTTTTCAACTCAGGTTAAAATGGAAAAAGTAATGATGAGACCTGAGATATTAAAAATTAAAAATTAAAAAGTTCTAACTTTTAAAATTAAATATTAAATATGATATGAAATTAAGAACATGTTTGTATTTCAATAAGAGGCCATTTATTACGCTTTCTGAAAGTCAAGTGTTAAATTAAAGAGCTTTAAAGCTTTAAAAGTACGCGCTTTAACTAAAATATAATTTGAATGTTGGAAACCAGAGATGGGAGGGACTGCTATGATTTTGATTATGGAGAGTGATTCATAGTTTTATTCTTCTATCTTGGAATTATCGCCGAATGTGCTTTTTACACACAAGGAAACATGTGCCAGCATAATATGGAACACATTTCTTGAAGTTTCTTAAAAAGAGCAAGTCGAAAATCTTTGAATAGACAAGGCTATGTGTAGGAGCATATCCGTTAATTCGTTTTTAAATAAGCTTAAAGTAAAGAGAACCACGTCAGGTCAAGTTTAGATTTCCTTTCCAAGATTGCAAAGTTCTTAAGAACATAGAATTGGTGTTACAGAATGTTAAGGTTTTAGCATCTATGAGAGCTGGTTCCATTTAGTGAGGTGGATTCCAAGGCTAGCTTATGTGTCCTCCTGAGCTTTTTCCAGAGCACAATCTCTCTTTCATGTAATTAATTTTTAAGCACTTTTCTCTTTCTCAATTAGTAGAATGTCCTCGTTCACAATACGGCGGTATACAAATTTTTATATATTGAAAAATATGACTTAAGGAAATAAACATATTGCCCAAAGTTACAAATTGTAAAAGGTCCTTTTAATATTCGAAGCAATTTAACGTTAATAAATCGTAGTATAAGTATTTCGAGCCTTGAAAGCACTACACATGAAACGGATTGCATTACAATTGCAGCAGGCCGTTGCAGGACCAACCTCTGAGTTGTTTTTTATAAAATTAAGTATGCATTATTTTATATATAAATTGTTAGGAAGTGGAATAATGATGATCGCTTGATGTTATTTTTACATTCAGTCTTTGTCTTCCTTTGAGAAAAGAATATTTTTAAATAATTTTTATTGAGAAAAATTTCTGAAGAGAAAGTACTATTTTTGAAAGGTCATGTCTCAAGTTTCACTATTTCAAAATTATAAAAACGCTAAAACTCAAAACAACAATTTCAATAATTAGAACAAGAGAGTTGGACCGATTACAACTACTTCTATAGCAAATTCATTGAAAATAAAATAAAATAAATCATCAAATAAAATATTCATTACTAAAGTAGTATATGAATATACTTTATATTCATATACTACATATTTTAAGATGCATTGTTTTTCAATGCATCTTAAAAATTGTTGGCCAAATAAATTATTTATTTCTATGTGTACACTCAAGAAATTATGTTCGTACAAAAAAATGTTATATGAAATAGTACACACTCTTATTTAGATCTGTGATTTATATTAATGGAATTTTTATCTTAACATATTTTTTCCAAGGTTTGAAGTGTTTAAGTGATGATCACTTATCATGTGCCAGCGAACAACCAACATGTGGTAATGAAATTAAATCATAGGTGATGGATCAATGTCCTTTCTATATGCTTCTTCCCCTATATTTTCGAGGACTATGCCTTTCCCCTAATGCGGACAAAATGGTTTGCCGTAAATCACTAATAACATGTATCAATACTTTTTGAGTCAGCACTACAGAGAAGAAATCTTATATAATTTTTACTCGAATTGTTTTTTTTTTAAATTTCAATTAAACTGTTTCATTATCTTAACGAAAAATTATTTCAGTTATTATTATTTAATTGTTTAATCATTGCTTGTACATTTGAAGAATAATTATCTGTAATAGCAATTATTGTTGCTTAATTTCTTTCAGATTTTGAAAGAAATTTACGATACGATTTTACGATTTTTAAAAGCAATAAAATTTACTGAAACGTAAAAATATCTTTCATTATTATTTTGGGTTTGGTGTACTCGTATTAGGCAATATTTGTGCTTCGATTAATTAATATGTTTTGTAAACATACATATATATGAGAAATTTTGGTTTTATTAAAAATCTACAAGAAATGTACGAGAAGTTTTATTGCAATTTCGAAATCTATACGAGCACAAGCAACTGTTGCTTGTGTGTTGTGTTTAGTGTTGCCCCAAAAACAAATGAGAGCAGAAAATTAAAATTGAATCGAACAAAGGTTTTGTTTCATGTTTATTTACAGTGTTTGTTTACAGTGTTGCATTAGTTAATTTCTTGTTTGACAATTATTGAGCACACCTACACCTATACATGACTTAAAAAATAAATAATGGTTGTTCAGACTTGTACTGAAAGCGTAGTAAAGGTCAAGCAAAGAGTTAACTGATACAATAAAAATATTTAATTGTGCTGGCTTTCTTGCAAAACTCTTCGCTAACTAAATATTTAGTTTACGTTAAATAAAGTATATGTATATAATTCTTTCTAGCTCAAGGTCATCTTGTTTTTATAAAAATTTTAGATATATAACTTTATTTTCTGATATTTTGCTACGGCTCGGAGTGGCATCGTCAGGGATAAGAATACTTCTTTGGAAGAAGATATTTTTTAGTTTAATAAATTACTCAAGTTTAAAAATTTGTATTTTCTACTAAATGAAAAAATAATTAAAAGAATGTTTTAATTTATTCTGGCTTAAGTTCGCCAAATATTTTCACATATTTGGATATTGGCCTGAAGCGTTGTGAGAGCGGCGAAAGCGTAGTAGCCTACTAAGGAAGTCTGATGATGAAAACGCGTGTGGATTGCGAAACATTTTAAAGTGTCAGCTGAAACTCACGAGCAGATCAAAAATTTCCCATGGCAATTTGCAAGACACAAACTAATTAAAAAGCTAAACTAAAAATTTGATAAGCTTAAGTAAGACTAAGTTAAAATATTCTTTTTATTGCAGGTCATTCTCATTGACTAAAAGATATTATTCATAACTTTAATTGTTAAATAAAATAATAATTTATATACTTTTGTTTTTTTTTAAACTATTAAAAAAAAGAAATTTAGCTTTTAATTAATTTTGTACTTTATGTTCAAGTTGAAGCCTTTCCGGCATTCCGTGTTAAACACACACACACATACGACCCAAATTTTAAACGGCAATCTGGATCGTAAATGGTCATTTGTCCGGTGAACAACAATTAAACTTTTTGCAACATTTAAGCTTTGACTTTGTGAGATACGGTGGGAGATGAGCGTGCGACATTATATGAATGGAAGTCTTTATTATTTAAGATGCCTCGCTAAACGTTAAGCACGTAAAAAAGCTTTCATTGCACAAAGTGTTACAAAGATGGAAGAGCGTAGCGTGTACGTTGTCCACTTGGCCTAATGTTTCCTTTGTTTGTTTTATCAATTTTGCATTTTGCTGCTGCTTACTTGATCAAGAATAAGCTTTTTGCTGCTTTGCTTTTTCAATTTTGTATGCAGTTGCTTTTGCGTTTATCATACACGCTGTCTGTGGGCTTTCCCCTCAATTTTAATAGTTTTTAAAGTCTAAACTATTCTTTTTTTTGTTTTAAACAAAAACCAAAAAGAATTATTGAGCAGCTTTGCCTGCTTGCTGGTGTAGCTTTTTTCAGTCTTCAGTATTTTTCAGTCGGGATGTGTGTGCGCATGTATGTGTGTGTATGCGAGTTTGGTTTCTGACTGATTATGCCGGCTGTGCCTGAGTTTTTGCCGAAATCATGAAAATATATGAAATGAAATCGCCGCTAAAATAGAGAGACCGGTTAATGAACACTCCATTGACTATCAAGACGTCGTTGCCTTTTCTTACTTCTGTTAGTGGCGTTTTAAGAAAAAGTCTATATAAAAGGGTTATACAGCAGTTATGAGATGAACATTGATTTCAACTGTTTCGGACGGCTTAGAAGTTGGCCAAATAATACTACAACAACAACAACAACAACAAACGACTGACCATATATAAAAATTAAAAGATTTCAATAAAAACTAAATAAATCAGTAGGAAAACATAATAAATAAAGTGTGAGCACAAGCAATTAATGAACAAACGAGAAATATTTGTGTTGCTAAAAGCGGTATGAAAAAGTGATGAAAATATTTAGACTGCTAATTCGAAGAAGTGATCATTAGATGTATAAAACAAACAAAAGATTAAAGTAAAACTGTTTCACGCGTTAAGATTTTAAATTTATTTAATAAAAATTTTTTTTTAAAAAAAAAATTGATACTTAAATTTTAAAACAATTTTTCCTGAAGGACCATTTATATACAATCACAAAAAATGAAATTATTTACGACAAATTCTAAAAAAACTGCAAGTAAGTTGTTGCCTCCCTTTCAGTTTATAATTTACACTACAAAAAAAAAAAAAAAAAAAATAAAATAAATTAATCTTTTATTTTTGCATGGTTATCCATTTTTATTTTAAACCAGAAGTGTTTTTAAAATGACAAGCGGATTTCGTTTATATAAATTTATTTTAATATTTTCTTTTTGTCTGAATCTACAATAATATTAATAAAAATAATATTGATAAAGGTCAGTAATTAATTTCAAAAGCAAGAAATGCATACGCATGCGTAAGACAAAATGGAAAATTTTTAATTTTTATAATTAATTATGGAAAAGCTGGTTAGTAAAATTTCAATTATTTCAAACCAAAAATATTGGCTAGATAAATTTGCATCTGTGGGGTTTCTGCTGATAATGGCTGTGCACTAGTTTTATGCAAGTGCATTCTGCCGTGTGACCATTTGAATATTTAATTGTTCTAAATTGTTAGCCGGGTCGTTATCTTTAGATAAATACATTTTTAAATAAAGTTTTTATATTATTTAGTTATTTTCCTAAGGAGCAGAAAAATATTAAGAATAATTAGAATTGGAGCTTTTTAGGCTCCCTACAGGCAAAGAACTTAAAGAAAGTTAATATTGCTTTACATCAAACCTGCAGTTTTGTTTTTGTATTCTTTTATTAATTTTTGGCTAATTTGGCCACTTAACTTTATAGTTGGCAGGACCAATGAAGTTTGTATTAATAATAGATTCATAGATAAAGAATTATGAAGTTTTAGTTTTAAAAACGACAGTCCTTGAATTTGTTTAATAATGAATCACTGGTTGGTTTGCAAATAGTGTGGCAGATATAGACGTCTAATTGCCTTGGCCATTGATGCAAACTAAACAAATAATGTCCTTGAAATCTAAAATTGTATAAACTTAAATTAAAAAATAATATAATAAAAAATATTCTTTCGGATAAAAATTAAAAAATATGTTGAGGAAACATATAGAATTTTAAAGTTTTTTAAATAATGTCTTAGCAAAGAAGAAAAAAATATTGTATATAAAATGAAAGTAACACCATGAAGCTATTCCGAAAGCTTACAAATAGGAATTATCGAGTCTACTTTTGTAGCCTATCATACATATTAGACTACCTGGTCTAATAAGCAAAATTCTAAATTTCCATTATATTCGATACAGACGCTTTAATAAAAAAAAATATATATATATATAAAAATTTTATAATTTATAATTTTAAAATTATAATTTGTTTTCCTTTAATATTTTTTAATAATATTTTTCTATCTCTTATATTTAAATCTTGCTATTTCATGTAGTGTATTGGTATACAAGCCTCATATCTATGACTCGTTTTTCCCGGTTTTTTGTGGCACATGCGCCAAACCAATAATGAATTGATGACAAGTAGTTATAAAATTATATACATTTGGCTCTTAAGTTACTTTAAAACATTTTTATGTAATTTTTGTGTTTCCTGTTACTTGGAAATGACCGTCTCAAGCTCATACAAAATTTGCTAATTACAACAATGACGTATTAATTCTATTCTATTTACTTTTGTTTCAATTTAAGTTTCCAGTTTAGCGTTTATGTGCAGTAACAAATTTGTACTTGAATAGCAAACTTTTTGTTTGTTTGTAATTTAGCAAAGAAATACAGTGAAAACCAAAAAAAAAAAAAAAAAAAAAAAAATTCACTGTCAGTTGAAAAACACTAATATTAATAAAAATATTTCTTGTTGTTTTTATATAAGATTTCGCAAACGCTTTATTATAAGCCTTATGATACAAAATTTTTTTAATGAAATATTTTAATTAACTTGCTTTAATTGCATTAAACATTTCTGTGTTCAATGCAACTTACTTTTTTACAGAATTCAAAGTTAAATAACAGGACTAGGTATTTAAAAATATTTTTTAAAAATAATACGGTTAACAAGAATTTAAGCTACATTTTAAATGTTATATTGAAAGCAGCTAAATGTTAAGATATTAAAATGGCTTTTAAACGAAACAGTTTTCTATTTTTGTTCCATAGAAACTTGACATTGAAAGTACAGATTCCTATAAAGTATTGTATTAATTTTCCGGTTTTTGGCGATCTTCTCTTTGTCTTATATAAACACATACAGATGTGTGTATCCGTATGCGTATAGATGCGATATCATCTATTATGCTTTTTTTCTCAATGTTGGTTTGCGTTTTGACTCGAAAATAAATGGTAACATTTATACAGATTGCCATTATCTGAGGCGGTTAATATTATTGGTTATATTGAGCATAAATGTATAAGTTGTCTTATCCATTTCTCGTTTATTTGAGATAAGTAGACACATTCAATGCCATAATGCATTGGAATGGCATTAGGACTGCAATTTTGAAAATATAAAATTGGCTAAAAGATGAAATTGCCTAAACCTTCGACATAGTCGGCTAATTTGGTGCTTTATACGTACATGCGAAGGATAATAGTTGAACATAAGAAAGTTCTGGCAGTGATGAAAAAATTCGTATGAATTCTTCTCATGCCCATGTGACGGAGGGCAGTTAACATTTGGCTGTAAACATCGATGTAGCAGTGCTTCAGTGGCAAAGTAAAGCAATGAATGCAACTGCGTATCATAAATAGCCTACCTGTTTACTACAATAGTCCTTTATCATTCTGCTTCTCTTCCAGTATTCCTTTTTCCCAATACTGGCCTGGTGTTTTATATGGCTGCAGGATTTAGAAAATATCACAATTCTCTAATTGATATCGATTCACATTGAGAGTAATATTTTATTAATATTTAATTTAGTGATATTACTAATAGAATAGTTTCTGGCATTAAGCGCATACTAGTTTTCTGTGTCGTTTTTATTAATAATATGGGTGGCTGGAACAAGCTTAAATGTTCATTGTTATTGATAATTATCAAATTTTATTATTTATTATGAAATTTTTAAATTGCGAATTTTTTTTATTCTTTCAACTGCGAGCATAAATAAGCCTAACTCACCTTGTTGCAGTCGCATTGCAGCCCCAACTAAAGTGGGCGTTCCTCTTTTATACATTGTGGGAGGATGAAATTTTTTCTTTTGTTAAATTTCTAAAATAATTTTAATTGGTTTGCTTTTAAATATTTTTGGTTTTTATTTTTTTGCATGAAATTGTTTAATAAATATTTTTAAACTTAAGATTGTAAGCAAGAGAATATAATACAAAAATAAAACGTCCGGCTTTGTGTTATATGAAAGACTAATCAAAATGCATAAACGTATTTTGTCAAAAGTGACATGGAATTTTTATAAAATGTGTGACTTATGACACACCAATTAAAATAAATAAAAATGAATTGTTTTGAAATGCAATATTTTTTAAACTTCATTGACTATTTGCTTCTAATTTATTTTGCTTTCAAACAAATATAAATCAAGTGTATCGGTGGCTGAACTACTAAGTTCTTCCACTGCAAAAGGAACCAATTTTTCACCAATTTGTCGCAAGTACTTTTAAGCCTCTGCTGTTAATTACTGTTGGAATGTGTGAAGTAACAGGTGGCTGATGAACATTGGACAACATCGACGAAAGTAAACTAATAACGCCTTCTTTGATAATAGAGGCTGTACAGCACTGCTCTATTCCCCTACTTAATCGCCACCTGTCTGCTCCATCAGTATGCTTCGCTACTAGTGCTGGCACATTGCATAGCATGAGTAATGGATATCCTTTGACATCTGGTCTTGGAAGTCAACAAATATTTTTTAATACGTAAAATAAATTGTATTTTAAATACTTTCTCTCGGCATATACGTATATTTTGTGGCTTCGGAAGTGAACTATTTATTTTGCGGCTTTTGATAAATTGCATGTTATTTTAAATATATTTTATATTAACTGCCGTTTAAGAATTTAATGAAGTTTTCTTTTAAAGTCTAATTATTAAACTAAATTTTATATATTGGATTCACTTTCACTTTAGAATGAATATATTTTCCAAACCAGACTTTTAAATTGGGCCTGAGGCATAAATGTTCGTGTGTGTGTAATAAACTCTTGTTAAAGTTTTACAAACTCTTTTTTAAGAAATGCTAACAAACTATATTAACACAGCCAATGAATTTCATTATATGCAAGCAAGTGTTTCTTTTTAATTTATTTATTTATTTTATTTATTTACTTAATATTTCAATTATATGAATATAATTAAAATATGAGTAGAAGTATTGGCCGCTGAGGCCATCAGCTAAAAACTTTACTTAAAACAAGATATTTTTGAATTTTTAAATTTTAATTATTCTTTTTTTTTTTTTTTGGATTTTAGAAATAATTAAAATTGTGTTATTATAATTACTATAATTATTTATTCATTTAAATTTATTACAATTCATATAATAATAAATTATTATTATATAGGTAGTGTAAAATGGCTGCCGGCTCTATATCATTCAAAATTAAATTGATAAAATTTGCAACTATTAAATTTATTAAAATTTTATTTAATTGGAGGTTTACTTGCACCTCTTTTTTCATTAATTTAAATATATTTTTAGTTGTAATAATAATTATGAGAAATACTTTTTTATATTTCCCGCGCATGCGTAACCATATATGTTTATTAATAATTCATTCATATAGCAAATCTTATGACAAAAAACAAACAAACAATTCAAACAAAAAAATCACTTCTTAAGGATTTAAATATTTTTGCAAATTTAATGTAAAAAGACACAAAACCATTAAAGTTGCTAAAAGTTACCTCTTCTATCAAAAAGATAGAAGTTTGATATGACCAATAGCGTCTTCTGAAGTAAACAGTTTCTAATTGTATTTGAAAAAAAAATACATGAAAAATAATATTTAGATAATAAAATATAAGCCAAAAATTCGATAACACTTTTTCAGGGAATTGCAGTTAAAAAAAACAAAAAAAAAATTCTTGAAAATGTATTCTCATTAGGCGTGTTTACTTAAATGAATGATGTTTTGCAAATGATAGATTTTTATTAACGATAATCATGTTAATTTGTTTGACAAACAAATATATTTTAGTTAATTATACTATTTTCTCCTTGACTGGTATCATTGGTAGCATATTGCAGTGGTCCCCAAACATGTACATATTAATACCACACAATGTCGGCGCAGATACTGCTTGATTAACTTTTATGTAACAGAATAGTTCAAAGCTACATCCTACGTAGGGTTTAAAATAGCTTCATACTTTCGGATTGTACGAACAACGGATTATAGAATCGTAGGAAAATTAATTTTAAATTAATTTTAAAAATTTAAAAATTTTTTTTTCAATAATTAATTTTTTTTTAAAATTTTTTTTTTTAATTAATTTTTGAGATTAAAAAAAATATATCTATAATAATGAAAACCCATCAAAAAGCTTCAAACATCTCTAAAAAAAAATTTTTTTTAAAATAAAACAATTAATTTTAAAGTTTATTTTATTATCTTAAAAGAAAAGCAATAAAATTGTTATTCCTTTTTAAATTTGCAAGAAAAAAAATTATTGAAAACTAAAATTTTCTATAAAATTTTTATTTCCATATTTTTTTAAAGTTTTAAAGTTAAGGAATATATAGTAAAAAATATATATTTATATTAAAATTTAGATTTACAAGTAACTAAATATAAATATTGATAACCACTAGCTGACTGCCCGTATTCATTTTTAATGTACTTTTAAATTAAAAATTATTAATATTCCACTGAGTGTAAATTTTTCGCATATAGTTGTTTTTAATCACAAAAAAATTAAATAAATTTATTATATCCTAATAAAAATATATACATATAAATAAAAATATAAAAAAATATTTGAAAAGAATTTATAAATATAAAAATATATATTATTTAGTAATTCATATGCAGCTAAATTCCTTCGATAAGAAATAAACATTTTCAAAGGTTGGGTTCCACACAGTGGTCGTCATCACTGCACCGAGTGGCATTCCCAGTAAAATACTCCCTCCACGCTGTTTTCTGTATTACTTCTGGAAGCACCAGAACAGCGTCCTATAAAGGATCATAAGCTTTAATTAGCCCATTTCTGGGACCGTCATCCTGGTCTTGTAAAATCCTACCCTCTTGTACTGTATCAAGGTCTGGTGCTTTACTTCGTTATATGAAATCGACCAACTCGTCTGGATGCTTCATGCCAGCCTTGTAAAACACCACTTTCTTGTACTGTATCGACATCTGATGTTTTTCTCCGTTGCATGAAATCGACTTACTTTACCATGGCATGCTAGTAGCTTTCATAGCCCCCGCATTTTGCTAAAAATGTCTTTAGGACTAAATCCGCTGTTGAACTTATCAAGTTTACTATCTTTAATATCTATTTCCGAAAATTAGCTGACATAGAAAAAATAACAAAAACTTTATGTTGTAATCGAGTGTTGTTGCTGTTCATATATAAAAACTAACTAATAGCGTTTTTGCTATCTTTAGCCCACTGTGCATTAAACGAGACCACAAATTATTAGAACTGAATAATAATTTGACGAAAAAAGTAAAACAAACGAAACAAAATTGTTGTCATTAAAATTCCAGGTGTATGATTAAAAAAATTAAAAAATAAAATTAAAAAATCAATAAAATAATTTTATTTTGGTAAATATAGAACAAAAAAGGGGAGCTGATAGATGCATGACTACGTACAAACACGTTCATGTGCATACATACAGACATACATACATAAGAATCTGCATGCAAATGTTTCTGGTTAAAAATAAAAGTTGACATCTTGAAGGCATTGATAGAGTAGGAATTTTGAGCTTTTACTTAAATGAATGTGCTTTTGCTACCGGCTGCTGAATTCAATAATTTAACGATAATAAATATGAAAGTTCGACTAACTTAGCAAAACGATAGTAGATGTATGTGGTTGGCGTTAAACAAAACTGTTTTAATAGCAAACAAGCCATTTCAAATAAGTGTCAGCTCCAGTAAAACACACACAAGGAAAAATTCAAGAGAGTTTTGCATTCGCTAAAATTCGGTTGATATTTAAAGTGGCAGTGAATTGGGAATTTCAGAAACCTTAAATATTTTAAAGAACTTTATAAAAAAGGGCACAATTAATAATAACATTTATAAAAATACAATGGAGACAGAAACAGTGAACATCCTTAAGGTTGAGAAAAAATTGAAAATCCTTCCCGCTTAAGTCTTAGTCCTTTAAATCCTTGCTTAAGCTTTAATAACGAGCAAATGAAATGATTATTTTCATATGATTTATTAATGTTTTGAATTTAAAGCGTTATTATTTTTTAGCTTAAAAGTGATATTTTTTGTTTTAATAATTTTTTTTTCACAAAACAAGTAATTTTTTTTACTTTTTTTTTAATTTTCTCCTATAAGAATTTTCAAGTAAATAAAAAATATATATATTTTTTTTAATTTTCATTTGAGTTTATTTTTCATTGTGTTTTTTTTTTAAAAAAATTTTTTTTACTTTTTTTTTTTAAATATTTCTTACTATTACAAACAAGAAATTTTTTTTATTTTTTCTTAATTTTTCTCATAAGAATTTTTAAGTAGAATAATTTTTTTTTAATTTTTATTTGAGTATATTTTACAATGTTTATCGATTACTATCGGCCTGTTCTTTGTAGTCGGTGAGTAAAATAGACACTGCCTTTGTCACTGAATTTTGTATTGTATTTGAATTTAAAGTGAACAAAACAAATTTTCAATAATAAGTAGAAGTTACAAGAAGAATCCTCGCAGTTCCCAACATTTATGTTCCCGATAGCATGTCTTGCAGAACTTTGTATATCAAATGTTACCAGAAAAATGTCAAGTCAGAAAACTGATTCGATTTTGATTTTATGTTCCGATACACGGCCATTCTGTATAGTTTGTAGCAAATCAGTACTGTCATTGCTTATAGTGATGTTTAGCGATCACTGTCTGAGTACTCTTTTCATTACGGTTGCAGTACTTTGGTCGCGGAATCTTCTGGTGAAAAATATTAATTAAAACTATTAAAATAAAAAATACAAAAAAATTTTTTTAATTCCCATTTCAGTTATTTTAGCATCTGCTACTTTAAAATAACAGTGAGTTAAATTTTCTTCCATTTCGGGGATTCACATTTTTTTGTTTGTAGGAGAAATTTAAATATTTTAAAGTTTATATGTATCTTATGACTTTTTAAGTTGATTCATTAAGCCGAAAATGCTTCAATTTTAAATGCATGGCAAATTAATTGTAGGAAAGCGCAGCACAATCAAACAAAAATTCTGGTTTAGTTTATGATTTTTTTTTTTTAAATATTCTGTGTATTTTGCATAATGGCTGACGTTTTAAGCTCATGTCCGTTCTAGAGTTCATCAAATAAAAATTATTTTTTTCTTTTTTATTATTCAAAAGTTCAAAAGTTATTGTTCATTTAAGAGCGTTTAAGCAATATAATTATATATATTTTATTTTGTTTTCTTTTAATTCATTGCTATGAAGCACATCATTCAAAGCACAAGTATGTAATTTCGGCAGTACTTTAATGGAGTTGCACAATTACATATTTGGCAATGGATAAAATTTTTATTCTGGCGGCATTTCATTGCTTTAGGATCCTTTTAGCCTTAATCCATAATACATTTTAATATTTACAATTGCAGGTAATAATGAACGAATTTTTGGAGGCGCGATTAAATCCGTTATTAAGGCCTCTACTTTAACGCTTCATTATAAGTAAATTTATCACATCACTTCAAAGATCGCACGCTTAACTGAATTTATTGACTTCAAAGAGAGAGCCGAAAAATAAGTAACGGTAAAATAAAAAAAAAAAATATTTTGATTTCTCTGCTGCAAGATCATCAAACATAATTTGGATTATTATAATTTTTCTTGTTGGCCACTTTTTTTAAATTTTAGTATAAGGTGTTTTTTATATATAAAGACTTAGGTTGTAAGCCCTACCTTTTTTTTGTCAATAAAAAAATTTTTATTACACATTGTATCGCGACGTTTCGTGGATTATTTGTCCTCTTCTTCAGGGAATTTATCTAATTTATTAAACTTAATAATAATTATTAATATTATTATACTTAGGGAATCCAAAACTTCGTTGACTGTCTGATTAATGTACTGTAAATGGCGCTTAAATTGTCTGTATAATTTTTTATATTATTTTATATTCTATATCATCTTTTATATATCATCTTTTATATTGTAAGGTCGAGATACAATATGTAATAAAAATTGACATTAAAAAAATGTAGGCCTATACAAAAAACATCTCATACTATAATAATTTTTTTGGGGGTTACAATACAAATTTCTTTTAAGCTTAAGCTGGCAAAATAATTATATATGAGCTGTTTGTTAAATTTGTAAAGCAGCTACGCTCCGATTTTTAAAGAGTTTTTTATTACAAAAATATAAAAACTGAAAAAAGATGTACATATTTGGAGTACGAAGACTTTATCTAAAGAACTTTTAAACATTTCTATCATCAAAGTTGATAACGATCAACTACAAGCCGCCAAGCACGGAAAACTATCAATCTAACAGGCGTTTGCTGCTTTATATAAGCTAAAAAATCCTTGATACGTTCCACGTTCTATAAAACCAAAAGTGGCAGAAAATTAAGTTTTTTAGATAAACAAAAATTAACATATTTAAAATCCTTCTTGAGAGATTCTGCATTTCATGTGGCGATATACCAATCATTATTTATTTGAAAGAATTTGTTGTATGCATTTAAGCTTTGTAAATAGACTGAAATATGCTACATATTACTTTAAAGAAAATAGGTATACATGCATACGTTCTAAAACAGATCTAGTCTCAGATTTGTATCCATATTTGCCATCCTTCATACTGAATCCATAAATGTGCACTTGCATAGTCTATTATATTTATAGTACAGTATGTAGCTTGTGCTATATAAAAAAATGTATGAGTTCGATACTCAATGCGGTATATAAAATGCTGTATTTACATTAATTAAATTAGATATTAAAAGTACAAGTAACATCATTACGATTTGCTTATTAGTACTTTAGCAAACAAGTAAAAATTTTAGCATATAACATTTAAGCAACTGCCGTGGTACGTCGCTCGTACTTGGTACGTTAAGCCAATTTTTAAACATTTGCATCTTGCAAGCAGCTTAACAAACTAATATCTCCATGGATTTGATTTGTAAAGCACCAAAACAAATTGTAAATGTTAAAACTTTTATTATTTGTTTGTAAATTTATAAAAATGCACGCGATTGTGTTTTGAAATTCCTAATTGTGGGTAAAATAAAAAGTACGGAAAAGACGTTTAGTTTATGAAAGCTTGGCCAAGAGAAAATGAAACCAGCAATCTAAACTTGGTTTGCCGCAAACATTTCCAAAGGAAATTCTCTAAAAGAATTTCACAAAAGGCATAACTGACATTCCTTTTACTGAATTTTCTTATAATTTCATTACAACATTATAAGCAAACGGTAAGGAAAATAAGTTTTAGTCGCCAGGCTAGCAAGAGGCTGCTCTGTGCCGCATAAAACAGGTTCGTTCAGTTGAGAAGTGTGAGTATTTTAAAGATACTATTATAGAAGTAGATTTTGTAACTTTAATTTGTGTTGGCTTTCAAAATCTTTAATAGTAGTAATCAAAACTAATACAAAATAAAATACAGATATAAAGTCTGAACGTGTAACACTATTAAATATTTATGTACTTATTTATGAATTTTATATGGTCGAGAGAACGATTGTGGAAAAAACGTGATATATCGCAACATATTCCAAGCAGTTGCAAATTTTTTTATAAGTATACAATTTTTAGTTCGCATCAATCAAGAGATATTAAATGCAAGTTAAAAAAGTCATTCTTTTAAATAGTTGCGGCAGGCAATATCTAAAAAGGTTCATTTCCTCATTGCACTCTTTGTAATGTGAGCAACTGCTTACCATCTCTAACGAGTCAGTATACATACTTTGCCTTGCCCCTTTATAAATCACTCTTAATTCTTTTTAAAATTAATGATAATTGTTTAAATATTTCTTGCTTTAAGTTTTTATGATCAATTGCTGTTTGATATTTATATCTAAAACGACACTTTATGTCGGAAGTGTTAAACAGATTTTTTTTTTTTTTTGGGTTTAGCAGTTTTTTTTTAACTGATTGTTTATGCGAAACAAAATTAATATATTTAGCAATTGCCCAGATAATTGTACTAATTTGATTGCGGTCTAAGCAAACTTGCAGTCTGTATTGCTAGATCAATGACTCAGTGGGTAATAAGTGTGTTTGCTAAGCCAAATACGAGTTTGTTTCACTTTTAAGCTCTTTTGATTGGCGTCTTTTGTAATGAGTTAACAAAAACTACTTAACTAAGAGTCATTACTTTTATACAATCACAATATTTTATTTTTGTGAATGTGTATGAGTGTTATTAGGTCAAAGCTTAAATACAATGCAGGCCAATAGCTAAGCTACACTGAGAGAAAAAACTTGTTCTTGTCACATCAAATAACTAATAGTTATTTGACAATTTACTATATTTACTGAAAGGGATTAAAGGTGACTACAAGCAAAAGTAAAAAAAAGTAAAGAAAAGTATTCACAATACACAAGATACGTAAAAGTGTATGCTAATAATGCCTGTCACGTGATAAAAAGTGTGCCAAAGTAATAAATGCTGCTGGTTATAAGAGAGGTGGTGGAGATACTTGTCACGTAGCAGTCTGCAGAAAATGCAATTTTCGGTTCCAAATCTCAAAAAGCAGCACAAATTTGGTGCTAACAGCTGACATATTTATTTATAGTGTTGCATTTTCTATAACCCGTACAACAAACTATATTATACAACGATAGGATTTCACTAATTAATTACTTATTAAAACACACAAAATTTTCATTATTTTTCTCAGTACGCCTCTAAGCGGATACAGTTTGTATCTATGTGTCGAAATTAGCAGGAAGAAATAGGGTCAAAAAAGTGAAAGAGGTTTCTGTAGCTCCTGCGATAGTGAAGTGAGTACTGTTAAGCCTTCCTTTTTTGGAAAGCATTTCTTATTGATACAGATAAGTGTTTGCACTCACGACTAGTGGCTACATCTTTCCTATCTAAGCATTCCAATAAGATTTAATAAATAAGCTATTAAAGCACTAAGGAAATTCATGAGAATTCTTTATTGTCTGGCCGCTCGAGGTGTGGATGGAAGGCACGAACTTAAGCGCTTGTAGTTGATGAACTCCGGTGGAATAGTAATATTTTTTATATTCAAAACTAGATTAAATTTGCTCATTTGCTCATGATTTATCTGACTATAAATTATTATAATTTGTTGCGTTTTAAAGAGAACCTGTAGAGCTTTAGGCTTATCTGTGGAACAAATTCAGTATCTAAGCAAGCATTGCTATTATGAACGATATGCAATTAATTCTCTTAAAAATCCGATTCTAGGAGATCCAGTCAGTAGCCTAGCGTGCTAACTGTTAGCCTAAGATTCATTACTACAACATTCCTTCTGATTCCTTTTAGTTAAAAATAACTTTAACATTTAACATTTTCCGCTATACAATTAACATCGTTGCAGTTATACAGATGGGCGTTTACAGCCGGATTTGTCGGTATTCTGCGGATATGTATCCTCTGTAAAGTAAAAAAATTAAAAAAAAAACAGTTTAACATGAATTACTTTCACGTCGTGGGGGTTACAGTATTACCCATCCCTTTTTACTTAGTAAGCGGGCTAATAACTGCAAAATATCAAAAATACCGGAAATGCGACTGTAGCTGTGACTAATTATTCTCACTTTTTTGAACGTCGATCAATAGCAATAGTGTTGCCAGTCTTGAAAAATAAAATGAGCAGTGTTATATATCTGCGTAACGAATTATTATGCTCCACTTCTTTTTTTTAAGCTTATTTTCGATAATAAAATATCAGCAACATGTCAAAAGTTGTTAACATAAAGGGATGAAGTAGCTGCTGGACCAGCGTGCAATAATAAGTTTTCAGTTTAAATTATTTACTGTACTTTAAAAAAAACTTGTAGGTTTTAAAGTGACATTCTTATTTTGCAGCAATTAGCCAGTTCTTAATATTTCAGCACTTAATTACTCACATTGACTTGTTATCAATATGAAATTGTTTTTTTTTTAAATATTTGGAATACACTTAAAAGATTCCTAGTGTCGAATGCGGCCTTGATCAGAAATTTACCTTGAAATGCCTGGCGTCTGTGCAATGGAGAAACATAAAAGTGAAGCATAAAAATCACTTACACATCATTATGTCAGACGTTGACATAAAATGACAGATAATATGACAGAGTAAAGGAAGCCTTTAGTTTGCAAAGCAGCAGTAAAAGCAAAGAAATTGATGGTGTCTACAGTTGCCCATCAGTCATACACATATAGTGTTGCTAAACAAAATTAAAAAAAAAAAAAAAAAAATGGAAATTCATTGAACGACTGTTAAAACATTAAAATAAAATATTTTTTATTTTTTTTATTTTTATTTGATCAATATATGCATTAAATTGCAAAATATCACAAAAAATTGATGTTTATAAAAATAAATGTGGAAAATAGTCGAAATTGTATTATGATTGCTGTAGTTGATTGTGTTTGGTTTAGCTTTAGAGCAAATCAAAATGATGACAACAATGATGAATGCAATCATACCATTCATTTATGCATTCAATCGATCTTAATTTTATTATTTTTCTTATAATAATATATTTCTTTTTGTTTCTTGAAATATTTATGTGTTGATGCTACGAGTACAAGATATAGCAACAGCATATTAAAAATGATAATAATAAATAAATAAAATCGAAATCGAATTTAAAACACACTCACATAAAATATTCATAAAAAAAATGAAAAAGTCAGTTCATTGATCTCTTTGTTGGTTGGTTAGTCGGCCGTTTGGTTTATTTTGTTTATTGAAGCTGTGACGTTTTATTTATTGATGCAACCGTCCATCTATCTGCCTGCTTACCTGTGGCTTCTCTTATACGTTTAAGCGTTTCAGTCTGTCCGCCTGGGTTAATATGATGGCTATGAAATTTACCTGTTGTTTGGTAAGGTTATGGTTTCAGATGTGTTTTCCCCCAACTCAAACTGATTAAGTTTTTTTCCATCGCGTTAAAATAAATTTTGTGGTCAATTTTCAGTTGCAAAACGAAGTAAATATATATTAAATAAATATATACGAGGTGTGGTCAAAAAATAAACATTATTTGCAAATATTGTCATTTCGATTTTGGGCATTGTTTTCCGTTATGTTGGTACAGCTGTCTATTGTATATGTTGGCAATATCAGCCATTTCGGATTGTCAGATTGTTTTCTACAGATAAAAAGGTTAGTCCGGTTTTTATGTGCTTATACTATTTCTTAGTAAATTTTGGCAAAAGCAATGTTGCATGGGTGCAGTTAAGCCTCTTCAAAGGCGATCCAGATTTGCTCAAAAACGTCATAACTAGTGACGAATCATGGATGTATAATCATCAATCATCTCAATAAAAGCGTCCAGAAGAGCCAAAATCGGGAAAATCACTTCAAGTTCGGTCAAATGTGAAGGTTTTGCTCATTGTTTTCTTTGAATGTAATGGCGTGGTGCATCATGAATTCTGCTACAAGATTATACGATCAATAAGGAATACCACCTTGATATTATAAGCCGTTTGCATGAAGCCATTCGTCAAAAACCGTAATCTTGCCTCAACCAAACTACTCACCGGACTTGGCACCCGATAACTTTTGCCAAAAAAAAAAAATTAAAACAGGAGCTGCTGCTTATACCAAAAAGCGCTTTTCAGAAGTGTTTCGAGAATTGGAAAAAATACTGGCATAAATGTGTGATATCTGAGGGGAATCACTTTGATGGGGACAAGATAAATATTAATGAATAAATAAATACTTTTATAAAAAATTTAAAATAACGGTAATTTTTATATCACACCTCGTATTTAGCTATCAAAATTTCTTGAATCATTATTAAATGACTCAAAATTACGTGTAGGGAAAACCTCAAAAAGGAGCAGCGAATTTTTAAAATTTAATTTATTCTACAGCATTCTAGAATCTCCGCAAAAAGTTTAAATTGTCGCACATGCCCACTGCCCTTCGCTTTCACAAAAATAATTTTGTGCAAAATTTATTAAAAAAAAAATGAAACCGTACAAACAGCTAAAAAAGTAAAATAAATTGTATCTGGAAAAGAAATTGGAAGTAACAAGTTTTTAAATTTTGAACCTACAAAGCATCGGAAGCTTTTCTTATTGGTGACCAATAAGGCCGAAGTATACATCCTTAAGATGCAATAGGCCACCGAGAAGTATCCAGTACACCTCTATACAAAATGCACAAATGAATAAATAAAATAAGTACGAGATTCATTTGAAATAATGCGAAGTCCCACAAAAGAATGCATTCCTTTCAATCTCCTCATGTTTATGCATTAAGTCAGGTTTAATTCATACTATTGCCATTGTGTAGCTTTTTATAACAACTAATTGATTAACATAAAAATTTATGTTTTTACATAAATAGGAACTTAAAGCAAGTTTTTATAGTGACCCTTTTTTCATTGCATTTCATTGAGATTGCAGATCTTGTTTATTTTTTACCTGTAAAGGGTTTTGTGTTGAAAGCAGTAAAGAAAACAAATATTTGTTTTGTTTCAATGCTGATAAGAGAGCTTGTCTGTTGTTTTAAGTATTTTCAATGTTGAGATACCGGCAGCATTTTGTAATGTAAAACGTATAATTGGCTTTGACATCATTTTTATGTGAAAAAGCCTGGAAGTTAACGTCTTCATATGGTTATTTCGTTATTTCACCTTGATATTGAACTTTTTGTGAACTGAGAGATTTTAAATATTGAATTTATTTATGTTTTCTAGGCTAACAGATGAGTTATCGTGTGGCAGTGATTAATTCTGTGTATTTAAAACTTTATTCATATGATGTTTGAGTTGAATAACATAACATACTGAATAGATAAGCTGGCGGTTATTCAAAAAGCTGTCGGCATCTACTGAAAAGTTTTTGAGTTCTACTTTTGCCTGTATGCGTTTTATAAGCAAAGCTTAGAACACTATTTTTAACACTTTACTATGCAATTATTAGCAATTATTTTAATTTATTAGTTTTCTTAATTCGTGGTTTAACGCTAAGGATGCTAAATTGAATAGCAATACTTTAATAATCAAATTAAATAAGTGATTTAAATATGGATGTGTGTGTGCATGTTGTATTTTATATCAGATGGGTTAGTGAAACTCTTTTGCTTGCCGCAACTGCACACCAACAAAAGAACTCTCAATTTAATAATTTATTGTTTCTGTTTCCTTTATAGATATTCTTAAATTATTCTCCTTAGGCATGGCCTTAACCATATTGGCAGCTGTAATTTTCTTTACTGATCCTGTAACAGAGATTGTAAATTCTGTAAGTATTACGTGAGTTTTGGCACGTTGTAACAACTTCAAAGTGCAACAAGACAATATTGTAACGTGGCTGTTTAGCAATGAACATGCAACATACCTTTTTGCTTTACGGCTTTTTCTTATTTTTCTTCTCGTTCTCTTTTGTATGTTCTATGATCTAGCAAATTGCTTTGAAAACTGGTTCCTTGTTATATAACATGTGGCTGAAACCACCTCTAGTTGTTTATATCACAGTGTTTATGTTCAATGTCACAAATTTAGATGCATTTACACGAGGCCTTGATGCCAAGTTGAAGGTTACTGAAGTGGGTCCTTATGTGTATCAGGAAATACTTGAGAATCAAAATGTAACCTTCAACGCAAATAACACACTAACCTACACTCCCAGACGTATTGTGAAATTTATAAGAGAAAAATCAGTGGGAGATCCCAAGGTTGACAAGATAGTTGCACCGAATATTCCATACATGGGTGTGACATCAGCCGCAAATGGTTTATCTATATTCGCAGCTCTGGCTCTCGGTGCATTGACACTTAAGCTGGATTCGAAGCCGATGCTGGAAATGTCCGTACATGAATACTTGTGGGGATACGAGGACAATTTAGTGTATTTGGCCTCAAAGATTGTACCGAGTGTAATAAATTTTCAAAAATTTGGCTTGCTGGAGCGCATGTTTAATGAGGGTGAAAATATAGTAACTATGCATTTACCTACAAGTCCTAAAGAAAAGACAAGAGCATCGGGCAAAGATTATTCTATAGACACTTGGAATGGTGGCAAGAGTATTAATTATTGGACGTCTAATAGTAAGAGCAAGTATGAAATAATACAAAGTAAAAATTTATTGCTTAGAAACTAAAAAAAAAATAATGAAATATTTAATACCATAACTTGCAGTATTACAAATTGCAACGCTATACAAGGTTCTTATGATGGCACTCTATTCCCTCGCAATATCACCAAGGGCGAAACCTTTCGCATCTACCGCAAAGCCTTTTGCCGTACCCTGCCCGTAGTATACTCTCATCCCGGCAAGATTGATGATATTGAGGCATACTTTTTTAAGCTGCATGAAAGGGCTTTTGATAGCAATGCCGATGATTTGGATACCTCGTGCTTTTGCCCAAATAAAAAATGCTTGAAAAAAGGCTTGGGCAATATAAAACCTTGTTATTACAGTGAGTTTGAAATGCCATATACAAATTTGCTATAATATTCATTTCTCTTTTATTGTAGATATACCTTTGGCAATATCATTCCCTCATTTCTTTAGTGCCGATCCCACTCTGCTCGAACCCTTTGAGGGTTTGAATCCAGATGAGACAAAACATGGTTCAGAAATCGTTTTACAACCGGTACACTCCTTGCAGTGGGTCAATTGCGATTCATTTTATCATATTTATTTTTATTTTAGCAATTGGGTATTCCTATGAGGGTCCATTCACGTTTTCAAATCAATTTGTTGATAGATGAAGTCAAATATAATCGTAATATGGCTCGATTTCGCAATACTGCTTTGCCAATATTTTGGTTAGAAATAGTAAGTTTTTATATTAAAAAGAATTAAATAATAAACTTCTGGATATGAAATATTTTTTACAAAATTCTTCACATGATGCAAAAATAACCACTTTTGCAACAACAATGACAGTTTAAAGTTCTATATATAGTTTGTGAAAATTTAGAAATAATTCTTATTTACTTTATGAAAGTCTTTCTATATATACGTATATATAAATGAATACTAAAGTTTCATGAATATATGTAGACTAAGTCAAAAGTTTTTGATAACTTTTTTGATAATTCAGAATTTATAAAATATATAGTTTTAGTCACTTCAAATAATTCTTTTCCTCAGATTTGTAAGCAAAAAATAAATTTCAGACTATTTCTTGTCACATTTTTCTATTATATAAATTATATATTTCAATGTGTACACATGAGAATGAGTGCATCCTGTCTAGGGTTCGTTAAACCGTTATCTTCAAATATATATAAATTATATAAAAAAATTTGTAAAATTTAAACTCAATCTTTTCAACATTTTATAATTAAACTAAATGAGACTTACTGCGATAATTTATAGTTACGTAGACACGTTTTACAACATCGTGCTAACGATGTAGCCGTAAAGTTTTGTTCATCGGAATCCACTCAATTAGTTGACGTTTCCATAATGGTCGCGAAGTACTTGCCGATACAGTAAAGCGAAGTAATATAAAGTAATGGAAAGTAATGCAAACTCTAATTTTCAAAATGGCTTCATTAAGCAAAATATTTAGGATTTGTAATCCTCCGAGGTTAGCTTACAAGTAAAAAATTTCTCTCGACTTAAAACGAGATCAGACTATAAGAATTATAGTCAATATACAATATGACCTATTGTTTTCTACAACTTTCCAAAATAAAGCTATATCGTAGCGCAAGTGGCATTTAAAATTATATAATTAGAAATTATATAAAATTATTTTTAAATTAAAATACCTTACGAGTTCTCAGTCTATTAACAATAATACTAGAATTTAAAAAACAAATTAAAAATACTATTATTGAAAAATAATTTTCTAGAAAACTGAAAATGTTTTTAAAAGTCTTCACTGTAAAACGCATTAAAGAATTCCTGAGAAAATTTTTATAAAAAAATTCAATTTGATCAAAATATTTTGATTAATAATATTGCTAATAATTTTATATTAAATTTGAAATTTCAAGTCGTTTTAAAAATTAGTGCGTGATTGTATTTTAGAAGGCATGATTAACTGGTAACCATTTCGGGTTTTTTATGGAATTTCCTTTCCAACAAACATCCTTTTCCAACTGAATCACTACGAGATCGATTGATAATATTAACATAATAATATTAACATAATAATATTAATATTATCGCAGAGTTTTATAGTGAAATATTTTTTTAAAAAGTTCTTGTGACCTACTTTGTCTATGCTTTAATTGAGAATATTTCAATAATATTTTATTACTAATTTTTTTTAAAATGTGTTTAAATGTACATTAAAATTTTTAAAAATAATTCTTAAGGGATTTCTGTGATGCTCCATTTTGTATGGTGCCAAACCAACTTCAGCAGCTAATAATGACTAACCACTTTCTAAATTCATTACTATTATTTGCTGAAGAAACTCTGACAAATATTGCACTTAACTTATTGCAGTTGAATGCGATAAAACATTTTACCAGACTCTTTATTACGTTTTCACTTTTCCATTAATTTAATATTCTGTTGCATTTTTCTGTTAATTTTAGAGTATCGAAGAACTTACGCCAGGCGTAAAAATGCTGCTAAAATTGCTCTTCAAAATTTGTCCTTACGTACAGTGTGGCCTAATTATTGCCTTAATTGTGGCTGGCCTGTCACTGGTTGGTAGCGCCCTGCTCTCCTACCTTTGGCTACCAAACTCCTCCTTCGCCTTGTGCAAGCAAAGGCACACACAAAAATGCAATGTACGCCAATTGGAGATGTCGGCGAACGTAAATAGAATGAACAAGACCAATGTTTGCATAGTACCATTGTTGCCGCCAATTTTGCCAAAGCCGGCCACGACAATGCCACTGGAAGCAGCTACAACAGAGAAGGCAAGGCAGAAAAGATGCTGGTGATGTTAATGCCACCACAATTGCACAAGCAAACGAGCAACTCGAAGTCAAAGCAGCTAAAAAAATAAATTTTGCCAAAGGAACAACGCATTGCTGCCTTTTCTCGAAAATGAGCTTACAACATTATAATAACGATGATGTTTTTCTTTTGTCTAATACAAGTTGCAGAAAGAATACTTATACTTGCCGCAGACATTTAACACACATCGCCTATGCGATGGCCACTCGTTGTTAGCGGTAGAAGCCATTTCATTTCTATTTTATGTTCTCTTAGTGCTTTCGAAAGTATTTATGGCTGTGATAATAAATTTAAGACACTTTTTTGAAATTGAAATTTGTTATAAATTTTAGGACTGCATTATTTTTTTCAAATATTTAAGTTATACTTTTTAAATAAACTAAATTAAGGCACTGGGAGCTTTTAAGTATTTAACAAATGAAAATAAATATTTTATTTTTTTATAACGATAAAATAATTAAATTACAACGCCTACTTTAAGCTAAAACATAACGATTCCTTTTTTATATAAAAAACAAATAATAAAATAAACAATTTTAAACAAATCATAATTGTACTGTGGGTTTGTAGTAATTTAATTACTCAAAAGATTTAATTAAAAAGCTTACTCAAAAGCTATGGTATCTTGTATCCATTTCATGTAGTGCGAGGTTCTAGTGTAAACATCTGGATAACCTTCTACAGCACAGCCTGAACCAAATGACGTTACACCCGCCAACACCCAAGGACCATTTTTCGTAAGTCGGCATTGCAAGGGGCCGCCCGAATCTCCCTGGTGAGTCAAATGTATGAAAGTGGTCACAAATACTTATTTTGAAAATTACATCGAACTTACCACACAAGTGCCGCCCTTACCGTTCAATTTACCAGCACACAAATGTCCGCGATGGATCTTCACAAAACTCCCATAAGCCTCTCTGCATCTAAAATAAGGAAAACAAAAATTTGAAAATTTCTCTTTTATGGAGTTGAATTTAAAGTAATTTTTAAAAAATTTATTAATGCCACTTCCTTAATGAGCCACTTTACATTATGCCCAAAGTAAAACCACCCATATCAAAAATTTAAATCAGGATACTTTTCACTACAGGATGGCTTAAAAACCGATCATAAAATTAATTTTTATCCTTGAATACAATTTTGCTCCATGGCCTATGGACTTGAAATTGTATAGAATATTAAGTATTCTAAAGTTTCTATTTTATTAATAAGATATACTTTCCTTTGGTATACTTTATCTGGAAAGTGCATTATTAGTTGTCTGAACTTTAAAGATCCCTAAAAAAAGTTAGTCATTTTGTAAAGAGGGAACTGCTTAATAAGTATTTGCCTCGTTCTGTAGATACTGAATACTTTTAAATATATATTTTTTACCACTTTGCTCAAGTAAGCGGAACCACCAGAAGATATTGCACAACTTTCCTTATATTTTATATGAATATTAAATGATTTTTCAGCGTTACATAATAATATTTCAAACAATAAAGTAAAAGAGTGTAAGAAAGTGAGTGACTAAAGAATTGAATAAAATCAAAAAGTTTTTATATTTTAATTTGACTAGTGATAATTTGATCGTTGCCAATTGGTGGCGACAAAGAGATAGTCAGCTGTTGTCTAACCGATGACACAGCATTTACATATGTACGTTGGGAAGCCATTATACAAAGGTTAACTGCTGAGTGATAAGTATATAATCCTCCCAGGTATACAAGGATAGAGGCATTTTTTTTTGATAATACATCAACGTTGAAACACCTTCAGAGGCAGACTTAATCAGGTAACATAATTTCAGTACCTCATAAAGATCCTTATGGGACGTCATGTAAATATTTTTTTTTGTTTATTTTATGGCCGAATTTTACTATTATCAATAATAATTGATGGGCCCGAAAAAGTTAATTATCACTACTACCAATATTGCCATCAATAATTTCGCCCCAGATAATAAATTTTTTGAACTACATTGCAGAATAATAATTAATTAATGTAAATAATAATATTTATTAATAATTAATCTTAATAATGATTAATGTTATTAAATTAAATTTAATAAATTTTATAGGAAAAACAAACCAAAATATTAACCTTCTGTTATGGTGCAACGGTACAGTTGTCTTTAACAATAAATCTGTTAGGTCTCCAGTTAGATTTGCCTTACCCCAGCCGGTCGCGACACAATCAATATAAGGCAAATCCCGATTATTTTCTATAAGTCGATGATGGTAATGCTTCTCCTGGCTGATGCCGTCATACTCGTGGGAGTTTTGAAATATTTTCATTATCTTGTCATTTCTTCTGCGTGATGACTTGAAATTTCTACCCGCTCTACCCTTCTCCATTAGCTGTTGACGCTTCAGACGATTTAAAATTTTCAAATCCATTAATTCCTTCATGGTGGGAATTGTAACATTACGATAACGTCTCATGGTTTGTACACTTCTTAAAAAGTTCTCCATTTTATCGGGCACCTCTGCCAGGCCCCAGGCCATTGTATCTTCAACACTTTGAAAATCATCTTCCTCATCATCTGCGTGGCTGGCATCGCCAAATAAAAATGGCAAGCATATACGCCTTACATTGGATTTTTTCGACAGATCTGCTGGCATAGAAAGCTTCATTAGGACTAAATCGTGCAAAAAGTTTTGATAACTTTTATGCAGGACAATTTTATCGATTGGTATTCTTTGCTCATAACCGGATTCAATTGCGCGATTATATTCTCCTAAGACCACTGTCCATAGCGGTGGCACCGGTAAATTAAAGAGATCGTTATGTACGCAATGGGCAGCAGATAGTATCCAGTATTGATGTACTAGCACCGCCCCGCACCAGTGCCCGAGAAAACCAAGTGAAGGATGCAATAACTCGAGTGAGGCTTGCCAAGGAAATTGTCCCTCTTTAGTATACGTTCCAGCTATAATTTTTGCTGTACGCATACTGTTGGGATCTTCAGTTGATTGCTGTGCTCTGGGCTCTCTTCTAGGAGGTCGTATGCCACAATCTGAAATCAATAAATTGATTTAGATAAAATTCCAGGTAACTAAACTAAAAATTAAAATATTTTAAAATTTTTTTATAGAAAATTTTTCTTATATTTAATCAAAATTTTTAAAAAAATATAGAAATTTATTTGCAATTACATATATAAATTTCCTTATTTAAAAAGTTTACAATATGGGAAGGCCATTTAAACATTGGCCCTTGGCTAGCTGACATCATCCTTATTTGTCTCAGGTTATTGAACCATGAGTGAGATTTTATCAGTTTGAATGTGCCCTACTAATTTTTGCTCTTGAAAACCAATAAATTAAATTAAATTAAATTAAATTAAATTATTTGTTAGTAATACAACTCAATTTTCAAAAAAATTTCTATTAGAACAAAATATTAATTCTACTCGTGTATCGTATATGTCGTAAATAAATTAAAAAAGCAACTTAGGGCTTAAAAAATATGTAAAAAAATTAAGTTTAAAAATAAATAAATTAAAAAAATAATAAAAAAATAATAATTTTTTTTATGGCTGGAAATGGCAGTTAATAGCGGATCCTATTGAGGATCTCATTGCAGAAGCACAACGTATGTCCTTTTCTATGTCTTTCCATTTTTTTTTTATTTTTATTTGATGTCTTTCCATTTAATAATTATTCTGTATAAGAAAAACGTTTATAAGAAAAACCCTTAAAATTCATACATCAATTGTGCGGATACTTATAATAAGAAAGAAATGTTTTTTATAAGAAATTTTTTTACAAGATGCTATTGCATTTGCTTACACGAAATATCCAATTAGCCGTTTGTATACGTTTGTATCCATAAACATATAAACACCATTTGTTGAACGCACCAGTGTATAAGAAACAGATTTTCTTATATCTATACAAAAGTTTATAAGCAATAACTTTATTATAAGAAATATTTACAAAAAAGAAAAACACTAGTACTAAAAAAAATTTTCATGATCATTTTTGATGTTCTTATAATCGTTTTGCAATGTAATAGATTGTTGCAGGTTGGGTCTCATGCAATAAGAATTATAAGGTCAATTGTAAATCAAGTTTAATTGAAGATACTTTACTTTAAAGTGGAGCTAAATTTAGTCAGTATTACGCATTTCTAATTTTTCCTATCAAAGTTATAGAATTTGAATGGTTTGTCAATCCATCCATCACTTTGAATATAGAAAATTTATGTTTAAAATCTAAAGGTTGCCGGGTAATCCCCTGAAGCTCCTGCAGTAATAAAAAAAAATTGTATATATAAAAGTATTTTAAGCAACAATACTTGTTTATTATAAAATAAATATAATATGGATAATGCAGAAAAAAAATAATTAAAATTCAAAACAATTACATTTCAAATATAATTCGAAAAGCATTGATTTCCTTATTGTAAAAAAGTTAAAAATTCGTAAGAAAAAGATTTTTTTTTAAAAATTTGAAATAGCGGTGAATTTGACATTCCATTTAATGACTATTAAAGTGAAAACAAAAAAATCTTTGTAAAAATCATAAAAAAAAATTTTAAATTTAAAAGGCTTGCAAATATTTAACTTTGTTTATTGCTTAAAAGAATTTTTCTTTTTTTTGTATAGAAACTTGAGACTTTTGTAGTGAATATATAATTAATTATTTACCTGTTGAAAATTGATTTGGTTTGTAGTACTGTGACACAATCGATGATGGAGAGGGTGATGTTATTGTTATCCGTTCAGTTGCAAGAATCCCCAATAACAACAACAAATGAAACTTGAAACACATTTTTAAACATAATTCAGAATTGGCGAGCACTTTCCCCGTTACTCAAAATGCACATCCTTTTTAGTTTTAATTTCATAAAAAATTATTTAAAATTCTCCAAAAAAAAAAAAATTAGTTTATATTCTTAATAATATTTACACATGCACTTGCAGCGAAATTGAAATTGAACAATTATTTTTAGAGCTCGATTCCTGTTTTCTTATTATTTATTAAACATTTCTTCAATAGCCAACAAAATGTATTATAAAATAAATTTGAATAAATTTTCTCCAGCGAATTTTTATTTTAAACTTTTGCTTTTACTGAACTTGTTATACAATTTTGTCTTATTTTTCCCTTTAGATTTGCTTTACACGTTTAAGCATGAATTATACAGCTTTTTATTGCCAAGTGTTGCATTTTTTTTTTTTTTTTTTTTTTTTGTTATCTATTTCTACTCTAATTATAGACAAGTTGGTGTAAAAAATGATTATTTTTATTAACGGTTATACACATTTTCTTTCACATTGTGTTACAGTTTTTACCAATATTATTTTTGTGAGTGTATTTTAAGCTATTAATCATTTAGAGTTTGTGGGTGCGTTTGGTTTTCACTGTGTGAGCACTCAGTCAATCATTCAGTTAAGCTTGCTGCTAACTTAAAATTATATAACTGCCTATTAGAGAAGCGAAAATAACAGCAAACAATCTGTTGTTGGTTTGCTATTATTTTTTTTTTTAATTTTTTATATGAAAAAAATTATCTTTTATCTTTTATTTTAAAAATTTATAATTATAATTATATTTAAGGCGGTGAAAAGCAGTTACTTCTGATAGAATGAGATCAGTTAATAAAACAATAGGAAAATAAGATTCGTTAAACAATCACTTATCCATTTTTTAGAGCGATTTTTGGCGAATAGGGGTTTCAAAACTATTTACTCCACTTGCTTGTGAATGATGGCGGCCTTAGATAATAGCCATTTTCCATATTTCCGGTTTTCCTACACATACATATCTCTCATATATAAAAGCTAAAAATTAGTCTTCTTTACCGCTATCGCTGATATCCTCTTGCTTGTGCTGTGGTCAATTATAGGAATCGGAATATAAAAAAAAATAATTTGGAAAATTAAATAATTACGAATGACTTAACTAATTTAATTAATTTTTTTATTTTTAATATTATTAAGTGCCAGTATGACGAACTAATGAAAGCGGCATGACGAAACTTATGAATTTTTAAAACTCCCGTACGACTTAAATTACTAAATTAATTATGAATTAAAATATTTTTAATTGTTTATCAATTTATTTTTAATTAAACTTGTTATGAAAATCAAAAGCTCAAGTGACAATTTGCTGTGGAAACACGGATTCTCATTGAAGTAAATTAAAAGTTTGCTAATAAAAAATTCGAAAATTTTTTTTTAAAAACGATAATATTGCGAAAATTTCAAATTTTAATTAAAATGTATTTTTATTAAGTCACATTATTTCAATAGAGAGAACAATTTTAATAAAATCAATTAAAATAGTAATAAATACTACCAATACTTGTTATGAAAATCAAAAGCTCAAGTGAAAATTTGCTTTGGAAACACGGATTCTCATTGAAGTAAATTAAATGTTTGTTAATAGAAAATTCGAAAAATTTTTCTTAAAAACGATAAAATTACGAATTTAAAATTTTATTTAAAATGTTCTTTTTTTATTACTATTTGAATTGATTCCATGAAAATGTTTCTCTCTATTGAAATAATGTGAGTTCGTTTACTAAAATAAATTTATAAATTATTTCATTACTGATCAAGGCCTCGAAGTTTTCCTTCTTATACTCATTATTAACACATTAATTGATTTGAGTTATCGAAGATTTCTTTTAGAATATTTTTTCGATGAAAAAAAAACTGAAAGCCTTTCTAACAATGTTCAATAGTTTTTCGTAGTGGTTTAAAAAGCAGATGTCAGGCATGCATGGCATAACAATGTAAAAATGGAATGTAAAAATTGTGTAATTTCAGGCGCTTAAGTAATAATTTTATTAATTTCGTACGGAAGTTTTAAAAATGCAAAACTTTCATCATCCCACTTTCATAATTTCGTCATAATGGAAATAACCACTTTAATCAATATATATGTATATACATATATATATTTTTTTTGTCATTGCTTAAAGCGAATATTTTTATTACAAACAACTAAAACTAAAAGAGTTCCGCTTTTTGTCACAAAAACCAGGCCTGAAGTATGAATGTATTATGTAAGGCGACACAAAAGTGCTTTTGAAATGTTAATTTAAGTATAAATTATTGAACAAATTAATTAATTATCAATTAAAACTATTAAAACTCGTTTTCCATTTTTATTTTATTTTTTTTTTTAATTTTTTCTTTTTTTTGTATTGAATTAAGTTACATCCCAAATATTATATGATTTGATATTAAAAGTCAACTTTTATTTCTATTAATATATTTCTATGCCAAATTCAAAAGTTGTGTGTACATTTCCCATATAAAACTATTTCACAAATCAATAAAAAAATTATTTATTTAAACAAATTTCTGGCAGTTATGCAGTAAAAATAAAATTATAAAACAATGTCCTGTCATTAAGCTTTTTCTATGTGATCAATTCCATTCAGAAAAGCACATACTTTGCAAAGTCGTTTTCTAAATACTTTGCACTGGTTTAACTGATCTCAGTTGTTGCGAATAAAAGCCTTTCGTTCCAACTGCATATTTTTATGGTAAAATTTTCAAGTTCATATTTTCTTCGGCTTAAAGGGTTATTAATGAATGTTTAGCTTTTTGTTGCAAATGCAACAATTGAACACCTTCACTTTCTTTCCACAAAATTCATCTCGCCTTTGTAAATCCGGAATGAACATTTTCTGTTAATACACGTATTTAGTTTTTCAAATCATTTTTTTTTTTTAATACATTTTATATAAAATTTGTATGGTTTTTAATATTTTTGTTAATATTGTAATTTTTTATTGTTTTGGCTGCTGATTTTGTTCAGAAATTAACCGTTGTTTACGCGACAACCGATGGTAAGCAACTGTAACAAACTTTGGGATACGATTACAAATTTGAACTACAAAGATTTTTTTGTAATTTTTTTTTTTCATCATCGCAGTTGGCGCTACTAACACTTAATATGATTTTAATATAAAAAAAAAAAAAAAAAAAAATAAAAGTAAAAACAGATGTACAACAAAATTGAGTAAAATGTTGCATGCTTCTGCGATAAAAAACAAAATAGATAAACAGTTATTACGCGACACAAAACAAAAGCTTGAAAACTTAATACTCATAACGTAATGTTTTAGCGTAATAAATAGTCATCCATACTCAATTGCCAATAGCTTTGGGAACATGATGGAGTTAGTTAGTAAACGAATTGCGGCAGCTGTACACCTTTCAACTGCTTTTCAACGCAGATCTGAAGTGCTTGAACGTGATTTGCAGAAAATATTTTTAAAAATATTATGAAGCCTTGGCCTCAAGTAAAAAGACCCTGAAGTCCTTGCTTCACTATCTGGGACAGTTGTATGATTTCCCACATGTGGCATCACTGCTGTGGCATTTAAGATTTCCGATTTTTATGGCATGTAATCAGAGCACCTTTTACTTCATTCAGCAAAGAAAAAATTGTTTGCGTAATTTTTGTATGACAGTGTGGCACCTACCCTTCTTTGCTGCGATTTTTTAAAATAAGTGGCTATTCATATTCATTGGTGGTTAGAAAAACTGCTTAAGGAAAATTGCCACTGCCGCCAAAAGCACCAGTACCACTATTAGAAAGATTTTTTTTTGTGATTTCAATATATGATCGGAATATACAAATAACGTAAAATAAATATAAAAATAAACGATGTAAAAGAAAGACAAAATTTATTTAATTTACTCCAACAAAATTTTTTATTAATTCAATTAATAGTTTTGTTTCATTTGAAAGTGGAATAATAGAGAATATCAAAATTAAGTGCAGAGTCTTATCTTATAGTAGTCCTTGTATAAAGTACTACCAAACTTATCAATTCTTTTGATTTTATTCCTGAAAAGAAATGCTGTTCTCTACTACCTTTCAAATTGTAGGATTTCTCTGTAATTTCTATGCGTTTAGTCAACATTTACAAAGATCAGTATTCACTACCGTACACAGTTGCGCCACAAAAATCTTATGTAATTCTGTTCTATTTAAAAAAAATCGTATCCAAATGGTAATGTAAGGGCAACACTATTAAAGAAAAATCATGGCCGGAGGTAATTTCGTAGCAGAAGGTTACATTAAATGCTGGTCGGAACGGGTGGCGACTATAAATTTATGATAAAATTTAGCAAATCGCATGAATTGTCATAGTTGGTTCTTCCAGCAGACATTTGATATATCATACGATTGTGTTGGCTAGTGAACTCTAAGTGATTAATTCATAGTGCCCACAAGCCTTGTGTAGCTCATTTGTAATAGGAAAATTCAGCATTCATCGATTCATTCATCCATCTATTTCCATTTCATATTGTTTTTGGGCTTCTCCTGTGTTTTTGTAGCGTGGTACGTGCCGTTTGTTGTTGTTGTTGTTTTTGTTTTCGTTTTTCATTTGACTTTTGAAAGAGAAGGTGTTCGAGAGTGCATAACGCAGATGATCACAACCAAGTTGGCTAACAAATGTAAACATTCGCACCATCAACATACAAATGCAAGCAACAAATTGCATGCGATTACTTTCGTTTTCATTGGTGGTTAGAAAAACCGCTTAAGGAAAATTCCAACTGCCACCAAGAGCACCAGTACCATGCGAAGAAGTGAAAAAACGCCGAATTAAAATGAAATGTTTTATTGTTGTCGTTGTGCTGCAGCAGCAGTATTTGCGAGCTTCTTGTCGGCGTACCTGTAGTGATACTTGCTACCCGTACTTGCATCGCATGTACTTTATAATGATGAAGTTTTGTTTGTTTTATGGCTAAAGATGTTTTAAGACAACTTTAATGTAGCATTACAATCATAATGATGTTGTTGATAGTAACGGTTGAGCCAGCATCTGTTGCAGCCGCATTGGCACATTGAATGCTGCTAAAAAATTATAAAACTGCAACGGCAACAGCAACACCAACAGCAACAGCAACAGCAACAGCTAATAATAATATGATATAAATAGGGAAGTTGATGTGATGGAAGTATGCTGCAATATATCATATTTTGTACGGATGTTTAAATACATTTCTACAACGAGTATTACTATTATTGTTGCCGTTTGCTTTTGCTGGTAAATCTCGTTTAGTTTATAAGTTCGAGCGGATGTTTAGCTTATACTTGTTGTAATTTCTGTTTGTTTTCTTTAATACTTTTTTCGTACACTCGAGCAGTGTACTATAGTTGCTTGTAGGTGTAGAAAAGATCAAAATTTGATTTGTGGTTAAATCGCTGCCTTTGTTTTTCTCTAATGGCAAAATATATTTAACTTCAATGAACAATGAAAGAATGAAGATTACACAGCTTTGAAAATGATAATGCAACAATTTGTTACTTACCACAATGGGAAATACAACGAGGCAACAAAATTCCAGTAAATCACATTAGAATTTGATATTTTAATTTTCAACTTGCTTGCGTTTGCTATTTATTTTGTGGTGGCTGATTCAAAATAAAGCCTGGCATAGCAATAAATGCCTTGCATTTATCACTGAGAAGAAAATTAGGAAAGAAAGCGTAAATTTCGTGTTGCATGTCATTGTGCTGATGCTTTTAAAAGCTGTTTAAATAAGAATGTGTGCGAAGGATCAAAGCAATAAATGAATATTTTTTATGCATTTCGTTTTTTGTATTATTTTTGAATTCAGGCATGTAAAAATAGGCCATTCGCATGGAATTGTTGCCGTGAAGAATTGTTTATTGGTTTTTTTTTTTTTTTTTTGTAAATACTTTAATAATAAGCATGAACATTTTGCAGTATCATTCACATCACAAGCATCATTTACATCTTTTGCTCTGTGAAAAGGAGTACAATGTGGGAAAAATTTTAAGAAGTTAATGCACGCTTAGCATTGCTTTTTAGTAACTTGAACAAATATAAACTTAAGTATAATAATAACAAATTTAATACTAAAATAGATTTTTTATTGCGCAATATTTTTTAGCTGCAACATTTTCTTCTAAAAGTACTTTATACAACATTTCGTATCCTGCATAGATTCATTCAAATTATTACCTTATTAAGATCCATTAAAGAAACTTGTAGCTCAATATTTATAATTTCGGAGTGAAAAGAAGTTTTCGATATTTGAAATAATTTTATATCGATAGGAGTCGCTTGACTGTAAGTCGGATTTTCTAATCTGAACTATTAACGAGATGTGATCAAAAATTATGTATACGTTATTTTCAAATTCGAATTTTTTTACTGTTATGTTGGTACACATGTCGGTTATATATGTTATCAATGTCAGTCATCTTGGATTGTCAGTTTGTTTTTTGGCAGATAAAAGGGTTAGTCCTGTTTTGGTGTGCTCTTCGATTTTTTACTATTCGAAAAAATGGATCAAAGAAACTGTATTAAGTTTTGTGTAAGAAACGAAATTTAATATGCAAGGACATTTGAAATGCATACTGAATGTGGCGTTTGGCGAGCTTACTATGAGCAGAACAAAAGTTCAATTTTGGTATAACCGGTTTAAGTAAGGACGACAAGGTCACTCGTCCCTGGTTGCTGATGATGTTAGTGTATCGTTCGGCTCATGCCCAGTAATTTTTTCGAATGTTTTAGGCATGAAAGTTGCGGCAGCGAAGATGCTTCCAAAATTGCAAAAACAACGTCGCATGGACATCACTAAGGAGCTGTTGAACATCGTCAACGCCGATCACATTTTCTTCAAAAATCAAATGGAAAGAGTCCAGAAGAGCCAAGAGCGAAAATAGCATGCCAAGTTCAGTCAAATGTCCAGCTTTTGCTCATAGTCTTCTTCAATTGTATTGGCGTGAAGCATTATGAATTCTTGCCAGAAGAATTACTTCGAACGGGACAAGACAGTTATTGATGATAATTATTGGAAAAGAAATTAAAATAGCAGTTGGTTTTAGATCACACCGTATCAACAAATTGTCTAGTTTTATAAAACAACATATAAAAACATCATAAGTTTAATTAATATTTTACTGTCATAATATTTCGCATAATAAATAACATATAAATGCAAAATAATTGAAGGTGCTGGATACAAACAACAACAACAAATAAATAATAATTTCTTGCTTATTGCAACACTGGAGTGATTAAATACAACAACATCAATAAATATCAATAATAAGAACTAAACAGCACGGAAAGGGAAATCTAACAAAGGATTGTTTACGACAACATTTTACCAGAAGCAGAGAAAACGATTTGTCATCATAAAAGCCAAAACACAGTATAAGCATCGCAGCGTACGGGCAGCAAGCAACCAATACTTTGACAAAACAATAAAGAGAAAAAGGCCTTGACTCCTTGTGTTGCATTGTTGAGAAATAAAAACAAATTTTGCTGAAAAGTATTTATGAAAAATCACACGAAAATATCAATTAAGCCTTTTTAAATGCCAAATTATAAAACAAAAAAAAAAAAAAAGAAAAAGAAAAACATTTAATATTAACGTTTGCTTTCTTCTTGCAAAATCTCGATTTTAAAAGGTTGTTTATGCTGTTGCCGTTTTTTATTATTATTATTTTTTTCTTATTTTTTTTTTGAAGAGGAAAGATAAACAAAGAAAAAAGTAAAGAAATATTTTCACTTGTTTCCGATAACAATAATGCGATAACGATACTAAAAAGCAAAAAAAATTTTATAAAAATTTTTTAACATTTTTAAGTTATTTAATACAGCATCAATAAAACAACAACAATTGCATCATAAAGTCCATTAAATGTGCAACATAACTTAACAACAACAATGTTAATATTTGCCAATAAAATTACGAGGTCTCATGTCAGTGGATGTAAATTAATTGCAATTGTAATATAAAATCGGAAATCTTTATTATTCAGTTAACACAATGGCGACTACAGACTTTATATACCACTAACGCCGCAAAGTATTGACAATATTTAAAGTATAATGTAAAGTGCTGCCATAAGGGAAAATTTTTACTTTTACTTGCTCTTCAAAAAAATCTCATACTGCTCCGAATACGACTCTTTTGTAAACGTTACATCAACATTTTATAAAGGCAATAAATCAGAATTATATGTACATCTATCAGAATTTACAGTTTTTCGGAATTATTTCTAAAATTCAAATAATATTTTATTTAGATGTCAAGTTTATCTTCAATATCCTACAAATAGTTTTTACATTGCTGGCCATCGCCCACAATCATTTAGCATTTCATTTTATAAAACCAGCTGATATACAAGAGCTCATTGTTTGAGCCACTTGCAGTTCACGAGCTTTGAATACACATACCTACACATCTACATACAAATGATAGTATGTTTGCTAATGATGATTATCATTAACATTGCCATTGTCTTACCTGTGAGCGCTTTATGAGCGAAGGACAGGCGGACATGTAGTTAAGTCTTTGGCAACAGAGTTCGAGAAACTCTCACATGTAGTTATTAACAACCATGACATAAAATAAAGTATTTAACAAAATAGCATAAAATAAAAAGACATTTCAACATACAAATGCATACTGATCGCAATGATAGCAACGATAATGATGATGAACTTAACTGGTATTTAAAGGAGTGAAATCATAACGAATTAGTCTTAAAATCGAAGCCATATATCATATGTATGCTTTTCATTTATTCCAGAAAATAATTTAAATATTTATTTATATTGAAATTACACATGCCGTTAATACGTAACCAATTAAAAAATAAGTAACAAACATTGCATTATTCATTATTATTAATATGTGTAGACGTTTCATTTTTAATAACATCACATTTTGGCAGTTGCAACCAATAGAGCCGTATCTACTAGATAAATTACAAATAATGAAACTGGAATGATGTATGCCTCATGTAGTAAAAGGATAACTGATGATATTCATTTTATAATTATCATATCATACGACATTCCGCAGAGGGCATCATATACAAAGTTTAGCAAGCAGAAACACTCATACCTCTCAACCTTCGACCTTGTTAATATATAAAAATAGAATT
The DNA here is from genome assembly GCA_963402855.1 of Ormia ochracea. Lineage (NCBI taxonomy): Eukaryota > Metazoa > Arthropoda > Insecta > Diptera > Tachinidae > Ormia > Ormia ochracea. The sequence goes on from OY727105.1 coordinate 68,098,047, forward strand.
TTTAAATAAATTATATAATTTAAAAATTTTCAGAGAATTATAATCACAAAAAAAAATCTAAACTATTTTACATGTGGTTTTTGTTACGACCAAAGGGTATTATAAGAAGGCCTTGGTAGTAAAGTGGGCAGAGTAGCGGTCTGACGTGAACTAGAAACTGTTTACTCTGGCAATGAAATTCTGCTATAAATTAGCAACATCAACAGAAATTGTTTGCTGGTATATGTTAAGTGATGAGTGGCTAATCATCCGTCACTTAAAGATGCCATATCAGCCACTTTCAGGAAAATCCTTTTCCGTCACTTGCGGATGGAACTTTTGTATGTGTTAAGTTGCTTCAGTTTTTGCTGGCTTCATGCACTTCTAACAAGCTGTAGACACCAATTTTGTAAGGCTACATAGCCAAAAGGAAAAAAGTTCTCTTCAGTTCGTGTATTGCTTCAGAATGTCATGCATTTAAGCAACCTGAAGCGAGTCTTTAATCGAAATGAAATTATACCTTTAAATGATACACCAGTACACCAGTTATTGGTGATGTATCTTCATTATAGGTATAAATGGAAAACAAAAGAGAAAAAATGCAACAACAGTTGATGAATATCTTCAATTACACCATCACCACAAATGGCTCCGCCACTAGCCTCATCAGCATTAGCATCAGCCAGCGTTGCGGCAACTAACAGTAAACAAGTAAAATTTTAAAGTATCTTCCTACATACGCTGAAGATCTTCAATTAAACTCTCAAGTGCATATACACACTTACGTATTTAATTGTGAGTAAGTACGTAACGAACACCTTACATTGTGTAGTTTTACTTTCGCTGTGGCTTTAGACACCGGCACGTGACGCCTGAATGAAAACGAAAGTGCAAGCGTTAGTTACATTAATGAATGTGCATGTGTATGTTTATGCTTGGCTTTAGTAAGTACGCCTGCACACTACCACGGAGTGCTTGAAAATGTACGATTGTTTTATGCCGCCAACTATTCAAGACCAACTAAATGCGGTTGGCTGAGTGGTTGCTTGGCTTCTTCAGCAATTTTCAAGATGCTGGCATTTTTTTTTTTTTATTTTCTCAGTATTATGTGTAAGAGATCGTTTCCTGTATTTGCCAGTTTTTTGCCTTAGACGATTTACAACTTGATTGTAACTTTATTGTATAATGTATGGATGCAAGTTTATAAGCGCAAGTTATTGTATGACAACTACATCATTTGTAGCAAAATATGCGGCAATGCCAGTTTAGTATCTCTCTTCTTTTTTAGTTTTGCAACGTAATGGGAAAATTAATTTTAATTGTGGTTTGTGCTCAACCAAGTTTGTATGGAAATATTTTTCCATGAACTTGGAAGATGTGATGGTGGCCATTAGAGAGGGATTCTGGTTAGTAAAAAGTACCAATATAGGTACTGTATATGGAGTTCCTGAAAACATTGCTATTGATTGCATAAAAGTTTCTCGAGTGTCTAGTTGCTTTAAAAATTCCATTTAAAACTTAGTTTGTAAACATATTATTTGATATTTCAATCTTTAGAAAGTTTCTGAAACAACGGCTTAGGATTTATAATTATGTGCTTGCAATAGGCAACACTGGTGGCCCAGCTGATCACTTTTTAGGCCTTATCACTGGCTTTAGTTCAGTTTAGCCTAGTAGAGCATTCAGTTGGTTGAAAATGAAATCCATATTAAGTTTTTTAGTTTTGGTACGAAAATTCGTTTAGGCTGCAGTTTGCAGCCTATTTATTTACTTGGAAACACTTACACAGGATACTGTACTCCAATAATAATTTTCTAAATGGAACTTTTTAAAGCTTATATATAATTTAAATGATAAAAGCTGGAAAGTACTTGTACTTTTGTACTTTCACAATAGTTTGTATGCGATATATATTTAGAGATTATTATTATTGTTATGAGACTACTAAGCATTATTGCGATTGATACGCTTTAAAAAAGAAGCAACATGGGGCAGAATTTAATGTTGAAGTGACCAAAGCATAGGCCTCCATAATACAAACATCGATGATAAAAAAGCGTTATAAAACCAAGAATGAAATGGCTTAATAGCGGCAACCTTGATACCACAGGGTTTGCCAAAAATCTGTTATATCTTCTCAACCCTTATTCGGTTCTCCTAAAGCTGAAACAATGAATTGCATGAGCAGGGGCTTAGCCATCAGCGCTGACCTTAGAGAAAACCATTTAGTTTCCCGTTCATTTTAAATTTTGTCAAAAGTACAATTTGCATTAAAGTACCAAACTTATAATGCAATATCGCATTAGAAACTTTCAGTTTCGCACTTCCACACTTTACAGCCACTGCTTTACATACTTACGTACGTATGTGAGCCCGCTCGTCCGTATGTAGCAAGTTTTCAAATGTACACGTTCGCATACGTTTTCCTTGCAACCGTATTATATTTTCTGATTGTTGTTTGAGTTTATTTAATATTCCTTAGCAGGCAGTCAGGTTTGTATTGCTCAAACCCAATAATTAAAATTAAATACACAAACACACATGCACAAACAAACTATTTTACCGCTTCAGTGTGTTCATATTTTCTTTCCTTAGTTGCGGTATTTAGCAAGATGTACGAGTAAATACTTGCACAAGTTTAGCTTGAGCAGGCGATTGCACATTTTTCTTTAATTTGATTTTGGCGCCGCTTAACTACTTATTTGTTAAATAAAAACGAAATAAATTTATTGTATTGGATTTGGTATTTTGTACTGGTTTTATTTAAAGACAATAATTGCCTGGTAAATTTTGGGTGGGGGGCAGTTTTATTTATTACATTTGACATTTAAATTATAAATGGCGAAAAATTATTTTCAAGCTGTTTGTGCATTAATTTCAGTATCTGAGCATCTGTATGTGGTAAGTGTGTACTCGTATATTTTATTTAATTAATTACCATTTCCATTGAATTGAACTTGTGTCTTGAACTTGTGTGAACTTTTTCCTGCAGCCGTTTTTCTCACATTAATTTCAAAAACAATGCGAGTGCATTATTCACCAAGATTTCCATTTGCAACAAACATTCATTTATTTTTTTTTGGCTAAACAAATGAACGTGATTCTGTTATTTGTTAACAATTTTATTTGTGGTTTTATTGTTCGAAAGGAGTTTGTTTTTGTGCGAAAGATTTCTATCACATGTCGTGCATCGTGCATGATTTTTATTAATAACTGAGTTAATTGTATGTGAAGACATTTTTGCCTAAAATTTAAATGGAAATTTTTGTTGTTAAACTTAATTTGTTATGAATATAAATTGTATCTTCTTCTAATTACTGTGTATATGCTGATTTTAAAAATATTTTTAGAGAAAGAAGTTGCTTTCAAGTGTTCAATGAAGGCCGTACAGTCTTAATGCAAACAAAAAAATGATATAGCATAGGAAGTATGCAAATATATTGAAGTGTCTTCTCTGTATAAAAATAGTGACAAATATGAAATTATATTCACTGAACACTTGCCTGCAACTATGAAATATTTGCAGTAAAATTATTAAGGATTTCAAAAATGTATTTTTTTTTGTTATGAATTGCAATACAATTCGCTTAGTACTCAAACCACATGAAGCTAGTAGTCATCAACCAATTGAGAATTATAAAACTGCATTAATAGTAGGCTTCATTGCAAAACAATGCAACAAGAAAGTCTTATCAAATTAATCACCAACTAATAAGCAAACATGCTGTTTACCATAAATATTTATAAATATATTATTGCTGGCAAGCAAGAGGGCTAACGAATACGAGATCAAAGTTTTAATACTTGCCAAAAGTTAGCCCTTAAACAAAAATGTAGTGATACACGTTTCAACTACAAATATCAATTTTTGTATATTTAATATAAAAAGCAGAATTTCTAAATGCCTAAAGCTGAAAGATTTCTTAGCGCTCGTTAAGTAACTCCTCGGCCGCAGGCAAGTCTCTCAAGAGTAACTGTATATATTTATTACTAAGTAGTTCATTATTTTTAAGAAATATCCAAATTTGTTTGGCTTTCTACAGGGCCGCGGTATTCTCCAGTAAAAATAGTTGCACTATATTTTGTAGAAAGACTGAGCAGCTTTTAAAGCTCTTGCAGTGCATTTAACACCGCCTAGCAATGCATTTATATATACATATATATAAATAATTTAATTATTTTAAAATAATTAATAAAAATTTAATTACATTATATATTGAATAATTAATAACAATTTTATATATATTTTTATATACATATGTTCAATTAATTGTTATAAACTTTTTTTTTTTCTATAGATATGTATTTATATAACAAAATAAATAATTAATGAGATATATATTAATATAAATTTTTTAATTTATCTTATAAATATTTAATGGCGATAATTTTTACTCAAATTTTTAACATAAATGCCAATAATCTTTACAAAAAAAATTTATTTACATAATTAAATATTATTTATTTAAATAAATTTAAATTCCTTTGCGTCAATAGGAACTAAATAAGTAAATATTACTATATATTTGTGTTACTCCATTCTTAATTTCAACCGAGATAAACATCGAGAAGATGACGAAAAGGAAAAAAATGTTTTTTATAGTAAAATAAAAGTAAAACATTCTACAGTGAGGAGAAGTATAAAATCAGTGCAAGCAAAACTTTTCATATAAAAAGCAAAAAAAAACCGTTCATTCAATGCTTTACGTTATGCAATTGACGTAATTCGTTAAGAAAAAAAATGCCGTATCGTTCCCAGTAAGCAAGATTATAGAAGAAATATTTAAAATTTACAAAACACAGCTGCAATAATAATAATAAAAAAAAAGAATAAAATAAAATTGGCGACTGCTAATTGCATTATAATTACTGAGGCAGTTTAAATGACAAATGGCTCAATTACACACACAAACAAACAAGCAAACGCAAATACAAGCAATACACAATTTTACTGTGATATAAGAGACAGAGAGAGAGAGAGAGGGAGATAGAGAGGAATAAAATTACTGAAATCACTTGCTCCTACGTGATAAGCAATAGCCTTGATTTAATTTGATAATTAAGCCGCAAACATCTCAGAGCCATGTCGTGCTATGCAGCAGCTATAAGTTTAATTTTATAAGACTTTTTTCCCGGAAATAATCAAACATTTATAGGATTGCATTTCTTAAAAGATATTTTGCATTTATAAAAGATTACAGATTTAACAGTTTGTAATGAAAATTACATATCGAAAATATTATTTATTAACAAAATTATATTATATATATTAAATTTTTTAAATAACATTTTTGATTTTTAACTTTCAATAGAAACAATCAATTTTTTAAAGAAAACTCTTTTTTACAAATACTTTGATGTTTCTTATTGCACCAAAATGCTACAAATAAAATAAAGGAAAAATCCTTTTTTTTTTGAAAGGTCTTTTTAATCAAATAGTACTAGAGATTTGCATTTATAGATCAACAACAATTCAACAATTGCTAACAATTCAATAGTTGCATATTAAAGGGATTAAAGGACATCAGCACCTTCTTCGTGAAGGTGCACTGAATCAGAATACAAAATTTTTTCTAGATGGGATGCATGCCGTGGACTATCACTCAATTGCTAATAATTCAATAGTTCCATATTAAAGGCATTAAAGGACATCTGTATCTTCTTCCTGAAGGTATACTGAAACAGAATACAAAATTTTTTCTATATGGGATGCATGCCGTGGACTATCACTCAATTGCTAATAATTCAATAGTTCCATATTAAAGGCATTAAACGACATCAGGACCTCCTTCCTGAAGGTATCCTGAATCAGAATACGAAATTTTATCTCCATCGGATACAGCCCATGGAGCATTGCATTCTTAAAAAAGTATGACAGTGTGAACTAAAAGTACAACTGCCATATTTTCTGGCAACTGATACGTATTGCAAAAACTTATAAAGGCAGCATTAAAAGCATTTAATTACTAATTGCTGACAAGAAAAAAATAAATTATAAATTTTATATTATAAACTTTCTCAACTTTTGCTTCGCTTTAATTTCTTTCCATCAAATTCTTGTTTCCACTATTTGCTAACAATTAGGCATCATAAGACTCGAGTTTTATTATAATAACTAATGTATAATCACTTTAATTTATAAGTTTTATTTTTGTATATAATTTTAACTCTTTCCAGCGTCAGAAAATCTATTTTTAAATTTATTCATTCTTATCTCATACCTAATTTTGTGTACTTAATCTGTCATGGCAGCTTTCTCAGCCGCATAGTTCCTTCTAAATGTTTGTAGATGAAATAAAGCGATAATTTTGTACTGGTGGTGTGACTGACGTGCCCAGATATACTCATATCCACCTGCACGCTACTTTTACACAAAACCCATTCAGTTGCTATCAGAATAATATTCAAGTATCTATAAAAGTATTTACTTTTTTCTTCTTATCAGCCCAAAAGATATTTAAAAATTAGCAATTGAATAAGAGAAGTAAAAATCCGCATTGAAATCTTCAGCAAACAACATACATACGTAATCGCACATACACATTTACTGGAAGATATGAATGCGGTAGAATTGCATACAAAAGTTGTGTAAAGGAAGCAGCCCAGTTGCCTCTGCCAGCACAGATGAGTCCAAAGCTGAGCTGCCGGCTTCTGTATCTCTTTTATCAGAATATTGTCTGGCTGAAGATGCCTGGACTTTAGTGGTACCTCTTATGGAGCATAATGAATTAGCAATAACAGCAGTTTTATTTTGTAATGGCATACTGTAGGACTTTTGGCGTTGCTTCTATAATAAGCTGCAACTTTCACTTGAAGAAAATTCCACCTCCTGTTTTTTCCTCTAATTGTTGTGGTCCTATTGCCAAAATCGATAGTATTTAGGCCGTGTCAAATTTTTTTATAGCCAGTAGTATTTAGTTTTTGTCTCTCCATTTTTTTTTTATACGGTGTGCCCTACTAAGTGCAATTCCATTGTTTGCTGTTCGTTAGAGATTATTTTGTACATGAGTTTATTTTAAGGACATGTTTGAATACATTTTTTAAATTAACGATTTTTTCAGTAAAGCCGGATTTTTATTAATAAAAAAAAAATTTAATAAAAAAATAAAATTAAAATGAAAATAAAAGGAGAATCTATTGCTTAAAATAAATAAGGAGATATAAATGCACTTGACTATAGTTGACAGGACGAAGAGGTTTGAAGATAATATAAATAAATGAAAATAGCAAATAACAGTTGCGATTCCTTTAGAATGTAGACAAAAACTCTACGACAACAACAGTTCAAATTAGCTAAAAGTTAATAAAAGAATTAAAGAAGATATACAAATTTTTAGCTGCTGTAAAACGATAACTATAGTATTAGCATCAGACGACAATGACGGGAACGGCGTTTAAACCGAAAGTAATGTGATGGAAACTATAGCTTCCTTTTTGTGAATTATTCCACTGGAAAATATATGATTGTTTCAGTTTAGTATGTTTTCATTTTTATTCGATATTTTACCGTTTAAGCTGAATATGTATAGACGCGATGTCGTATGCATTTTTAGACACTTGCAGATGTTTTCGAGAAGTTGCTAGTTAAGTTACAGGCGTTTGTTGCATTTAATCGCATTTATAGGTTTAATGTAAATATTATGCAAAGTTTTTCTGAAAATCTCCCCTGATAGGTAAAGCCCATTAAATATTTTTATTACACAATTTTTCTTATTAAGGTCAGCACTCAATGAAAATCTCTGGCCATGCAATGCGATATGTTGGAATCAGGAGAAAGGATGATACAACAACTAACTTTTGTTCCGTTAATTATTCATTTAAACATCAATTGCTAAACCAAATATTAAAGGACATGAGAGCAATTCTACTATAATTAGGTCTCGAACCCACTACTTTCAGAATCTACATAGAAACTTCGTGACTTTATTTTTTACTTCATGTGTATTCGTTTCTTCATTTTCATTTACAAGTGATTTTTGTTTTTTACAAGTGAGTTTTTTTAACCCATTGTAGCCTGCAAAGACTTTGTAGCCTGCTTACATGGTAATAGTTGTTACTGCAGCCATATTTTAAAACTGCTAAAAATTTTCATGTTTCTAAGAAATCAGAAATGTACATCTTTTGGGAGATTTGGATATGAAGCAAGTTTTCGCTCATGACCAGCTCATGACTGTAGTCAAACATTTTAAAGGGAGCACTCAGAAATATTCTACTAAAGTCGTGAAACCATTTTTCTCCTTTAACTCTTCGGATTTCTAAAGCTGATTATCAATTGTGTATAACATACTCGTACTATAGTTTGATGAATAAAATTTTGCTTTATGATAAATTAAAAAGCTGCTACTGAGCTGAAAAATGTATGAAGGCTATAAAGTTACAAAATGCATAATTTTCCAGAGGGATTAAAGAAATATTGTAGAGTGCATGAAAAATTGTCTGATACCACCGTTTTATTATTAAGTAATACAAGTCATTGCAGCCGTACAGCTTTTCTTATTCTCATATTTTATTCTTTTGTCTGAGTGTCTGCAGCAGTACGAATTTATGCATGTTCCTTTGAAAATATGTTGCCATGTTTGAATGGAATCGTGCATATGTAGTTGCATTTCTAAACTGGTGTTGTTGTTGTTATTGTTGTTGTTGCTGTTTAGGGCATTTATTATTTTTGTTCTATCAGTTGTACTGTATTTGAAAGAATTCTGTTTTTTTTTTTTTGTATAAATTTATTTTTCCAAAATATGAGTAGTAAGAAACTTTTTTACTTTATTTCTAATTTGGCACGCTTTACTTTATATGCTACTTTGTAGTTATTTATGGTTGTATGCTTGCTTAGATCATACAATTGTAAGTGTATTTGCTCACACCAATAGAACTAAATATTTAAAAAGAATTTGAAACAAAACGAAACAAAGAAAACTGTTTTATACAAATATATTATTTTTTAAGAATGTATTGAGATAAAACACGGCCAAGGTTAGTTGCTGCTTTTCACCCACAACTGTCGAGTTGAAAAATTATATTCTTGTAAATTCAATTTCCATAAGCCGATCATAAATAAATTTCAATTTCCTAAAGAATAAAGAAACTTTCTTCCACCTTTGCTTCCCCTGCAATACTTGATAACTATCTGCTGTTGCATTTATATTGGGCTGCCTCAATGGCCTAAGAACTTATTGAATTATTTAGACAAACTATAATTTTATTTTGAAAGCTATTCAAGTAACATTGAAAAAACATAAAACTAAAAACAGAAAAATAAGTGGTTGAGAACTTATAGAAAAGTTAGGAGTTGTTTGTGGCTTTAAATAAGTGAATGTTGAAAACACTTACAATTTATGGAGTACTTCATGTTAAGAGATTCTGCATTTTCTGTTCTCATGCAATAAATTAATCGTTTGTGCTTAAGCAGTAGTAATCCAATAAGGATGCTCTTCTTTCCTGATAAGGATGCAAAAAATACAGTAATTTGTTTTTTTTTTGTGCCATTTCATTATTAAGCCATTTTGCTATCTCTGAACTTTAGACAATTATTAAATTAGTGGAGTATTTTGCAAAACAATGGGAACTTGGAAGAACTACCTGCATCAATTTTTATTTGAAAGTATTAGAAAGAAAGTCAGGGATCTTCAGGTCTCACTAACCAAAAATTATTAAACGTTTTTTCAATTTCTTAGAGCGTCTCAAGTGAGTAACGTAATGCATTGGAGGGAAATTACATATGAGGAGGTGTTGGTGGGAGGATATGAAAGGAGTATGTGAAAAGAGAATATGGGACAAGAAGTAATATTTGAAAATATTCTATTTAAATATGCCAACATCGAATATAGCGGGAAGTTGTCCGCAAGATCCTCCTGAGAAATATCCCATACGCAAGACTTTTGCAAAATATGCAAAACTTTGGGAAACCGACAGAGATATACATATATCAGAATATATCAGAATATATCAAAGGATACATGTAATATTTGTTATGTCTTAAAAATTTTAATGACCCCATGATTTTACATTTATTAAATGGTTTTGCATATTTTACTTTCTCAAATAAGTTTATCTGTCTCTTGCCGGTTTGAAAATGTACAAAATCACCTATATTATATATCACTTATATAGAGAATTTTCATATACATTCTGTGCTTGCTTTACCACAGAATGTTCATAAAGTTTAGCAATTAAATTTAAAAACAAAATCCATAGTTTGTAGAATTTACGATTTGATAAATCGATCAATGAGTGAAAGGAGCACTGAGTGCTATTAAGAAATAATTAAGACGACACCAAAAAATTTTATTGAACTGAGAGCTCTTTTTCGACTGCAAATGTTTTCTTATTTTCATTTAGAAAAAGTATATTTTTGCACAAAAGCTTAAATTAAATTATAATAATTATATGCATATTCGCCTTCTACCTATACATGCTTAAATAATTTATTATTTTACATAATTTTCTAATTGCATAATAAATCTTTCTTATACATATATTTATGTTTCATTTATCTACCGTTTGCCATGAAGGAACTATTTTAACAAGTTGTAATGTCATCCTGTATCAATCCAGCTGCCACCGTTTGAAGATAAATTGATGGTCTAATACAAATATACAAAAGAAAAGTACTTAGAAGGATACGCCATATAGAAATAAATTACTCGTATTATTCTATGGAATGAAATATCTTGATTTATATTATGGGCAACGTAAAATGAAAATGATTAATCGAATAGGTTTTAAGAATCATTTTTAATCTCTTTTTTGTGAAACATTTAAGAAATTATACAGCTTAAACGCTCTCAGTCTGAACAACCATATTTAAAGAGCACACTTAATAATGTTTACTCTGGTATTTATTTCATTTATATATTTCACACAATTCATATTTCAATTATTTCCGTCATATTGTAGTATCGTATCCTTCACCTGAAAAATAACTTGAAATAGAAACGTTGAAATGAAAACTTCAAATACCCATCAATTGTCTTAAGTCGAGATTTACCTGAGAGTTCTGATAATCTTCTATGCAAACGAATGCCATCAATTTTATCTTTCAACAAAACAACAACAACTAAAAACATTTATAATAAAATCTGGGACTAATCAAACCTAAGAAGAAAAAAAAACTATTTTACGAGCAGAAGCATTTCTCTCTGTCTATGCACCTGCACTAAGAAGAACTTCGCAAGGCAACGTGCGAAACAAGTCAAAGCGTAGGAAAGAATAACAATAAATTCCAAAATATAATCCTCAGCCTGAAAACTGACTGCAAAAATAGTTAAACAGAAATGTTGGAAGAAACTTAAAGAGAAAAATACAATTTTCGCAATGAATAATATTGCGTTACAGTTCGTGACACACGTGCTGCATTCATTTCAATTTTCCATTTCAATTTTCTTCTCGTTTCGATGCTTTACTTCCATTTACAAAATTGTTGTGGGCCACCACATCATTTGGCTTAAAACGCTTTGAATGAACAGAAAAAAAAAAAAATAAAAAATTAACACGTTAACAAACGAAACTGAAAACTAATGCTTAAAGGACTTAATCCTTTTTATTTTATGCCATTGTTACAACTGTCTCCTTTTTTTTTGTTTTCTTTTCACGTTGGTCTCGTTAGTCAATTTTTTTATTTTTTTTTATTTTCTATTTTTTATTTTTTATTTTTACTGCTTGTATGGTTGTTGTTAAATTTTATTTTGCTTATTTGCATGCATTTGTAGGAACTGACGAGCAGTGTAAAATGTCCATTTGGTAGCAAACAGATTGTATTTGTGTTGGTCGTATTGAATTTTTCGCGCGGATGAGAGGGTGTGTTGGCGATGCGTGCTGCAACTACCTTAAACAATAGAAGTAACCAAGCAGTGTAATTAAAGAAACAAAGCGTAAAAGAGGGAAGAACAAAAAAAAAATTCATTTCTATGACGGCGTTTTTATTCTTTCGTTAAAGAAGGATAAAAAAGAATACAAAATTCAACCTTTCCTTCAGCTTATTGTTCCAATGAAAAACTTTCACCTGTTTCCATTAAATCTCTTATTGTCAGAGTTGAAAGAAATATTTTAAATTGAGCAAAATTGTCTTGTAAACAGAAAAACGGCATCATACGTGTAATACATAATTTTTAAAAATTTTTTAAAAATATACGGTCGTAGGAGCATATGAAAGGACGGCTGATGAGATGAGAAATATACATGCAGTTTATACGGAAGTGGCTCCTTCTAGTTCTATTTGTCTGTGTTTTAATTATGCCTTATTAAGTTATGGAGATATTTTGCTAAACATATTCCCCCCTTCGATTCTCTTTAGGCGAATTTATAGGCATATTGGAAAAGAAATTTCTAAATTTGGTTACAAATCTTTTCAAATATTTCGCACACATTCATTACGAATTGCTCTTTGATGTGACGGCGAGATCTAAGGTTCCTCTAGGCTTAATAGATGCCACCGACAAAATAAACATTGAATACCCTTGAGAGCGCTGTAGCTGATGAACGAACTAAATTAATTAAAAGAATCACTCAACTGAATGAAGTGAGACGATCTGCAGAAGGAAAGCCGCATACCCGCGCCTTACTGGAAAATACTTACTGCTATCCTTTAGTAGTAAGTAATTAACTAATAATATGTTATTGCACTTTATAGTAAAAGGTGTTGTTGGCTCAGCTAGTAATTTTGGCAATAACAATTATCTGAGATTATAAGTTTGATCTCAGATTCCGACAATCATAAAAGGTCTCTTGCATTTTTTCCCATGTAACCTAAAGTCTATTATAGTATCTATAGTATTGGGCATGAAGACATACATTTTCTTTTCATAAATGCTTTATCGAGGCAGTACAACAATAAGTAAAAGCTTAGCAGCTCCAGCACGGCTATTTCGATCTAGCTTTTCACCACCTCCCCCTTCTTAGAAAAAGAAATTTCGATCTAGTAGGTCATATAATCAACCACACTAGTCCATCGAGCTTTTGTATATATTTTTGATTATCAGTTATCTGAAATTAATAAGTAGTTTATTAATTCCATTAAAGATCGTTTTAAAAGTTATGACCGGCAGCAGATATCACATACTACAAGCAATCGAAAGAATTATTTTCTAAATAGTTTGATTGAAAAGTGCGGTAAAAAAGTTGTAAATAAATGGCTTTTAGGTAGAAAATATATAACCCAACTGAAATTAATATCTGTTCAGAAATATATTATCATCGATGAAAATTATTAAGTGAGCAGTGACTGTGTCTCGATCACTTAAACATTCCAAAAAATTTTTAAGTGTATTTAACTTTATAGCTGCCGGAGGTAGGGCGCAAACCCACGACAATCGTGTTTTCCATGGCCACTAAAAATTCTATTCAATGAATGAAATATTTTGCAGTTTAGCTCCATTTTGTGGTTTTGTAGCTGATACAATACACAAATCGTAAACAGCCATCCGATTAACGTATTTAAAATACATTTAAACTAAATTTATATCAATCTCCGGTACATACGCATCCTGCTAATTTGTAACGAGTATCGCTTATTAGGTCAGAATGATTTCTATACACCCGCTTTAGGAATACTGCATCACTTTGTGTATTTTGAATAATTTGAAGAATACATTTAAGGAAACACATTTATAAGAAACGGCAATTTTGTTATTTGACATCGTAACTATTTCAGATTTGAGAATTGAGTTTATGAAAGTTTTCAAAAAATTAAATATTTCTTGCGATCAGAGTTACTGCAATCAGCAAAGAAAAGTTTTTGCATCATATTTGTATGATAGTGTAGCACTTAAAACGATTTATACGATTTGATATGATTTATTGAAATATCATGCAATCATATCAGATATTTATGCGAATGAATTGTAAGACTGCCTGGGACCGTGAAACGAATTCGTCTTGCTTTCAATAAGATAATTTTCTGGAGTCCTTTTTCATATACAAGTTTAGTTTTGTAGTAATAGATTTTGTTAAATAAAATGAAATAACTTCATTGGCAGCTTCATTGGCAAATAGCCGTTCCCACAAAAACAAGTATTTTATTTATTTATTTTTTTTATTATTCTTGGACGGAAGTTTTTACTTTATACAAGCACAAGATCGGCAACACAGGAATTTCGCTGCTTGTTCCGAAATTAGCATATTACTTATAATTATTAATTTAGTATTGTATCTTTCAAATTTAAAATGGGTTCATTATATTCAATTATAATTTATGACCTCCTCAACATTTGCCTATATGCTGAAAGCGACTACGAAGCCAGATATAATTTGTGATGTCGTATTAGTTTAAGCCGCAATAAGATTATTTTTATAATAAGCATGGTTTCTTTTAATTTATTTTATGTGTCTTTATTTTATAGAAATTACGATTAATGAAAAATTTCTAGCTGAATACTAAATATATACGCGCTCACAGCTACAGTTCACTGCAAAATTTTCTTGTAGCCCAAATACTCCAGCCAACACTCATAAGGATGAAGCAACACAAAATCATTTAAACACGAATCAGGCATGCAATGTACCATGATGTTAACGAGTTAATGTCACTCATTTGCTGCGTCTTGTTTTTTGTTCTTTTCTTAATTTTTCCACTGCTTGCGGCCCTCACAGTCTCTGGATGCAATTCAAGAGACCAGCATGTAATTTATATTGCAAAGTACCAAAAACGACAAAACTGGGTTAAAACAAGTAATTGCACGCTCAAATAAACTTATTTTTTGCATGTATAAAATGGAATGAAGAAATTTAGCAGAAAATATAAAGTGAATTTCATGAGTTTAAAGAGATGACAACACCCGCTTAAATCCTGAAGACAGAAGCAAAACCAACAATAATTATAACAATCAAAATTAAAGATAAGCAGAACAGACAGACAGATAGACAGTTTCATACACTGGACCGAAATGTATGTCAATGTCGGTAGCGTTCTAGAGCAGCTTAACATTAATTAAGGCTGTTGTACAGTGGTTTAAGGTGTAAAAGGATAAGGAATATTTAGGGTTTTGATATTTTGAACGGATTTCCAAAGTATCATATTAAAAGTGAAACACACTACGCGATAGCACAGGAATCGGAATCAAATCAGTCGGAAGATGGTGTAGTAATAATTGCTAATGGCAAAAATTTATTCTTTAAATGGAATATAATATCTTAAACGGGTCTTAAAAGTTTTCAATTACTCTCAAAAAAACAAATATTATTAAAAATTAAACTGATCTTTTTAACCTATAGAGAGCTGGCTTAGTCGGTAATATTTCCTGTACAAAAGCAAAGGGGCGAAAAGGCAGTAAATGTTACTTCAAATACAAAACTTTTCTGTAAACTATTTGTATCTGCTTGCTAACTGTCCCTTGCCTGTGGCTACATATGCACCACGTGCTTGCACTGTAGCCTATAACTCCAATAAGGAGGTGATAGCAAGCCTTTAGGCAACAATAATTGTTGTTATATGATTCACACGTCTAATTATTCAACGTTTTATGCCATTTTGTACAATTTTAATTTTTTTCAATTTTTTTGAAACTTTCAAAACTTGAGTTACTTTTCTAGCCATTAAATGAAATTATAGAATGTTATACATAATTTCCTAATAGAAAATAAACAATGAGATTTTTTATATATTGTTAGTGCTTTCAAGTAATGATTTAATGATGTACATTGGCATGTATTTAAAAATTATAAAATTATAAATTTTAATATATTTTTAAGGAAAAAAAAATTTTTATAACTGTAAATATTAAAATTTAAGAATTTTTTTTTATTTCTAATAAACAAAAAAAAATTAAAAATAATTTAATTTAATTATATCAAAATTAATAAAATGAATTTTAGATAAAGACCTTCTAAAAATTCTTTAATAAATACAATATTAATAATAAAACAATTAAAATTGCAAATGCTTGTGGGAAAATTAAAAAAAATATTTCTTTTATCTGTTTTTTCTAATTTAAATCACGGTGGTCCACCACTACTATTCAATATTAAATGTGTGCAAAAAACAACCTGCAACATGAAATCATCTTCGAAACAAATTAATAATACCAACCACAACGAAAAACAAAACAGAACATATTATAATAACAGCATCGCCAGCACTTGCAGTTGCAACATCCAGCTGTGAGTGGCTTTGTAAGGCTACGAGTGTATGTATTCTACAATCATCGTACCTTGTATTATCCTCATCAACATTAACAGCATCACAATGAGCCACCAAGCAACCTTTCCAAGATAAATACTTGGGTTTTATGCCCGAAATTTAGGCTGACATAATTTTTAAGAACAAAAAAAAAACTTGTACTAACACAGATATTAAATCCAAGTCATATTATAACGTACAGACACACAACTGCTGCCGCCCACAATCAAGCATCTGCATTATTTTTGTGTGTGTTTCGTGGTTTTTTTTTTTTTTTTTTTTTTTGATTTTACTAACAAATAATAAATCTTTGTTGAGTTGTTAACAAAACACTTACTGAATTCAATATGCATTGCATGCATTCAGGCCAATAAGAGCAGAAATAGTCTTGCACTGGTTAATATTGAATTGAACAGCCGCTTGACAGTCACCGAAACGCTTAAAGCGGAACGAAACAATGGTAAAATGGTCATCCGCAACAAGAAGTTCTGCAGAACGGAGCTAAGCCGAGCAGTGCTGTTAGCAATTTCTTGTTTGCATGAATATTTTAATAACTATGCCAGTCTGTCGGCCAGCATTTATTACCATCATGTGACAGAACATTGCTGGTATTCCTCCAACAATCAACTGCAGCTCAACACTGTTCTATCACCATCAGCATCCCCATCGTCATCACCAATAATAACAATAACCTCCTCATCATCATCATTATCCTGTTTGAGTGCGAGTATCTGACAGCGGCGTCATTTTTATGCTACTGCAGTATCCCAACATGTGCTGAAATTTATATCCCAGTTTATTATTTCGTTTCATTTTACACTATTTCTTTGCGGAAATTTAATTTTGCGCTACGAAATGGAACTGAAACATTTACTTGAGCATGAAACTAAATTGTGCACGTGAATAGATGTAGAGCAAATTACTGTAAGGAGGACTTGTAGGTGGGTTGCTTCAGAAGTAGTTGTTGTTGGTTTTTTAAAATTATGTTTTGCTTTTTTTTGTTGTTGCAAGCAGTATTTGCAAGGAATTATTAGCGATTGTCGGTACTTACATTTAATGATCAAATATAATATAATAATGACTACTACACTCAAAGAAATAAAATTCAATAAAAGATTCTCCAAATTTAGTTAAAATATTAACAAATTCAGTAAAATTTGGCATAAATAAAATACATCATAATTAGATGTAATGAAAGTCGCCCAGAGAAAGTGCAAAATCCATTTAACAATTAATGAAAATTAGTAAAAATATTATTGAGTTTAAAGAATTTTTTTTTATATATTTAAATAAAAGTTTATTTAAAATTTCGGTGTACTACAAACCAACTTTTAAATATTAACTAAATTGGTTAAAATATTTTTTTATTATTGATTAAAAATGCAATTGATGTGATTATAAATAATTTTTAATATTAATAAAATTTCAAATGTCGTATTTATAGAAAATTAAACATTTTTTTTAACGAGTGTTTGTTTAAATAATTTTTTCTGTGTACTTAAATTTGGCTTCTATAGTTTTACTTCATATATTCTTCACATATTTGTTGTACAGTGACGACTTCAACTAAATAAATTGTTATTATGTGTTTTTCTTATGAATTTTTTGCTAATTATTTTTTGAACGTAAAATGCGAGCCCAACAAAATGAAGTGTTCTCGACAATAGAATTAGAATTCTTGTAATCAAATCATACAACTTACAACTTATTTACTATTTTTGTTTAATGCTATTGTCTGTGGTTACTAACCACTGTGGACTTTCTAGCCTCTTATTCATTACAGTGCCCCGATTCTATAAAGTGATTTATTCACTGTTTTTTTTTATTAACTGAACAATGTACAAACCCACTTACTTAGCTCCACAAATAGTAGTAACTTAATATTTTGTGATATAAAACACATGTGCGTTACAATTTATGTTTTCTCCTTGAATTTTTAAATGGCCATCCTTGTAGCGGACCGTATTTATTTTATGTTTTTATAGCTTTATTTTTCTGCTCTTAAGTAAACTCCCCTCTATTCAAACAATTTTGTATTTAAATATTAAAGAAATATTATTTTGGTTTTTTAGTTTTATTTTTGTCAAAGTGATTTTGCTAAATGAAATCAAGAGCTTTTGCAGAAAATTGTACGATTATGTTGCAACAACACTAATACTGAAGAGAAACTCCTACAGTTATTGAACACTACAGATATATTTTAAGCAAGTGTCGATGATTTGTTATCTCTTGTAAAGGGAAATTGTACTACCGTTCTAAGCTGCACTGAGAGAAATGCAAAAAAACAAGGCAAGAAAAAAAGCTTCATAGAAAAATTTTTATTGCAATCAAGAAAAAGCACACAGTCACTTGAAATTTTCACAAACATTCAAACAACTATAAAACTGTACAGACGATTTTCTTTTCACTATTTTATTATTTCATTTTTTCTATTCAGTTTAATGTTCCAATTTAGTTCAGGTTAATAAAAGAATACAAATGCGTTATAAAAACTCAAGAATGCATTTAACTGAAAAAATTGGCAATATTTCTTTTATATTTTTTAAAAGACTCGACATTTTCCGCAGTATAAAAATTCAAACACATAATTTTTTTATGGTAATCAAATGAGCAGCTTGAGAAATGGAGAATAATAAATAGGAAAAGTTCTAACAATTCAGGTTTATTAAAAAGTTTATTAGCTGTTAATTCTTAATGACGATCTTCTACTCTATTAACTTTAAAATATTTTTTATTTGTTAAAAAGCAGCTCTGAAATTAACAATTTGTTTTTTTAATTTTTCGGTTAAATTTTTTTTTAGTTTCAACTATTTAATTGGAAGAATGGTTTTTTTTTTGTTATTTATTCCTAAGGGTGGACCACCATAAACTGGACAGAATGCCAGTAGAAACCCATTGTTTGTTATCAATACATCTAATCAATACATAAGATATCGATTAGGCAATCGTGTCAAATAATATTTTAATACATATGGGGAATAAGCAAACCATACCAGTACCTTTAGAATGATACACTAACTTACTTTTAACCTTTATTCTTATTGTTTAATTTAAATTGTAAGAAAAAGTGAAAAGCTCTAATGCAAGCAAATTGTTGTTTGCCAAATAAAGAATAGAAGAATACTCGAAATATTTTTTAAAATTTTTTATTTCATATTATAGATAGATAATTTATTGTGGATATGACAGCTTTATTGTTCATCTGTTGCCCTTTCTTAGATACTTTTTGTTAACTTTGTGTTGCTAATGTTTCATTTTGTAGTGAAAATGCTGAGTTTTGAATTCTAAAAGTGGTACTGAAAATATCTGAATGTGAATATAAAACCTCTCTCAAATTTTATTTAAATATTATTTATGAAAACAAACGCATAGGCTGTTTGAAATATATTTTAGTTTAGTAGAAAAACCACTTCAAGTAAAGTAAAAATGTAAAAAATCCATTAAATAAGTGAATTCTTATAGAGAAATCAACACCATCTGTCATTCAGGATGATACAACATCTTTTTGCTATTTCGAAAATGTTCTAAATATTCTATGTAATATTCTTTAATTTTAAAAACCATTCTATGTATTTCCTTAAAAATTGTGTAAATATAATTAAAAAAAATAAATATAATTTTTTAAAAATGCCATCAACACGACGTGGTTACTTGTTTTAATTTATTCTTATTTTAAATTTTTTTCATATGCATTTATATGTTATTAATATTATTATTGCAAAAACTTATCAATAAACTATCTATAAATGAATGTGCGGACAATAAATTTTTATTTAAATGATGCCAGTATGAACTCTTCACCACTCCACTGAATATTTTTTATCACGATTTAATTTTACATCAGTGTACTTTTAGGAATTAAAATCCCAAAACAGTGTTAAATGCCGCAAAGCCGAAATTGCACGTGGGCATTTGACCAAGTTATGCATAAGCCCATACTCTTACACACTACGTTTGCAAAAACCAAAACAAACAGCACACAAAAACTAACTTGTACATTTTTACAAAGAGATAACACAACTACAACAAATAATATGCTCAAGTACATTCTTTAAGCGGCAGAGAAAGAACAATAACAAATTGCACACCAGCACCCTGAATAGCAAGAACATGGCAACAACAAAATCGTTGAAGTGTTCATACACTTGAAATGAATGCAGCGCACACATAGAAACACATACACGCATCTGCATGCATATACACAGTCGTATGTATTCTGCAAGGATAGTAAAGAATTAAACACAACAAACACATCCACAAGTTTGATCTACAAACGAGGTAGAATAACAACAAAAGAAGAACGAAACAAATGTTTCTGTTTCTGTTTTTGTTTTTGTTTTTGTTTTTGTTTTTATCACAAGAAATATTCTTTATGCTGACGGTATTGTCTGCCCGTTTTTTGCTCTCTAAAAAATTCTCTACTGCCAAGCAACGTTAGCGAATGCAATGACCACAACTGAAGCAGCAACGACTACATTGACTGCAAACCGATTCGTGTTTTTGTGGGCATACATACAAACATAGTTCATCTTTTATACTGCTAACTGTTTTATTTTAACGAGCAACATTTATGGCTACGAAGCTAGAGCAATGAAATACGATAAGAGAAGTATTTTCCTGCGCAGCAACTTAAGCAGAATAACGGTTGCTACAAACAAACAATGATTTCTATACCGATTCAGCAGCAATAATAATGATGATGATGATAATGGCAATGGCCATCATCATGACGGTTACGTTAATGATTGTGTATTCGTGAAGATGATTAAGGTGATGATAATAGTGATACAAACTAAACGTATAAAAGGCCTGTGATGCGTTCTTGAGAACATCACTTTTGTTTCGAACGCGCCAAACTACACTAGTCAGCCAACTGAGGAATTTTACTTTTTTAAAATAAACAAGAACAAAAAAAAGAAGAATAATAAAATAGTAAAATATTTACGTGCATTTTCAAAGACAGAAAAAATAAATAGAAAAATAGGGGGTGGAACTAAAAATCTAAACAAACGTGATTAAAAGTTTTCTTCCTGTAACGGGTGTGTGTGTGCTTTCAAGCGAACAAATAGTTGGTGAGTGAGTTTAGTTTAAATTTACCTCCTAAAATAATTAAACAATTCATTTAAAATAGAATAATATTTAAAGAGAATACACCATTTGTGTGTTTAATTACTTTCTTTTTTTGAACATTCTGCTTTGCAATAAATTGAAAACAGACAATCACGTAAAAAGCACTATAATGCAACCGCTATAATATGAGCAGTAATATCCTGTAGGCGTTTATAATGTTTTTATAATCTCCAGCTGAAGTGAAAATTAAAACGAGAAACGAGAAACACATGGACTCAAATTAAAAATTTGTTAGTTTTAACTGCAAGTGAAAATTGCAATTAAAATTTTTATATTTCGGAAAACACAATTGAAAGCGTTGATATTGTAGCCGCAGTAAATTTGTGTTTCAAATTAATTCGTAAATAGGTTTGAATAAGAAAAAAATATGTATTAAAACATTTACAAAAACAATTTTTTTTTTTTTGTATGACAAGTAAAGTGTTAAACGACGTAAAATTCCAATGTGAAATTTAGAATGTTTAATAAATTCAAGTTCTTTATTTTCAGTCTATTATTTATTCTCATACTTTTAATTTTTTATAAGATTTATCGCTAAATTTAACCCAAAAATTACATCTGGTTAATTTTGATTTTCAATTTATTTAAAAAACATTTTAATTTATGATTTTGACGAAGAAGGATTAATAAAAAATTTTGTAAAATTAATTTTAAAATATTTTCAATAAATACAACATTATTTATTTTAATTTTAAAGCTTCGGAACAGGTTTTTATATACTCTTTTTTAATGAAATTCTATAAAGATAAGTTTTGAATTGAAAAACTAATCAATGATATAAACTAATAAAGAATATTTCTTAAATAAAAAATTTTATTTTTATATAGTTTTGAGTCATGTTTTCAAAGAGATTAAAGTAGGTGATGACACTATTAATTTTAAGCTGTTGTACATAAAAATCTCAAGAAAGGATAAATGATAAATAAATGACATTATATTTTAACTACCACAAATCAGTTAAACATTTAAAACAAATTTGGGTATAAAAAGCTCTAAGATCGCCATTAATAAGAGTTAAAGATACAATAAAGATAAAAGCAACAGTGACGCACATGATAACATAATTCAACGAGCAACTGTAAACAGTTAGAAGAGCTGATTAGCTTGGCTTTTTAAATTATTGACAAAATGTTTATCCCAACACATGAATTACTTCAGAATTGTTAACACAATTTCCAATAAAACTCTAACAAAATACTAATGGGCTTAACTGATATTTCCACGCTTCAATTAAACTTTTTTATTTTATTTGTGCACCTCGATCTCGAAAAAAAAAAATAAAAAAATATTAGAAAATATTTATTTTCTGAAAAATTCTAAAAAAAATTAAGCAACAATAAATTTCGATAAATTAATATTCACTAGAATATTAATTTTTAATTTTATTTCTAAATATTAAAATGCGCTAAATTCCTTAAGAATTAATATTCAGCAGAGTTTAACATTTTTTAAATGAAGTGAAAGTGATTATTGAATGTTGTCTGCATTTTATATTTTACATTCAAATAATTAATTTATTTTCAAAGTGAAAACTTATACTTCGATTTAAACAATAATGAAGTGATGACTGGTCACAAACTTAGTTAGTAATTAATTTACAAATTATAATTATTCTTCTGAAGGCATAATAAAAGCACGTATTTCATTTATTTATTTTTTATAACTACACAAAGCCAGCAAGAACTTTCTTTTTAAATAAGATTTTATGAATCAATTTGTTCACTAAAACGTTGATCTTCAGTTCAAAATACTTAATAATTTAAATAAATTTTATCTTGGAAAATAACACGTCATTTTTTTTAATTGCAGTTGATATTAAAATAATTTTCATTTTTACGTGAATTTAAGCGAACGGCTTCAGACTAATAATTTTCGAAATTAATTTCAATAAACACAAATTTAAAGAGATGGTTGTTGTAAAAAGCTGACAACAATGCCTGAAATGTTCTTAAATATTAGTATATATCTCAAACAGTAAAAAAAAATTATTTTAACTTTTTAATAAATATCTTTAAGAAACGAAAATATTTTGAAAAGCAATTAAAACGAATGTATTTCCCAGCAGTGTTCAAAAATTGCAAGCTGAAAAAAATCTTCGAAGGCAGTAAAAAAGAATTTAATATATTATTCTTTAAATATATATTATTGATATTGAAGTAAAACTAATTTTGTAAAGCTGATATCTAAAAATCAATCAGCATTCTGAGCATGAGGCAACTTTTTAACCTCCACTGTTATTTTTCATACCATCAATTCAATTGTAATCGTTTAATTTTTTTTATTTGGGAAGATTCATAAAAAATATCTTTTTCGAGAATATTTTTTTAATATTTTCAAATATGATGTTTTTTAATATTTCCAGAGACGGGGGTTTTAAAACTAAATGACGTTAATAGTTTTTACTTTGCAGCTATGAAAAAAATTTCAATGCCATTGAAAAACTTCAAAGGATGTGTATAATAATGACTCATACTAAGTTAAGTAGGGCGGATTTGGTTTACAGTCCAACGCAGCAATACTAATTATTTATAAACTGCTAAAGTTAACACGAGATAAATTTTATATTATAAATGTATATATTTTTTGAAAGTTAATATTAATGAATTGAAAAAGAAAAATTCAATAAAATAATATAGATTTTTTCTTTGAGTTGCAGTTGATTCATTTGCCCAGCGAACCAGGTCCCCTTGCACTTTGCTAAAAATAAATTCAAAATCCTTTTAACTATTTCTTTGAAGCTTAAATTTAAGCATTTTCTGCACCCGTTTATCTTCTAAACGCATTTTCATATTTTATATCCTGCTTAAGTTTTAACTCTTCACTTCTCTTCCTTGTCTGTTTTCAAGTATCAGCATTAAAAACTAAATTATGCGCTTATTTTTTATAACCAAAATAATAAAAATTGCCACACTTAAAAACTTTAAGCTATTTGTATAGTTTTCACTTGCACAAAATACAGTTTAAATTTTTTAACAACTGTCACTGCAAAAAAAAGGGATCGTATTTTAAGGCCTTTTCAAGTGTAATGAATTGTAGTGATTTATGATGGTTGAGTTTTAACATACAAAACAGAAAGTAGAACAAGTAAAAAATATTTTAAAAATTTGCTTCAAAAATTCAACGGTCTAAATAAAGCAGAAAAATGAAAAGAAAAAAAATATTATCTGAAAGAAACATTTGTAAGTGCTGTATAAAAATGTAATAAAATCTGCATTAAGCACTTGAATACCCTACAACTGATATTCGATGGCGTGCCAATTTGCATATACTTGCTGTTTTGCCTGCCCTTCTCCACAGCTACTTGCAAAGGCCTCCTCATTATAGTTTTATTATTCAAAAGCTCTTCAACAAATTGTAAGTTCTTGTAGCCCTCCTTCGTTACGAGGAGAAATTTAAAAATGAAAATTGTCTTTGATTTGTTTCTTTGATCATCTTAAATAGATGTAAATTCTTTTTAATTGAATATAAAATTGTCATTCTGTGGCCAGTTGTGTAGGTTGTTCAAAAGTGCATTTCAATAAGCAAATTTATGGAAGAGAAGCGAAATGATTTTCAGCCAAGATTTGTGGTTGCAAAGTATTGTATAAGTACGAGTAGTTCATGTGACATTGAAAACAAAAATTCGTACATTTTATGTAATTAAGTAATTAAATTGAAGGTGCAGGTTACTCTTGACTTGATTGCTTTTATACTGTGAGAAATGTTTAGCTCATAAGTAGCTTTTTGCATACCAATAGAGTTGGCTGGGGGCAATTTAAAGCTGCTAAACGTGGAATCCGAAATGGAATGCATTTAGGCTAAACATCAAATTATAAAAATATTTTATATTTTTTTGTCAACAAGCATGGAGAAATGAAAATTTGTTTTGACTACAGTGTCGGCCAAACGGGTTACAAGCAAATTAATAAATTTAAAATTTCAATTGTAAATATAATGCAGTTGCTAAAAAGCACAGTTAACAGAGTGATTAAGGAAAAAAATAAAGGATATTCGGAAATGAATTAAAAATTTTATTTAAAAACTTTCAGCTTCGGAATTGTTTCAACTCAATTTTATGGTTCTATGAAATAGTCTGCCAGGTATTTATTTTAGTAAACTTTAAATCCTATTTAGCTATAGAAATGTCTGAAACTCTAAGTCTAGCAGTAATGGGTATGCAGTGTAATCTCGGCAATTTGAAACGGAGTTCTTTATTTTATATTTTCATTTATTGCTTATTAAATATGAAACTAAATAAATTAGTTTTAAAGCAGAATCCATTTATTCCATCATCTAGTAAATGTAGTGCCCACTTGAATTTTTTTTTATCGTAGTTCGCTTCCTGTTGAAAGGACACATCAACTGGATCTGCAGGCATAGATTTGCAAACCAATTTCTTTAATTGTATTATGAAGTTCGTTGGACTTTTCTTTTAAAATAAATACTTTTTTAAAAGTTTTGGCCTATAAAACGTTGCACATTTCAGAATAGAATAATAGAATTTTTATACATCTTTTTATTTTATATATTGTAGATATTTTTTGCAAACCCATTTTTTCCACATTTTCTAAAAATTTTTCGATTTTTCTCCGAAAGTTTAAGAGTTATCATTCTTTTATATGCATATTTAGAAAGTTTTCCTACTAAATTGATCTTATAAAATTGAATACAGTATTCCATCAGACTGTGAGCACTTACTGGAAGACGTATGTAAGGAGTTTTTAGTGTTAACTGAAGACAATATAAAAGCAAACCGCGGGGGATTCCCCTAAAAATATTTTAAAGTTAATTCAGCATTTAACATCTAAACATTTAATTTAAAAAACTACAAAATAAACCATCCATATCTCAATGACTCTGGCACAAGTTAAATTTTTAGACAAGTCAATGGCAACAACCAAGTCCTTTTTTTTGAAGTGTTGATGCTTTAAGGTGTTCACATTATCACAAGGGCGCTGATTATAATTAAATAATTAATCATATTAATTGTTAGTCTTATTTAATTATTTCTTTAAAGTATTGAAATCAATACAGCATGTAGCAGGTTAGTATCCACCCACTCAAAAGCTAATAATTAAATAAAAAAATTTTTAACTTAAACAGATACTATTTAAATTAAATCAGGCCATCAAAAGCAACTTGAACTTGCCGTATATCTCATTTAGCTTTTAATACCCAAAAACTGAACGTTGGAGAACAAGAAATCAGTTTGAATGAATTGCTTAAAAGGTTTCTAAAAGATGAATTTAGTTCATTTGCAAAGACAATTTTCGTTTTTCTAAGTCCTGCTGTAACTGCTTAACACTGCCGACTCCACGTTCCTTTATGTGTAGAGTATTTCGCTTCATAAATACTTAAAATTCAAATTTCATTTGTTTAAAGTCCCCTGGCAGTGCCATAAAATAAAAGCAGAGAAGAAATTATACAATTCTCATAACACTTGTGTATATTTTAAGCATTTTTAACCAACAAAAAAATAAAATAAAATAATATAGAAGAGTTACACAAACTTGCTGCTTTTCAATTCAACGGATAAAGAAATGCAAATAGAATCACAAACATTAAAGAATTATAAATAGAGATGTTGATATGATTGTAAAAAGTATATGCAAAAGATAAATCGGCAATAAAACTACAGTTTTCGATCTGACAAATTATTAAAAATAAATAAATAAAATTTAACTAAACTAGACACGCCTCAGAACGAGGTTGCGTTGTTTGCAAAGAGCCGGTTCACACTATTAAATTTTGGTCGAAAAGAAACAGAGGCGGAGATAGAGAAAGAGAGAGAGAGAGAGAGAGAAAAGGTTAGGAAAGATTTAGTTAGAGTAAGAGGAAGCGGCAAAAATAATGCAGGAGCAAAATGATTTTTATAAAAAATTGGCATAATTTAAAAAAAATATATCTACTCAAATTCAGAATATTCAGAAAATAAAATATTTTTTTAAAAAAAAAGCGTAAGAAATTCGGTTTAAAATTGCTAACAAAAATAACAAGAAAATCAATAAACGTACATGTTTAGCAAACAATTTATATCGTTTATATTATAAGAGTACCAAAATCTAAATACACATTTCTCCTCCCCCTCTTTCTTGTGTATCAGTATTACGATTAATACGATTAATAAACATTACGATTAATAAATGCATTAGTGGGAGCATCGCCGAAGTATGTGGTCTTAGACAATAAATAAATTGCAGTTAATTTCCAAAAATACATCTTCAGATGCACTTTTTATACTTTTTGGCATAAATTATATTTAAAGTTCACTTTTCTGCAAGAATTTACTACTTTTCAAGGTCACTCTTCACTATTCTACACACGAAAATCTCATGTGATTCCAACCTATTTAAAAAAGAAACCCTACAAAATGTCCTTATCCTTATATGTGTCATGCTTTCTTAACAAAATCATGCAAACAAAATTTTTCTTTACTTAGGGAAGTAAATGCAACTCTGATCGCATGAAAATTCTAATTTCATGACATTTCTCGTAAGCTTTTGCAAATTATTTGAATATGTTAAAAAAAATCTGTCACAGAAATGCATTTTTTTCAGTGCACCAGCCATATTTGATAAATGTTGCGATTGTGTAGGATAGTTAATCATGACCTTTAACAGTATCAAAATGCGATTAATTTAAATTATTATTTTTTAAATAAAATAAATAAATAATAAATAAATAAAATTTAGAAATTTCAACTCGCTGGCAATTCTTATAGAATTTCCAAGTAAATCATATTTGCAGTTTTACAAGATTTGCTCACATTGAAAATAAAAATATTTTTATGTTCTATTTACGGATTTTATATAAAAATTGTAACTATTAATGTCAATTTAGTTAACATGTTTGCCTAAGCCAGTGTTGCCATTTTCGTGGCTTTGCGATGTTTTTTTTCATAAGTTAAAGCAAATGTTTTTGTTGAGAGTTGAAAATCATGATAGAAAAGAAATTCTTTTTGTTAAATTATACATATTTTAATATTTTGCTCATTACATTTTACCAATTTGGCAGCTTGTTTCTCAGTTTCCACACTTTATTTCATAATCTTTGTAAACTTTTTGATAATTCAGCTTTTGTGGAATTTAAAGCTGTCAAGTGCAATAGTTCTCGGCTCACTAAGCAACACTTTGGAAGATTTAAATATGCTGAATATACGAGGCAATTCCAAATGTTTTGTCAATTTATAATTTAATTGAGAAAAACTTTAAGTTACGCAATGTAGCTTATCTGAGCAGATTATAGCAATTGTTGTAAACATAAGTGATCACACGAACATATTTTATTAGTGACGTATTAATTTATATTCCAGATACTTTACAAATAAACTGGCCAGTTTTAAGTTCCATATTTTATAAAACAATTTCAAGGAGGATCTCTTAGGAGAAATTAGTCTCACCAGAGAAGACGTTTTGCTTTTTGGTGATTTATTAATGTCGTAGGGACTACATTTCGTCCTGAATTCAAGTTTTAATGATCATAAAGAAATTATTTCAAAGAGAATTGTTGCAGAAAGAAACAACTTTATACATAAATTGTGGAAGTAGTTGGAAGTTAGTTCGGCTTGAGCAAAGTTATACAAAATAGATGTTCTGTACTTAAGGAAACACCAAAATCTTAAAGGAGCTTTTTTTAAAAATTTTCCATTTAATTTTTCTAGCGAGATATATTAAAGCTAAATGTTAAAATTAATTTAATATACAAAAAAAAAAACTTAAAAAAATAAAAATTTTTGTTTTTCGCTGAGATGATTTTTTTTAAGCTAAAGGAAAAATATTTCAAAAAGAGTTTGCATCCCTTCCTTAAGTGCTTGTTTCCTACAAATGCAAAATAAATAAAAATGTTTTTATAAATTGGAAACATTTGTCTTTGAGAACGGGTACAGTTGTTGTACATTTTGGAAAAAAGGGTAAAGGATAAACATATTCAAGAGTTCCTTCTGAGAATCCTTTGTTTATAAAATTAAAGCAAGTCCCTTTTGTGTTATACAGTTTCAATTGTGTTTATAAGCTTTTATCACTTAAATCAAGAAAGTCAAGGATATTTGAGGTTTTCCCCCACGTAGGGAATAATGCTTTTTCTCTTTCAGTGTGCGAGCGCGTGTGTGTATGTGTCATGTATGTATATGCACGTGCCTGCTTCCCTTGGATTTTGCTTGCTAATGTTCAATCATTAATATATTTTTTTTTGTCTTTATTGTTAGCACTAATCGCTTTATATTAATAAAATTAAATCATTATAATGTTGTTTAATTTTCTTATTTAAACGATACACATATAAATACGCATAAACTGCTTATCTACATCCTTTTTTATGGGAGTACTAGAATTCATGTTGTCTCGACTATCAATCACATTCTATATTTCGTGTAATAATTTGGTTTATTTGAATCGATTTTTTTTTTGTTATTACAGTGACAATTTATTATTTTGTTGTGGCTTTTTGTTTATTATTTTCCATAAAATATGAGATGCTTTGCGGTAGTAATTTTTTCATATTTATTAAAGGATTTTTCAGAAATATTTGTGAGAACATTTTTCGCATTTACACAAGTAAATGCTTGGGAATGCTATTCATTTACTTATACTGGCTTGTGAAATATTGTTTCAGTATGCCTTCAACAAGTTTGTTTTGTGACTTTTCAATAAATAAATGAATTTTAAATAAACTGCTTGTTTCTGAAATATTAATATTTATAGATGATTAAGTTAAAATAAAGAAAGAAGCAAAGTAAAATGGCTCCGGTGCAGTTTGAAGTTTGTTTAATATTTTAATTTTTTATTCATATGATATGAAGCAGATCAACAGATGCAATTTGTCGAATAAGTTTTTATACAAAATGGCGGAAAATTTTGTACAGAGAACGAAGCCGGGTGACTACTCTTGGATTTACGCAGCCTGTCATTTCAGTAGTTATCTAACCGTTATATAGAAAGCTCATAGAAAAACCTATACTAGGAATGGTTCACTCAGCTCTACAATTTTTCCAAGTTTGCGGTTTTCCTTCTACCACATACACTAAAATAATACTTTACTCTTCCGATATCCGTCTATGCTTCACATATTTGACTATCACTTTGGAGCTTTTATGTTCAATCAAATTTTGATAATGTAAGACTTTTTCATAATATCATTATGCTTGATAGCTTTTGAGGGCGAAATAGTTAATACAGTTTTAATTCAGTGGCTGAACATAAAAAATTTTTAAACATTTTATTTAAATTATCCAATTTTTGTTTGCACTGCAAAAGCAATTTTATGCTGGTAATAATTAAAAAAAAATTTTTTTTCCTAATTTCTAAAAAATGATATAAAATTTATTTGCATACAAGAAAAGCAATTAAGCCTAGAGTCTCATAAAAACACGACTTTGCTCTTCATATATTCTAACGTTTAGCCGCCAACGATCCCTTAACATGCCCGCCTTATTTGTCAAAAAACAAAATATTTCTTGTTTCTTTTCTCAATCTTTAAATATCCTTATTATCCTTGTTTACTTCTTTAAAAATAAATCTGTAACAAGAAAAGTCGTGCTTTTATGAGACTGTAGGCTTAATTGCTTTTCTTGTATGCAAATAAATTTTATATAATTTTTTAGAAATTAAGAAAAAAAATTTATATAAAAATAAATGCAATTTTCTGCAATGCATGTCCGGCGAAATGTTGCTGTAAAAGCTGGAATGTGAAATAAATTTTTAAATGTTTTTCTGCAAGTGAATATACAAATTTGAATTAAATATTTAACATTATTTTGGTTTCTTGAAATTCATTTACAGGCTTAATAACAGGATGTAAAAATAGTTCATGCATTTTCTCGTTAACTTTTTATAGATTTAAATAAATTTCTTCTCTTTTGATTATCGTTTATAGAAGATGTAAGAAAACTTTTCAGTTATTGCTGACTGCTATAAACAGGCACTTGACTTTACAATATAAGTACTTGTTTAAGCTACTAACTTCCGAATAACCGTTATCAAAGCTCTCCACATATTTAATTATGCTTTGTAATAAAAGCTTTCATTAATTTAATCAAGTCTTAACAATTTTAAATTACGTATGCAAAAAGTTGAGCGTGGAGGAAATGTAACCATGATACTTAATTTGTCACACAATTTTATGATTTGTCAAACATGGCAACTATGCTGAAAAAATAGTATAGTGTGGCATAAAAATGTCAGACTTTTATGACAAGCTAAAGTTTATGAAAATTTTCATAAAATTACAATTTCCATTCCCTCAAAATTGCTTTTACTTCAATAAGCAAAAAAAAATTGTTTGCGTCATATTTGTTTGATAGTGTGTCATCTAAAACTCCGTTTTGATACGCTTTATCAAAATATGTAGGAGGCCATTAGTATAAAATTTTCTTATGAATAAATCGTGCGACTATGTAGAATAGTGAGACATGACCTCTAGCACGCTTAAACTTTCTTAAAATTTCAATCATACTTTAAGGCGAATATCAATAAAACATGGTACAGTAACGGAGATTACTTATACTCACCACATCAAGAAAAAAGGGCTTAAAGTACTTGCGTTACGTTGAAAAGCCAGCAGTTAGAAGAACTTGTAGAGAAAGGCAATATATAGACTGCGGTACCGATCTGTTAAACTGAAAGTATGAGTAAATACTATAGATTCATAAAGCGAATAGGACGATATTTTATTAATTGATAGCTTTCTTTATTAGATTCATAATCTCACTATTAGTGACGTATCTATTGAATCAAAACATCAAGCTACCCATCCTATCAAATTCTGAATATTTTAAGATGCTTCTTAAACGATGATTATCAGAAAATGTGAAGAGGAAAAATAAATAAGTCTTTAAAACAGTTTTTTTTAACCATCATAAAGAGTGAACAATTTAACCTTTGGGCCATCTCACAAAGTAAAAGAAGCATCCAATGATGTGCCTCATAGTAAACTTCAGGCGTAAATAGCAAAATTTCAAGCAAGTAAGTCATAAAAGAAACTACAAAATACTGCTAAACTTCTTTCGCAAGCAAACAAGTATTTAAAGGTATTTTCTCATTTACTTTTATTACGATTTTTTACTGATAAATCGACAAAATAAAAAGTGTAAGAGAAAAGTCTCAAAATACTCGTACAAGAACAATCTCAGCAACACCATAATAATTTGCAATTACCATTTAAAATTTATTTAGCAAAACTTTTCGATACTCAACAAGTCAATTCAAGTATATTTTAAATTTCCGCCAGCCCTTATTCAGCTTTTAATAAAGACATTAACTTTATAAAAATTATGAACAAATAAATACTAATAAAGTCACTGATGACCTCTTAATAAATCTTTATTAACGTTATAAAAGATATAAAATAAAAAACTTATACTAAAAAATTGCAAACATAAATTTCGTTATTGGTATTTCTATATGTATGTACGTACAATAAATGTTGTGCTCGTAAAGCTCGAACTTTCGAAAGATATTCGCATAAATATATTTTACATGTAACTTGGTCTGCTGCCGTTAACCCCATTCATCACTCTCCAAGCAATTGAGATGTTAATGTTCTGAGTTTATGGCCATTTAGTATTGAATTCCTGAATAAAGGCGGATAATAAAAGTGAAAATATTGATGGTTCATGAAAAAGCGCAGTTTGAAGATTAAATGGAAATAAATAAATGCTTAAGGAAATCGGCTGAAAAGATTATGGCCAATATTGATCATTTTCTGTAATGACTTAAGGATTTTGACTTTCTTGCAAACCTTCTTCTAAATAGCGTGCTGTTCATGTTAAATGATTTTCTTTCAAATTAAACAAAAAAAGAAATAAATAAAGAAATTAGTAACACGCTTACAAGCACAGTAACGCGCTTGTGGCATACAATGTTGGTATTTACGAAAACTGCTATTCTAAGCCTTTTATATCTTTGATATATAATTTGTTTTTATTAGTGGACTTGCGTACACAATAAGGATACGGAAGTATGTAAATATTTTCATTGAAAAAGTTCCCATATCAACGCTGGCATTGAACAACACACAGTTGCATTTCCCTCCTCTTAAGGGTAAAGGTGTTTACATCGAGTTCTAAGACCAGGAATCAGTCAATGGCCCCTATTGATGCAACATGTTGTGTCAGAATTTGTAGAAAGTGATAATGGTCGAAGAGGCACACGACTACGCCGAGTTTTAGGCGTTGGTAGCCAATTTACGATTATTAATTATTTAACTCTGCAATGTTGCTGCAATGTAAATTTTTGACCAGTAACCAGTCTGCTCCCCCTTGGCAACTTAAGCTTTCCAACCACACCGCATACAGTACATACAGAGCAAAATTCATGCCAACTTTTTCCACTTTTTTTTTTTACTAATAATCGTCGGTCCACTAGATTCTTCCTCAAATGCAGTTTAGAGGACCATCAAAAACTTATTTCCTACTGGTTGCTTAAATTTTTATTTCAATGAAAAACTTTAAGATTGAATTAATTTTGATATTTAAAATGTTATTTCAAACTTAATCTTCGTCTTCGCTAAGAATTATTATTACAAATTTCATTTTATTATTTTGCATTAAAATTGTAATTATTAGGTTTATTAATAATTTAAGAAAATTCATTAATTTTAATGCAAATATTTATATGTAGCTATGTATTTTTTTATATATAATTTAATTTTTTTTTTTATATTTATTTATATATTGTATTTATTGTTATAATATTTAATTATTATTTTTCATTTATTTATGGAAAGCAATTACTGCAGACATTTCAGATTAAATACATTTTTAGGCTTAAATTATATCAGTAGAGTTTCTTATAAAAAAACAAAGTACTATACCTTTCCGGCGTACACACCGTACTTTTACGTTTTTCATTAGCTAGAATTTTATAGCAATTCTATATTGATTCAATTACCTGATATTATAAATAACCGATTTTGCGCATACACTTTAGCTCAGCTGATAGTGAGACTAATAAAACCATGTGCAGTTAATGGCCCAGCTGATAATCTGAGATCGGAGAACTGTGGCGACTATTTTCATCACATTACAAAAACAAACTAATAATTTATTTGATAAAGGAAAATATTTTATAATTTTTTTTTTATTTAAAATTTACAATTTTTAGAAAGCTGGAAATAGAATTAAATATCTTTGTAAGCTCTTACTTCAACATCAGGACATCATCAGTCCATTACAAAAAAAAAAAAAAAAAAAATTTAATTAAATCTTGATTAACTTTTTAATATAAAAATTAATATTAATACAAAAATTAATAAATACCAACATAAATAAATTAAATAATTTACTGTTATGAATTCGTTTTTATTTTATTTAATCTGAAAGTCAAATAATAAATTATTAAAGTGTATGGGCGATCTGTATAATAATTCTTAATACCCAACAAACACAACCATTCAAAATGTTAAGTTGTGCTTTTATATATTTCAATACCAAAGTGGATTGCAAATCCTTAAACTTTCAAAAGTTTACTTGTTATAAAAAAAAATTAAATTTATAGAGTACAAGTTTTTTTTCTGAAATATTTTCATTTAATCTGAATAAAAGAGGGAGAAAATTAATTATACATTTTTTTTTAATTTATTGACAATTAAATCAGGAATTAACATTTTCCATTTTAATTATTTTAATGTTATACACATATTATTTATAAAAACTAATCGGTGTGTTCACAAAGTATCGTAGTCTTATGCTATATGTAATGAAGTGACTGCTTAATTCTGAATATAAATAAATATTGTATAGAAGATCCAGAGTTAATTATTAATAAAAATCGAACATCACATCACTATGATCAGTGTAAAAGACTATGCTTGAATTTTTTTTTTTTTTGAATTATTTAGTTAAAAGTTCTTAGTGAATAGATAAAAGATTTTTTTATAATATTTTCATTTGATATATTGTTCCGATTTTATATTTCATAAAATATCAGGTAAATACAAAGTACGATCTCACCCACTAGAACTCAAAAAAATTCTAAAAATGGATTTTTAAGTCTAGAAGGCATTAACAATTTTCAATAAATGGAATGACTACAAAGAACAGCTTTAAAATGCTTATTTTGACACTAAAGTAGCTTTATAACAGTTAAGTATTCCGATATAGTGCATTGTAGAAGAGGGGGACTTAACCTCAATAAAATTTTATATTAGAAAAATAAATTTAATCTCTTGGCTGGCTACGGGATATAAAAAAAAGGTGTTTCAAAATTTAATATTTTAATCTGTTTAAATTTTATAAGACTTGGGCTTGCTTGGTGTTCTCATTAGAACTCTCTTTACCCATTAATGGGTAAAGTGAAATATTTTTCATAATGGGGCAAAATACACACTGTGGAAACACATCCATATGAATTCAATAGGTTTTTTGCCTCAGTAGGCGAATGAATAATGCTCAGCCTACTAAGCCGGAGGTTTCGGATTGGAATCCTGTATAAACTCTGTACCTTTTCCTGTGGACAAGCCGAAAGCTTTGCAAGTTCACTTAATGACAAAAAAAAAATAATACGACTTGATAGAAAAAAGCGCGTACTTCCCCCTATACATTTTTATATTCACACTGCTCGCCGAAGGAACACATCCTTAATACTTTGCTTTGGATTTATACAGCAGATAATTGATTTTCATAGCAATAGTAGTAACCAAAACAGGCACTAGAAAGTAAAACATAAGTCCCCATTTTGGTTCACAGTGTAACAATATCGGTCAATGTATAAGCAAACCTTTGTAAAACTCCCTTCTTAATATTGTTGTTGGCTCTAGCACGCCTTAATAACTTGAATTTTCAAAAATTTCTTAGGAAAAAATATAGAAACATATTAAAGGCAATTAATTCAATAGTTTTTCAATTTGCATGTGTGCACTGGGAGAGCCCAGGTGGGAGCAAAGGACTACAATAATTATTTAATTTTTTTTTTTTGTTCAAAAGTGTGCTTTAGTGCACATGTTTCTATGGATGTGTGCAGTTTTTCAATTAACCAGCGTGCATTACTAATGAACTCAAACACTCATATAAAAGAGTGAGTGATAAATATTTCAATACATCCCACAAGTAAGTATGGTTGGGCGAGCCTATATATATTATATAAAAAAAAAACGCAAATTTGAATAAATATGTGTGATAATTAAAAGAAAAAAATTTAATTTAAAAAAAAATCAATTTATATAAGTATGCAAAAGTATCAGTATAGTAAATGCATGGAACCAATTTTAAAGGACAAAAAAAAAATAGTACGATTTAAATACGATTTCTGAGTAGATCTGCAACACGAAGAAATTAATGAAATTCCAAATATAAAATTTTAAAACAGAGCTCATTATAATCGTAATAAATTATAAATTATAATGAATAATAAATTAGATATGTTTCGTTATTGCAGCGCTAAAGCAGGTCTTTATTTGCACACTACCAGTTTTTATTTCCGATTAATTTTTGCATAGGGATGCATAACAAAGGACTTGAAATGTTTTAATGTGTGTGTACGTTTGGTTCAAGCGCGGCGAATGTGTTCAGTTTTAATATGAAACGAAAAGCAGGCAAATAACTTTGTTAAGTAATAAATTGGCTGATTATATTTATTATAATGTAATAAATCTAAAAGATGTCCGTACAAAGGATGCAAAGGATTTCAGTTTTGGACAGGTGCAGCGTTTGTGCAAAATATTTGCATAACATACAAGAAAAAACCGCAACAAACTGGCAGAAAATGACACTTAAAAATTACACATTTACCTGCGTTATAACGAGAACTTTTAAAGCAAATAGCGATCATAACGCTAATGCTGTAAACTCGTGGACTTGCTAATAAAATGATGTCTACTATTCACATATAAAATGAGAATTTTTTAAAAATATTATATTGTATTAAGATTACACACAAACAACTGTATACTTTTCCATAATATAGTAAATACTTATGGAAATCCCATGCTTGTATTGAGGGCACAAGTGCTTTGCTAACACAATTCTTGATAAAAATATTTATTTAAGTCTGTTTACATAATCCAGGCGGCTGGTTTCAGTAACACATTTCCAAGACAATCAATCAAAGAATTAAGCAAAACTGAAATAAATTTTAAGACCAGCATGTTGATTTTGTTAAATACTTAGAATATCCTTATGAAGGAACTCTTTAAATTGTTATTTTGTAGAAACTGATTTCCCTTTTAAATTTAAATCTTGTAAGAATTTTCAGCAATTGCTTTTCAGCAATTCTGCATTGGCTCTCATTGTCGTAACTGACTTTTATCGAAGTCAGAACAGACTAGTAAAATTAAAGACAACTACTGGATTGTTTTAAATACCTTTTCCTTAGTTGTTTTACACGCCCTGAAACATTTATTTATTTTCAATTGATTTTTTTTTTTAATATTTTTTTTTCCTTTTTCACACATTTCCATTCAACACTTGTGTAAATAAGTAAAAGAGAATTGCTAAGTGGCCGAGTGAGGATTCATGCATGTGCGAATATGTGCACTTCAATTTAATTTAAAATTTTGTAGCACTAGAGCGTGGTTAGATTGTTCAGTAGCTAAAAAAGTTTTAACAAATTTTATTTAAGCTCTCTATCTTTGCTTAAATTTGCTTCTATTCAATTTTTTGTTTTTACTTGTAATTCTCTGTAAATAGAGATCTATTATTGTTCTTCCTTAGAATGTTATTGTAGAAATTTTCATTCCTAAAAAAATTTATCTCTTTCAGAATAAAGTTCTTTTTTTTTATTTTTCTACTAAATTTAAATTAAAGAATGTATTGGGCTGCAATGGATGTTTTTTAAAGATCTGTATGAATTATGAAAGTTTTATGAATTGATAATGATCAGGGATCTATTCATCCTGAATGATCCTGTTGAATGATGTTCTGCTGTTCTATCGATTTAATTATAGAGCAGTTTTAAAATGATGGCTTGTTTTATTGGAAAATTTCTTTAGAAATGAAAGTCATTATTCTAAATAAGGAGTTGATTTCTATACACTGTTAAGATCACTGAAGTGAGCTAAGGAAGATACTACGTATCTTCGCAAACACTGTACTTTTTAAATTAAAGTAATACAATGAGTTGATTTCAAGAAATACGCTTATCATTTGGCCTACATGGTGGACGGTTTCCTACGGTTGCTTAATAGTCCATAAAGCAGCAAAAATTGGTTCATAAGAGGTCACAAAATTATTTAAAGCTGAAAGATCAGAGTGTTTTCTGGGCTCCAGCCAGAACA
This sequence comes from Ormia ochracea, assembly GCA_963402855.1. NCBI lineage: Eukaryota > Metazoa > Arthropoda > Insecta > Diptera > Tachinidae > Ormia > Ormia ochracea. Next base: position 68,136,451 of record OY727105.1, read on the forward strand.
TGAACTATTGAAAATAAAAGTAATAACATGAAGTATTAAAAAAGTATTAAAAAGTATTTTTTTATTTAACTACATATCACTTCCATATGAATAGTGACAACCAACATCTTAGGGATGAATCCATATGGAAAATGCCTCTGATTTTATAATTTGCCTAAGGCAAAGCTTTTAGATATCGCAGTCGGCCCTTTCTATTGGCGGGTCTAGTTGACTAGTTAGTAGCCGATTCCTGACTTTTTTTTTTACATGAATTTTTTAAAGTAATTTTTTTTATTTATGTTGCATGTTTTGTTTGCTGGAGTATGTAAGTGAAAGCAATAAAGTTATGAATTAAATATTTTTTTAATCACTTTAAAGTTGCGCCACTTATCTTATGTGCAGGTAATAGAGTGTCCAGCTATTTAGCTTCCTCTATTAATTAAATTGCCATGTCGGGGAATTTATTCTTGCTTCAAAAAGGTTCCTAACCGTCAGGATAATTAGAGAACTTTCTATAATATTTTTATTGTCAATGTTTCGTTTAATTTAAATAATTTTCGACTGAAAGGAGCGGTTGCAGAATTTATTTGCCAGTTTTATTTCAGTTTCACTGCCGCCTTTAAACACACATTCATCTAATTACAGATCTGTGCTAAATAAAACCTGCTTGAAAACTTTACATCTTAAAGAATGAAGCCTGGAAAAGTATTTCATTCCAACTAAACTCTTTATCGGGCAGGATGTTATGTAAATGATAATGATATAAATGAGAAAATATTTTCACTTTCAACTGAATTTAATTGATTTAAAACGTCCTTGTTATGCCGCAATTATAAGTTGCGATTGCGAATACATGATTCAGTTATGGAAGGATATATTTTTACAATGTTGGAATACTCTAGAATCTGCAGTAAAGTAAACAATGCTTTACATGTATGCTTTACATGGAAGTGTTTATGTAATCTTTTATGTGTGTACGTGCGCCTGAGTGTATGTGATAAAAAAAAAGTGTCAGCATAATTTAAAACTTACGATGTGTAATTAAGCAAATTGAACTAAATTCTATGAAACAATGACGTCTGTTTCCGTTTGGTGTTCGTTGACAAAAAGCGGTTGGCAGAATGAAAGTGTGGAAAGAAATGGCATGAGTATGGCAAATATTAATTAGATTTTTTTAAACAGCATACGAGACCTTTTGCTTAAGCTGCTTATAGTAATGAGAGGGAAATTTATCACACTTGTGTTATATTTATTCATAAAATCTTGAAACACAATTTTATTTTACTTATAGAGATTGCTAAGCTTTCTATATCTCTTATCGCCTGAGATAAAATATTTCGTGAAATATTGTTGGCATGTACGAGTATGCGAGAGAGAGAGAGCTTCCATACTCAAGTGACTCACGGTGTTAACATTAAAATTTTATTATCCCGTTTTATTATACCACACACACGCGCACATATGCAAAATTAATGTTTTATGCGCATTAGTTGCGTTAATATTTTATTAGTTTATTGTGCATTAAAAACTAAATTAAAATAAGAACTGAAACAAATTAAAATAGTCAAAATGAACTTTTATGTTAAAACAAATACGAACAGCAGAACCATAAAATTATACGATTAAACATTAAAATTAAATTTGTTGCAATTTTATTTCTGCACAAAAGCCCTCAGGCTTTCGAACAAAAAGTGTATAAAAGTTAATTGTAAATGAAATTTATTTGATATTGCAGATGAAGTTTATTTACAACATTGATTTTTTCTAAACAAATTTAGATAAATTAAAAATTATGGAATTTTCAATAAAATACTGCAATTGGATACACTGAAAATAATAAAAGGAAATTACTGTTCTTTATGCTTTACTTTTCATTAGTTTTTCATTGCAAACTATGAATGGGGAAAACAAAATATATTTTAGGATGAAAATAACTGAGGCATAAGCCAGCTTAAAGTAATAAACGAATATCCTTGCAAATGTTTAAGCAAATGCAAAGAAACTTTTAAATGTCCTTAAAGTTTTTGTGCGTCTTAAAATTGAACACAGATTATAATCACAAACAGTTTCTCAAAGAGCTTTAAGTTATTTTTATTTTCTCTAAATAAATTGAATCTTAATTTTATTTGTGGGTTTTAAAGAAAAGATTGTCTTTATTTTGTACTTAAATCGCAGCAGAAATTAATAATATTTTATTTAATATTAAATAAAATATAAATTTTTTTAATAAAAAAAAAACATTGAAAAGGATTATTAAAGGATGTCAGCTGGACACTCAGGTGAATATCAGGGAATCTTTAGGCCATACCACATGACTCTAAAGTCTAATCTTTATAAAAATATAAATTATATTTCATATTAGTTTTTGGGATTTTTGTGCGATTTAAAAATCCTACAGAAATGTATATATTTATTTTTAATAATAATGAAATTATATAAATTTTTAGTATTTATTTTATTTAAAGTCTAATAGAATATAATAAAAAAATATTAGACATTAAAGTTCATGTATAAACTTTCTCGTCTTCTCCTTCTCCTTCTCCCACTCGTATCATTGTAATTTGTGTTTTATTTCATTTCTTAATTTATATCGAAGGTGCGTTCAGTTTGGCACTTTACTTAAGCTAATGATAACGATATTAATGCGTCTGCATGGCAAATTGGTCTGCATAGAAATATTCAATAGCTTTTTATTTGTTATTTAACAATGTATTACAAACATACATTTATTTCACACATGCTATAAAAGCAACTTCTAAACAAATCAGCCTGAATGGAAGGCTGGAAAAATTCTTTGAAAGCTCACAAAGGAGCAGCAGCCACTGGGGGAAAACCGAAAAAATTCTTGCAATTCATTTCACTAATGGACGGAGTTAATGGAGTTAAAAAAGTAGTTATTCTAAATATTTCTAAACCATGAAGGCCCTGTATCATGTGATAGTGAAAGAGCCCTCGTAATCTGACTCTCTTTCCAATGCATCTGTTCAAAAACACCGTTCTCTGATAAAGTAAAGAACCAAAATCGTGCTGCACTGAAAGTTCTCCGTTCACAACAACAGGATATTATAAATAATCCTTTACCAAACTTATAATTGTATCTAAGTATGTGTAGATATACCTACTTATACACACGCATAGTAAAAACGAAGTTTAATTTGCCAGCACAAAGAAGTGATAGTACCTTACTTGGCACATTGTACCCCACAGTGTTAATAAGAGTTGAATGCTTTTTCGTGGTTCATTATTTACCATGAAACATTTTAAGTAGCTTTTACTTAAGCAGAAATCTGTAATTAGATTAAAGTGTGTTTAAACGCGGCGGGTGAAAGGGGATCCCAATCCCAGACAAAAGTATACAAGAATTTTTACTTAACACATACAGTGTTGATGTGCTTTAATTTTTGTTCTCGTCATCGCGGTTTTTACACTTTGCTTGCATTACGAGCCAATTTTTTTCTCTTTTTAAAATATTTTCTTTTTGCTAAAGGTGTTTTAGAGTAAAAGATATAGTTGTACAGCCATGGGAGTGTCCGTCTAGTAGAGAAAAATGTGTTCTTAAAACATGATAAATCATTGTCCATTAGTAAGGCTTGTATGTATATGCTGTGTGATGGCAACAAAATCTTCCTCATGCTATTTATTTTATTTGTGAATATAGAACTTGTATAAAAATCAACCGCAATATAAATAGAAATATAGATTTTAATACAGTTTAATATTTGCCGCGACTTATTACTCAGAAGCTTCAATAGTTGAACTTAAACAGCAATTGAGTTTCTTCAGTTTTCATTACGCCGCCCTTTTTTTTTTTAATCACAATTTTTCCGTAAATATTTTATTGATTCCTTAATTGCACAAAATTTTTCTTTTGACAATATTATTTCATATGCATGATTGTGCATGATGTCTATATGTACATATACATTTAGGAATAGTGTTACGTTGCATGGTTAGCAAGCAACTGCTATTGATGTGTAGAAATGTGTCCTTGTTTTACTATCCTTTTTCTGTAGAAGATTTTTGTCTCTTTGAGCTTTAAAAGTTGTGTGCGTTCATCTCATTCTTTTATGAGCGTTGGCTTTCACTAAATAATTTAAATAGAAAATTAGTAATTTTCTTTTCTTTGCAACTACTTATGCTACATACAACAAAGCTCATGCACAAGCATGCACATTTGGAAGGGAACAAATACTAAACCAGGCACACTCACACACATAAACACACAACATTTAACAGGGAAATTTCTGCTCTGGTTGCTGTTGAGCACACAAATACTGTAAAGCTGTTAAACACACAAAAAAGAAAATATAAGAGATGTTCACCTTTTAGACAAGAAGCCACTTAAAGTGGCAAGCCATGTGGGTGTGTGGGTGTGTGGGCGTATGGATACGTATGCTTTTCCCTTTATGGATGCTTGCTAAAATATTCTGTCCTGGAGGTTTGTCTAGCAAGTAATCTTCTATACGTATACGTGTGTACGGCAAACTCTTGACCCAAAACCAAAGTAAAAGTAGCAAATTTTACTTGAAGTAGATGTCGAAGTGAGCAGCAAAAAAATAAATTTTAGAATTTCTAAAGGTATTTACGGCTGCTTAAAATTACGAAAATTACTTAAATTGTTGCAAAGTCAATGAAATGCAAAGTCAATTAAAGTTTACTCTTCAGCCACAAAAAGAAAATGTAATTAAAATGAGTGGAACAAATTTGTTTTTATATTGTTCTATGCGAATCAAATTTTTTAAGCTTTTTAACATTACTGAATAAGCTATTTGCATTTAGTTTATCTTTTAATTAAATTTACTATAAAGCTAATTTGCAATATATTGTGAATATGAATAAAAAAAAGGCCAATCAGAACTTTCAATTTCTATAATGGTTTTTACTCACTATTATTTTAAATTTATTAACTTTCACATATTTTTACAATTTTTACAGTTTTTATAGATTTTATTTTTATTCTTTAACGCTTAATAGTTTTATTCAATTGTTCCCAATTTAAAAGAGAAGTAAAATGAAATAAATTTTATTATTTAAACTTAAACACTCGCATGCTGTTGTTAAACATGTGTGGCTTAGTGGTGTGGAAATAATACGTGCTTTAAATTGTCTAAATAAAAGAGAGCGATTTTATTGATCCAACTTGTAAAAAATACAGATAAAATAATTTTTGAATTTTTTTTTTCAATTTTTAAGGGGGAAAGGAATGAAAGTTTAGATTTATGTTGGGGACACATTGTGGACGAAATGCAAGCTTTTGCTAGCGAATATTTTTGTGTATTTGAAAATGGCAACAATTATTTGGTCAAACAGTTTAAGTCATACCACACCGAGTAAAGAGCAATACTAGTTAAGGAATTTCAGGGAACTGCGCATATGGATTTGATCTGGCTGAGGTCAGGGGAAACCTTAATCGTAGAACGAAACCGTTCAGACGTGCTAATAGAATGGCAGAATTTAATATAGCGGCAAAAGCACAAACGAATCATCTGGGAGCTGGTCCCTCAGGATAGCTGGCAAAGCGAATGATTAGAAGCCTTAGGATTGAAACAATCTTGACTTATTCCAATACTTACTTTTTTTTTTTTGTAACCAACCTTACCAACTTCCTGTTTCGGGTCTAGGCAGGAATCAAACCCGCGACCTCCGGCTTAGTAGGCTATGGCATTATTCATTCTCTTACAGAGGCACACTTAGGCGAATGTAACTTATATTCTGAGGTAAGCAAAACTGCCGCTGTGGGATGAACCAAACGTAATGTTACGCTGCTTAAATTACGCTGTCCAAATTCTTCCTTCAGGCCAAAGTTTGTTATATTTCTATAGAAAACAAAATAAACGAAATAAAATTTTATATTCACGTTTCTTATTAAATTTAAATCTCTTTGAAATATAAATCGTAATTTTTCTTTATGCTTTCTATGTTTTTATGATGATTTTATTAACAGCAGAGAATAAATTATAACTTCAACTAAAACTTTCGATACTGCAAGTGTTGTAAGTACAGTAAATTCGAAGTTTATGCATTTTGTTGTTGCTGTCTTTTAAATTTATCAAGATTTACAAATCCTTTCACTGGTTTTTAAAGGATGCCTGCCAACAATTGCAAAGCAGAGACAAGTACTAGGCACATCCGCCTCAGCAGGCTACACACACATGATTTGTAGCCGTGTATTATTACTTATATATAGAGGCAATGATATCACAAAGTGTTGACCTTGAATACTTCAATGATGTCACTGTTAAAAGTTTCGCATTTAAGAAATTAAAATTGGTTATTTAAAATGCATTTGTAATATAAAAATATTCAAATATATTTTATAGATTTATAACTTTGTAGTTTTATTGAATGTTAAATACTATAATATAATTTTCAGAGCAAATATTTTAGTTGTTTTTATTATAAACTATGGCCCTGCCAGACTCACGATGTTGGCATGCCTCTTTCCGATGTTCTATATTTTCAACCACACTGAGATATAGTTGAGATTCTATGTCAAAAGTCATAATGCAGTTCGATTTTATACAGACAATCATTTTGGATATTGACGCCATTAGAAATGGATCGGTAGGCTTCAGCTATTCAGTTAATTGCAACTTGTAAGCCTCTAAATTCAAAATTCGTAACAGTGTTATAAGGCAGATGCTCAATTCAAGTTCTGCTTGACTTTTCTTTTGCCACATCGTGTCTGCCTGAAAAAGTCTGAACAATTACAATTGAAAGTAAAGAAATGTCAAATTCAGTTGGTCCAAAAACAATTAATATCGAGCATTTTGGTTAGGCCACCATGCGATAGCATTTCTGTTCTTTGTCGCTCATGGAAATAGAAATTAGCTGTGGTAATGCCTTGTAGCCGTGTATGCTTGAAAATGTTCATTTTCATTTACACACATGTGCTTTATTTTGAGGGGCCTTCAGATAATCAAGATAATCAAGATATGTCAGATAATCAAGGCTGGCTGTCGGCTAAAGCTAATCGAGTAATAGAAAAACTCATGTTTTCAGAGGTATATGTATATAGTTATATGACACAAATGTCATTAAATAACTGTACAAACATTCTTATATATTCCTATGTATTCTTTTTTTTCCTTTTTACTTATTTAATATTAAAGACTGCGATTCATTCTGACACAAGAGACGAATCAATAAAGTTGCTTTTTAATTACAAGTAACTAAACTATATGCAAAAATAATATCGGTGTGAAAAGCGCTACATGGCTTGAAATATGGCCCATTTTTCTCTTTGAAATAAATTTCATTTTAGTGAAGTGATTTAAATATATAACACAGTTTTATTTGCTTCATGTAGACCAACCACTGCATTTTGCTAAAAAATTATTGTCACGTAATCCAATATGCGTTTTTCGAAATCTCTTTTACTTTATTTATGGAGAAGAAATCGCGGAAAATATTTTTGCCCCTCACTAATTCAATTTGTAAACTTTATGCTAAAATGGCTCACATGACACATATTTATGTCAGTTTTCTAAATTTTTTTCCAAGCAACTTGATATCCTTAAGCAACAAATGAAACTTGCATTTTATTGGTAATGCTGTATTTGTTATAGAGTGGTTAGTTAGAGACACCCTTTTTAGTTCCACCGTCCATAATCAAGTTTGTCACTACTTTGGCAAAATGATAATGATAAGCTGGCGCATTTAAGAAACTTGATTCAAGAGGAAAAATACAAGACATTTTAGCATTTAATAAAACAGTTTCTTGTTAATTTTAAAGCTCAGTTTGCCACCAATTATCGGTGGCATATATATTATATTAATTGTTAAATTATAAACCTCTGGTTTCATGTCATCTGACCTCTTCCATGTTAATTACAATTTAGTTTTCTTTTTAGTCTTTCATTCGAGTAAATTTTATTTCACTTACTAGTATGATAATATTTTCATAAGAGCAAAAATCACAAAATATTTCACTGGTTGATTTTACTGGGCAAGCAGTAAGAAGGGAAAGTATATTTTTTTACAACGAATATTTCCTAACAATCATTTAGTATGATTTATTTAAGATTGTATTGGGTTGAGAAAAAAATTTTAATCACTTCAGAATAAATTATTTTATATATATATAATTTTTATATTTATATTTCCCAAGAAGTTTCCATTGTTGGAAAATGTATTTTAAAATATTTATTGTCTCTTGTCTTTGCAGTTCACATCATTTTATTTAATTTCGAAATTTAATTACAAGCAAAAACTACCAGCCAGCATGTCTATCTCAGATTTCCGTAAAAAGAAGTTGTTGTTCTTATTCAATGTTTTCTTCGGTGAGTAATGAATTTTCCATTGAATTGTAAAACATTCTCGTATAAACACATGCATTTCCATAAATTGTCATCACATGTTGAAGCCATTATGAAAATAAGTTATTAAAAATATGAATTTCTTTAGCAACAAGTACTTATAAACTAATGCCAAAGCTTGCATTTACAACTTTACAGGTTGTTTTATTACTCTACCGGTGTTTTTGAAAGCTCGATGTGTATAAAAATATTACTTAGCATTATTAGGCATGGCCATGCAAGAGAATTCACTGAATTATTAATATTTTAGAAATAAAAAGTATGGAAATGTTTATAATTGTAAATTACATAAATTTTTGTTGCACATACAAACATACAACGGTAGCCTTTATTGCACCTTAAGTAATTTAAATATTTTGTATTATAATACATTTTAAGTTTCGGTTCATAATATGTATATCTAAAAGATATGAGCATAAAATGGGCTACACACTGTCAAATTTGACTGATTAGTTTGCAAGGACAATCTTAACTGACCAAGAAATTGTTTCAGTTTGATGACTAAAGCCTCATTCAAGATGAGTCTTCATCAGCAAACATGTAAAACAAAAGCTTTGCCTGTCTTTGGCAGATAATTGCATATCAAAAATAAATTTATAAAAGAAAATCAAATGAATTAAATTGCTAGCGCAAGAAATTATTATTATTTGAAAAATCAATTCCAATATCGGTTCTGCAAAGTATGAATAGTCCTTAAGGACTCCAAGCCATTAACTAGTGTAGGAAAAACATTTTTTTATGCAGATCTAATTAATTACTGTATTGCGCAAATTTTATTATGTTTTTCTGCAAATAAAACATTTGACTGACATTTTTGATACACACTATAAGCTAAAAAGTAATTTCGCCGCTGGCTGCCACTGTTCATTATAAAAATTATGAACTTTTACAAAGTTCTCAGTCATGTTCACCACAGATGAGCTGATTAAAATATTTGTCCTTTACATTTTCGAATATATATTATCAATACAAAGTTCTAATGTAACTGCCCAGACCATAATACATGAATGCATGCATTACAAAATGACTCCTTGTTTTTGATAATGACTCGAAATATTATTGAATAAAATCATTTATTGAATAATATTAAAGCTTTTTCGTTGAAAAATCAAGACAGCATAATGTCCTGTTTTACTATATATTTCTAAAAAAACATCTTCGCAGCAAAATATTTCCTAAAGAAGTTTAACAATTTATTTTCAATTTAAATATTTATTCGTATAAAATTAGGTAATAAAATTTATTAAATGTAGATGTAGTCATTAACATTAATGGGATTAGTGATGTTTCAGTTGTGTAATCAAAGGATTCTACACTTCTTTTTTATTAAAAGAAATACTTTCACTTTCGTTAGAAGGCTAAACGATAAACAGTTTACCTCAATCCAATATTGTTTTTTTACTGTACTCATTTAGAAAATTTAAAAAAATATATCAAGTTACGCAAGAAAATGTTTCATAGAGAAGATTTTTAATATTTGCATATATATTTTTGCTTAATAATTTAATTTTTAAAATTAAATATTTTAAATACTACTTACGATACAAAAGCCAAGTTTTAATTACATACATATTTCAGTGGTTGATCCAAATGATATTATTTACTCTGTGGCGAATATAATCATTATTGTGACATCAATGAGCTTAAAGTCATTATTTAAATAATAACATTTTAATTGTAACCTTGAAAAGTGATTATTTAAACTGAAACAGAAATAATAAAATTGGAAATGAAATTTTGTCTAAACCATTTTGCTCGCTGGTTGTCAATGAACAAGTTGATTTCCATTTAGTATTCTTACGGTTTTAGTTTTTTGTGAAAACTTTTTTTTATGCCGTAAACTAACTGACACTTAAAACAAGTCACTTCCGCTTGTTCAAAAAGAGAAGAAGCTAAACGGATATACTCGCACAACGACAGCTGTAGCGAAAAAGTAGTAACAATTTTATTTTTATTCATTCGCTAAGCAAACAAGCCATTTAAAATGCTCACACACTCATGCAAGTTCACCAACATTTCATCACAAACACACATTCATATTTTCAAAATCACTGAGATGTTTGCAGTATTCAGTTGCACTGCAGAACTCACATGTATGCAAACATTTTTCCATAAATCTCATACAATCGTTTATATTACATGTGTGTGTATGTGTGTGCATGTGTATGCTATATGAACACTATTTTATACTGATTTAAAATTGTTTACATTCTTTCTTTCCCCGGCTCTCCCTCAAATATTCCACAATTTATTTGCATGTTGCGTGAACCGCTTTTTGTACAACATGGCTGTACAACTTTATTTCAAACGTACACAACTGCAATGTTTGTTTTAAACAACAATAACAACAACAACAACAACAACAACAACAACATCTGTATATGCTGGCTGTGTTTGGTTATTTTGGCAACTAAACTCAAATATTGTTTTTAACGTTGTGAATGTTTCGCTTGCCACGAAAATGCTGTCGAATGGAAAACTTACTGCCACTCCAACTACTCACACATACACTGTTGCTGGCCATTGTGTATGTATTTGTGGATGTGTTCATTTGCAAATTTGAATGTGAAAAATATATGCACGAAAACAAATAAAATATCGTTTACTAATATTTATTTGTTACCGTTTTGTTTACTATACGCTTAAATGCGTATGTATGTGTGTTCTCTCTGAAAACACATACAAACATACATACATATTGCACGACCCTGTTACACAACAGATGTGAACCAAAGTGGCGAAATTGATATTAAGGATTTTGAATTGGCCATTGAGGTAAGTTGGTTGCAGAAAAAAACGAATAAAAAAAAAATTAATTATACTAAAATTCTTCTGCGTAATATGTATAGTCCTTAAGGACTCCAAACTATTAACAAATGTAGGAAAAACGTGCTTTTTATACAACACTTTTTAGGCACATCTAATTTATAAAATCTTTCCTTAATTAATGCGGGTAACTTTAAATACACATAAAAATAACGCTGGTCCTTATCTGGAAAATTTATTCATCTTTCGTTTATATTTTAAGGCTTATTAATCTCTAAAAATGATTTACAAACCAAAAATATATACAACTTGCTTAAAGAGAAGAAGAACAGAGTTTCTCAAATTCAAACGCCCCTTATTAAATGAAAAATATAAAAGTATTTTTAAAAATCTACAAAAAGTCTTAAATTTTGTTTTTATACTTGAAACAATTGAAAATATTTGATATTTTCTTAGTCCTTTACAAATGATTTCTAACTTTCTTTTCTTTAAGTAAATTAAAATCAAATCCTGGTTGCGCCTTACTAGCATTGCCTTATCAGGCAACAACCCAAAAGTTGTTTTCTTTATTTTTTTTCTTCTGTAATTATTGGATGTAATTAAGTAAAGAAAGAAAAAAATTGTCCTACGTGGACTCAAAGCTCAAGCAATTTAAAAAGATACTGAAGCTAAAAGAGTATGACTTTTTCTGTAAGGATATTCTTTTATTATAAACACAATTAATAATTAAAGCTAATAAAATCTAAAAATAATTTTTTAAATTATTAAAAAAAAATTTAATTTAAAAATTTAAACACATTTTCAGTTGATGCAAAAACTTTTGTAAAAGAAATTAAAAATTAAAAAGTTTAGCTGATGCCCAGAAAAATATAATTCCTATAACCACTCAGTCAAACGTCCTACATATCTTCTCTAAATAGACTTGACAAATTTGAATTTGTTTTCAAAATTTTGTTAATTGTGACAAAATTATTTAATCGCTGAAGATTTCGAAGATTTATAATATCAATTGTTGCAAACTTCTCATGCTGCTTGCAACAGTGAAAAAAATCGAGTAGTTTTATTATTAATTTCTACTTTGAATCAATTGAATGAACTAAATATTCAAATAATTTGAATAGTTTTGTTGTTCATAAATGAAATGAATTTATTTCAATATTTTAATGAACATTTTCATAAATGGAATACAAAAGTTTTATTAATTAAATGATAATACAAAAAAATATTTTTCTTTAAATAAATTGAAAATGTGACAAAAGCAATTCTTCCATCCATTGAGCCTTATTTGTTACGCGCCTGTATACTCGTTCCGGAAAGCTTATTGAGAATTATAATGATGTAGTGGAGTGCTTGTTTATTTGTCACATGTAAATGCATTCTTCTCAAAAACATCCGTGTCCTTCCAGGACATTGTCTACTATAGATTTATGCCTTTTTCCAGTTTTTTCTCTTGTCGAAAGTTTTTGTTTTTAACAATAAATATTTCGTCATTTCATTTCATTCCTTTTTCTGTATTTTTTCTAACTTTTGCAGCGTGTATGCACGTTACGTGGCTGGACCAAGGATACGCCAAAGAATAAGGAAACCCATACTGTCATGTTAGAAATTTGGGAAGGTTTACGTTCAAAAGCTGACAAGGACAATGATGGTCAGGTATGTTTATGCACATTTTTTTTTTTTAATTTTTGTCCTTTCAAATTTGCTTGCATCACATTTTACCTCTCACATAAACGAGAACGAACATTTTAAATTTTCCTGATGTTTTGCTGCTGACAATGAACTGAAAGCCAAATGCTTAACAGAAAAGTGTAAAAAGGAGGTTCGTTGTCAAATAATATAAAGTTTTTGAGGTGAATTTTAATGCTGTTGTTTGGGGGAAAAATCAAAATACAAGTTAAAGGCAAATCATTTCCGTTTCGGTCTTAAAGAGAACATGCAAAAAAAATATACAAAATCACACATACACTCACGCAGTTATACTGAGGCATTCATTTGTCAAAAGAAAATGTCTTTTACCAATTGCATAATATGATTGCAGAAAATAAAAAAAGAAAATGCACAGAATTTCAATAGCAGCATTCCAACACACAAATATTGTTCGAGATTTGAGGAAAATCTTTTAAGTTTCTTTATATTGTAACCAGCTTTCATTTTATACTTTGGAAGTGTATATTTTAAGAAATATGTTTCCTATATATTATTATGCAAAATACTTTTTGTTTTGCATCATTGTCCTTTAGTTTCGTAAATTCTAATATATTTTCCTTTTTGTTCTACAGAAGTTTATTACTTTCAGTTCTTTGCTTTTTCATACTGCAATTGTACACGCAAGTTGGATTTTTGGAAGAAAAATATATTCATCTTTATAATTGAACAGAATAAGCAAAGAATGCATTCATAAAACCAAAATAAAATTACAATTGGAAAGTTTTGTATTAATTTTGGTGATGGTGCTCGTTTGAATGTGTATGTGTTTTTAATTTTCTGATAATAAATTATAATTCATTTTTAATTTTAATTTTTGCCAGCCCAAGTGAATTATAAACAGCTTTTAAAGGATTTATTTTAAACAATTATAAATCTTATTTAATATCCTTAAATAATCTTCAAGAAGAAACTCATATGCAGAGCAATTTATTTTATTTTATTTTATTTTTTTACTGTCCTCAACAACAATATTGGCAAACTTTATTTTTTTATTTTCTTGTGGGAAAAACATGCATTTCTCAATGTTGCACTCTTTCAGAATAAAACTAATTTCAATTTTGTAACATAAAATACTTTTGTGCACTCATCAGTGACTGTAAAATAGAAAAACCAAAAATATTGGCTTTATTGGCTGAACATTTCCATTTAGCTTTTCGCTCGTATTCTCATTTCGTTTGCAAATTATAAAAAAGAATTAAAATAATTTATATTGGAACTGTATTTCATAACGTATTTCATAAAATTTTCCAATGTGCGGTGAAATTGTTTAATTTGTGGTGTACATGTTTTGAAGGTTCCGTTTTATTCGTTACGAAAAAATGGCAAATTATTAATTCTTAAAACTTTCTACATATTAAACACATTATAGTGAAGCCGCGCTACCGAATTGTGAACATAAAATTTTATAACGAAACAATTGAATTGGAATAATTGGAATAATTTGCATCAGCGTGCTAAAGCCAACAGTGCTTATGATTGCTGTTGTCTCGGAAAGGCTTTGGCTGCGAACAGAATAAGCGCTGATTACATACAAGCCAATACAAATAGGCTTGCGCTGAAAGCCCAGCCGAGATTATCAGTGCGATAAAGATTGCCAGTGCGATAAATCTGTGAACGCCGACAACAGTTGAGAGCAAAACCGTTGAGTGCGAGAAAACAGTTTCAAAGTGTTTCGAGTGCTTGTTTGCGTTGTTCACGTATACTTTTTTTTGACATAAAAGCAAAACACACGAAATAAACAGAATTTCAGCACTGATTCATGCATTCACTGTGGTATGTACAAATGATCTTCTCGCATAAAAATAAGCGTCAATAAGCTCGACTCGGCTGGAGTCCGCTTGGCATTAACGCTCACTCAGTTCGCACTCTTAAGCACTTATTGCTAAGTATTACATGTATGAGGGCGTATGATTGATATTAATAAGTATATGCTGAATATTAATCATACGCACCCCTTAATTTTCATATAAAATACAGACAGCCACACACAAAATTATTTAAACGAAATCGTTTAGTTCCACCAACACCAACACCAGCAACAGGTCCAGTTTCATTTTCTTTCTTCTTACAGCAGCACTCAGGAACTGCCACCGCTCATGTTTTACTTAATCAATATTTTTTTACTTAAAAAATCCAACAATCGATATTAAAAGATACATATATTAATGCACATGGAAAGAATACGGAAAGCACTTTTTTAAGACTGCCAGCGGCAGGAACCGTACATTACTTCAAATACATTTCATTTTGCTTTGATTGTGGTTTAGATTTAAGTAGGGATAAAAATATTTTGAGGAATGAAAACTTTTAGGCAGCTTAAGGGCTTAAGCTCGAGGATACTTAAATGTCTAAGTACATACTCAGAGGCACATTTTAAAATTATAATAAATATTTTGATGATAATGCGAATATTTGTAAATGACCAAATTAAAAATGTAGCAAAAGCAAAGTAAATAAAAGTAAACTAAAAAAATCTTGCAGTAGTCAGAGAACAAAGTTCTCTAGCAGGATAACGATTATAACGTTTGCATGACTTGATTACGAATCATTTACTATTAAAAATCAGCCTCAATTGCCATATCGTGTCTTCTTCAAAGTCAGATTATATTTCTAACTTACTTAAAGTATTTAAGTATTTCAATACGTACGAATCTTTATAAAAAATAGTATTAGAGTAACTTCATTCAGTATTATTTCTTAAGAAAAAATGGGATGGTATTCTAAGTTAAGTAACAATTATTAGATTTTGCACAAAAAGGATCACGAAAGCATAGCAGTGTCAGCTGAAGAGGCGATGCTGCAGACTTCTAAACACTAACAGGACACTTCACAAATAGTCATTGAAATCAATTGAATATCCATCTGTTACTGCATCGTACAAAATGCGTTGGCATGAGCTTTACAATTTGCACAGTCTTGATTCTGTAGTGAGAGTTTTTGCTAAAAAGAAATCTTTCAAAACAAGAATTATAAAGTAGAGGAGTGCGCCCAGAGCGCTTCAATGTAATTTTATAAGGTGCAGAAAAGTGACAAACTATAGTATAATAGATATACGAAGAACTAATTAATCTACGATAATTTGTAATCATCTGTTTTCAGTAGCAGTAACTTCCAGTCTCTGTGGGGTACTTTGAAATGCGAAATCCTTTGAAGAAATATATATAATAATTTGGCTATTTTCACTATGGGTTTTACTTTAATAAAGTTCCCAAACTCATTACTAAAGAACTTTCTTTACAATAAATAACATTACTATCAATTTTATATACTAAAACGCTTGATGTACATTCTCATATCTTGAAAAAAATACAATTTGAATTATTTCAATTCTTAAATATAAATTCTTAAATATAACAATTTCAATCGAGTGAATGAATAAACTGTACAAGTACGAAGAAAGCCATGAAGGGAAATGTGTATGAATTTCCCCAGTTCACTATTAAATGTACATGTAAGTATATGTGTATTGGTTTTCCATCTTCCACACATTTACACTGATTGAGATGTCAAAACATGTTGACTACATTTTTAATTTGAAGTCATGCATAGTACGATGAATGGCCTTACAAACTCTTAAAGGAGATTCATCATTATTGCTTCCAATGTATATGAGTGTGTATTTGTATGTAATGAATAATAAATATATAATATTAATTGTTAATTGCTCTATTAATATGTACGAATGCAATTAAAATGTCGCACTGCCTTCGCTTGTCATCATCTCTTGTTTTTGCATTATTTTTAAACTGACTTATATTTAAGGCAACTGTAGCGAATTAAAAAAATGTCCTTTTTTTGGCTTAAGAAAAAAATTTTAATTAAACGAAAGGATAATGCCGTTTCCATTAACTTGAGCCAGATGTAAATATATACGTGTAATTATCAAAATACTTTATTTCTTAATTTTGTTGCCACAGAGCTTATAAGATTTTTATCGCGACTAGGCAGAAGCAGTTTTATAAAACCTCCCCGGCCAAGTTTGCCATGAATTGTCTGTATTACTACAAGTGTTACAGTTTGTATATCAAACAATTTTATAACATTTTCACATGAAGTTTCCTAAATAAATATAAAATTTCTTTTATGATAATTAAACGAAACTACATGTTTTCATTAAAACCATCTTCTCTTCACCTTATAATTATGCTTTGATGTTAAATGGTTGGTATATTTCATTCATTACTAACAAACTGTAAAATTCCCATAAAACAAAAATTGTCATCAGCTCCTGTACAAATACAAACTAAATATTTATTTACTAAAAATTATTTATGTATGCCTGCATACTTCCCACTATTTACAGACCATTTATAAAATACCCCTGAACACTTTTCAAACAACGTTGCCATTAAGAGTTGTGGTTGCATAAATAATATTTCCAAGCAATTTTCATATTGTCCTTTTTCTGCTGCCTTTCATGTTTTATTGCCAGTCTGATAATGATGTTGTATTTAACGTTAAGACTACCTAAAAGTTACAATACAAGCGACACAAGGCAACAGTTTAACATACACAAAAATACAACACACACACATTCCACTCAAAAAAAAAAAAACAGGAGGAAAATTATAAAGAAAATGTAAAATAATTTTTACGTTTTTTTCGTTGCCAGAACTCCATTGCTCATGCTTTTCTGTATTAAATTTAAACATTTCAATACAACAAGCAAATAACATGACATACCAATGCATACAAACAACATTCACTCACTCATACTTCGTCATTAACATTGCATTATGTCAACACCTACTGGCATAAGGCCAAGAGAGTGTCACAAATACAACAACAAAAACGTCCAGTAGAAAACAACGACAACTTAAAATTCGGTCTTAAATACGAGTAAAATGGTAAATTTGTGTTTGTGTACATGAACATGTGTGGGCTTTCGATATTTAATACTCGTATGAACCGACAAATGTCGCACAAGAGCCTGAGGACGCAGCAACACACACCAAGCGGAATGAAATAAAAAGGCAATAAAAGAGCAGGTATAAGAAGCGGTAAAAAAAATTTGAAATTAAATTTATCTCTGCGTTTAACAAAAAATTGGTATTGTTTTGGATTTAAACAGAAATGTCGTTGAAAACATAAAATTGATTTAAAGAACCGAATGTGGGTGTTATAAGAGGATGTGCAGACCAAAAATCATGGCCAACTTTTTAATTATATAATCATTTCTTCTATAGCTTATATGACTTCGCTTTAGTCTAATGGGAAGTCTAAGCAATATCAAAATTTTTAGAAAGGGTGATAATCACACTTTCAATACTAGGGTTGAGCCTTTACTATTGTTTGGTTAATTAATGTATATTTAGATGGCAATACATGTATTGTCATATGCCAAGAAATGCTGTAAGATGAGAAGAACCTTGTCATGTAAAACGGAGGCACACCATAATATTTTCATGTTTTATTTTATATATGTATATAGTCTTCAGCTCTTAGTTTTCGGCTAAAAAACAAACAAAAGAGAAACACGACTGCATAAATTAAATTTAAAGAATAATTTCAGTGTTTGTTTTGTACATTCTCGGCTATAAAAATGCTTTTGTTGCATTAGAATCGCTTAATTGATTTGCTGTGATCTCACTACATCATCTATGTAGACAGGAAAAACGCCTGCAACAGCCTTCCTTCTACTTCTCTTAAACACGGAATGAATTCAATACTTTGTATTGCCATGTAAAGACATTCTTAGTAAGTGAAACATACGCCTGAAAGTTGGCAACAATTTATTCCTAAATCTAAGCAACATAAATGCATTTAAATTTCTAAATTTCTTTATAGGTTGTGGCTTAATAAATTTTTATATTCATTTCCATTTTCAACTCAGACCTCTTTTTAGTATAAATTTGCATTTATTAATTTTTATCTCTTATTTTCTGTCTCACTGCCTTAAAATATGTGCACAACTGAAATGTTTAGTGTTGTTTATGTAAAGTGAGTGCTCTTAAGGGTCACTTCATTTTTGGCCACAGTTTTATAATTCTTTTTTTAAGTTTTCCATATAACTTTTCACGTTTGTTTGTATGTTTTTAAACTCAGTCTAGAGCAAGGCCGATATAAATAAGCCCTTTACTTCCTCTCCCCTTTATATTAAAATCAACTGTTTTATAAGGGCTTTTACTTGTATGGGGCTTGCAGTTGCTCTACCTCAAATAGCCATTCCACTAACCCCAATAATTGTTTTAGGCCAAACCATAATTTAAGCATCAGTTGCATGTTTTCGCCTCTTCAAATGACCTTAGTTCTTATACTTTCAAATGATACTAACAAATAAAAACGAATATATTTATAAACAAGTTTTTGTTTTGCTTTTGTTATTAAGCGTTATGTTGTTATTCCTCCTCAGGAAATTTTATTCAAACAATTTTAATATGACCAGACTTGCAAAAAGACACAAAATATTTGTTTCTACTATTTATTTATGTGTAAATGTGTGAAAAATGCTCATGGACAGACACGAAGCAGTTACGGTATATATGAAGTTATTGTTTTATATAAATCTGAAGCCATTAACATAACATTCCTATCACTTCTGCCGTAGACAGTGCCAAAACAACGACAGGTGTAATAAAATATATAAATTCTTAACTAGCTGACAAGAATAATGGCATACTTTTAGACGATAATACTAATGTTTTTCTGTAAATTTGGGGTGTACATTCTGGCCACGAAGAAGTAAGAATTATTACTTTCAGAGAAATTTCCTAAATTGCTTTTTATTTCAATATATCTATATCTATTTTAATAAGGCCAATTGATGCGGCACATCTTAATTAAAGTTAAGATTTCTTTGGGCAGTCATCTCAATACAGTTGCTCAATACAAAAATCTTACTTTAATCTTAAATTGGGCAATAAGCTAAAGCCGTATGCATATTACTCGTAGATGTCTCACACTTGCCTTCAGTTAATATTGAAACACATATCAAACTACTGAAAATGGTTTCTTCAAAGAAGTCAAATAGTTATACAATTTAAAGCATATACTTAGGAGCAAAAGCAAATTTTTTTATTAGATTTGTGAAAGACTTCCGCACGGCGCCTTTAGGACTTGGAAAATATTGAAAATGAGAAACATGCATTCACAAAATCTATAAGATTTGGTTGGCGTTTTCAAGTGACTACTTTAAATTTATTTATTTCAGCGCCATGCACACTGAGTTTGCTTTTAATGGAATTGCATAAGATTTTGGACCATCTGTGCTTAATGTTTTAAAATATAAAATTTTTAAAATTTGGCTTCTCCCAAAACTCTCAGTGCTTGTGTTTGCTATTAAGCCTCAAACTTCACATTAATTATTGAAAGGTTCTTTTTTTTTTGAAACACACGAAAATGCTGCAACTTAATCGTAAAATTAATAAGAATCTTGAAGAAATTTGGATATAAAAATCAATATATTTATTTTTTTTTTGTTATTTGTTAAAGCGCATTTATCTGCTGCCCATTTGCATAATTAAACTCAATAACAAATTTTTCTCTGTATAGACAGATGATTATATGAACTTCTTATATTTAACTTTATAAAAATAAAGGAGAAACTTGCCAGCAACTTGCCAGGCTCTCATTGTAGGTTTCTAATAATTTTTATGTCATATAGGTGCAGGCTTGTAATAATTATCCTTTTCAATTAGCAATTGAATTGTTATTCAGCTTGCAATTTATCAGCATAATTTATCTGATATCAGTATTCCACTTCCACATTATGTAGCATCTTGTGGTGTATAAAATTTTGCAAATTAAATATGAATAATAAAATTAATAATCAAAAATTGTTAAAAAATTTTAAAGCTAAATAAAATTACTTACAACAGGAAAAAGATTACTAAATTACGAACCAATAACATATTAAATTAACTGACTTTATAATTAATGGCAGTAGTGTATTTTTTCAAGTAATTCCCAAAAAGCTCATGCAATAAAATTTTATTTACAGGTTTCTGTCGATGAGTGGTGCAACATGTGGGATGCTTATGCGAAAGATCCCAGCAGCGTTATGGACTGGCAAAATAAATACATGAATTTTATGTTCGATTTGGAAGATGCCTCTACCGATGGCAGCATTGACGTTTCTGAATTTGCTCTTGTTTGCTCCAGTTATGGTTTGGAAAGAAAAGAATGCGAAGAAGCTTTCGAGAAAATGGCTCAAGGTAATACTGAAGTGACACGTGAACAATTCGCTGCCTTGTGGAAAGAATACTTCTCCTCTGAAGATCCTTCAGCTCCCGGTAATTTCATTTTTGGCAAAACCTCATTTTAACAACTTTAAATGGCAAAACAATTAAAAATTAAAAGACACTGGAACAAATTCAATTCCTTAGTAAACGAATTAAGCAAACTATATACAACATTATTATGAAATATTTAACTAAAAAAATAAAACAAACAAATTATTAAACTACGAAAATTGATTAAAGAATTTTAAACCAGAGAAAAACTAACTTTTTCCTTTATTTATCAATACAAAAAAAAGAAAAAAAACAAAAACAAGATTTTCAGTAGAATAAAATCACCTGAAGTCAGCAGAGAATTGAGAGCAAAGAATCTGTAGTTAAGATCTGTGAAAAAATAATTTTAATTAATTATATTAAAATAGATTGTACAAAAGAAATGAGAGGAAACTTAAACGCAAACATCAAAAAGCAAGAGAAAAGCTTTCTTTTTTTGATTTAAATGAAACCAACATTTTATAAACAGGAAAAAACTTGAAATCGACAAGAAAAGTTCCGTCTTTTACTTACTTTAATTACAAAACTAATTTCAAATAAATGTTATTAATTAATATTAATATATATAAATTAAGAATTGAACTACAAAACCATATTAGTGTTCTATTGCTAACTCACTCTCCGTTCGAGCCTCTATCCCTTTCTCTCTGTCTCTCTCTCTCTCTTTCTCTCTTTATATATATATTTATTTTTATTGTACTTTTGTTAAGCAAAAGTTGTGTTGGGAACGTAACAAATTACATTAAGAGAATTAAAATATTGTTTGGTTATGACAAAATGGTAAAAACGTCGTGTTGGTGCGATTTATTTCACATTAAATCCGATTTGTATTATAAAAAAGATAAAATATTAAATCAATTACAGCTCGAGAATATAAAATTAAATTAATTTTTTTTTGGGTACTGTAATTTAGCTGAAAAAAAAATATTTGCGAAAAATATTTATTTAAAAACTTATTAAAAAATTTATTTAAAAATGTTTATAAATTTTTTATATTTTGCCATTTATATTCACATATAATATTGGCTCTTGGGTCCAGATTGACATTTAAAATGGATATGTCGTAGTAAGAAATTGTTTTACTATTGACTTTCATCTCTTATTTAAATTAATTATTTTTGTTTTCTCTTATTGGAATCATTTTACTATGCGAATGATTCGTTCTTGCCAATGGAAATAAACTGAAACCAAATTGAAGCCAAACTGTGTGCCCCATTTCTTAAAAAAAAACATTTTTTTTTATATTCTTAATTTTTATAAAACAATGAAAATTCTCATAAACATAAATGATTTCATAAATAATAAACGATTTTCATCAAATGCATACTCTCGATAAAGTTCATACCAATTAAAAATCACTTCATTTGAGTACATTGAAAAGTACAAGTAAAGTTACTTCATTCAAAACGGTGGCAATAATATCGTAATAAAGATCGTAAAGATCGCAAAAACGTAATAAAGAAGATTAGATATGCATTTGGGTGATCATATACAACACACATGATGCATAATCGTTACTACATTGATATACGAAACGTTCATTGATTATGAAATTGATTTAATTTCTTTGGAAAGAAAATTTAATTCAATTAAACTTTCATTTAAAAATGTTTCTTGTAATTTGAAAACGTCTTAAGTAAATGGCTAACACTGCAATCAAACCAGCTTGCATCACCCGAGTTACGATTTACGTGCTGTACAATTTACATTTTTATAAAAAGGTCACGGGGCGTATGATTGATTTAAAAAGAGGAATTTATTATTTATCATACGCCCCATACTAAAAAGGCATTGCAATGTATTATTGACATTCCAACTACTTTATTTTCATCTCAGTCACGGTGTTGAAGCAAGTTTTCGTTGGTAGTCTCTCAATTTACGAGGGCAAAAAGTAAAGTTACTTAAAATTAAGAAAAATGACAGCTGTGAAATATTTCCTTGTAATAAACTTGAATGTAACTTTAATGCATTTTGGCTGTAAAAATGGCTTTAAAATGTACACAAAAACCAGGCACTCCTTATGAATTAAAGTTTAATAGTTTAATCGAGTAATCGACCCACAAATTAGTGTAGTTATTCGTATCTTCCAATTCACTATTTTTTATTATTCGATTATACAATTTAAGGAAATAGTTAATATATTAATCGATTAGTTTGTACTCAAGTACATGCCTGTAACATCGTTCTGAATCATGTTTATTCAACAGTGTTTTAAAATTTTACTTTTCTGGTATCTGGACAAACATTTGCAACTGCCGAAACTCTGCCTCAAGCACTCGTTATTTTTTTCCATTGCATTTATAACGTATATATAGAGTTATGCTGCGATTAAATTCAACATGAAATAATTTTCATTTAAATATTTTTTATATGAAAATTTTCATACACACCCATTTTTGTTTGAATTTTTTTAACAACATCATTTTTTACGCAATTTTCTCTCAAAACCATTTTACTTTGCAATAGTTTAATATTAATAATTTTTTTGAAAATAACATGGTTCGACTAATAGATATTATTAGAAATAATTTTATTCGATTATTTTATTTTTGTAATTTATATATCACACACATAAATATTTTTCTCTCAAAAACTTTTTTTTTACAATATTTTATTATTTCAAGTTGATAGTCTTATAAAAATAATTTTATTCGATTAATATTTTTCGAATAAATAAAATTTCCTACAAGAAAATTTTAGTTTTACTATTTTCAGAACATGATATTTGCCAAATTTTTTCTAAAAACTTTTTACATTTCAATGTTTGCTTGATTTTAACTTACGGGATTTGTATAAATAATTTTACTCGAATAATTGACATCAGTAAGAAAATTTTCATTTTAGTATAATTGATTGAGTTGTTTGTAAATACATAATGGATAGCAAAATATACTTCGTTATAAATATGTTTCCACGTATCAATAATCATAAAGGATTATTAAAGAAAATATAAATGAAACATTTCACTAAACTTCCCTTCACCATATTCCAGGTATTTTCTCACATCCTTTTAATAAATGAAATAGTTTTTTTAAAGCTTCTATACATTTACAACATGCATTTTGACTTAATGCAAGCAAGCATGTTTGGTAATGCTGAGGGCTTATAATCAAAGAGCATGAGCTTAGTATTGATGCATACTCGTAAAAATTCTCGAGTGGAAAAATTTGAGAAAAAAAGTTCATATAAAATTAAATTGTCATATAATTTCTCTCTACTTGATAATTATTTACTTGTTCATTCCACATTTCTTTTTATATAATTAATACGAATGTACCTGAAACTTCTTTTTTAATTAATAAAAATTTGCCACGATTACTGCGACTAATGAAGCAACTGATAAAGGCCAAGAGGAGCGGAAAAAATTTTATGTTTTTATCTGGAAATGAAAATATAAGATCCCTTTACAATTTTTTAATTCTCTTTGTGTAACGAAAATTCTAGTAAATTTTAATTAAATTAAATTAAACTAAATAAGCAATTACAGACAACAACTGATAAAACAAAATGATGAAAAATTAAGGAAAAATATAAAAAAATTTAATTCAATATAAAACACAACAAAATATATTTATACTCGTAGTTAAATGTTAAATGTGTGTAGATATGTGATGTCAATTTTAAATGTAACTCGAAATAATATAACGAAAAAATAAATAAATAAATAAATAGTTAAAATTGTTTTAACAAAAAACCAATAAAAATTGTTTTATTAATATTTTCAGGCATTTTACAAGCACAATTGAAATTTATTTCAAATATATTTTATTTATCATTTTAAAAGCTATTTCTCGTTTCATTTTATTTAAAGTACTTAACTTGAATAGAGTAACCAGAAGGACTATTTAATAATAAATGAAATAAATAAGTAAAAAAAATATATTTATATAAATTTTATGCCTACAAGCAGGCAAATTCGTTTATGCCGTCTTTTCTGAAAATATGTATATTTTTTTTCTTTACAATGAGAGGGGGTGTTAGCCGAATGCAGTCCAAAACAATAACAAAATTTATCCTTCTTTCCTGCTAATAAAAGCTTTATTTTACAAAGCGTTGTCCTTATGGAAGAGTAGAAACAGAAGGGAGTTAAGGAAAATACTAAAAATGTAAAACTAAATTTCTTATAATTAGAGAATATTCATTTACAGGAGAATTAAACAATATTTTCTAAAGTAGAAACGAAGTCAAGGATTCTTAAGCAAAGAAGATAAATTCAAATTGTTGTTAATATGCAGTTAATTTACCAGACCTGGAATTGAATTTCTCTCCTTTGTTGTTATGACGAATGTAAAGTTAAGAATCCTGGCGGTGGTATGCTCGCGGCCTTCTCCTTGAAAAAAGCATCGGCATAATTTTAATAAGAAAAAAATTTCTTAAAAATAGTTGAAAAGTTTCAATGCGAAGTTGGAAAAATTCCAGTTAATTATAATAAAAACTGCAAGAGGTAAGCAAAAGACATACCAGTTTATACTTTTCCAAGTGGCCCATTAATTTTATATGAATGCTTTCCTATATCCCGAGCACATGATCCTTAGAAGTAAATTTTTCGATTAAACTTTACTTTAGTTGAAAAATTCCGCTTGAGGAAATGATTAGTTTACAACATTGTTTAAATTTACGGCACAAGTAAATGCACACACAAGTTATTTTTATTGCCTGGCATTTCCAATTTTCTGCAAAAGCTGGCATGCTGTTGAAAAGAGGTCAACAGGTGGTTCCAATTTCAGACTATCCAAATCATAATAGCAGGAATAATTTTTTTATATTTTTAATATTTAATTAATAACAATTTTAACTGCGTGTATATTTCTCTAATAAATATTAAAAAAAAAAGTATGAAGACAGTGAAGTGCAATTTGGTAAGGACTCATTAAATGGAATCCTTTAGGAAACTTGATATTAAAAAGAAGCTTTGGAAAAACTAAAATTTTATTCTCGTTTTATTAACACATTGAAAAATATGGATTTAAATTCAGTTAATATTTTTAACAAACACCAGAGAACAATTACATATATTCTACTTAAAATAAATACTGATAATAATATATTTTTTCAATTTTTTTTTTTTGGAGTTGATGAAATGAATTAAATTTCAAAAATAAAATCCATTTAGTGGTTTTATTAACTAAATATCGGTGTTTTCATTAAGTGCCTACACTTTATATCTATATTATATATATATTCACATATATATATTTGGAATTCACTGATATTTAAACGCCCAAAGCAGCCAAAAAGACATAAACAACGCCCAGCAACTGTAAAAAAATAAGTAAAAATTTGTAAGCGAAAGCCACCTAAAAATTAAAGCAAGAGGGAAACAGTGAGAAATAAAGGTGAACACATGCCGATTAATCGTTTTTCAGTATCCACTGTATTATGCTGAAAAATATATAAATGTAATTAACTAAATTCAGATCAAAAAACGATTGGTCCTCCCAGCGTTCCCCAGCACTTTAAAAAGCCCCCTCTAACAAAAACTAAACACTTAGATTCATCTATGGTATCCACATGTCGCTGTTAATTCTTGTTTAAATACAAGTTTGCGAACAATTTTTATTCCAAAATTATCAGCAATATTTGCTTAGGATACATACGAGTACAAATCCCTGAACGTCTACTCTGGAGAAAATATTTTTCATATCTATCCATACACATTGTTTGTTATAGTTTTACGAAACTCTGTAAAAAATGTAATCCAATCCAAATTGATTACTAATGATTAAAATTCTCATCATCATCATCATCATCATCATTATCATCATTGTCATCAATATGTAGAACCGCGAGCGAACTAATTCGACTTTATTTAAGAGTGTTCGAGTTCACTAAAAGTGCTTACACATTAAATAAATCTAATTGAAATTAAATTATTTTTGGCATATATATATACATATATATATACATATATACGGTGCTTTAATTGTTATTGAATTCACTTAAAAGGCGTAACCCAATCGCGTAGGTTCATAAGATCTCTGCGACCAACTTTCCTTTCCCAGACATGAAATTAATGAGTCGTTGAGTTTTTCATCTAATAGATTCATTGTAGCGCGAGTTGTATGAGCAGTTGTATTATCTTCTTGAAAGAGCATGTCATTCAGACCATTTTCATCGATTTTTGGAAATAAATAATCCTTTAGTAGCGGCTGATATCAAACTCCATTAACGGTAACCTTGTTTCCAGATAGTCACTTTTAACGGATGCCGTCTTTTTGGAGGAATATGCCATTGAGACCATTTTAATCGAATTTTCTGAGCGAATCGAATATTCTACTTATGGCAACCACTCTTAACGGTAACCTTTTTCCCAGACAGCCACTTTTAATAGATCCATGGTGTCTCATCTACTTCATGTAGATAAATTTTTTTCCAAAATACACATATTTGGCTTATTAACAAAACAATTCCCAAGTAAAGTAAAAACAGTTTTTCGATTAAAAAAAAATTGGATCTGTTTCGAATGGATCTGCTCTAAGCCCCAATCAGCAAACATACAAAGCATGTCATGCTCTTGAGGTTACTCTTCTTGAACCATTTGGGTCTTATATCACTTAAAACCTTTTTTCCAAATAGGAAATGGGCTCAATGTGGAATCGATCAGTTTCGATCTTAATGAATGAATTGCATTTTTCGAAACGAGCACTTTTTACTCCTGCTGTTGGCTTAACAGCACACAAACTTAAATTCTTTTCGAATCTCTTAACAATTCCACTGAAAGCAGTGACCACTGACCAATTAGATTGTCCGAAAATTGGAATTAATTTCCTATATGTTTCGATAACACTCTCATTAATTTTTCTATAGTAAATTTTTACGATTTGTAAACGTTGCTCTGCTATACTCGTACAAGTTTGATACTCCATGATAAAACTAGTAGTAGCGCCGAAATATGACCAATTTAAATTTGCATATCCCTAATGGATAACCCTTTTTAGTTGATTAAAAAACTTTCAATTACAACAATGCCGCAGCAAATGAAAACAGAGCAGTTTACCAGATTGGAAAATTGATTGCATTCATTCAGTGCGTATCGCTGGCACATTCTGCAAATGATATATATGTGAGTGGATTAAATAGGAAAATTATTTAAATATAAAAATATATAAATAAATATAATCATATTTTTACGGTTTGTAAACTGAGAAAATTTTAGTTTAAAAACTCAACCGAAAGGAAAATATTTTTAGATGAACACTGATTTAAGCCACAGTCGTTTATCCACTAACTTTATTAAAAAAAACATTTCTGAAACCATTGGAATAGTGTTAACCACTTTCTAAAAATGTAATTTTGAAAATAAATGCAAATAAATATTTCAGAGTGGAATAAAGACAGAAATAATTTCCATTTGCCACTATGAGGAACAATAATGGCAGATGAAATAAACAAAAAACTCGACCAGAAAATTTTTAGCTATTATTCAGTGAGCCGAAAAGTCAATTTACTTTGGATTTAAAAACTAGAAAAAACTAGAGAAACAAATGGTTTTTAATAGACGCCTGAGAATTTAAAATGATAGTAAATGACAGACATGTTGCTCGAATGATAAATTATTTCCATTATAATCGAGTAAATAAACTCGTGGCATTGGTACGAGTATTATACGTCTGCCCCCACTGCAAGGGACTATGTGCTCAATGGTGGCTTCAAGAGTTGCTAATAATTGTTTCTGTTTCATTTCGAAAGATATAAGGACAGCTGATATCCCACTAGTCACTGAATTGTAGCAAACAGTTCATATCAAGGGGTGCCATACTCATACATTATGGGCTTCTCTGCTCAAAATACTCCTTTAACTTTGCACAGATTTCTATAGTTTGGGAAAATTGTTCAGTTGTTAAACGATTTATGATCACTTGCAAAAATCTACTGAATGATTGCCATAGTCCACTGCTAAGCAGTAGTGGTCGATAACGAAAACAAAATACTCTACACTAGCAAGTAACTACACTGGCCAGAGACTATGACTTCATCACTTATACACTGCGAGATATATTTTAAAAAATTTTTTTTAAACTCTGTTGAAGGCGTAGATGTAACCAATTATACAAAAATAAACTATTTATTATCCTTATTATACATTGGAAAAATTACAGAACTAGAAAGTGTTTCTTTAAGGCCTCCACAAGAACCTCAGCACTGATTTTTATTTCATTTATTATATTATTGGCAACAAAAAACTTACAACAATTATTTGTGAGCTTTTGTAAGTTGAAACACGTACAAAAATTTTTGTTTAACTTTGTTTGCCAGTTTTAATTAATAAAAGTCGTTTAAATAAATCTTGTTACAGGAAGTCATTGATAATTTAAAAGCTACTGGATTTTTTATTACAGAATTCTCTTACAATGACTAGCAAAATTGTACTTTGCAATATTACAATTTTTCTTCGAGCTTTATTTGTATTAGTGAAGGCTGTTGCAGAAACCTGTATTGATGTGCTGGACAGTTTTATTTATTCTTTGTGTTCTGCTGCAATTATTAATTGCTGCTGCTGGCAAAATATATGCTTTTATTGAGTTTATTTTGTTTCCGTCTACTTTTATTTACTTTTATTAGTTTCCGCTCACTCCTGTTCATTAATTTTGTATTTAATTAAAAGATTTTAAGCTTTTAGGCCAATCTGAAATTCTTGAGTTTTTAGTTTTTAGATGGTGTTAGGACTTAAAAAAAAACTATAAGAAAGATTAATTTATATGTAATTTTTTACATACGAAACTATTTATTTTAATAGATTAAAATGTGTGAATATAATTTAAATTAATATTTAATGAATTGCCTGATATAAAAGGGTTACCTTGATAGGGTGAATAATGTAAAAAATTACATTCATTAATTTAATTAATTTTTTAATATTTTAAGCCATTATATTAATTATATTTAATAGAATAAAACTATGGCTAAAAGTATCAAAAACTTATTTGCATCGTACATTAATATATATATATATATATATACAGATATTTATTAATTAAAAAGATAAGCTAAATTTAAGCTATTAGGTTCATACCCTAACTGTAAAGGATACAATAACTTTTCCTTTTAATTTTTAATAATTTATCAAAAATTATATTTTTTGTAATTTTAATAAGAGGTACTTTTATTACTATTTTTTTATTTTTTTTATTACTATTGGGGGCATTATAAGGATATTTAATTTCTATAATTTATTTATTTTTTTATAATAAATCTTTTAATAGTTTTTATTATTCAAGTTTTTTAGGGTCAATATGATTTATACCTTATATTTCAACTTATGGTTTAATTAAATATCCTTTATATATTGGTAATTTATTAGTTAAACATTGAGATTCGAAATAGCCTTTGAGAGATTCATCGAGTTGTATGCCCCTCTCAGTTTCAATTTAATTCTAGGTTAAGTATTTGAATAGGATTAGAAATTAATTTATTATCTTTTATCCTCCTAATAAGAGATAATACATTAATATCTACTGAATCATCTTTAAAATACTTTTTAACTCAAGCAATAGCATCGTCTTCTTTATTATTTACAATAATTATAATGCTTTTAATAAGTTCATATCTTTTACTTTACTTTCCATTGCGGCATAATAAATATAATGAAAATATCCTTCTTTTCGATCACTTCCCTTTTCTGTTTTTACAGCTCAATGCCAGTGCAAGCAGAGCGCATCAGCCACAATGATAATCAGATCAGAAAAACATCAGAAAACCTTTTGCCAAAGTGGGGAAATTTGTTTGTAAAGTTTAAAGTGTATTTTCTTCAGAGAAGAAGTTGATTTGGGTTGGAAGGTGAATCTCAGAATCGAAAGCCAATCTCTCGTATTATACTGTTATATCCTGAGCAAGTAGTGTTTTAGGCCATCCTCTTAAAACAAACAAGTGTTGTTGTTCACACATTTGACTGAATTTCGGTTTGTCTTCAATCAATCAATGACAGTCGAATAAATTTAAACACAAAATAAATGTTATTTTATTTAATAAAAATGTGTCTGCGAATGTTTGCTTTACAAAAAGGTCCTTAGACTTACCTAAGTCCTTCATATAGGAGAGTGGCAGAGCAGACAGAGTGGTGTGCAACTCTCTCAACTCCCAACGTTATATATCTGGTATATCTCCTCATCTATATCATATCTTTTTTAATTTAATTATATACTTATTTAGCTTTTTAAAAATACACTTAGTGCTTAAAATAAATAAATAATAAAAATTGAAATAAAATTATAATTTCGAAAAATCTAATGCTGTGAGTTGAGATCTCAGTTTGACGAGTAATAATCTGTATGACTTTGAAAAAAAATTAATTCTTTGAATAACCCAACCATATACCAAATGCCATGTGACACTAATCTTTTGGAAAGCACGCCCATATTTTAATTTCCTCTGTTACAACCACGTTCTCCATTCCTTTGAAGCATTTTTTTTAAATGGACATGCGGTTAAAATTCAATACATATTCAATATTTCAGTCCAGGCAATATTTTTTATTATTTCTTTTATTTCATTTTTTTTCCAACTGTTGGCATTAAATGTAGAATAATAAATTTTATTCAATGAGCCACTCACGCAATAATCTTTAATTTCAAATAGAAATTTTTTATGAAATTAATAAAATTTATTTTATCGCGCTTGATGCTGAGTGAAAGTTCTAAGCTTGCGATATAAAAAAAAATAATATTAATTGAAACTAAATATGCTTTAACATGCGGATGCCATTAATATTTAAATTGTTTATAATCAATGATTTAAATACTTGGAAATATGCATAATGAATTAATTTATTTTTATTTAAACTTTTTATCACAACTTCATCTTAATTGCAATAGAGCTCTGGGTTTGCGTACAATCGTTATTTACACTAAAATATGAGCAAAAAGCAAAGGAATATATAATTTTAGTCACGTTCGCTATCTTTAGGAGTTGCCTTCCTCTCCATTTATTATTGAAAAAAAAGTATAAAAAACAAGAGAAAATTGTAAATAGAAAAAAATGTTAGCTAAAAACTTGAGTTTTGTATGTATGTGTGTAATAGCCAGGGTGGTAGCAAATGTGTAAGCCTGCCCCAAGGTTGTTAAGAAGGGGTTTTACATTATATTTTGCTGCAAGTTTTTTCATGCTTTAATATTTCAAAATATTTTAAGATAAACACCTGGTCACCTTAGATACGATTTACAGCTTGGAATGAGAAGGAAATAGCAGAAAGCGGAAAAAGCTTTGTGTAGGAAGGAAAATACATTATAGTGGAAATGTAAAAGATTATATGAAAGTAGAGAAAGCCCCTCGTAAATCATCAATTTCCTAATGAAAAAATGTTTTCTCTTTAACTCTTTCGAGAAAAATTAGTTTAAGAAACTAATAAACATCCTTTGAGTGTGTAATTGAGCTGTACATATATTAAATAAAATGTTAAAACATCGAATAAGAAGAATTCGGAGCTCTGCTTACCTTGGTAATAGGGCTTTCAATTAAATTGGGACTGAAATTGTCAAAAGATTCGTACAAAATCTAATCAATTGCATAGTTGGTATGCATATTATTTTATTATAGTCATTATGGATTCATATTGAAAGTTCGTAGATTTGAAAAACTTTGTCGACCCTTTCTATAAGTAAGTTGTTGTAATTCTCAATTGGTTTGTGAGAATGTGGGCATGACATAAAGACGTTTGGCACTGTTCAAGGCTGGTCTGCTAGTGAAAAGAAAATGTGGGCAAACAACAAAAAAAATGTATATGTATAATGAAAAGAAAAGGATGTAATGCAACAAATAATAATAATTTGGCTAAAATATATAAAAGAAATATGTAATATAAATTAAAAAATTGCATTTTTACTTAAATAATTACCGTTGGAGCAAAAGTTTAAATTAAGTGAACACCCACTAAAATTCAGCATCTGAAGCAGTTGGTGTGATAACTTCTAGATTAATTTTAGTTTCAAATTTAAGTTTAATTTCAATTAAGAAAAAAATTATGCAAAAATATTTTCTTTTTTCCTACAATTTTGTTTGGCGAACACGTTTTGTTTTCTTTTGTTTTTTTGCTATTTCATCACTATTATTCTTCAATCTTTTGCTCTTTATAAGGATATCTGACGGCAATAATTGGAGAAAAAAAATCAAAAGTAATTTTTTCCCCCTTCAACACCGCTAGCATGTGGGAAATTGAAGGAGAAACACAATAATGCTTATCGCAGTGTTCAATTTATGACGAGCTCGTCCTCACCCTTAACATTGAAAATAATGAACGAACAATTATTAAAACAAAATGCAATGACAGAGAGCAACTGCACTGCATAAACGTATAAAAATCCATTAACAACCAAGAAACCATTAAAACCAATCCTTTCAAAGCCAACCAGCGACCGACAATCAATTTATTGCATTCATGTTCAAAGAGTATGGAAAACCCATGAAAAATATCCTTGTCCTGATTGGATCTTTTCTTTATTTTTTTAATTTGGTTTGTTGCTTAAATATTTTAATATTGCTGTCAGTGCTCATCTACCGATGTGCAATAGCATGCAGTGCAATATTGCTACTACTGGTGCTGTTGCAGTTTTCTGTATGAAATTTAAAATCACCTTTTATCTAAAATTGCAAATATTTGCATAAATTGCATAAAATTTCTTTATCCTGATTCTATTTGTTGTTGCCATTTAAGTGCAATACAAGTTGCCACAACAACAATAAAGGCAGCAATAATCCTTTTAACAACAACAATAATAATTATAATAAAAATTATTTAGCCAAAGTAACAATTGCTGCAAGAGCAACAGTGCAAACTGCAACAATAACAACAACGACAACAACAAAAGTAACAAGTAGTTACAAGTCAGGGGTTATAAAAGCGTTCATCTTAATTTGCTGCCTCAAGTCAAAATACTCTCATACGTGGCGGTCTGGTCAAGTTCCTTAAGACTAAACAACTAAGCAGTTGCATCTGCCAGTTCATAATAAAAATTATTAACCAACAATGTTTTTGTTTTTTATATGGACTGCAAATAGAAGTAAAGTGATTCTAATTGACTTTTGGAGTTCTTCAAGACTGCTTGGTTTGAGTACCGAACACAAAACAAGTTTATGTAATAGTTTATAACAAACAAACAAAAAATAATAATAAAAATAATAATAATAATAATAATAATAAAAAAAAAATAATAATAATAATAATAATAATAATAATAATAATAATAATAATAATAATAATAATAATAATAATAATAATAATAATAATAATAATAATAATAGTAATAATTGTTTTTTATTTAATTTTTTTTTTTTTATTTTTTTTTTGTTTATTTTTTTTTTTTTTATTTTTTTTTTTTTTTATTTTATTTTTTTTTTATTTATTTTTTTTTTTTATTTTTTATTTTTTTTTTTTTTTTAAATAATAATAATAATAATAATAAAAATAATAATAATAATAATAATAATAGTAATAATTTTTTTTTTTTTTGTTTTATTTTTTTTTATTTATTTTTCTTTTTTTATTATTTTTTTTTTTTTTTTTTTTTTAAATAATAATAATAATAATAATAATAATAATAATAATAATAATAATAATAATAATAATAATAATAATAATAATAATAATAATAATAATAATAATAATAATAATAATAATAATAATAATAATAATAATAATAATAATAATAATAATAATAATAATAATAATAATAATAATAATAATAATAATAATAATAATAATAATAATAATAATAATAATAATAATAATAATAATAATAATAATAATAATAATAATAATAATAATAATAATAATAATAATAATAATAATAATAATAATAATAATAATAATAATAATAATAATAATAATAATAATAATAATAATAATAATAATAATAATAATAATTTGATTTATAATTGTTTTAGAGTATCCTGAAACTTTTTGAAATTTTGAATACTATTGAACTGAAACAAACGCATAATGCCAAGGCCTGTCAATATAGGGCCTATGCAAATAATCAAATTATTGATATTATTTTTCTTTTAGCTTTTTCTACTATTCTGTTAAAATTCATTTATATTGATAATTTTTTTTACTTACTTTTTTTTGGCAGTTTGCATCTATTAACTGCAGTACGATTCATGACTTTTTAATTACTTTGAACGCTGAAGCTGCATCGTCAAATTCAAATATTTCACATTTGAGAAAATAAAGTTATTTATATAAAATATACTTACAACACACAAAAGTCGGAGGAGTTGTTCGGGTACCTGGTTCGCTGAAAGGATTATAAATAGCCTAGAAGACAGGCGGTCGCAAGTTCAATTTCTCACTAGATGCTGCATGTTTTGTGTGCAGATAAGGCGAAATCTTTGCGGATTGTATTTGTTTTGAAAAAATTTAAAAGTATTTAGTTATTTCAGTATTTTTTGCTTTAAAAAAAAAACATAATTTTGAAATGTCATTACAGCTTTTACTGCAGATGGCTACATAACTACTTTCAAAGACTCTAATATTTTATGTTTACATAATGCCCCTCTCATATATGTACATACATGTAATTTTCATATACACACATATATTCCATATTTGACATGTTGTAGTTGGTAGTTTGGTGTTGTTAATGTGTTAAGGAATTACTTTCGCGTAATGCCTTTTTAAAATTCTTCAACGAATTTTTGTATGCAAGAATTGCAAGTAATTAAGAAATCAAATCACATTATCCGATTCAAATAGAAATTATTTCGGGTCTACGCAAACACAATTATTAATCGAATGCAAAATAAATTTAACACTCAAAATGTTTCACTGGCTAAGAATGATTATAACAAATAAATTATCAATTGCGCCACTCTTGAATTAATGGTTGAAGAGCACAGATGCGTCATACAAACAATCAAGTGGATGCGAATAAAGACATTGAAGAAAGTCACTATAACGTTGGCTCACAGGAAGGAAATTTCAGCCAGCAAGAAACACATATACATACACTAAAGGACCTACTTGTAGCTTGCACAGAGATTCTATTAGCGTAGTTGAGGCACATGTGTGTGAATGAATTATATGGATGCATACATCCACACACATTTTCACACTATCTTTTGTGTTTCCTTTTAACCATCGGCCACTTAATCAAAACGTATTTTACATGCTGATGGCCTTTCGGTTAATGTGTTATGAGGTTGCTTAAATGTTTGTGTCCTTTGCCTACAGGCTTCAGTCTCAATTTATTCATATTCATATTGTTGCCTGCATGCTGTTGCACACTACACTTCAAGCAGATTTGTAACGATTGACTGAGCATTTTTATTTTAACCAAAGGTGGTGTATGTTAAATGCAAAAAGGAGGAGGCGGCAGCTTCAGTAAAATATTTTTTCTCCCCAACAGTTTGTTTGTTTCACACACAAACACAAACTCAGATCGTTTAACGTTTGCTTCCTTTTAGCATATTCATGCTAATACATCTAGATACTTGCCAGATAACTACACGCATGCACATGAATGTATACTCATATGGAATGCTGAGCTTGGCTGCATCAGACTTTCTATCCTAAGTTAGACGTCGAATGTTGTAATAATTGCGTACAATGCATATACTGAATGCTCTTGTCAATTTTCGTTTTGGTTGCTCAGTACTCGAGTGTTGGCTTTTCCTAAGTGCTTTTTTGAATGCTACATGGCTTTGGGCTGTTTCAGTAGTGGTTATCTATTTTTCTCTGTTTCATTTTCATTTCTAAGAAGAGCATGTGCTTTTATTTTGTTGATCCTAATTCAAGTTTTTAGAAGAATTTTATTCTGAAATTAATTGTAAAGATTTTAATAGATAAGTAAATGAAGAAGATGCAAGAACCAAAATTGCGGCAATACTAAAAGTATTTTTAAAGTAAAGCAATTGAGTACTGCTAACTCAATTGTTAGTAACAGTGAAATAAGTAACTGTTATTTTCTTTTTAGTGCAAAAAAAGGAAAAACACATCTATTTGAGATTTCTAATTTAGTTTGCGAAATAGCTGATGCTGGTAAAAGCAGTGAGAACTATTTCAAAGCAAATTGTAGGTGCTACTGTCAGTCCTGTATTTCAGCAAATGCAAGATTATAAGAAATAAGAAAGAAAGCGTAACAAATTTGTTTCTATCTCTGAGACCTTCAACTTTCGTAGCCCAAAAAAAATTTACTGGAAAAATATTGATCCTAAATATTTATATATACGCTTGTCACAGAAGATTTCATTTCAAAGATCGCATATCATACATTGTGAAAAACCATAAATTATTTTTAATACAATTTGGCAGCCAGCAATGTTTTATTGTGCTCATTTTTGCTTTCATATTAAGAGATGCGAAGTCTCACAAAATAAACTATCCCACACGAAGATTGTTAAGTTTATCTCATTTCGATCTATTATATGGCAGAAATATTAAATTTACAGAAAACCTTACAAGAAAAAAAAACACAAATATCACTCAGCAACAAATTTATATGTTTAGATTTCGGAAGCAGAATCAACCTATAAAAAGTATTAATTGTTAATATCAAGTATACTCTTAATTAATATTTATGAAAATAGATAATGATTTCAAATATTAGTTATCTGTTATGTCTGTGGTTCATATAGATGCTAACTACCATTCACAATAACCTATGTAATTGTGATTGTAGAAAATTAATTTATAGTAATTCTTAAAAAAGGACTGCAATCATGCAACCATGTTGATGAGTTGCTTACTGTGTTAAAAGTAATACTTTGTTCAACCCTGTTGTTTGCTCGCCGGCATACTATATCTAAATTTTTCGTGGAAAAAAATGATTTTTTAAAATATATAAAGTGTTTATTGTTGTTAAAAAATAATGTCCAACGTCGTTCAATATATAATTGTACGCGGAGATTTAAAGAATGTCTTGAATTGGCCTTTAGGAGCCATTATTGCTCAATGCTGTCATGCAGCAACCGCCGTCCTACACTTGCATGCTGATGATGACGCTACAAAATCATATATGGCGGATTTGGATAACATGCATAAAGTTGTGTTAGAGGTAAGAAATTATTTATTTAATGATTTGTTTTTGATTTTTTTAATAGCAATATTCTCTACATACAGGCCAAAGATGAAGCTGCTCTAGTAAAATTGGCCAATAAATTGCAAGATAGTGAGATAAAATATAAATTGTGGATAGAGCAGCCGGAGAATGTTCCCACTTGTATCGCCATTAAACCTTATGTTAAAGAAGATGTGCATAAATATGTCAAACATTATAAATTATATAAAGAATAAATGCAAAGGCCTAGAGGGCATACTGCATTGTACGCGTTCGTTAGTGTTGGGCAGAGGAGTTCCTTATATGGTTTAAATTCGTATTTCCAGTTCCTCTGCAATTTAATTTAGACCTTAAAATGTTTTAAACAATTTTCCTGGTCGAAGAATTATTAAAATTCCAACGCAAGGCATGTTAGTTGGTTTTAATGTTGGCTATCGCTCACGGATACTTGCAAGGACTCTTCGGTACATTAAATAATAATACAAATATGAAGTCCAAGGTATAAACTTCAATAATCAATATATTACAAGAATTGCGATATTGAAAGTGTCGACACGTTACAAGAATCGAGTTTTTCAAGAATCCAAATTTTTCAGTATCAAAATATTTCAAGAATCGACATGTTACAAGAATTGATGTTTCAAGAATCAAGATATTTCAAAACTTCAAATAGCAAAATATGTAATTCAAGATTCAAGATAGCTATTCAAATAATAATTGACCGTAAGTTTTCCTACTTTCTAATAGTTATATATATATTTAAAAACTTTTGTAGTACCAAATCTCTGAGATTTAATTATTGGGAATTAGTTTAAATCATTGTTAAACCAGAACCATTCCCAAAAAACGTGAATTTAAATAACTTTTGCCTTAAAATATTTTAGTATAACAAAATTTTGGTTATCGTTTATCGCTTCCCCGTCGAGAGGAATATGTTTTTTAAAATAAAAATTTTTTCGGTATAGAATTTTGTGTATATAAAGAAGGAAAACATTGGTATCTCATGCTCTCGAATTAATTTGTTTTTAGGATTTTATGTGAGATAATTTTAGGGAACCTTCTTAACTAAGTTTCCTAATATCTATTTTTGATAGTGCACTTCGTGTTAGAAAATTATTTATAGTGATATTGAATTCGTTTTCTACACACTTAAGAACACATTATGTTACTGCAGTAAGTTAAAGTACCATTAAACATACTGAAATCTGTAATTCTTGTGTATCGATTACTATTCCTATTGGCTAATATATGATAAGGATTTTAATAATATGTCTAAATATTTTTTCACAAAATGTACTGACATTAATACCATTGCTTAAAAGTTATTGCTAAATTTATATCTAATGTAATTTCCATATTATTTGGAAATTTACTTATTTCAAGTATTTAAATTAACACACAACTGTGAGCAGCTTCTCATTTTCATAGCTTTATTTTTATGATAATTGTGAGAAACAGCCCGTTTTATATACTTACATACATAAAATCGTAAAAGTAATGGAAATTTTGGTATCTTAAAGCAATCGTATTTTTATATATCTTGATTTCAATCTGAACGGTTCAGATTTATCATCAGAATTAGAATAAATACGTGTCTTTTAGATAAAAAATTAAATGCATATAAAAGATATATATTATGAATTTTTGTGATAAAATGAAAAATAGTTTCAGCATAATTTTTTTGAGTCCTCATCTTTTTGTTTTTTGTTTTTCTATAGTCGTGCCAGTGTATTTATGTATGCCATGGTCTATATATCCTGATCTGTAGTTTTTTAACTGGGATTGGCGGCAGTTAATTTACTTAAATTTTTTTGTTCTGAATGCTAAAAAATTGTTGAAAGCATGTGAATGTTTTTTCACCTTTTGGCTGGTGAATGTTATGTTTGGCGTTTATGTTATAACTTGTTTCAATTTCTAAATTACCTACTTACAACTCTTCATTATTTAACAGTTAAAAAACACATTGATCTATTGAGAGTTATTCCTTTTATTAAATAAGTTGTTCTGAGTACTTCAAAGATTTATTATCGGTGTAATGAAAATAGACATTAAAAATTAACTACATTTTAATACTTAAAATTATTGAAGAAAACAGTTCGTTTAACAATAATAAAAAGAATAAATGGAAACTATGACACAAAATGATTTATTATCAATAAAAATACAAAATGTAGTAATTAATTAAAAAATTTATAACTATTACAATTAAGTTACTATTATACATGTGAAATATCAGTGAAAAGAATTATCTAATTTCGTTTAATGTTTGAATTTTACTGTTTTGAATGACAAAGATTATTTCATACAACGTTGGCACGTACATTTATTTTAAATATAATAATGAATGACACACACTTGTTAGTAAAAGTCTTATAAAATAAAATTTCATTTGTATTTAAATGTGACGTTTGCATATGATGCGAAAGTCTATAAATAACAGTTTTGATTTTTAATTTTCTTATGGTTTTACAAATAAAAATACTTTCGTTTCATCTCGCTAATTTGCATATTTTAATTCTAATATTACGATAAAACATTAGTAAAATGTTAGATTATTTGTATGTATATATATATATATATATATATGTAGATGATATTGCAATAATTTATTAACTCGAAGCTTGTAAGGGCTGAATTTTGAAAGGTTTAAAATTAACTACC
Source organism: Ormia ochracea (assembly GCA_963402855.1). Taxonomy (NCBI): domain Eukaryota; kingdom Metazoa; phylum Arthropoda; class Insecta; order Diptera; family Tachinidae; genus Ormia; species Ormia ochracea. The sequence goes on from OY727105.1 coordinate 68,177,101, forward strand.
ATAAGATAAATGGAAAATCTACGAGGAAAACTTTTTCATATCCGGGTTCAGCTAATAAGGTATAGTTATTTACCGACGACCATTTTTGGGCATAGCTTTGATAACTAATTTAAGCTCATCCCTAAGCCATTCTTGCCAATTATCCTGCAAAAGAATAGTCACAATGTCAATTAATTTATTTTCAACTTTAAAACGTAAATATGTTTCGCCGAAAAGAAAGGTAACTGGAAACTTTTCAACATATTAATAAAATAACGTTATTAAAATTAAAACATTTTTCTTGTTATTGTTGATGAAAAATAAATTAAATTAATTTTTTAAGAAATTTTAAGCTTTAGTTAAATATTTTCTTTAAATCTCTTTAATTTAATCTCGTATTGCAATAATCAGATACATTTTGCAATAATTCACACGTAATTTTAAATCATTTTGTACGGCATCAGTTTTCATAACTAAACATGTAATATCGCGTGACAATAGTATTATGCAAATTAACTCTTACACCATTTAAATAAGTTTTTATATGATCCTTTTTATAATGGCGCCTTCGAAAATTATCTAATAATATTAATTATTAATTTCCATTTTACCTTTCTTTACAAAGATTTGATTGTTGCTTAATTTAGTGTTAGATTTAGACATTACCGCAGACCAATAAAGATATTACGTGTATTAAGCAATGCAACTGCTGCCACCAATAAATTTATTATATTCTAAAAAAGCATTTCAACAGGTGCTCGGGTGCCTTCTTTTAGTGCTTCAAAATCTATTTAATTTGAGCTCATTTTAAATATTAGTAGAACTACTTTAAAGTTGACTGATTGATGTACGTTTTGTGTTATGCAGGATAGTGTAAATTACATTGTAATGGATTATGTCAGCTTCCCTTGAAATCCAGTCTCAAGGAAACATACACTGAGTTTGTTAATTACAAATTCCACCTTCCTGAATAAGAGGTGTTCTAATGAATACTGATAATGGCTTTATAGTCAAGGTTTCTAGCGTAGTGTTTGTTTGCGTATGTCTGAACTGTGAGTGCTTATAAATTTGTTTGTGCTTCTTATTATTAAAAGGCTGTTGCTTGTAAAGCATTTAACACTTTTAGAATGTGATTTTGTAATTTGTTTTGTTATATGTATGTGTGTTAAGGGCTGGTTGTTTTAATCGTTGTGTAAATTATCTTGGTATTCATCATATTCATCTTCATTCTCATTTGGTTCTTCATCGTCCTCTTCTTGTTCATAATCGCTGGCGTTATTACTTTCAGGACCTGTTACATCGGGTAAGTAATCTTTATGGACCGGAGTTGATATAACCGGTTCCTAAATATTATAAAAATCATTAGAAAAGTCTACGGTTAGTAAGAATATGCTTAAAAGCGTTAAAATGATTTTCGAAGCGTGCATTAATTTTACCAAACCAAAGTAAAAATATATTTTATGGAAAAATTTGAAAATATTCCAATTTATTTATTTGTTTATTTTTTTTTTTTTTTTTTGGAGACATGCTAACCTTAGGAGGTCGCCAACCACAGCCTGGTAAGGGTAGGCCGTCCGAACCCAAGGGGCAAGGGGCATCTAAGCCCGGCACTCCCTGCTCTCCTTTATCACCACGATCACCTTTTCGACCTCTCTTTCCTAGTGGTCCAGCATCCCCTCTAGAACCCTTCTCACCTCTTGGACCTTCTTGGCCGGGTATACCATCAGTTCCCTTCATTATGTTATTCACGTTCATTTTAGTTCAAGACACACACACACATAAAGAGCATTTACATTGTTATGTTAGTATACGAGTACATAAAGTTTTGATTGTAGGTGGTTGGAGCAAAATAAATATATATGCGGGTGATTTAAGGTAGAAAGAGAAAACGGAAAGATAAGAGAAAGAGATGTAAAACCATTAACATGCAGAATTGTTTGTAATACTATATTTTAATTAATTATACATTTCGTATGCATTTTATATGTTTTGTGTTGTAAAGTAACTTACCGGCAAACCGGGATCTCCCCGTTCACCCTTTAGGCCGGTTTCTCCCTGGGCGCCCTACAATGTACATTGTATACATGAATGACAGGCACAAAATATATAATAAATCTATTTAGCAAGTATTTCATGGAGTTGCTATGACTTACCTTCATGCCATCCAAACCGGGTGGTCCCTAAACCAAGAAAATAAATGGAGAAAAAACAAAAAACTACATGAAAAACTCAATAAAACATATTCTTAATTGAAATAACATAAAAAATAATTCAATAAAAACTAAACAAGCGAAAAAAATTAGTATTATGAAATATTTAAAAATCAAAAAAGAATTAAAATCGTTAGTGCAACGTAAAAACATAATGATCTCAATCCATTAATAAGCATTTAATAATCTTTTTACATCATTCCTACCCAATTATTACTTCATTTTTTATATACGAGTATGTATGAAAAACGATTTTTTGTATTATTTTTGTCTTTCTGTAAAAAACTCATCACTTTATTGAATGCGCATACATAAAATTAACGTTTTTTGTTTTTCTTAAATTTGCTTCTTGTTAATACAATTTTTTAACTAAGGATGATAAACATACAATACATAATTATTATTAGGAAAAATAATAAAGGATATTTTTCTCAAGTGGATTTAATATTAAAAAGGAAGAAACATACATATTCACAATAATTTTTAATGGTTTTTTGTTAATCAATATCTGTTCTTTACCTTAAATTTAATACACATTTAAATTTTAATACTTTATTGTTATTTTTCAATACCACCTCTACGTAGCAATTCCATTCATAAATTACAAATTACATTCCATGAGAATTTTCTTTTTATGTAATATGTATATGTATGTATGTATGTATGTGTGCGTGTGCGTGTATGTACGAGTATGGATTATATGTTTCACGAAGCAAGTCTTCAAATAAAAAGTCATTCCTTTTTACCATCATGTTACTTGAATAGTACTGACTGACTACGTTTGCAATAATTAAAATGGAAATTAAAAATAAAATGTAATTATATTTAGTTATAAAACATAGAAATAAAGTTATTGTAGTTATATATTTTATACAGACATATGTATATTATATTTATATAGTGTGTAGGAAAGCAAAATTGTTTAAGTAAAAAAGTTGATAGTTTTTGCAAACATTGACAGTAATAAATACAATTTACATTTATCGTTATTGATTGCAGATATTGACAAATTACACTAGTCAGGTCTGAAAAATACGGATTTTAGCAATTAACATTCAACAGATTACATGTTAATACGATTTCGTGTTTATGTTGTTTTCTAAATGTCATTCAGAAAACATTTCACATTCCACATTTTTACCAGTTTCAAGCGATATGCGTTGTCGGTTCTAGACTTTATTGTTTTTTAAGAAGAAAGAGGTGAATTTATAGTTGTAACACTCCTAAATTGCCATTGAACTGAATGAACGCCAAGAGGCGTGGAAAAACCACTAGCAAATGCTGCCACTCGTTGTGTTTTAGGGCTAATTAAAATTCTGTTGCGAGAAGGAAAACTAATTTTTGTTGAATCAAAATTAATGCAAATATGACTCAATAAAGATATATTTCTTGCATAAAATTGTATGAGTTCGGCAGCAAAAAAAAAAAAAACATAATGAAATATACAGAAACTAAATCAAAATTTCCTTTTTACCATACACTCACAAAATTCTTTAACATGCGGTTTTTGTATAAAAATATTATCCACGCACTTGTTTTCTTGGTTTGTTTAATAAAATTTAAAATATTTCTAAATTTTAAATGTTATAGAAGAGGTTGTGAAATAAATAAATCTTTCAAATTAAACATTTCTAAGTCCCTTCCCTACTAGTGCAATTCCATTGTTTTCTGCAATTTAAAGTTAATCATTCTTATCAGCACGAACACGTTTTATAATTTATTCTAAATTAGTTTTATTGTTAAATGAATAAGTACAGAATATGCATGTTAGTTGAAATTGTATTTTCTAATTTCGCAAAATTTTTAAAAGCATAATGTTGGTATGGGTAGTTCAAGTGTAAGGAGAATGTTTAAGATTAATATATATTAAGTGTATTATATTTATTAATTTGAAAACAGTTTAAGTCAATTTAGTAAAGTGATAGTTTTTCTTTAAATTAAAATGATAAAATGTTGTATAAATTCAATAACTAGTATATACAAAATGAAATTGACATGCTGTTCAAAATTTTAGTTAAGGTTAAATGTGGCTTTAATATAACTTTTTTTTTGCAAGTGTACAATATTAATAATTATTTAATTAAAAAATTGACATTGAATATAAGAATTTATTTATTGGCATTTTTTTTATTCAAGTTTATAATAAAGAATTTAGATTTTCTTTAACTAAAGCAAGGCTTAGAATATATAATCATATGTTTTAAGGACTTCAAGATAGAGAGAAAATTAGAAGGGCATTTTGTTTAGATTTTAATTTGTTACAAATTTACAATTGCAATAATATACTCGATATTATTATTTGACGATAATTTTATTTATTTTTCTTTTTACCAATGTTGTTTTAATGCATTTTCATTTAATGCATCGCAGTACACATGCATGCATATACATATGTACATGTGCAGATATATACATAGATTAATTAATTATTATTTTTAAATATATGTATATTTTATTTTTATTTGTTTCATTATGTCTAGTATATATATTTCACTGTTTTAAATAATATTTTCATTATAAGTTTTTATTGTGAAACCCATATTTTTGGTTTATTTGTATTTTGTTGCACACACTCTCTGATTAATCAGTTTCTGATGTTATAGTTGTTTATGTACTTTAAAATTGTTTACGAGTATCTTGCTTTATATGACTTCTCAAAATTTATTTGTTTTTATGATTTGAATACTATATTACACCTATCTAAATAATGATATATATATGTATATATTCATATACACATATGTATATATATATCTGTTTATTTTATCAGCGTTGCTAATATATTTTATTTAAAATTAAATATCCTTAAAACATTTAATTTATTTATTTCAATTTTTCACCACTGATATTTATTTATATCTTATTGTACATTATTAACTTTTTGGTTGAAATTGTTTATTTTATATATTTATTTCGAAGCTTTGGCATTTTTCCTTATCGCATTGTTTTAAGTCAAAGCCCTGGACGGTACCTAAATATTGTATTCTTCTTCTCTTATTTTATTAAGTTATTTTGAAATTAAGTAATTTTAAATAAAACGCTTTCACTTGCCAAGCGATCTTAAAGTATATTCACACTACATAATTTTATCAATTGGCAAGACATTTTGCTGTTGGCTTAAACCTGAAGCCAACAGCAAATCTTTACAGGATGTAAACAGCTGTTTAACTGAAATCATTGCAAATACAAATTTTTCTTAAGGGAAATTTGATACCAAAAAAACGTCGCATCCATCTTTGGATATGTTTTACAATTTATAATTCGTTTGATATTATTTAAGGAATACTTTTTCCTGCGTATTCTCTTTATGGTGATAATGAGAATATGAAAAAAATTTAATACTGTGCCGCAAACTGTAATATGTGCAAAATATATTTTCTAAACTAAATCGATTATTTTGAGTGGAACACAATTTTACTATCATACGACAATCATTATAGTTATTGCAAATTTAAAAATATTTATTCATACAAGGACAAGGACTTGAACAGAAGTGGTGCTGGGGTTGTATCATAATTTTAAACTAATTATTGGTATTTAACGAAAATTAAACGACTTAACAATCCAGAGATTCATTTTAAATTTGCAAATGTTGTAAGTTGGTACCAATTGAATTTGATATCGCATTTTATTTCTGATAAATATCAGGACAACGTAAAGAAGTCCTGATAATGTACTCATATAAAGTTGGAAAAGATTTATTAATAATTCTACTAGGTTTTCTTAATTAAATTCGCCTTAGTTAGAAATATGCTTTGAATAAATAATTTCATTTTTTCAAGTAATGAAATATTTATTAATAATTATTAAGTGCAGATAAAGGTTCCCTCAAAACCTTATGTGCAATTTTTACAGCAATGAGATTAAACGATTTCTTTCCATGTAATGGAAAGCACGTATTAAAACAGCTCCGCAAATCCAATTTTAAGGACAGTGAAATTTCGTCCATATTGAAAACCATGATTCGGTGAATTTTTCTTTTGCATCAATCTTTGCCATTTCGTAGCAGAGCGAATCAAAGCTTCTATTGATATTTTAGAATTAGTGAAAACTTAAAACTGTAAGCGTGTGTCCAAATTGTTTTCGTGAAGAACTTTTTCCCCTGTAGCAGGCTCGCTCTTTACAATCTTAACTCGTTGCTTTTGAGAAATTAGATAGAAAAATGTGTTTTCCTGCATTTGGATCCACTGCATTAAAAGTTTTCCTCTTCCTCATATATGGTACCGGTTTTTGTTTGTTTATAGTGAAGAAAATAAAATTCAATAAGAAAATTCCCAAGTGGTATAAAGAATTGTTTATGTTTGTGGTTTGTAAATAGAAAATTGTTTTGTCATATAAAATATAACAAATGCATTCTAATGGCATTTGCGAAATACGTTTGTATTTTGTTGTGGTTTTATGTACACATTAATGAAGAATTGTAAAATTCTAAGAAAAAATTTTCAATAGAACTAAATAAGAGTTTAATGCTTATTACGTACATATTTAAATTACATCTTTAACTATTTTAGGTTTGAGGTTTGTAAAGGAAAAGGTAAATATTTGATTTAAAATCCTTTTTTTTTTTTTTTTTTTTTTTTTGGTTTCTTTTAATTAATTGATATGATTGGGTTTGAACTTCAAATTTTGTTAATTTTTTTTTAATAATTAAATATTGTGAGTAGGGAGGAAATAACGTACATCCAAAGCTGGTTTTCGTAAATATTTTTTCTTTATAATTACATATTTAATTATAAATGTGTCTGGGTTTACATGATGAAATTATTGCATGTAATTTTTCTAGACGTCTTTTCAAGTTTCTTCGTATTTTAAAGCAATAAGACTGTCAAAACATAAATATAAAAAAGGAATTTTGTACAAATAAAATTAAAATTGAATAAATTTTATTTATTAATTTTTTTTTTTTTTATTTATTTAATTCAAAATAATTATATTTTGCATTTATGAAAATAATACCCTGCATAAAGCCAGTGAAAATAAAAACAATCTCTTCAAAGTGGCAGTCATGCCATTTTTCTAACTCGTTTGCTTTTCCTAATCTCTTGTAAAAAAAATCATCAAAAATTGCATAATGTAAACCCACTCTGTGTTTAATTTAATTTAATTTATATCATATTTTCAAAATTATACATGTAACAAGTTTCAGTTTCTTTATGTGGTTTATTTAATGAATCATATAGATGTTTTTAAGGATGATTTTATATATAAAATTATTTTTTTCTATGCATTAATTTTATATATTTATTTTCATGACGAAGTTTATAGTGGAATTTTGATTTGTGTTGTTGCGAATTATTTTTTTTTTATATACGTTTTTGTTTATTCAATTTACTCAGTTAATTATTTAACACTTTATATCTGAAAGCATTTCAATTCGTTTGCAGCAATTCTTGCTTGCCGAATGTATTATAAATAATTCGTGTGTTTGTTTGGTTTTTAAAGGGTTAATTGTTTCTTTTGTTTCTTTTTCAATTAACTATTAATTTGAGTTTTTATTTGGATTAGTAGTTGTCCCACACCTGTTAGAAGAAAGAGAAGAAAAAAAACAACAAAAATAATTTGCAGTATTAGTCACAACTAATTAGTTTTAGCTTAAGTGATGTTAGATACACAAATTTTGAAAAAAAGTATATTATGGATTAATTTTGCCAAAGCCAAGATCAAGTGCTTTATCGTAAATTAACTTTGTAATAAAAATAACTTACCGGTATGCCAGCTTTACCAGAAGGACCTTGAGGTCCAGAATCTCCGCGCATGCCCATTGGACCCTAATAAGAGGATGTAAACAAAACCATTTAATTCTAGAAATTACAAAATTTTTCACTGTATAACATTTTAAGAATGGTTTTAATTAACTATGGTAGTATTCCAATGGAATTGTTGGAAAATGTGTTATAACTCACCGGCAAGCCCATTGGCCCTTGATCTCCTTTTTGTCCCTTCTCGCCTGGATCTCCTTTACGTCCATCTAGTCCTCTTTCACCGGTTTGACCGGGATGACCTGGCGGACCCATTGGACCAGGTGGTCCTGGCGGTCCATATATCTGTAATTAACAAAAATATAAAATTAAAAAAATTTGCTCCCTTTAATTTTAAATTATTTTGCTTACGTATTCAATGGTGGGCATATGTGGTGCATCTGACATACCATCCTGATCTTGACGTCTACGCATTTTTCTATACTTCTAGTGAAAGGACTAATCAAAACTCTTTCTTTGTGTAAATTTAATATTAACTTTAATACTCACTGAATCTCCACGGTCACCCTTGTCACCCTTTACACCTGGATAACCTGGAGGTCCGGGTAAGCCAGGTGGACCCATTAGACCTGGTGGTCCTATATCACCTCTATCACCCTTCTCACCGGGTGGCCCCTGATAGCCTGGCAGACCAGGTGGCCCTTCTATGCCCGGTTCACCTGGTAGGCCGTCTAAGCCACGGGGACCTAGGGATCCCGGCTCACCGGGTTCACCAGGCTCACCCTTCATACCGTCTTTGCCCTCCCGACCATCTTTGCCTGGTATTCCTGGCGGTCCTGGAGGTCCTCTTAATAATGTTACGGGAGGATCATCATAGTCTTCATCTTTAGCACTACCTGGTCCAAATATCTACATTTTTTAAGTACAATATTTATGAAAATAAATTTTTGCTTAGTTTTAATAAAATAATGCGCTTAGCTTCTCCATCCTCTGTAAATATTGTTTTTATTATAGTTTTTAACTAGCGAGGCCAACTGTAATAAATGAAGCTCGTTTAATATTTTCCTTTAATTCATTGACGTCTTAACAGAAATGCTACAATTTCATTATAAATTGGCAGATCTTAAAACGCTAAAATTGCTCGACACCTTTCAAGAAGTGAACACAATTATTTATTTTAAAAACTTTATAAAAATGTCTGGTAAATTATAGTTTTGCCTTTCTGACTAATAAACAACCTGTTACAAATTCCTTTTTTTTGCAATTACAAAAAAAAATATTTTAAAACTATTAAATTAAAATGCAAAAACATTAGAGCATTAATTTTTTTTCGAATGTTGATATTTTTTTTAGCATTTTTTGTATATCTTTTTTATACACTTCGCTTAAAACAAGTTGGCATCACTGTTTTCAACATTGAAATAAATACTTTTCTTATTAAAACATATAGACATATATTGCTGTGAGTGGTGCTTTTGCATTTGTGTTGGTGCGAGTGATTCCTCTCGCTACAGACTTTATTTTGTATTCCTCAATCCTTTGCTGGCATTGTGAGTTGGTGTTTTAAACATACAACATACAAGTCCTTTCATCCTTATGTCACATTAATGTGTGAATGCAGCCATTTGTTTGAGTGTACTATTACAAATTACAACTAGCCTCAAAGAAAAAAAAAATTAAAAGAAAACTTTACACTCACTCACTCGTGCAAACACCTTTACCACAGATTCTCAGTTTTTCTTTTCTTATTTATATAAAATAACTATTGTCTGGATATTGTGTAGTTTAAGTGTTGGTAATTGTGGTTTGCTTTTTTTTTTGCTTCCATACTCCTTATATTTAACAAGTAAATATTTGGGTTTTAGTGAAGGTATGCAGTTTCATAACGTGCGAGTATTTTCGAGGCGCACTGTTTTCTACAATGGCGATTTCAAAGCTGAGGGATTATATTTATACAAAATAGCAATTTGAAAAAATTAAATTGCCTTTTTTTTTGTAAACTGGTTATGGGGTTATAAGTTCATACAGTTGAACATGGATTTTTCTAATCCGAAGGGGCTAGACCCGGTACAGAAAATATGGTTAGAGAAAGTTTTGTTAAAATGTTTTTTAAAGACTTTCAAAATTACATTTATTTTTTAAACATATTCCAAAATAGTTTCACTATTTGTTTTCCGTCAACAATTTGATAAGTGCGATCTTATATTCACAAATCGAAAAAATTTGGCCTGTAATTGCTATTTTTTTCGATTTATAGTGTTTTGGATAAGGAAAAGCTTTATACAATACAATAGAGTATGCAATACTCTAGCGGAATGTATGCGACTGTACGTAGAAGTAAACCGAAGCAATATGTTACATTTGTTGATCGCTACAGTCAATGTGACAGATTATTGATAATTATTATTTTGTACGCGAGATTGCAAGGCATATGGATCTGTTCTGTAAACCGAATTTGAAAAAATTTCTCGGTTTTAAGAGAAATTCATATTTTTGGTGATCTCTGAACAGAATTCACATGCTCGTATGTACATACAATAAGAGTTGTATGTGAGAGTAAATCGAATTCGCTTTTCTGAAATGTCTTTATAATTTTTGATTTAAAAAAATCCCTTTTGGGCTAAAGTTTTAGAATTATCATTACAAAAATCGATTTTAAATAATGAGTGGTGTACATTATTTTTTTATATATTCATTGGAATTTCTTTCAAATTCTTTTTTCAAACTTAATTTCGAATGATGCCAAATCTATTTTGAAAACTGTTTATAGAACAGATGAGAATACAATTTCACACCCAGAGCAAATAAGTAGAACTGATCAGTTTGAGAATTTTATTATTATATTTGGTTATGGCAAGAATTTACCCACCAAAAAAAATACTACACTAAAAAAACACCTCGTATCTGACGTTGATGTGCTTGACTATGCACTTCTTTTTGGCAATTAATAAGAGTTATCAGGGTTGTAAGTCAACACTTTTTGACTATAAATATGGTAGTTAATTACAATTTGTTGAAATATTGCTACCTGCGTAAATAAATTTTTTTATTGAAGTAATTTTTTGCTTAAACCATCAGCTAATATATTATATACTCACGTTCAAAAGTCACGTACGACTAAAATTTGATTAAATCCCCTATTAGACAAAAAAAAAAATTATTAATGATATTTTTTAAGAATTTTTTTTTTTTATGTATCGTAGTTTATGTAAATGTATTCGAACGCGGTAGCGAAAAATTAAAAATTAAAACTTTTTGAAAAAAATGTACGTTTTCACTTCCCTCCTCTTTCCTCCAGTAAACAACCGATTCTATCATCTAGTTCATTTTAAATACAGAGGTATTTTATATATCACTTTCTTAATTATTTTAATTACAATTAAAATAACTATAAACCTGTAAACTTAACTTTTTATTTAAGGGTTAAGACTTGCTAAATTCCTGTAAGTTAATTTTAATGTTCTTAAAAAAAGAAAATTTTGAAATTAATTTTTGTAAAATATCAGTTTGCTTCTTTGGACCTTTTAAACGTAAAAATGTGTAGTGAGAAATACTTGATTGGCAACGCCGCTATATGTTTACAGCTGTTGTTCTTTTGCACATTTATTTTAGTTTCCTCCTTATATTTGCATTTGAGTTGAAAAAATATCAATTAATGCAAAAATTTGTATAAATTTGACCTGAGTATTATAATGACTTGATTATTGAATCTCCCTTTAATTTTGATTTCAGCTAAGCTTATTATTTATGTTTAACATAAGTTTGCTGTAAGATGTGTTTGGGTAAATCTTTGTCCTAATCCCATTAAACTTAAAATAAAACTATATATGTCCAAATAAGGAGGCGTATCAAAGCTCAAAGGAAAACGCAAAGCGAAAAAAATTAATATTTTAATTGAATGCAATAACTATCGCTTAAAAGAAAAACTAGTAACAGTTGTAATTGGTTACTAAAATATTACAGATTTCCTTCAAGCTTGCAAATGACGGCGGTAACTTCTTTAATAAAAAGAAATTTAAGGTGGACAATATAATATTACTGTGGTCATCAGCTTTCATGTCTTAATGTTTACCGCTTGTAAGGAGATTAACAGAATGTAGAAATATCAATAGCAAATTATGTTTGAAATTAGAGTACGAGAGTTTGAACATTATTCCTAATAAAATGTAAAATATACACATCGGTGTTTAAAGCTACACTCAGAGACTGAACGCAAGTCGGAATCCTTAACTAAAAAAAAATATCTTTTAACAATTTTGATATGCTTAAATATACGACAAACTTGCGTATTGAACTCCTAACACAGTTTTACAAAACTTTTGTGTACTGGCTCAATATTTTACGAGTATCAATTTGATGGTGCGTGGGGACTCCCCTATTTGAAGAGAAACCGTTTCTCATCCTAATTGTATTGCTTTAAAGGTTTACCAGGATTGCGAAATAATTACTATATTATATTGTTCAATAAGCAAATATTTTCTTTTAAGTTCTTTAAGCTTTTGTTATTGTTCTATAATAAAATTCTGCTTGATATTCAAATTACTGAAACTGTTAAAACACTCTTATTGTGGCAAATAAAACTATAATAATTAATTCATTACATATAAATTATTGTTTGGTTTGCTCTGCCGTACTGCATGGCATTTCAATTAATTCCAATTAGAGTACCATTAAACAATTGCATTTAAGTAGTTCCGTTAAAAAAGGGCACATGCCATTTACTTAAAAGACAATATAAAAGCGTTCAAATATTTCAGGCGCCAGTTTAATAAAGAAAAAATAACTTGACCTGAGTACTCTACATTCAATATTTGCTTTTATCTAAGTAGGTTGCCGTTCAAGTCGGCATTATAGCAGACGATAAAATATAAAAAATATGACAGTTGCAAAACAGTTGTTATAATGAATGCGCTAAAAATTCCAAAAAAAAAAAACTGCTTAAATAAATTCAGTACTGTGAAAACTTTACCTTACAAAACCCTTTAGATAAACATTGTGTATACTAATCCATAGATTTTCAGTTATTATCCCCTCATACCATGAGAATCAGACTGAAAGCAGACGGCAACTGCATACAACAAAACTTTGAACTTTTCAACAATGTCTTCTTCATGTCTTTAAAAACTTTTTTGGACACTTTCATGCTGTTAGATTTTAACAAAGTGAAAAATGTATAAAATTGCTAAAATAAGAAGAACATATTGTATGAATTTTAAATGTCAAGATATTGCTTTAAACAAATAACAGAAAAAGTGTTTGGTATTAAATGAAAGGAGCAGGATTAACCAATAAACACATTTCATTTAACATATTCAATTTTCATAAAGTTATAAAGCATACAAGGACTTAGAAAGTGTTAGATTGGAAGACATTTGAATGATCACTTGAAAGAAATTTATAAAATTTACGTGATTGGCATAAATTTATAAAAATCATACGCCACGCCTACTTCTCTGCCTTCAAATTACTTTGGAATTGTTATTGCCGATTTGTTTGCTGGGCTTGCACTGTCAGCTAGTTATATATTCGGTTGTATTGTATTAGTGTTAAAGTGGTAGTTTGAAGAGCATTAAACAAAGTTTTCAAAAAACTTTTTGAATAACCATCAACTACTGAACTGCCGGCACACACTTACACACCGCCATCCCATTCATCTACTTTGAACTTATAAATTTTTTCTGTGCCAAATTTAAAATACTTAAGAAAATGACTAAGAAAAATTATAGCAAAAGGACTCTTACTCTCATTTGATTCTGAATAATAAGAGTTTTCCTTTAACAAAAACGAAAAATAATTTTTTATCTTTGCTGTTTGCCAGCTTTTTTCTTGCCGCTCATCATCTTAAATAAGCCAAGCGAATTTCTTTTTAAAATTATTAAAATTAAAACACAAAAGAGAATATGCCATACATTATCAACAACAACAATAAACAATACTGTTGTTGCCACTCTATGCTGGTTGCAGCAGCATCAAAATTTAAATTTCAGTAGAAATCTACTGAAAAAAAAATTATCAGCATGTATGTATAACACATATAGAATATGTTTGTTGAGCAACTACAAAAACATGTATACGCACACACATGCATACATTTCTACATATGTATGCTACTTCATACCACAAGGACACAATAAGATATTAAAACAAAAATATTAAAAAAAAAAAATAAATAAATAAATGAAACATAAGCAATTTCCTGTGGCATGAAAAATAAAAAATAAACCAAACAAAAGTTAACTTAAAAGTTGCGATGACGTGCTTTCATATCTGCATACAAGTTCATAAGCATGGTCGCTTACATGACAAACTGGCACAACGCTCTTTTAAAGACACGGGGCAGGCCCTGTCCTCATTGCGGTATATGGAACCAATTCAAAGCTTATTTGTCCCAATTACGAATTTTTTGTATCGCTTCGCTGTTCATCTGTATTTCCGTTAAAAAATAGAATATTAAAAAAAAAATCTTTAGTAAAATAAATGACATGTACGAAAATCTAAAAAGTTTTGAAATAGAAAGGAAAAAAATAAGTTGTCTTGCTGAGATTCGAGCTCCTACACTTCAGATTTTAAAAAAATAAATGCTGTACAAATCTATGCTTTTAAGTACCCAACAATATTATTTTTACAAAGGACTTTGCTCCAACGTCTATATCAAAAGAACTCTTCGAAAATGGATTGATATGTTCTGTCTTGCTACTAAGCGTGCTGATTTAAAATGCTTGAGATCTCGTACAAGCCAAACGATTGTGCTCGATCGTATATGTCTACCGCTAATGGTGACTAGTATTGGTATTATCACATGTCTTACGAAAATTGTTTAATGCTTTTTGACCCGCAATCTTTAGTGACTGAAATTGACTTCCAAGAAGCTTTTTAACTAGTGGTAGATGAGAAAACTCATACACTGCAGTAGGATATTTCTATATAATTCTCGTATATGATTTCTGTACAGGTATATTTCAGCTGGTAAATGTTTATGATTTTTAATGAAAACGCATTCGCCACATCTCTTGTTTTTAAGCAGTCTCAAAAACCCTGTCTCTAGTGTGTATAGAAAATCATATATAAGGAATATATTTTGAATGAATTTTCTTATAAAGCATATTAAATAAATGAAGTATGCTAAAAATATACAACAAAATATTAAGAAATTACATGCGAAAAAATCGTGAACTTTGCGCTTGAATTAAAAGTTTATAAAAGCTCTAAGTCATCTGCCTGTGTTCTCTTCCCATTTCATTCGTTCTCTTCCCACTTTTGCCACAACAAATTTAAGTTTTAAAATTACATTTAACATTATTGAAGTATTATTTTAAAGTCGTGGTTAAATCAACTAACCGTGTAAGCGACGATATGTATTTGAATGTTGGTTTATGTTACAACAAATACATTAACATTTTTGGCAATACATACATATATATTTTTATTTAAGTTTTAGTAGTTTAGTATGCGCAAATGTGGAAAATATCTCTTGCAATATAAACATCCTTTCACGAAAATGCCAATATAACAATCCTTTAACACATACACAAACACTTGCATACAGACTTTGTATCTAGAAGAATTCTCCAATTGCTACTTGTTTAAAAGCCATTAGTTGAAACCCAACACGGGTGTGTGCGCGTTTGCATCTGCTTCCAGTGCGTATGTGGTATTTAGTTAAAATGCATATTTGACATGGTTCGCTAAAGAAAAAATTTTCTAAGAAAATAACGAAATATGAAACAGTAGAAAGAAAGTAAGCAGCGAGATGTAAAACATTAATGTGTAGAAGGATACATATGCTTGATACAACAAAATATAAATTATAGAATAACCAGCATAAAAATAAAAATACTTTTTGCTTTCACATGTAGGTATTTTACAGAAACTTAAGTGCGAGGGTTGATAAAATATTTAACACAATGTTATCATTCATTATTTAAGAAATTTTAATAGAGTTTTATTTTATTTTCATAGGAAAATAGACAACTCACTTTTATAAGAAAGTAATTTGGAGGGCAGTTTGTTTTTACATTTTAAACCACATTTTATATATACCACTATATCTGATCGGTATAATTGAACATGTGTAAGTTGAATACTTGGGAAAATTCTAGTGATGAGAAATGAATAATCATGACTAATCCCGTATATTTCTTTAAATAATAATTAATACAAATTATATATGTACTTTCAACGCTTAAATTTACAGAACAAAACGTTTTTTATTTATATGAAAATCCTTTTAAGCACAAAGTTATAAGAAAATCCTTTTCTTGTATGTGTAATAGAACTTTTTTAAAACCTTGAAATTAATTAGTAAAGGATATTAGCTAGTTTAGATTTTTAACGGACATCTACCAAAATAAAAATTTTTTTTTTACTTTTCGTTACCATTATGTAAAAAAGTCAAAGGACAATAATGTTTTTATAAAAAAAAATAAATCTTTCATAAAAAATTTTTCTATAGAGGAAATGTAATTACTTGAAATTCAGTACATAATATTCTTCCCCATTGCGTAGACTCTAATTAATTGAGAGATATTTTAGGTAGAAGTATTCTTTTACGAGGGGTTACAGTTTACTACCAGTAAATTAATTCAATTTAAAGTTTTTGCAGATTTTTATAAAAGTCTAAAAGGTCATAAATTTTACAAAATTCAATCAAAGTTGTGTTTGTTGAAGGATCTCAAGTATTGCTAAAGTCCTTTTCATTTAGAAAATTGTTCTAAGCCTTCTTTGGAAATCATTTCTTCATTATAAAATTTTTGAATATTTAAAAAAATTATTTGTATATTTTTGGAATTTTATCTAAACTATTTTGTTTTTTCTTTGTACCCTATAATTCGCTGAAAAATTCCAGACAAAGTGGGTTTTATGGCAGGAGAGCTTTTAAAGGCATACTATCTATCAAACTAAAATTCAAAATAAAGAGATTTTCAAAAAAAAAAAAAATAATAATAATTGGATTTCGCTTTTAGTTCAAAGTTTCTTCTAAAAAAATTTTTATAATACATAATAATATATAATATCTGTAATATATAATATTTTATAACTTTTGACAAATAAATAAAATGTGTGTGGAAAATATCGGTTTTTCTATGGCTTATTGTATTACAGATAAACTCTAATTTTTGGTGACTCCAAAAAAAGGATATTTAATGATCCTGCAATGCAAATGCATTATGGTGATTTGATCTCCCTAAGGAAAATAAAATTAACTGTTTCAGTGATCCCTTTAGACGAGTTAGTTTCAATACGATTCAAAATTGTTAATATTTTATTTTGTTTACGCTGCTTGAGAAGGCTGGTTTGGATTTTTCCAGTCCAATGACATGCAATGAAAGGAAACGTTTGTTTGTAGCAACCATAGCAACACTGAAAACTTTTAAACAACATAAATCTGTTAAATTGTTTATATCATCGGATTATATCAAAAAGTCAAATGTATTTGTAATGCGTTGCAACGAGAATGAAAAAAGACTTCAGCAACAATAAATAGTAACTTCTTAATAAAATAATAGAACAACTATCGTAAATATGTGCTAATTCATGCTAATTGATTAAGCAAATTTTTTTTTTTGCCACAATTGCGGATCATACAGATAACAAAAGTTGCTCTTAAAAAATTATTATTTTTCTCCTCGACTTTGGCATTATTTCATAGAACATAAAAAAAAATCCGCCGGACTATCTTCTTATTTTTCATTCGTTTACGTAAAACGCAGCTTTATTTGTTTGTTGTTGTACTAGTAGATTTTATTGTTTCTTTTCTCTCTTCAATTTAGCCAGAGTGTGCAAAAGGGAATTCTTTTTTATTATCCTTACAAAATCCTTTTTGTTCCGCCCATTTTATAAAACTGAATAAAAATGTTTATTTTAATTTCACTTATTTTGTAGCAAAACATTTCATTGTTTAATGGCTTATTTGTCGGCAAAATTTTCATAATTTAAATAATTCTTCTCCGAGGGTTGTAATTTTGGTGTTTAGGAAATTGCTTAGATTGCGGTTAATACGAATAACGCATCCTTTAGATTTAATTATCTTTAGTATACCACAAATTTATTTCCCTTCTGATGGTTTCTTTAAGTAATTAAGATTAGAGAAGAAACATATACATTTTTAAATACTTTTGCCAAATTGTGGTTTGCTTACAATAAACATAAAAGCAAACAATATTTCTTTCCAATTTAGCACCGTTTATACTCGTATGTGTGGCAAGATAAATGTCCTGATAACATTAACAACTGCTTGTTTACGTCTCATTTTTGTCTTAAAAGATTAAAGATTAGAAAGAACAATAAAAATACAAGTAATAAAATATATAAAATTCAATTTGAAAGATATGAGTGCAATAAACCGGCAGCAAAAAATTAAACGTAAAATCCCTGTACTTTATCCGATCAATGAATTCTTTCAACATTGAAGTACATTTTGTCATCTTGTTGAATTATGACTAATAAAAGGAACCATTTTAAATAATCTTTAGACATGTACTTACATTTTCTTGTAATCATTAAATAAATATATTGCTTTTTTCCTGCAGCAATATAATTTACATATTTTCTCTTAATTAAAAGTTTTTTTTTAGCAATAAAATATATTGCGACATCTCGTCTATTAACGCTCTGAGATGTGCATGAAATAATTTAAAACTTTTGTTTATATTTGCTGCGCCTCACATTTCCCTTAAACGTAAGAAATTTTTTATTGTCTGTCACAAGAGGGCCACAAAGAAAAAAGATAAATGCTATGACATAAAAAAAAAGTTAGAAAACAGTTTCAAAACGTTAAACATTTTGAACTAATAAACATTTTTATAGAAATGACTTTTGAGACTAATAGATGATCGGCTGACATACATCATATGCTTCCGTATAATTTTGAAAGTAATTATTTTATAGTTTGTACTCCGCATGTAAAATTTGCTATAATACGGCACACAATTGAAATGTTGAAGGTACTAATACTTTTTAACTAAAACTGTCCGAATTTTTTTTTTTTTTGCTTCTTTGCACTTCTTTGTAAACAAAATTAGATAAATATATCTCTACAAGGAAGAGCGTAGTACATTATTGTTAGCATAATTCTTCTGTCTGATTTATAAATTGCTTGTGATTTTACGAAAAGGATTTCCAGAGGATTTCAATAAAACGGAATTATGTTACACTATAATTTAAAAAAATCGCCAAATTAAAAAGAAACATTTTAAAAAGGGTAAAACACAATGTTATTAATAAAAGGAGAAAAATCAGTATTAACTTTTATTAATTATATAGAAAAAATATTATAAAAATAAATTGAATAGTTTAATATATATTTTTTTGATAACTTAACTAAACATGTTTTCCATATTTTCTAAAGTGTAAGAATAGACCACAATTCATTCATTATTTTCAAAATATGTTTATTTATCAAATAATTTGTTAACTCCTATATTTATTTCAAAGTTGTGAAATTTGTCTATGCAGAAATTTCTTTAGTCTCCCATATTAATTATATTTTACACTGTCAGAACTCAGTTGGAAGTCTGGCAACTTTCAAAAAAATATTATTAAATTCCTTATAAAATTTAAGAGTAGCAAGACTTTGCCTTTTACTCACCCCCCACTTTTAAGTTAAATTTAAGACGTAATAATGAAAAATTATTTAACAGCTGGCTATAATCCTTCCTCTAACTAATGGCATGTGAAAACAATGATCCTTAAAACAATAATGGAAAATTACGGCAACCGAAATATCCTTTGAATTTGTTATTGAAATTTTATTTGCTATGAAATGCTGCACTTTAACCCTGCCTACCATATTCAATTCCTTCCATATTCCTTCATATTGGCTTATCTACACTTAAACTATTTCATTACAAGCTGGAATAAATAAAAGTATCTCTTTATGTCTCTTTCTGGCTACTTGAAGTTTGATTAGGAAATTTATTTCTGTAGTATAATGGAATGTTATGTAAATGAATTTCTTCGATATTTATAAAGCCAAAAAGGTTATTTCTTTAATTTTATCACATATTAAAAATAAATGGATAATTTTTTTTATCGTTGAAGAGTTACAAATGGCTTACAAAACCAATATTGTTAATATTGTCAATAAATAAAACTTTTTTTTTTGAAAGTTATCAAGAAAAGCAAAAGAAAAACTAATAATACGCCAAATAAAGTAAAAAAAGAAAATAGTTCTTATTTTAAGTATGGATATCGCTAAGCGAACTGATAAAAAAAATATGGTACAGAGTATTAGATAAATTTGTTCAAAGACGAAATAAGATAATTAATATTGATTTAATTAATTTGGTTGATGGTTTTTTTAACTTCCATTTTTGCAAATTTTTTTTATAAATTAAACCTAATATATATAATACATATAATTTCATTAAAATCGGCTGAAATAAAAATTTTGAATTTTGTTGGTAAAAAAATACGATTCCGCGTTCGCTGTGCGACAATTTCGTGGACTGAAGTAACCTCACTTTGAGAATCAAACATTTCTTCAAAGTCTGCTGTTCTGACTTGTGGTCAACTGGTACTTTTGGCTCAAAAGCATTATCAAATTTTGAAATGAAAGCAGCTAATTGTTTAAAAGATTTAGTACAGAAACCTTTAAAACATACTCGTGCAAGAGTGAATTTTTCATTATTCTTTACAATTTAAACATAAAATTTGCTTTCTAAGGAAACATGATGCAAATTATGTTTCGCCAAATGTTAATAGTGTTTCTCCATTTATATTTCAAGGACATCAGTTGTAACTTGCTTCACATTTAATTGTATATCCTTGGAAAAAATGCTTTAAAATTTTAACTTCAATCTTCGGAGAATTGTTAACATCTTTGCTCTCAATCATTTTAAATTTAAAGTCTTGAAAGTACATTCAAAGTTTCGAAATAACAAACGTGCTCATGCCTGACTGACAGTATGAATAAATTCTACTTTTGTTGTTAATTTGCTTTAGTGAGATTGTAATACACACATGAAACATTAAATGTGAATTACGTGAAATGAAATTTTGTGTGCAAAATTTGCAAACTTATTGAAAAATTCGTAAAGATGACTTACATGAAGAGCAAATGTATGCAAGTGCGTAATGATAAATAAATTGTTTGAGCTTAAATGGAAGATCATACCCAGTTGGCCAAGAGCTTCTATTTCTATATTACACTTGCTCGTACAAGTGCCGAACTAAGTTTCTCCGAACCATAGAAAATCCGTTGCTCATGTTGCAGCCTAAACAATATTTGCTGATTTTATATTAAAAATATGCCTATTTCTATATCGAAAGCTCCCTCATGTAGTCTTAAGAAGTATTACAAGCAAACTGGTAAAGTGTTAAACTATAGACTCAGGCAGAACTTATAACGTAAATCATAAAGTCACAGATTGAATCTAATCTAATCTTCTAATACTGTAGCGATTCAAAATTGAAAGCTTTTGGATAATTAAAAGAGTCATATTTAGACTAACCGATTTACATTTAGGCGGTGAGTCTTAATTCGCTATTAGATCAGATCGTTAATCAAATTATTTACTTTGAAGATAATCAGATCGGTAATATAATATTTACTTTATAATTTTTACTCTGTCGGTTTTAATAAAATTTTCTTTAGTTTTTCTTAACTGAGTCAAATTTGAATGGGCTTATTATGTTTGGAATGTCTAAGTGATGAGGACATACTCACTGTGAGACTATATGAAAAGTCTCATCCACACGCCTTCTGTGCCAGTAATTCACTTGCAAAGTATAGTAATCAATAAAAGTGGGCGCCAAAACCCGTTTGAAATACTACTTTGCCTACGAGTATCTAATCATTTTATTATCTATTTAATTTCTCTATTACTTCTCTATGGCTTTCACTTGCTCCCATTTCCAGCAGAATTAATAAATATAAATATATTTAGAGGCCATCCCTGCTCTTGGAAAAAAATTTTTCTTCAATAGTTTAGTGTAAAAAATATTACAATTTTGTCGAAGATTTATTTTGATAAATTCCATGCTTTACTGAATACTCAATTATATTTGAATCTCAGATCTTTTACACACATGTACCTTCTTATATTTGCATGTAAAAATCACTTTATCCATAAACTTTTTTATGAAAAGGAAAGCAATTCTACTCTCTGTGGGTTTTTTTTACACATACGAGTACGCAGTTTATATGGTAGTGATGTACTAAATATTTGCATTCCTATTCCAATGCCCGAATATTCGGCAGGTTTTTCTGAAAGGAAGATGATATAAAAAAAATAATCTTTACAGGTTTCAGGTGTTCTTTTAATTTACTGGCCGATGCAAATCTTCTAAAGATACTTTCAGTTAGCAAAATTATTAGTAGGGATTTGGAACAATCGCATGATTTGTAAAGGAAACGGTCAAAAATTCAATTCAAATTCAATTCACTAGAAGGTAAATTGAAAATGTTTCATGCAATCAATTAATTCTTAACTCAATATTAGTTATATTAGTATGTGCACACAGCACAAATACGTTTTGGGTGTACTGGCCCATTGAGTAGGCTTTAAAACACACGCATTATTAAGGTTCTTCACAGATTGAATAATTCAAAACGTTGCCCATCTCAATTTACTTTTCCTCATTAAAATATAAATAATTATTATATGTATATTTTTTTATATGTGCCACTTACACATGTAAGGAAAGGAATTTAATAAATAATTATTTTTAAAAAAATCTTTTAAAAATCCCTTAAAACTTATAATATGTACGAGGATGTTGTGAATGTAATAAATTGATTGTTCGTGAAAAGGAGAATATCATTTTCGAAAACACACTTTTTATCCATAAGAATTCGGAGACATGACTTTGCCTAATTGTGCAAAAGCTCTTCCTTTTGTGTATTTTGTAATCGGATATGGATATAAAATTGTAGTGTACATTAATTAAGAATATTTGAATATGTGAAAAGAGAAAAGAGAAAAGATAAAACGTATAAAAACAGATTAAAGTAATTTAAGAAATTTTTCATTTATATCGATTTCAAATGTATTTTAATGACAACCATTAAAGTTGTATGCAGCTTTTATGTTGTTTCAAGTACGTGAAAAAGACTATAGAGTTTTCCTACACCAAACAATCAATAATAATTTCCACTTGAGTACTAAATTTGTATTATTAAGTGCTTTTAAATAACTAAACAGCCCTTCAATACCAATTAAGTAATATTCGCATTTGTGTTCACGAATATTGCTCAGAATAGGAGTATTCGAATATCACATCACTAGTACTTTCATATAGAAATATTGGTTTTGAGATGTTGGGCATAGGGAGTCATGTGTTAATAAAATGTGCGTAAATAAATATTTATTCAATTCAAATGTTTGTAAAATATGTAGAAAAAACAGTTTCCGAAGTGCTTAAATGGGTGTAGGAAATTGCTATTTAAATTAAGCTTTCCACAGAGAAAAGCTAAGGCCCTGGAAAAGAAATGTATGTGAAATCTATTTTAAATTACTGAGATGAACATTAACAGAAACAAAAAAAGAAATACAAACATATTTACATGCGTAGAAACCATTTATTTGTAAATTATATACAGTTTCCTTTTTTATTCCATCAGGTATTCAAATGAAATATTTTCGCATATCCTAACACAACAGCCACTCAAAGTCTTTCTAAAGACTTCAAGGCTTGCAGTTGTTTGCTTTTGTATCTACACAGACTCCCTTCTTAAAAATATCATCGCTAAATAATTTAGAAATATGCATATCGCTCTTATTATATAACACACTCTTACAAATCTGAAACGACGAATACAAAAAACGTCAGTTAGCATGTGGCTCGTGTTAACTGTCTACAATATTGACATACAGTAGCGAGCAAAAGTGAATACATTTATTATATCTTGACTTCTAAACCGGATTGCAAATATTATTGGGTTAAAAAGAAAAAAATATTTTGCATTGGCGATTAATTGCTTGTGATTAAAATCACTTTTCATTTTGTATTTATATTATTATTAAGAAAAATAATTATTTATCCCAATATCAATAGTTGCAAATATTAAATTTTATAATTAATAAAAATGGTCAATTTAAAAAGAAAGTAAGGCAAAGAGAAAACGAATTTTTAAATTTAAACAACTTAAGGATGATTTACTGATCATTCTTAATAATTTTAAATGCAAAGAAGGTAATTTCGTTCTACCACTTCCATCAAGTAAAATAATGCAAAACAAATTGAATATTAAAATAATTAATTTCATTAAGACCATCTTCCTTATGATCCCCTTCATTCAGTCTTTCTATCTGTAGGCATACGAATTTTTATTTGAAAGTTCATCTTCTTCTTGATCAAAATCCATCAGCCTCCTGCGTACTTCATCATGGAAAAACCATCCCCAATTTAAAGATTCTTAGTATTGAAGAATTTCAGTTTTATTTTTACTGCATTATCGTGGATACATTTGTTTTATTGGAAGAGGTGATGCCACTTGCTGCGGAATTCCCAAATTCAACAGTAATTTTAAATTCTTTCATATTAAAGCAATTTTTTTCTAAATTTTATTTCATCTTTTTTTTTATTACATATCAGAGAAAATGAAAATATGTCTATATCCGTTCGTTTCTAGCTATTTAAGTTTCGATTAATGGTAGTAACAAAAATCGTCTCGTAATTGATACACGTTGCAATTAAGGATTAATTAGTAGTAGCGGGTTTAGTTAGAAATTTACATGAAATATCGAGTATTGAGGAGTTTGATTTATTTTTTCTATCAAAAATTATCGGCAATGTTATTAATTTGTTACGGTTTCATCATTCGGAATGTAATCGCTTCTATATCACACTTTTTTGCGAAATGTAAAAAAACTGTGATATTAGAACGGCAGACAATTGTACACTATAAATTTATGATTTAAAACAAAAAAATTATACTTTTTATACTCCTTTACTTAGATTTTACCTAAATGTCACAAATAATTACAAAGTGGCAAAAAAATTAAAATCTATATTGACTACAATGATATTCTTTGATAAAATATATCCGCATTTCACACAAGGTTTCTGCTAAAACAGTTGACACCATTCTTTACTCTGTTACTTTTTTTTATAACTTCAGCCCACAATTGAACAACTTGCAATGTAGATATTTTACTGAGACCAGCTTGAGGTTTTGATGGCGTTGTATTCTTTTTCTAATTGGTGTAGAATTACACGCTAAAGGTGCCGTTTCACTATCCACGAAAATGTGACAGTGATACCATCTTATTTTAAGAAACCAAATCAAAATGGCGTTGCTGGTTGCTGGCAGACTGTCATTTAAAGGTAAAACAAAACCAGAGGTATTCTGGTTGTAAAATATAAAGAAATATAATTGGCTGATTGCTATAATAAATTAAACTATAACAAAACTTTAAAAATATCATAATTTTTTCAAGTCTTTCTTGTTTTCGGTTACAAAATAAATAATTCTTTATTTAGCTGCTTAAAGTAAAAGCAACTTTGATCGCATGAAAATTGTCATTTTATTGAAATCTTCATAAACTTTAGCTTTTAGTAAGAGTGGCACAATTTTATGCCACACTATTTCATTTTTTCCGCACACATGCTAGAATTTATTAAATCGTATGGCAGTGTAGTATAGTGAAACGAGGTCTTTAGAGGCGTGCGAGAATCATTATTTAAATTTTTTTTTTTTTTACTTTTGCCATGATTTTATTATAAGTTTATTATGTAATGTTGTGTAGTATATGAATAAATAATTTATTTCTCACATATTTATTGATTCTTTAAATAAATTTAGTTTTGCTATTTTTAATAAGAAATAAAACAAAATTTTTAATATTAATTTTATAAATTGGAAAATGTTGCCTCATATCTGGCGGCCTTTTGTATGTTCTTGGTGGCAACACTGTTTGGGGCTACAATATTTAAGCGAAAACATGCTAAAAGCCAATATGAAAATGATTTAAAGTGGAGGGGTAAAATTGACAATTTGTAAAACATGGCTATAAAACACACATTTAAATTTTCTCCATCGATTTTTTCTGTTTTGCAACATTTTTTTTTTTTTAATTTATTACGCCACAGTTACTGTGGGTGTTGCTACAGGAAGTCATGAAGATGTACCAGCGACTGCTTAAATTTATGGCAAATTAATTGTCATTTATTTAACACAACGGGCCAATGTATGCCGCACAATACACATTAACAATTTTTTATTGCATTTCTGTGAATGCGTAGCTTTATAGCTTTTTTTTTGGCTCTTATATGGTCTGAGTAGTTTTTAAATAGAATTTCAATGTGCCATTTGCTGTTTTTGCTGTACGTACATACATAAATACATACATATCTTTATTGCATATAAAACATTGTACGTAAATAAAAAGCCTATTTGCAAATTGTGCGATTTGTATGAGCAAGTAGCTTTTTATTGCAAATACAAAACGTAACATAAGTTGCCTTGATGATTATCCTATTCGCTACTTTGCAAAGTTTTTACTATGCTTGGATGGAAGAAGCCTACAACAGTGCCTTCTCCTTCGGTTGGAGCTTGTAAATGATGTTATGCATATGTATGTGTCTCTAAATCCCATTTAACAATTTAATAATTTACTATTTTTCAAGGTTGTAAAGCAACCTGATGGTCGCGGTTAAGGGAGCTGGTGCGAATTCTGGCGATACAATTCTGGATCTATAACGAAAGTAAATTTATGTAAGAGCTATTTGTTTTGCAATTATATATTATTGGGAGTGCAACGCAAATATTTAAGTTAATATCATTAATGCATCATTCTCGCTAATCATAATTTCTAATCTGCAATTAGAATTGAAAACTTTAAGAAATTATAACACTTAAAGGATATTTTAAATTGAAATATTGGCTCATAATTATATACAACTAAATTTTGTATAAGAAAAATGTATTGTAATATAAACTTTGACCTCCAATTTGAAGTGCAACCGTCTCAGCTGTCCTTTTTGTAGGTGCCAGTTATTTGGTAGCCCGTATATTGACTTATTCCGATTACATACTTAAAACTTTCATTAGATGTTGGGCGAAAGTATAGATATAATGGATATGAATGGATATGGATATAGAAGTATGGATATAATAATTTTAACTTATTTCGTTTCTAATAACATTAGGATTACATACTATTTATTATCAGGATTCGAATTGATATATTTTATTGGCATAATAAAATAATGAGAAAAAAATGGCAATTTAACGTATAAACTACAGCAATCAATCCCCAAACTAAAAGAAAAGGATCCAAAATCATGGTGGACAATCACTATTTATTTTTAGGTATTGTTTTGCTTACAAAACAAAAGGATACGATTATCTGTTAAAATGTTTTTATAGATTAAAAAGTTTGTTTCGGCATCATTAACACATAAAATATCGTTAACAGTTAAAGGTTAACGATAATTAGTTACAAAATATTGAATCGAGGAATTTCGATAGTGGTATCCGCAGTGCTATTTTTGAATTTTTATATTAACTATATACAATTTTCTGGTTGCAGACAGTGTTTTTTTTTTACCAGATCTACAATAGAGGGCATTAGGAATTGAAGGTAAGCTTGGAGAAAGAGGAAAATATTCATTCAAGATGAAGAAGGATTCTGAAAATTGCTTTACATAACAGAATTACCAACGAATTAAAGTGTTTGTAGATGACACACAAATCTGGAAATAGGTGGAGCAACTGCAAGATACATATGGCTTAGTGATCTAGAAATAGGTGAGAAAGCTCAACTGAAATATGGCGAAAAAAATTACAAAGAAGTAATTTGGAAACACCGCTCATACTTATAAGTATCAGCAGCATCGTCGGAGTGTAAAGAATACATTTTTCGTTTGATTCATTTTCTTCGGCTATAAAAACTAATGCCGTTGCTGGCAAATTTTTCCTTAACGCTGTTTTACTTACTGTCAAATTACAAAAGTTTATGCTGTAAATAGAAAATACTTTTACTGATTGTGCATCTGGCTCTGGAAAGTGTATTTAGTTTCGACCATTTTATGTTACATTTTGAATTTTGCTTTAATTACCGCACCTGAAAGGATTTACTTGTGTTGACAAATTTGTATGTATATGTGTGTTGCGCAGCATTTTATTTGGCTTGAAATAATGATAATTAAAATATTTGCTTCCCATGGAGTGTGTGTGGGACGAGAATTGTTCGCTATAAATATTAAAACTGAAAATGTTCAGAGTTTTTGTTGATTTTATATACTATTTATACAACAGTTCAAATTTGTGCAAAAATATATTAATTTGCACACACGAACACATTCATTCGTTTACGTGTAAATACATTCAGCATTGGAGAAAGGAAAAGGAAACCGAAATTTCCATTTAAATTGAAAAGTTCATGACGCGTCACAATATATTAGTGTTCCGCAAATGTATAGCCAGTCCTCTCGTGTATTTATTAAATGCGTAAAGAATGAAACAACAGTCACGGGTGTAACAACAGCAAAAAAAAAAGCAATCATAAATTATTTGGTGTTGGCGGCATTTAGAGCCAACAACAGCTGCTCGTCCAATTTCTGTTGCTAATATTGCTGACCTCAGCAGAGGGTCATTAAATTGAAAAATCATTTAGATATTTTTGGCTGCTGTGATTGTTGTCTGTTTCTGCTATTATTTTCCAATATATCGTTAATGGTTTTTGCATAATTTTGTAGTGGAGTGTGGCTGTGGGGAAAGGTACGTGTTAGAGATGCTTTCAATTTGTCGTGTTCAATTTAATTTCGTAATATAAAATTGATATCGAGAAATTTATTTCTTTTATTTGGAATTTTCCAACAAAGAGAAAATTTTTGTGTAGGTTTTTCAAGCGATATTAAAAATTAATTTAAATTACAATTTTAATATTCAATCTTTTGTTTGCTTTTATTCACTGCATTAATTTTTATTTAGTTATGTATGAATTATACACAGAATTTATTAATTTTATATTTTTTTCTCTTTACAGAATTTTCATAAGGGCTACCGGGTAAGTACTACAATCATTCCTAATCTATTGTTTACATTCGTAAAATGATTATATATATTTCTAATTGGTTGACTGGTTCATCAGAATTCATGCTAATCTCTTAATCCTAAAGACTCGAAATTCAGAATGTTGCTTCCTTTATCGGGCCATGGTTTTACTAACCAGTAAAGTTGAATACAAATTTAAACTACATGCGTATTCACTCAATTCAGAAAAAAACGTATTTTTGTACTTTTTGTATAATTTTACTTTTAGCGGGTAAAAAATAAATAGTACCAATTTTAAAAAATTCTTTAAGAATTTTCTGCAATTTTTTTAACATAAAAAAATATATATATTTTATGTAAATATTCTTCCTTTCATTGGCAGCTAAAAATTGTTTTCTCTTATCTATTAGAAATCCATAATATTATTTTCATTTTTTATTCATATATTTTAGGAAAACAATTTTGTTTTTGCAAGTGCACGAAAAAAGGGATAAATCAAGGATTTCATTGAAAACCGGCATACATTTTTATAAAACCCTTTTATACTCTGTGCCGATAATTTTTTCAAATATACGAAGTATTCCATTTATAAGTTGGCAATTTTTTTCAAGTCCTCGAGAAATGGCAAATGGAAACCTTCTGGAAATTTATTTAGTAAGATATGAAAATGATTATAATGAATGCCTTTGAAATTGAAATGTGAAGAAAAGTGAATTAAGTTGATTTTCTTGATTTACTAAAAGTTGAGTTTAGATATACACGTGTTGTGTGAAAAATTCCTTATTTCATTTTAAGGCTGAATATGGTTCCACTCATGGTCAGCATATTAGGAATTTTTTCGAAATTTTTTCATTGGGTAAAAGCCAATTCTTATGAAAAAAGTACTTTTGCGTCTAAAGTAGTTCTGGTAGAGCATTTGAATACTTTTTCCAAAAGATACTTTTACAAGAGAAGTTTTTATATTTTCTCACTCCCTCTTTGTTTCTGCTTTGTTAATGTCCATTTCTACAGTAATTGGCTAATATTATGCAGACGTGTGCAAGAAGACCATCAGTGTTAACAAATCCTCTTAGAGTGTAACGCAATTTGGTGTATGTGCCGCCCAAAAAACGCTACACAACAAATCTTCACAGAAATACCCACATATAATGGAATAAAAATAAAATAAAAATACCACTAAGCAATTCCTCAACCCTTTTTAGCATCTGGCTTTTCATTTACTAGATTTTTTATTTTGTTACCAAACGCAGGGTAACAATTTTATACTTTTTTTAAGTTAATATTTCCTTTCCATTCAACAATTTGTGGCAATTTTTATGACTCTATTTCATTTTCCGTTTGCACGATCTTGGCGTGTGTATAAACCCTTCGGTACAGTACTAGTCGTATCGATAATCCTTTTTTTCTTTGCATCTATAATGTATATTTACTTAGACGGAATTAATATACCATATTTGTAAAATATTGATAAGATGTCTGTACATTTTTCTTTAAGGAGTCTCCATGTTTTTTTTTTACAAAATTTCTTTTTTTTTTTCTTTCCTCTCTTACGCTTTAGCGCCTTGAATGCTGCTACATATTTATTTAAAAAAAAGGGGTTGTTGTTTTCTTATGGGTCGATGTATGCAAACGCTTTTATACATGCTATTATTGCTTATCCATAATATATTAACATAAATTTGACATAAATGTTACATTGAGCGTAAGATATGATTTTTCTGCTTTATATTTTTGCTTACTTAAATACAACGCAAAAAAATATGTACCGAAAACATCCTTCCTGCCTTCCCTTAAGTTATTTAAAACAGCTGAATTAAAGAGTAAACTGATAAAGAAATAATTTTCATGAATAATATTCGCAACGTTAAAAATCTGTTGGCTTACTTTATTTATTTATTTTTTTATGTTGTAATTTATTTTCATGAATAAAGTATTTTTAAATCCAAATTTATATTTATTAACTTTGAGCTTGTAATATTTTAAGACGCAAATAATTTCTGTCTTCGAGAAAATTTGTCACGGAATACGAGAAATTTTACTAATGAAATTATTTCTAACACTTTCAATACTTTTTAAATTAATCATTCATGGTGACTGCAAAGTAGCTGTTTTAATCGAGACACCAAAATAATGATTTTCTAATTGTATTTATAATATTTAAGTATTAAATTCATATCACTGCACTAAGGCCGGTATTGTGGAAGCAGCAATGCAGTCACAAATAAGATAAATAGATGCCTATCCATGATAAACATCGATAAAAAGCACAATGTTGGACTTGTAAAATAGTTTTGTTTACTTGTCTCTATGCCATCACCTTCTATTTGCCTTTATACAAGAACTTACACGTGTCCTGTAAAGCAACAAGAGTCTCAGCATTCACAAGACTTCTCTAATTAGAATTCAGAGGGGTGCGCTTAATATGTTACAGCTACATTTTCAATTACATTTCATCACTTGTTTTACGCATTGAACTTTTAAAATATACATCGGAAGGCATACAATTTTTTTCAATTATATATGCAATAAATTATAATTAGGAAAAATGTGGGTCACGGCTTCTCTCATATGGGTTCTGACTTGTATATGCAATAAATTATAATTAGGAAAAATGTGGGTCACGACTTCTCTCATATGGGTTATGACTTTAAAACGTAATAACGATATCAGAGTGGAGTCATGCGAATAGCCAGTTCATAAACGCATGACGGGAACTGCTGTCAAATCTCTTATTAGGACTCGTATAAATATTGGGAAGTCATGGAAATCTGATGTGACGTGAGGTGACTTAATCACATATATATTTCATGCTGTAAAATAAGAATTTAAATATTCCACTTTCTGACGTCAGCAACATTTACACGGGTTTCATCCAACCGGGAATTAAATACATTTCTCATATATAGAAAAGTGTTAATTTTTTGTTACTCGAGCGCGTGAAAGCGAGGACGAAGCATTCCATCAGTGACAGTATTAAGTGTATTTCGCTGTTTTAGATATGCAACAAGAACATTATTGCAGAGATCTGCTCTTTTTTAAGGAGGCACATCTATTGAGGGCAAGCTGTACTGTGTATTCCAGGGACATTTTCTCTATATTTAAATTTTAAAAGCTAGTACCACTTTGTGATAGTAATGCTGTGATTTATATATATGTATTAGTTTATATTATATTCACTGTGTGCTGCTTCTAAAAAGATCCCCAAAAATTATTCGGCTTAAATTTTATTTAAGTTCAAATAAGTTTTTTTTCCCTCTTTAATTCTTTAATTTTAATCGATGAATATTTTATTTAGCTTTGCTTAACTTTTGTTGGAAGGAGGGGCATCGCCTATATCTTTTTGTACGCTACCCAAATATATACCATGAGATTTTTAAGCGTAAAATCTTGCATCTTAATCTTTTGTTTCATTTTATTTTTTCTTTTTTCGTTCCGTAATATATAATATTTTCTTTTAGATAATTTTCATCTCATCTTTATTTATTTTGTATGTATTTTTTTTCAAGTTTTAGCAATTGCTGTTTGTTTAAAATGTTTAAATTTTTTTACTAAATTTTATTTTATTTATTTATATTTATTTCTTTTTAATTAGGGGTTTTTTTTTTTTTTTATTTCTGTTTCTGTAATTTGAATTTTGTTTTATATTTAATTGCATTACATTTGATTTTTTTTAATAATAGATATTTATTATTGGCACTCTTCCATTTTATTTCTAATTCAGCTTGTTTTAAGTGATGCTATTCGATTATTGATCTCCGAACCGAAAACGAACTGAAAACTTTATAATAAAATTTAGAATTAACACAAAAGAAAAAAAATTAAATGACGAAATTTTCGCAACAAAGTTGTAACAAGTTAAGCATTTCCTTTTCGCAAAAGTAACTTAACTTAATCAAGCAAGCAAATACTATTTGAGTAGGGTTGACAGCATGTTACATTATGCGATTGTTGTTTTCAATGAGGTTAAATTGTAAGAAAACACAAATTCCTTTAATTTACAATTGACATTTTTCTGACTCTATTAACAGATTAAGCCATTAAATAATTAATTCTCTAAAAATAAACGAAAACTATTGGGGTCATCTAAGTAAAAAAAAAAAAAAAAATTGACCCCCACTATGTGGCTTAAGTGCATATTTTTTTGGGGGTTTCTTGTAAATTAAATTGAACTTAACAAAAGCTGAATAGTTTAAAGACGCTGAAAAAAATATAATTTAGATTTATAGAGCACTTTGAAGTTTTTATTACAGTTTTATTCTGTAAAAGTTACCAAAAACAAAAAAGAAAATACAATTTTGTATATCAAAAGGCACACAATGATATCGTCGGCCGAATTCACTTCAGTGTGACCATGTTTGCTTTTATTTATCAAAAGTCTTAATAAATAAAGTTCAATTTTACATCCGTTGTGAAATTGCACAATTATATAATTTATATAATTTTGCATTAATCTGAATTTATGAAGTTTTCCTCCTCAAATATACATTAATGACTTTGCAGGGATGGAAAAAAAATTTATCATTTTCTTTTTGTTATAAATTATTTTAAGAAGTAACAGACATCTATTTCTTTATAGAATTTAAGGCAATAGATAATGCATTTGCTGCATTTTTTTTTTTTTTTTTTTTTTTTTTTTTTTTTTTTTTTTTTTTTTTTTGTATACGATTATATTATGTTACATGCATGTGCATGAACTTACAAGTTTAAATATATTTGCGTTTTCTGCTAATTTTTTTGCATGTTTTTAGCATTTTTTTTTTTGTAGAACTTTTGTAGAACGTGTTCTCTAAAGTTTTCTCTTTTTTAGAGCCGTTCGTAGGCACTTAAAGTCCCTGTTTGGATCATACTTTTGCGCCCGTTAAAATATCTCTTAACTTACATATCGAGTTTTGGTTTGGATTTTTTTCGGTTTTCAATTTCTTTTCCCCCCTGTTGATTTTTCAGTTATTTGTCAATTTTTTTTATACGTTTTTTCTTATTTTATTTCATTTCATTTTATTTTCTTTTTTTGTTTTAAATTGTAAAGTCTACCAAATTTCTGTCCTGTTCTTCCGTTTTTGTTTAAAAAATCTATATGAATTTTTATGGTCCATATTTTTTAGTTTTATAGCATTTTTTTAATATTCGTTTAGCCATAATATTTTTAATTAAAATATATTGTCGTATATTTTTCTAAAAAAGCGAATATTTTCCATGTGCTTTTTCCTTAAAAAGAGACTAAAAACAAAATGTGCAACAAATAGAAATAAACTTTGTATCTTTTTTATATGTTTGCTTATTTGCTGCATCTGGGAATTATAGTTTTTCGTTTTTAGTTTGATAACTAGCAGAAATACTGACGGAAAAGCAACTTCTGGCAAGAGTTTAAATAAATAACTTTTTTAATATACAATTTGGCATAAATTATAAAAAACGACTATCATAAAAAAAAAAGTTCCGTTCAGCCTTTTTAACAATTTTCTCCTTTCAAAAGTGGCTCATATATAAACTGTGTTTCAGTCATTGTATTTGTTAGTTTTTATTTAATTATATTTGCCTTGATTAAGATGCTGATGAGTTTTTGATGAAATAATTAAATTGCAACTACATAAAGTGTAAATTAATTTTCGTTAGAGTTTGTGCTGTTGCATATTAAATAAAATTGTTTTGTTTTTGTCTCATTGGTAACATTTAGAAATATTTTTTAAAAATAATAACTTTTAGCGGTTTTGGAACAATTTCTTAAATTTAATTTTGCACAAATTTTCTTAAGGAAATCATTTTTTAATTAAGTTAAAAAATAATTAAATTACAAAAAAACTTGCGCTCAAGTGTACTTAACACCGTATTTAACTTGCAAGATACAAGCCCATGTACACATACATACATATACAAATGAAGGATAGTCTTATTTTCTCAAGTGAACTTTATATATTCAGGATAATTTGTAGTGCGGCATCATTTTAAAAAAAAAATTTAAAGTTAAATAATATTTATATTTCTAAGAATTTCTTTTGATCTAAAAGGTGCGAAATATATGAAATTAAAATACTGGATCTGGTTGAGGGAGAAAAGAAATTCAAATTTTGTAATTATAATAAAATTACAATAATTAAATTATTGTAATTTTTGAAAGAATTTTAACAGATTTCTATTGTGACCAAGATCTCAGGTTCTTTGATCAAACCTTTCAAGCAGCTGCAAAAATGGTCTACTCACGACAAATGATCCTGGGAATTTAAATCCCATGTGATGTGTCTCCGCTCTATTGAAACTGTAGAGGTGTTCATACCCTACTTCCGAATACCGAAATGGAACAGCCAATTTTGTTAGTTTCATCCATGCGTCATTGAATCGCCAGGTAGCTTTTAGCTTTATTCAGGGGAATACGTTTGTATAGATGAGGGATAAGTTTACTACGATCCGTATTGGAAGTAAAATAAAGGCATAGCCGTACGGAACTATATCAATGAAATATTCTTGGCAGCCACTTTATTAGTTCTTTTATTTCGTCAATAAAAGCTGACAAGAAAGTATATTATTATTAGCGATGTGAATTGTAAATGCCAAGTGGCCGGCCGCTTTGTCTTTGCACGCCCCTTAAACATTCCAGCAGCAATTAAGACATGAGATATTGAATCACTTTAGAAAAATTCATATAAATTTTTTATGATTTCTAGTAGGCTCGGCCTCTCAGACTCCCTACAAAGTTGTTTATATCAATATCTATTAGCGAATGCTCCCAAACATACATACATACATACATACACACATACATACATATAATCATTTAAATATATGCATATATTATATTAATATTCTTATAATATAACGCAATCCGAACCCCCACCAAAAATTTTTTTAAATTCAAACTGTGAACCATTTTTTAACGGCTCTTTGGTTTAGTTGTTTTTTTTAGCAATTTATTTTCGCTGCTGCGACAAATAGTTCCCAGTGCTGATAATAACGTTGTAAATAACGGTTATTATTGGTGTTGTTCTCAAGCTGACACTTTTATTTGTCATTAAATGTCATCTTAAAAATATGAAACAAGTGTAAAATTGAGCAAATAAGAAAAATAAATAAATAACACTGATACCACTAGTGGCTTACGGCACTTATTACAGACATATTTACGTACTCATAAGCGTAACACTAAGCAACTCTCTATGTAGATATCTATGTACGAGTGTATGTACATACATCTTTTATTCCCAATACATTTTTATAACATTACTTTTATTATTCATCTTCTTTTGTAAGGCCAAGTGTTATTATTGTGTCTCAGCTCTTGTCTTCAAGTTTAGAATATCGAAGAAAAAATTCAAATATTCTTTTATTTTTTTTATTGGTTAGTGGATACGATGCGCAGCGAAATCTTACATCTCTTTTCAGTATTCAGAACCACTTCTCATTTTTATTGGCACTTGAGTTATAAACAATTTCCAGCTTGAAAATCTCAGTTTTAATAATAAGCTGCTACATCACAAGCATCTAAAGCACCAACAACAACAGCAACAACAATATCATTAGCAGCAGCAGTTGCGACGTTGTTGTCATTTCTATGGGTAGTCATAGTCACAGTCACAGACACAATCGTCACAAACAATAATGATATTGGCATCCTCATCATCCATTGCCAACATTCACAGGATAAAAAATCCCCGCTGCTCTTGTAAAGCTTTTGCCAGTTAACTCTTGTTTTGTATTGTCTGTGTAGAAGAAAACCGTATGCACCCAACAAACACATGTTCAAACATTTGAAATAAGATAATCTTATTAAATCATTAGACTGAATTGTTTTTTTGCCGTCTAGACTTTATTTGTTTGAAACAAAATTTTTACTTCAATCTGATGCTTGTACGTTTGTTTTTAAAAATGTTTTTCTCAAATTATCGTAACCTTTATCTCCCTTAATAAGTCGCTCTAAAAGAAAAGCGTAAAATTTCAAGTCGAGAAAAGCAAAGAAAAACTTGCACATTCTCAACTTATATTAAATATCAAACGAAAAATCTAATTGAAGAATTTTCAAATTACTAGTATTGAAGTTCAATTGTAATTAAAAACAAAAAATAAAAGAAAATACAATTTCATGGCTGGGCCACTTCAACGCCTGTCTTCATGTTCTGGAATTGGTAATGGCATTTAACTTAATTATTTAATAGAAGGAAGAAAAGCATATTAAATTTAATGCGAAACTTTGCATGGAATACCCTTCTCAATGTTTTTGAAATCATCAAAGTACATAGAAAATATTAAAAAGCAAAAGGTATAACCGATATCTTATCTTTGAATATTGAATGCAATTCAACTATGGCGAACAACTGAAGAAGAAATTCTCTTCTCTCTATAAGAAATATTGAATTTCATATTATTTTGTGTTAAATTTTTGAGAAAAGAAACACTGAACTGAAGAAAAATATGGATTAATAAAAACTAAAATGTAAATGATGAATAAATTTCTAATATTTGAAGTCGAGAAAAGTCTAGCGAGAAGCGAAGTATTTAGCACGCTGGATCGATCTAAAGCGATAAGTTCTTCCTCTGACACATTCAAGTGATACATAAAAGCCTGTACTTAAGAACTAGAATGACAGATGTTTCGCTGTAGCGCGAATCAAAATTGTTTAAAAAAAAAAAAAATCACTTGACATGCTCTCTGGGTGTATACAAATACATACTCGTTTTCACGTACTCACATATGAGCACACTAACTATCAAAAGCTATCTGGTACTAGTTTATGGTAAAGTGTTCTTTCATTTCTTTAAATGTACATTGCAATGAGGTCTCCTCTAATAAGGTTATTTCACTCTCTATTAGGATCTATTAATTAAAGGCTGATCATAATGAAACCACAAAGTCAATGATACAATTGAAAGCTTTCATATCATGCAATTGCACTTCATGGGAGGGCTGCCTCTGGGGTTTTTACGACTAGGATTTCAAATTATTATTTTATAATATTATTATTTATATATATTTTTTATATTATTTGTTATTTATATATTATTATTTATAATTATTATTATTATTTTATTAATTGAATTTTCAAGGTTGTTTCTATAGAAATTTTAATAATATTTTTCGGTATTTCAATAGCAACTTGTTAACTTAAACTTTTTCTTTTTACTATTATTTATTTGGTTTATTTTAAATAATTGAGAAAAATTTATTAATTTATATAAAAAAGGATTAAAAATTTAAAAACTTGACAAAGAGCCCAGTTAATACGGAATATTTATTTGCTAATAAATTATATTGTTATATTGCAAGTAAAGAATATTTACTCTTTTTAAAATCAAATACTAAAAATAGTTAACCGGACTTCTTTCTGCGCCTTTTCTTCAATGCCCTCCAAATAATACTAGGTGGGTTGCTAAGTAGCAAAAACGTAAAGTATTAGTACCTTTTCAAAAATGAATTTTTAATTATACCACCTTCAAAAAGTGTTTATTTTTCCTATCTCCCTTAATAGCCCTCTCTCACCAATTTGGAAAAATAATAATTTTTTTGTAATAGCCTTCTGCTATAAGTTCAATTATTCTAAAATAAAATATACACTAAAAATTCAGAATGGGCCAGCAATTTAGGTATTTAAAGCAAAATAAAACTAATTCTAAAATTAGCAGTGCAAAAACTTATTATTCTTATTTTGTAATTATCAAGACTTTGTGTATGTTACAGAGTTATAACTCTCGTATGAAATTTACTGAAACATTTTCTTATGTAATTTATTCGAAAACATTATCCTGAGGAATTAGAAAATAATTATAATGAAAAGTTGTACCCTCTGTAAATGTAGGATTGAAATTAGTCAATTATTTGCATAATTTGCCCAGCTGTGGCTCTAGAGCTTCGTTTGTCACACTCTAATTTCAGTCAAATGTGCATTAGAATTATTAATAATATATATAATGTAATAATAATTAATTATTAATAATGTACTACAATTTCTATTCAATTTTTTTTTTCGTCTTTATATAACTTTATATAATTGCAAAGCGAATCGAGTTTTGTACACGTTTTATTTTTGAACTAGTTTTCTTTATCTAAAACTATTTCCGATTTCGGCAATATCGCCAGAAATATGTGTAAAATTGGCTACAGTGCAGTAAAATCTATTAAAGGTTTGAAATTAAATTAAATTAAAAAAAGGTAATTGATAATTTAGCTTCTCCAACTTATTAAAAGGCGAGTGCCGCCATTTGTAATTGCGAATGCAGACTCAAAAAAGACTAGTCTGGTTTCTTCTTTTAGCTAATATTGAACTATTTTGAGAAAAGAATAGTTCAGCAATAGTTCGTCTATAAAATTATGTACATACAAAACAAAGGAAGAAGAAAATATTCCATACTTCTCATACTCAACCATACGAGAAATATTCATGTAATGAAAAATGCATAACGATAAGATGAGCACTTTTTCTCTGAACTACAGTTTGCTGAAGCTGTTGATGATGGCGCAACTACTTGGTTGGAAGTTGTGCCAAGCATGCTGAGGAAGACGACAATGCCTGACACATTATCGTCTTCTACGTACATGTACGATAAAGAACTTTTGCTTTTCTTATGCTACATCATAAACACTTTACTTATAGGACTTGGCGCTTATTGTTGTATGTCAAGTAACACTTGTAATACTTCAGATACATCTACAAAACTTGTTCATCTGCAGCCATATCTGTAATGGCTCTACGAGTAAAGTATTTTATTTATTTTTTTATATCATTTTAGTTATATTCCGCTGTGCTTGTTTGAATACGTATAAATAAGCCTTCGTCACGTTTTTCCCAATAATATTTTTTATTCGTTCATACTTTTGTCATCAACAAACAGCACACAAGGATATCAATCGTATTCATTCAATTTATAGCACAAGTGCGTTTATGGAATTCAAGTAGCACATCGTCTTTTTACTCACTTCTGCATATTTTTGCTTTTCTCCCTCTTGCTGGCATGTTTCTTCGATAACTTTACACACATGCCAGCATTTTCACAACCAAATTTTTTTATTACGAAACACTCATTCCTCGTCAAATTCCTTCCGTTTTTCTGTTTATTAACTTTTAACATTTCTGTACTGAAAATGGCATGTCGTTAGACTGAAAATGTTTTTTTTAGACTAAAATCGGTCTCGAGACAAGCACATCTCTTCGTTAACATTCTTGCTTTTAAAAGTGGGCGTAGCTACGCCCCCATATGCCATTCACTTTTCTTTGTACGCATGTATATGTAGCCCACAGGAAAAACTTATTTCCAACTTACAAACATTTATTTTAGATTAGATTGATGGCGTACGAAACTTATCTGGTTTGCGAAGTTGACATAAAGAAAATGGTTTAGAAATTTGGTAACAAGTTGTCCAACTAGCCAAGCTTATACCAAACTATCAATCGAAATCCAAGTATAATGTTGCAATCTTATTACGGAAAACTTAAGCCCACAATTATTATTTCACTGTAGTTATTCAAGTGAACTTATAAAAAAAAATTGCTATTATCATGGCAAGATATTCTTACCTTTAAACTTCTTCTTATATCCTGCCACTAAAGCGCTAATATATGAATTATGTCTTATAATATTTATGGTATTTTGCTACGAGCGCGAACATACTCGGAAATGTCCGCTAAAAAGTTATTTCTTTAAAAATTTTATTATGGTACTCCATTCCGTAATGCTAACAGGCGATTTTTTAAAATATATATATATATATATATTTTCTTAAAATATTTGAAACGATTGTTTTGATGGGTTAAGTATTTTTACATGTAATCTAAATTTTGCCTTTTCTAATGATATAAAATAATTAAGTACTGGCGAAAAGTCGGCTACTTTTTATAAAATGTAATCTTTTATTAAATGCAACTGTGTATAATTTTTTGTCGGTTTTTCAAGAACTTAGAATAGTCTGAACTTTTAAAATATTTAATTTGAGAATATTGAAATGACGAACTAGAACTGAAAGTCGAACTAGCTATCTCCTGGCTGGTAGACTAGTATTCACTTACCTAAAAGGATAACCAAATGGGTTATTTAATCATGCTTCATATGATTAAGCATGAAAGCCATTTGAATTCAAAGTTAATCAAGTGTGTAAACTGCATACATGTAGGATGCATGTAGGGTGTTTGAGTGATAAAGTTATTTTCACAGGTCACTTAGTGGTTGTTAGGAAATAATTAACAGCGAAAATACAGTGTCATAGGGACTAGTGCATCACGGTTCTGTCTGTCTTTTTCTATACCACCTTTATTCTATAATGCTATTCCCTTTCTTTAATTCTAGTACAATTCATTTCATGAGGACAAGATATTCCCTATGGTGCCTCGGTCTACAAATGAAAAATGCAGAGTCTACTAAATCCGAGGTGGCAGGTTCGCTTCCTGTCTAGATCCTGGCTGTTTGTTCCTACGGACAAACCGAAAGCTTGGCAGATTGAGTTTAATAATAGGGCAAGTGATATTTTTGAGAATATTATATACGAGCACAAAATTTTCAAGACCTGAGAATATTAAATAAAATAGCAAATATTTTTCAGAAATGAAAGCTCTTTTCAGATCACCATCGTAATTAAAATTCCCTAACTTAATACATCCAATAAAAAACTCTTGTTTTTCCTACTGAATTCTCGCGAAAAGTGTTTGCAAAAATTTAAAAAAATATGCCAACATAGTCAAGAGATTTCTTTCACTGATTATGCAAAAGTGTAGAACAGAATAACTACAGCCGTACGCACGTTTAATTTAAGTACAATAGCACGGAAAAAGCAATCAACGCATTATATAATTTACATTTGCGTACATCTTATTCTCGTTTCTTCTCTTACATAAGATGAGGATTTATTTTAACTCTTTCTTTTGAATTCTCTTAATAGCGTAAACTTTTGCCTTTGTTGCAATGTATGGCATTGAGTTGTTTTAAAAGAATTATGATTGTAATACAAAAACGTGATGTCAATTTACGAAATGTAACTGCAGAATTGTTGGGTTGTTGGTGCAAAAGAGGAAAGGTATAAAATGTCTGAAATGTCTGAAGCTCGAACTACTTGAGCATAATAGAAATGTAATTTATTTGCAAATACTTTTTTCTTAGTGTTAAA
Organism: Ormia ochracea; assembly: GCA_963402855.1. NCBI lineage: Eukaryota > Metazoa > Arthropoda > Insecta > Diptera > Tachinidae > Ormia > Ormia ochracea. Next base: position 68,219,008 of record OY727105.1, read on the forward strand.
ATAAATCCCCATAGTTTTTTCTTATTTTGCATTGAATTGTAAATTTCATTGTAACTTCTTTTTATTCAAAATACCCCTTTAAAATATTAATATATTAAGTTCGTTCCCCCTTTCGCTCTTATTTTTAGGAAATCACGAAAATCTCTATAGCCTTCCAAATCCTTAAAAATTTTAAAAGACTTCATTGGTTTTAAAATTCATACGTTGATAAAAAATGCATGACAGAATTTAAAAATTCTTTGTAAATCTTTAAGCCATTCAGTGTTATTTAAGGCGAAGCAACTAAACTCGTGAGTGGGTAGAAAAGGTTGAAGCGTGTACAGTAACTGAAATAGAATTTCAAACGTTAAACTTAAATAAAACTCAGTATTTGTAAATTAAAGATAAAAAAATGTTTATTTACGAGTCACAATCTGTATTTAATTTCTAAAATTATTACTCAACTGGAAATTGTGCCCTTCTCTGAAGTATGATTTAGACCTGGGGGCTTACTATGTAACTCGATTCAATAGTTAAATATAACGAATTCGGATTTTTCCTACTATCTAACTCGCATTCGTAAATACATTTGCTACTTTCGAGTTGCAGTATCCGATTATCGGATCCGATTTCGAATTTTTGTAATCTACTTACAGATTTGCCTCACTATGTATTTCGAATATATGTAGATGTAAAAATCGCCCGAAAGCCAGTATTTGTGCTCGTTTGATTTTTGATTAAATCAAAACATCCGACACCAAACGCTGAAAATATATAAGTTATATCTACCCTTGTCGTTGTGTAGTATGTAAGTTTGTTATATTACAATTTAAGCTTTTTTTCCTAACACCACTATAAATGAATTGGTAAAAACTTCACTGGAAATAAATTAATGAATATTTTATAAATTTATTTTTTATTAGATCCCTTAAAACTTGGACTAAGGCTAAGAACTGATTTCTGTCTTCAGAATCAGAATCAGAAGCAGTTGTTAAGGCCAATTTCATTTCTTCTTCATTATACACTATTACCGGAGGTAATTCTACATTATTCTCTACGCAAATACTGTGTAATGCCCACCACACATTCAAACATATATTGACATTTTGCATAATAAATGCTGCCAATGTTGAATAATACATTCGAAAGTAATGCCAAAATTATTTCATTTAGTGGCTGCACTTTGCACTCGATCCGAAAGTCTTACATGGAAGGAGTTAAATTTAGGATATAAATACGCATCGAAAAAAACTTAATACAACTATTCATACTTTCGAATCGAGTTACAGACTACACCCGAGTTACCCCCTCGTTTATTTGTACAATAATTCTAATGTCTATTGACCTCAATTGATAAAAGAGTGAAGGCGTTTCATTTTATAAAACATTAAATATAAGAAAGAAAAAATTATAAAGCAAACGTGATATCTTGCGGTCACAAACATTTAGTTTTCCATACTTCGATTATCTTATACGTTACAGTTGCTTCTACAACTAATTTCTGAATACATTTTTCGAATTTTTGGCCAGCTTTTGTACAATACCAGTATGTGGGTTTTTGGCCAAATGCATAAATGAAAAGCTTATTTAAATAATAATTTTATTGCACCCGCGAGAGTTTTAAAATACAATGCTAAAATATCTGGTAATCAATTTAAACATAAACTCAGAAAGTTTTTCAGATAAGAAAACAAAATTCAAGAAAAATGTTCGCAAATACTACTTCTTTTATAATTATTATAAATACTTTTTGGTTTAATACATTTTTATAAACATTTGTTTTTCCTTTAAAAAGACTTTTTCAAAATAAATTTCTCTAAAAAGAATTTTTTAAAAGACAGATTCTGATTGTACTATTTTTACAGCAGAAATATATAGAGTGTGTATAATCTTTAGAGCGATATAAATATATACAGTCAATCAAGGGTACTTTTCATAAATGTTAAATTTTAAAAGGTACTTTCGTAGAAATTCTTTTTTCAAGATTTCAATAGTAAAAACTTTTTACTAAAACCTTCAAAGAGTGTGAATTATAAAATATCGTCTGCCTCTCTAATTATACGAGTATTAAGCAAAAATTTTGAAAAGATTTCCCTAAAAGCAAATTTAAAAGTTAGTTTAGTAAAAGGCGCTTTTTCAAAAAATATTTTCACTAATAATAAAGAAAAAAATTTTTTTTCGAGATTTGTGGTAAATTTGAATTTTTGATAAGGGGTTTTTGGCCAAAAATCGTCAAACTTTGAAAACGTTCGTTTGTCTATTTTTGAACGAAAAACTTGCGGTTTTTTTGCTCTTGTATGTTTATTTTATGTTTTCAAATGTTTAAAATATATTTTTGGTAATATTAAAAAAAAAAATTTTTTTTTCGTGATTTGTGGTAAATTTGAATTTTTGATAAGGGTCCTCACTTGCATTTTTGGCCAAAAATCGTCATTCTTTGAAAACGCCCATTCGTGTATTTTTGAATGCAAAACTTGCGTTTTTTTTTATTGCACTATTGTATTTTTGTTAATAATAAAGACAAAAAAATGTTTTCGAGATTTGGTGTAAATTTCGATTTTTGATAACGGCGACCCGTTGCGTCTTAGCCAAAAATCGTGAAACTTTGAAAACGTCCATTTGTGTATTTTTGAATGAAAAACTTTCGTTTTTTACACTTGCATGTTTATATGACACTTTGGTGTTGTGCACTCTGGGGAGGCGGTAACCTGCGTTTCCAGACCTCAGGCCTTTGGCAGCTACCGGTAAAACTTGCATGTGGCTGCCCAATCCATGAAATAACATGGTAACGGATGCGCTTGCAAGTAATTAAAAGGCAAAGGCAAGCTTGCTTGTCTGTCTGGGATAGGTCTAGCATAACCTGATCGATTCCGGGTCGAATATTGTAGGAGAGTTCTTTTGGGGGTTCTCTCTGAAAGCACGACCAGTTGCTATATACTGGTGCTATGGGAACCGGTAGCCCCACAATGGAATTCAATTGCGTAGGTCTGTGAGTGATTTTGGGTTTGCACAATTACCTGAACCGAACTTTTATCGAGGACGGACTTAGTTCACACTCCACGGAGTTAATTGATTATGCTCGTGGATAAAATTGTGCGGCTTTAGTGAACTTGTCCATAGACCAAGTTCGCTCCGGCTTACAACATTGAATGAAGTTGTGACCGGTTGTTGGTGAGGCCTCCTCGGAGATCACGTAGTGGCATGTGGTTGATACCAAAAGTTGCTTGGGAGATTTCTCTTGAGTGGCTGGTATCTTATTGATGCTAACGCTCGATACGATCCCGGTCAAGCGATTAGTTATCTAGGTGCTGTTGCTATTCAACAGACGCTAGTAGGCAGCAGATGGTTCTCCCCTTCTGAGGGCGTCCATCTTGTAATTCTTGACTTGGTTCTGAATTACAGGGATAGAATAGGCATGATGTGATTACCCCGAAGCTGGCGGGAGAGTCTATCCCGCGAAGTGCCTACTAGTAAGGCTTGGACAGTGCCGAACGCTTCAGCAAGGCGCTTGTTTGGGACTGAATCTTCCTATCAAGAATTGCCACCTGTGCTTTTGCACAGGGGGCTTAGTAAATGCATTAATTTACTCAGTGCTAAGTGCACCGTGAAGTTAAGCTCTTCAGCAGGTATTCACATAAACGTTAGCACAACTTGCATGTTTATTTTATGTTTTCAAATGTTTAAAATATATTGTTGCTAATAAAAAAAAAAAATTTTTTTTTGTGATTTGGGGTGTATATTTGAATATTTGGTAAAAAAAAATTTGCATTTTTGGCCAAAAATCGTCAAGTTTTGAAAACGTCCATTGGTGTATTTTTGAAAGAAAAACATTTAAGATTTTTTATTCAGAGAACGATCCCAACTTCATGGTTAAGATTTGTTTTTAAATGAAAAAATTCAAGATTGAAGGAGGGGAAGAGAGTTTTATGCAGCCGTCATAAAATAAAACTCGTTTGAGGAGTTTTTCTTTTCCTTCGTATCTTTTGTAGCAGCATTTCATCAGCAATATAAAAACGAATGATAAAAATATACTATTGAATAACAGCATGCAAAGATCTACCCTGTCTCATTTCTCTTATATCAATAATTCCTGCACCAGGCATTCTATGAGTAAAGGCCCGCCTCCAATTGCTGGTCTTAGAAGAAATTTAACATTTTTAAGACCTACAAATCTTAGTTTTTTATAATCTTTTTTGTAAAAGTACTTTTTGCAGTGCAGTCTTTTAGAACGAATTGCGATTGGACAAACGTTTTAAATAGACTTTAAATGCAGTTGTAAAAGATACTTTTTCTTTCCCCTGTGCAAAATAAAATTTGATCGAAATTAAGTTTTTAAAGACACTTCGCTTTGCATCACTTCTCTTATAATGTGTTTAAAGGCAATTTTTTTTCTTAAATTTATACGTTTGACATTTTGTTGTGAAAAATTTAAATTCTTTTTAAATAATACATGTAACAGTGTATTCTAAAAGCCCACGTAGACAGACGTTAACAAGCATCAGGCGGCAGAGTAGCTAAACGTCATTGTCTTTTAAATACGATATCAAGTGAGAATTATAAAGTTACAGTCACAACAAAAACAGCATCAAAAACGGCAGCCAGCCATATAAAACAAAATGTAACAACTACATTGACAGCATTCTCATGTGATGAAATGGCAATAACAATATTAATCGACAACAACAAAACATGCTGTAATTTCCCGTTACAATTTCCTATTTGCATACACACATATAGAATAAGCTGGTTTTCCGTTACTGCCATTCGATTTTTGCGTTCACTTAAATTTATACCTTTTTTTTTGCGGAATCCGATTGATCAGATTTGGCTTTTCGTCAAAGTGGGCGTCGGGGTATGGGCTTATGAATTATGTACACACATATGGATGTGTGTTAAATATATTGCTGCATGTATTGGTGGCGAACGTGAATAACTTTTTTATCTCAATGGTTTCATCGTTTTCGAGTATTTTCAAGGAATTTCTTCTACTTCATTTATTTATTTCTTTAAAAAAAAAAAGACATCTGACAGTGTCTGCCTTGCTTGTAATGTGCAGAGTTTGCAGGTAATTGCTGTTTGTTATTGATGTTGTTATTCTTCTTGTTCTTGTTCTTGTTGTTGTTGTTGTTGTTCTTTTTTATGTGTAGACTTAAACAAGAGTGTGACATTAAGTTGATGTCGTTTGTATAAAAACTTTCCTCTTGCAGACGTACAAAAAAAATCCAAACGTTAGAAATTTACAGCACCACACACATGCGGCAAGTTACATGCATGAATGGTTAAATATTTATCTGTACGATTTGAAATCAAGTGTGTCTTTATATCAGCTAACGAATGAATTCACAACGTTTAAGTTTTGCTTTTATGTATAAAACGGTTTGTGTAAATCCTTTCATTTCACCTCGAAATGATATCATGTTTTAGTCGTATTTGCGCTCAAAATAAATGACTACTTATAGTGATGGTGTGCGAACATGTTGTTAATAATAAAAATCATGCCACCTGTATTACTTTTGCTGTTGATTGGACTGCTGAAGATGAAATGTTTTGTAATCGAAACCATTGTAGGTGTCGCATCATTCAATTGAGCATGTTTGTGTTGTGTTATAATTATGGTTTCCAATTTATTCCAATAAAATATTTTTATAAAAGTGAGCGGTACGTTCTATACTAATAATGAATTTTCTTTCCCATCTATCTCATTATGATTTAATATATTTTTAAAAATTATTCTATCAGAAGAATGTTGTAATTTTTTCAAATGGCGGCAAATGTCAGCTAAGTAAACCGATACAAATATGAAGTTAGAAACGCCAAAGCAAAATTGACACTTTCCGCCATTTGCTTTCTTCCAAAAGCGTCATAACTTGTGTGCCAAGTCATGAATTTTTCTCCACTTGCGCCATTTTGTATAAACTAGGAAACCTAATTTAACTTAATAAAAAAAAAAAAATATAAAAAGAAAAAAAACAAGAAAGCATAGCATTGTGTGAAATCTTTTAAATCTACGACAGATGTCGATTCTGTTATCGAAATTTTAGAGAAAAGTTACACAATTACGTTTCCAGAACTCATAAGTGCAGGTTACAATATTAGTTTCCTCATACGGAGGCTTCTCAGCAATTGCTTTTCAATTCTCAAAATCTTCAAATACGGCAGTAAAATATGTTATCCTTTAAAATCCTCAATCATTCATCACCTCTTGAATAGATGTACAGATGTATGTACACTGATTAGCATTCCATAGAACACATTAGCGGTCGTTGTGAGTAGCATAGTTTGTCAACAAGATAGAAGAATTACCAAATTCGGATATTTGTCATCAAATGTCATCACGGGGCTGCTCATGAGCCCCTTTTATTCATTTGTATACATCCAGATATCCTCCTGCCAGTCTACTACACAATTAAAAGTGGCCAACGACGTCAAAAGGAAATTTGGCTAAATTTCTATCAAAACAAGACATTTTCTGTTTTCAACTGTTGCAATTCCTCGATATTTTCACACACCCTTTTGTAGAATTTTCTGCCGGAGTTTGTGATAAGAAATATTATCCAAAAAATTATTGCAAATTTCGAGAAACGAAATTCAACGTTTTCGCCATTTTCATAACAAGTTTGTAATAGCGAAATAAAATATTCCAATATGTTTCTGTTCGAAAAAAAAAATTGTTATTGAAAAATAAAACCATTTTATAAAATTATTGGAAATAATTTTATTAAATTTTCATAAGAGTCTTTTTTGCAATTCAGTTCTAAAAAAAATTTTTTTCTTTTTGGTTTATGCCACATGCATAATACCTGTACACCAGTTCATGAATAGGTATATAAACCGATAGTTTTGTGACCTTAAAAGAATCTCTCCGAGGTTGGAGAGATTGACGCCTCATTGAAATTGTTTATTAGCGACGAGCGATCGTTTGATTTCCAATAAATAACACATACATAATACATAATAAATTAATATTTTAGGCCGTTTAACCACAAAATATTGCCGGAAGCCATTGTGAAATAAAAATATATTTCGAAACGTACATATTTTGTAAATCAAGGGAAGGGTGTAGGTAATTTTTACATATTGTAGGAAAGTTGTTTGTACTCCAATTAATGAAACTTTTCATGTTTAAAATTTTTTATGTCTGCAATCAAGGAAAATTGTGTTGAGCCGCAGTAGGAGGCTTCCGCACAGGAGGCTGGCGCTAACTAATAACGACCTTACAAAGTAAATGAAGTGTTACATGGTTGGATACCTTAAACTGTACAAATATAAATTCTCTAACACGTACCAGGTTGCAAAAGGGAAAATAAACAAACTAAAGAAAACAATTATGAAATTTGTGGGAGGTGGGAAAATGTCTGCGTTTGTATGTGATAGTGGTGGGTCTTTAAATATAACAAGTTATATATGTGTGTGCATACAAGTGCTTTCCTTATACTCTTTGGTGCTTACGAGCGATAATAATTATTTTATTACTTAAATTAATAAAGACACAGTGCACTTTCACTTGTTACAGCTAATTGGAATGTATAGTATATGTATGTGTTGGGGCGTATGTCTGTGTTCTGATAATTTAAATGCATTTAAGTATATGAGGTTATTCATTCTGCAAGAAGTTTCTAATTAGCAATTACAAAAATGGTTAAAGTAATTTGAAAGTTGTATTTTGAAAGTAATTTAAAAGTTCATTGGAAAGTTTTTCTTAACGAATTTTCATTTTTACTTTTTAATATTCTAAATAAATTTATATTCGTTCTAATGTGATCACCAGAAAAGTATGACATTTTAATAGGAATTAAATCTTTAAATACACTGCTTAATTACTTACACTGCGGTATGTATGTAGCTGTTTAAGGAAGTGTGCAACATCATGTTGTGCGTTTGCTGTTTGTCACTCCTTGTCGATTTTGTGTGAAAGACAAACAATTATTTTACTGCTTGACAAACTTCCTAAACTATTTGGGATTACATTTTGGAAAATATACAAAAAAACTTTCGTAGCAAAAAAATAAGGTACGGGCACAGACAAGCATTTAGAATATCAATACGAAAAGATAAACAGTGAGAGAGACAGACAAACAGACAGATGGAATAAATACAAAAGTACAAAATGATGCTCAGGCATGCATATCGGTTAATAGTAGAAGGTGTGTCGCATAATATTTTATAGTATTTGTCATATCATATTCCCATTGTAGCAATCTTAACTATTACAAATTTATTCTTTGCAAATGCAAACGGTTACAGCAGGCAATATTGCAATATTTACAAATGGAAAATTTTCAATTTTAATTTTCAATTTTTTTTTTTCTTGGTTTTTCTTACAAATATTTACAGTTACGAAGATTCAAGAGCTTTTGGCTTTTCACTGATATTTACAAGAGTTTATCATTACGTTGATTGAATTGTTGCTATAAAGAGACTTACCCTTTTTCCTCTCTTGCCTCGGGGGCCTTTTTCGCCAGGAGGACCAGGTGGACCAGCTGGGCCCGTATCGCCTTTTTCTCCCGGTGTACCAGGTGATCCTGAAAATGATCAACAAAATTAAACAAATTTTCAATATTTGAAATATTTTTACTATAGGGTTTTTTCTCAAATGCATGTGATTGTGTAGAAGTTTTTCCGAAAATATGTGTAGCGCTAAGAGAGGACTGTGAATCGCGTAGAAAAATCACTTTAAGAAAAGAGAACACCTTCTCAGCTAAAATTCTCTTTTAACTGATCTGATGAAAAATTAAATTAAATTTAAGAAAATATTCTGCACTAAATATTCTGCACAGCTACGCAGCAAAAATATGTTGTCATTGGCTAAACCAGTAAGCTAGTCAACTACAACTGGCTGAGACCGTTGATTCCAGTTCTACCTTCTGTGGAATTCCTATGTACTTTTCTCGTTCGCTTTATTATATGCTGTATTATGTATTGTTTATATATTTCAGTAAAAAAGGCATACCTTTCGACTGATTAATATTCACAAGCAAATAATTCAGCTCAATAAAATTGCACAACCAGTAGTCTTCCCTACAGATTTCCCTTTAGAATGCTTTGCATATATTAGGGCTGCCCCATGAGTATTGATCTACCCCAAATTGGACAAAATCGCATATGAAAGTTTCAGTGTAATTTAAAGAAAACCACAAAATTGTTTCCAATATGTTTAAGATTGCAATCTTACTGCCACTGTTAATATTAATTACCACTTTACAGTACAAACATCGTCCTTTTTATTGTAGAATACATAGACAATTTTTATTTTTACATAATTTTGTATATACATGTGTAGGCATCGTTATATATTATCATTATCGGAGTAGGGCGATACTGTTAGGAACTTTGAGTAGTATTTTTCCCTAATTTTATTACATATGGAGAATGAGTCTTGGATAAATACGCAAAAATATGTGGTTCAGATATCTGTAATACAGATTAATCTAGTTTTTTTCTGAGCAGCGACTTCCATTACAAAAACAGCTGATTATTGTAAACTTTTTTTACCCAAAAATTTAAAATGTAAAAATTTTTCCAAAAGCAGTTAATCGCTAACCAGAAGTAATAGGCAAAGCTAAGCACCCTACTCGATTTTGCACTTAAGCAACAAGAGCATAAATTCCAACATCCTAATCTAAATAGCTGTGCAGCTAAAATATTTGCTCATATCAAAACTGAAGCCTTCTCTTCAAAATATAAAGCAGATGTAAGAAAATGATTAATATGACTACAAAAAAGTTAATACAAAGCTAAGTTATGCAATAAAATTCTTCACAGTGCACAAATAAAAGAGCTCGTTTTACTAATAATAACGATTTCTGTGTGTGGTATACAATACTTGGTATCATTCCCATGGAAGTTCCGCCCACGAAAAGAACACATTTTGCATCTCATACTACAAAGTATACTTTATTAATACGACAGTGTAATACGTGTTACTAATTTATACTCGTAGGATTTGTCGTAACATCTATACTCAACGTCAGAATACAATGTCAGAGTACAGTGTGTGTAGTAGCGTTTTCACGGCTGTGACATTCGCCTCAATGACAGAGATTCTTCAATATAATTTTGGTTCAGATGAAACAAAGTCACAAAGTATTGCATGTTTTTAAAACTCTAAATTATTACAAAATCATTTAAATATTTTGATTCTGGCGGCATAATTGTGATTCAATTTTTTTTTAGATACCCAAGAAACATTTCGTAAAACTACAATGTAGAAATCTGCAACTCAAAAGCCAACATAGAAGGACTTTTTTGCAGTGTACTCGTTGTGTATTTGAGCAACAGCCTCACGCTATTTATTGAATTGTTATTGCAAAAAATATTTTATCACTACTGTGCCACGTATGAGTGCTTATTTTGAATGCATCTGGTCTCTGGCCTTTGCCATCATTCTATTTTGCATTTTTTTTAATAAACTTACAAATGTTATATGCAGTATTCTAGATACATCAACATGTGCATTGTTTACAGTAGAACTTCTCTTTAAAGAACTTAAATGGGAAAATTTTTCATTAAAAAAATTAAAACAATTAAAAAAAAATTTTTGTGTTTATATAATTGTATCATATAATTCTCAACAGATCACTTAGAGGCGATATAATTTTACAGCCCCTAAAAAGTTATTACCATTCATAAATCCTAGAATAGAAATCGCTTACCTCAAACTTTACTTCCTCTAAAAATATGTGCATTTTAAAGTGACTGAAATAGTGATAAAATAATGATTTTTTATGTAAGTCCTGTTGCTGTAAATCTAATGAATTTACTTATTAATAATATACCAAATGTTTGCATTTTGAAAAGAGCTCATAAAGTCTGACTTATAAATGTAAATTGCTCTGGATTTCATAGCGCCGCTGAACGACACATTGATAATGCTCAGAATTCAAAATGACGCATACGTCAAGTATATGTAACGTAAAAAGTGCAAATATTTCAAAGCTTTCTCTATTGCATTATTTCAATATTGACTGGATTATATATTTTGCATTGATGTATTTTGCAAGGGAGCCAAGTTGTGGGGAACATTTTAATTTATTTTTTCATTTCTTAAAAATATTCGACGTAAATGTTCCATATATCGGTTGAAAATCTACTGGATTACCAACTCTGTTGCCCAGTATTCAATAGTTATCTTTGGAAGTGTACAATTCGTATAAGAAAATTCTATTCTCCGGCCTATAAATTTTCTTTTCCCACTTTAGTTCACTACAGCCAAGTTCGACTGTATAGGAATATACAAAATGCCAGCCCTCTACATCTACAAAAAAATTGATTCATTGTGAATGCATTTTTATTGTTTAGGAATTGTTCTGCAAAAATTACTGCCGTATTCGAGTTCTTATTTTTATTGGCATATAAATTTTTTAAAATCTACCAAGAGGTCCTTGTTGTGCTCGCAGCAATAATATTTACTATCCTAAGAAAATTACCACATATCGCAACATTTCTTGCAGCCTCTACGCTTAATGAGTTTAGAAGAAAACTAATTTTCTTATCGTAAAATTTAGATCAAATATGAGTTCATTTTACTATTGTAAAATATATTCGTCCTGGCAAACTTTCTCATAGCTTTTAGCTACTTTAATTAGACTTCAGCAGAACTTATTAAATCATTTGTTTTATCCTTTTTTTATTATTTATGGTGTTTAAATTTATTTTTATTTACTTGAATTAAAGTGATATTTATTTTATCATTTTAATTCAATGCAATATTATCATTGACGATTTTATTACATTTTTTTATATCTCGGTTGGGCAGCCCACCAACCCACTTCAACAATGATACTACTCCAAGCCACTCCCACAAATTTGTTTAGGCCATATGCTGTTAATTAATACGAATGCTTTTTAAACACTCAGAAAGACAATTGACGCCGGCATTAATTTTGCTCATTAGCATTAATGGCCTCTGAAATACAAATATAGAGGTGCGGTCACACTTGGCAAATATTTACAGGCTAAAAGTAGTACATTTGAATGCAAATATAAGCGATATTTGTAATTTATTTTAAATTTTTATTTATGATAAAAAAGAAATATATTCATTATGCTTGCTTTTACATATATCTAGATATATGTGTATGTATATAGTACTATTCAGTCATATTATTTCTACAAATATTTACCAAGTTTGGCAATAACTTTTTTCTTCTATACATCAATGCTTCATGTAACTCAATTACAGGAGACTTGTTTAATGTTTGATGAAAAAAGTAACTTTCGCAAAGAGAACTCATTATTAAATAATAAAAATGTAATTAAATATAATAACAGGCGCGCACAGCCATGCTAACATTTCAATTTTAATTAACAAAAAATTAAATATATGTAAAATTCGATATCTAGTTTCAATATTTCAATATTTTTACTTATGGTTCAGTGTTAAGTACAAGTAACAGTATCGCTTCGATAAACCGTACCTTCGGATCATTTGCAATTTAGCTTAATAATATTATTGAATTTATTTAAATTAGTATCTGCCATCTTTTTTTATAAATTTTTAATTTAAATTTTTTTTAATTATATTTTGATATTTTTTTTTGATTTAGGGATTTTTATTTATGATAATTATATTTATTTATTAATATTCTTCTTGTTCATACTTCTTGAACTTATGAACTGCTTCTTAAAGAAAATGTAGTTTGACATTGAGGGTGTGGCCTAAGCCGTGAATGCATAATAAGAAAATACAGTCGAACCTCTATAAGTCGAATCTACATTATCCACCAAAAACAAGTTCGACTTATGGAGAATTCGATTTAGAGAATTTTTTTCACAATTTACTAATTTATTAAATGACATCATACACACAGTAAAAAATCACCTTTTTAATTGCTCGAAATTAAATATTAAATTTTTTGCAGTTCCATGTGGTTGAAATATGTTGTTATTTTGGGCTGAAGAGTTATTTTCTTATTATTTTCATTAAAAAGAGATTCCAAGTTGTTTAAAGATACGAATTCAAAATTTTAAAAGAATCTAACACATCATGCTTAGATGGCATGAACCCTCTTCATCGCTTTCGCCTTCGCTTAAACTGAAATTCATGGATTCACTATTGTAATGCTCAAATATCATTGCCCACATCTATATAATGGTCAATGGAACCAATATAAGTCATATTATGTGACGTAAGCCATGCTTCATAATCCCCTGGCATAAAATTTCTATCCTCATCTATTCTATTTTAAAATATTAATATGGGATTCCCCAAATAAAGAGAAAATAATAAAAAAAACAATAAAAAAGTTGAATTCTTTCTACGATAAGCTCGATTTAGACAAGGCACGTGCCTTTTTTTTCATTTGAGTTATGGAGGTATTTGACTTATAGAAGTTCGAGTTATGGAAGTAAAATTGTATAGAAAATTAAAAAAGTTATAGAAAATTCGACTTATAGGAGTTCGACTTATGGCAGTTCGACTCTAGGTCGGATTTGTAAATTTATAAATTGCAGTTTCCAAATGCGTCATTTATACTTAATTATTTAAGTTTTATTTAGCTTTTTTTTTCTGTGGAAAATTTGTTACGTTGAAATGTTACGTTTGAATCATTGTAATGAATTCACTTCCTTAAATGGTGCACCCTCGCATATATTTTTTTTTCTTGATTTTCTTTTAATTTTGTTTAAATAAATTGTGAGAGTGTATAAAAATATATCTTAAGCTGGAAGATTAAATAATACTGACTACTAGTTTATATGAATTAATTTGGAAAATATCAGGTGATGCCGTACACTTTAAGTTTATTTAAATCGTTATTCTAAACAAGTTCAGCATTCCTTGAGACGGCAGTTTTTCAATTTATAATAAATGTTTAAAATAGGTTTAGTTAAATAAGTACATTTTATATATGTGCATGTAAAGATAACTGTGATAAGAATGCATCATCTTAAACTTCTGCATTTTTTTGGCGCTTAAGGATTAAGATTATTTAAATTTTATTGTACGTTTTGTAGTCAGTAAGTTTTGGAATTTGTAAGAGAAAATAAACTTTAAAAGTGTAAATTTTTTTAAGAAACAAATTTTGGTTGAATAAACTAAGAAAATCCATTCTATACATATCCCACCCGTACAGAATGGATAATGAAACGTCTGAATGGATAAGCTTACCAAAATTTCTAAATTGTATTTTTTTATTTACATCTTATTTCGTCTAATGCCAGTTACATCCTGCTTATCGCAAACAAGAATAACGGCTGGCAGAGTGTAGCGAAGAATGGAAGTTTCAAATTACATTCTTATTTGCCATTCTCCAATTCTGGCCGATAGCAGAGTTACATTGTACTGGGATCGTTGCTAAAATATTAAATTCTCAAGTAAGAGTTCACTGAGAAATATGATAGTCACAACATAAAGTTTGTGAAAAACCAGAGTTATTGCTTTCAATCATTAATCTTGGCTGGCTTCGTTAGCAAGGACGTTAGAAGTATCTATTACCTTTTCTATGCCAGAAACTCAGAAGCTATATTTTTGTAAAATCTCAAAACAAATTGCAGAATTCATTTGTCATGTAAATGAAGAAAAATTATTTCTTGTCCCAAAAATAGAAATTTAATGCCAACTTTTGATTTTGAAATTTTTATTGCAAATATATATCCTATTGTATGCCATGCAGTTGCTGCAATATGTGCTTTTAAAAATGCATTAGTATTCAATTTAAAACACATTTTTTTTATACACAACTTTATCTCCTCCTTTCAACAAACTTACTGTCCATGACTAAAAAAAAAAACATTAAAAATCAATTTATCAAAAATCTACAACAAAAACAAAAATACTCTATTTTATTTATATACGTGGAAAATTTAGTTAAAGTTAAATACTCCGCATCCTTCACGCATCCTCTCTGTGTGTCCACCGGTATTAATTTATTTGTGTTTTGTATTGCTCTTAAGCTCTATCAAGTACAAATTTATGACACTTGCTGTGGATTATTGGTTTTAATGTTTATTTTTTATCGTTTCTTTTCTAAAATAAATGGAAACAAATCTGTTTGTAAATAAACAACAAAATAAACTGTATAAATTATTTTGTTTAAAATAACTACAACGAAGCGGAAAATGTGTGAGTAAAGTTTTTGAATAAAAGATACTTTAATCAGAAAGGAAATCCATGCGTGTCAAGACTTTTGATGTAATTGTGAAAGTTAATTTACTCGGGATACTCTTGAACTCACTAGGGGTCGTGAAGAAACAATTATTATATTCAAATTGATAAATACTTGAGTATTCCCATACTGAAAGGAATTCGCAGGGCACTTTATAAAACTATTTTTCCCGGAACGTAGGAAACTTCCTTATTACGATATAATGAATTTTTCTTTTCCAACAAAAAAGTCCTCCCCGTAAGATGCAGATTTATTAAAATGTGTAGCCAATGCGGTGAAAGCGTTATTTTGCAGTTGGCCAGAAGAGAACAGGCAAAAACCCAAAAAAAAAAACTCTGTTGTGAAATCAGAGGCCAAAAACATATAATAAATAGATTTGAAAAAATTTTATCGTTAAGAATATATCCTAAAATGGCCCCTCCTTCTATACTTGAGCACAAACATTCTACAATATACGCCCTTTCGAGGATTCATAATCGTCGTCTGTAATTCTTATATTGGTGAAGGAAAGAGGAACCCATATATATATCAAAAAAAGTGTACCAAAGTATATTTGCATATGTTGTATATTTATATATATATGTATATCAAAAGTATATTTCTGCACCGGCAGGCGGACATACTCTAGAATATATATGTACATAAAATAACAAAAAGGGTTACCAGTTTGAACTTCTCGAACAAGAACTTCATAATCTACAAACATATATGTATACCTATAATGGGTTTTCCATTGTGGACTAACACGCTGTAGCAGTTGTTAGCCATCTGTTTTTCCAAATCGTTATCTACGAATACTGCAACACTGGCATATGCCAATATCAAACTGAAAGTGATCCCAATTTTAGTTGAAACATCGGCGCAGCGCCGAAGTCCATTTCTGTATGATTGAATATATCAATGAAAAAGTATATTGTATTTGGTCGGCGTCAATATACATACATATATTTATGCCATTCTATATTAGCCACTAGTTGGCTTTCAATGGTGATAAGTTTCAATGGTTAGCAAGTTCGGGAAATTCTTGGGCATTCATATGGTGGTTTCAACCGGCTGACTCTGCTTCTCGCATGACTTACGCCGTCATGGGCATTCTGCATGATCGTCGCAGTGCCAGGAACTGGCTACTATCATAGTGCGATTAAATTTGAATTAAATTAAAACGATTAGACAAGAGCGAATACTCATAAACAGATGATAACACAGTGATCTTCGAAGTAACCGATACCTATCTTATGAGCCACTGAGTAAAATCGGGTACTTTTGGTAAGCGAGACCCATCGAATTTCGACATTCCTTCCACTGCGTTTTAAAAATACAGGTGTACGATAACATGGTGTAACGATAAGAGCGAATAACTCATAAACAGATGATAACACAGTGATCTTCGATGTAGCCGATACCTATTTTATGAGCCACTGAGTAAAATCGGGCATATTGGATGTGCGAGACCCATCGAAGATTGGCATTCCTTCCACTGCGTTTTAAAAATACAGGTGTACGTTTAGACCTGGGCCAATCAGTCACAAACAGATGATAACACAGTGATCTCCGATGTAACCGATACTTGTCTTATCAGCCACTAAGTAAAATCGGTCATAATGGATGTGGGAGACTCATCAAATATGAGATTCCTTCCACGCGTACAAAATACTTTATACACACTGCGTTTAAAAAATACGAAGCACTTTCGAATATACGCATACGAGGAAAACACGATTTTATTTTATTTCCAATTATATCTTTTTTGGTAAAAAAATATGTTTAAATTTCCACAATAAACACGCTCCCTCTAGAAATTTTTTAAATTGAACTAAAAAATGCGTCTTGTAATCAGCTAATCAAACATACAAACGTGGAATAGAATATAAAATAAATAAGAAAACAAACATGTATGGTTTAGATTGAATACCAGGTATGGAAAACTTGCATTTTCAAATTGTAAACTAATCAAAATGTAGGAAATTACACCTCAAAGATTTCTTCAATTTTTGGAAATTCGTAGATTCTGTGGGAAAATGAATTTGGAACGGTATGTTCCTGTTATACTTACTGATAAATATCGAACTTCGGGAAATGTCAAGCAGAGTCGGATATAATAAAAATTTTAAAGATACCAGCAAGAAATTTAAAATAAAATTAATTTTGAATTTTTTGCTTGTTTTTTGGCGAAGCATTTTAGTAATTTTCAATTGAAATTTTAATTCTTTTATTAATTAAAATATAATTTATTATATTATTTAATAAACAAAATGTGATGTCAATAATTATTTTTCATCGAAGAATTTTTTTTGCAATGCACTGAGAAGACTTGATATAACTTTGAACAAAAGTTGTATGAGTAGACTATAAAGTTTCTAATCCGCTGAGACGTCGCATATAAACTTTAAGTGAAAACTAATAATCACACTTGTCACAAGGGAATATATTTTAGAATTCTGTTATTTTATAATCACTTGAAAATAAATTCTGCGAAACATCTGTGCCAATTCCAACATACCATTGTAAATTAGAGTAATTTGAGTTTTATGTATATTTGGAATGCACCCTGTTTGGTTTTTTTTTTTAAAAAACTAAGAAGATCAAAAAATACTCGTATAAGTGAAAATATTAAAATTTTATACAAATTTTGTATACAAATGAACGTTTGTCGGAATCCGTTAACATTTCAGGGTTAAGGATATTGGGGTTTTTGAAATGCTTGCCAGATAGGAAGTTGTCAGTGATTCCGTAGGTTCCAAAGATGTTTTTAAAAAAGAAACATAAAAAATTATATAACTGCCTCTTATATTATTCGCAATTAATCTGTTTTTGAAAATTCATAACATATTTTGGGGGGAAACTCGCAGTAATAAAAATCGGACGAACTATATTTCTTAAAACGTGCGATATATTTTTTTTTATATATACATATATATAATATATATACATAATATATTATATTATATATATTAATTTTCTTTAAATTAATCGTGTATATTATTCGAATATTAACTTTTTATGAAAAGACAAAGCGATCCGCATGCAACGTGCTTCTTTCCTGTGTACGCCTACACATTACTCGTAGAGTCTATTTATAGTACTAAATTTTTAACGCAATGCGAAGTCAAGCCCTTTACGTTCAAGTTTTATACAAGTATTGAATTGAAAAACTTTTTTCGTTTTATTTTCTTTTCCAGTTTTCTAATTTCAAATTTGCCCTAATGAAAATTAACTGAACTTTCCACCTCTGCTGGAAAGACAGTTTTCTGTCTCTCTTGCACTCGAAGAAGTGTGATGATATTTACCGTTTTATTGCAGGTGTGTTTTTGTTTCTGGGTTTTTTACGTGAATCTGTTTATTTTGGTTTAGAATGCACGTTTTGCATACAAAACAAAATTTATTTATAAAACAAACTCACATAATTTATAAGCAAACTGTGTGCTCAAATTTTTTCCTCAAAATTTTATTTGTATTGGTTTGTTTATTTATTTACTCTGCTTGCTGCGTTCGTATTTCATTAAGTGTAATTTATAATCTTTAAGAATTTTGAATTTACATTTTTTCCTCTGATTCTTTCTAATTCTCCACTCGCAGTAGTGGAGATTTTGTTAGCAGGCTTTCAAATTAAACAGCAATTCATGTTCATTATTTTTTCTCCTAAGGGATAGTAAAAGCAGTCAAGGCAGAGTAGCGAACTGGATGATGGAAAAGTGTTCTGTTATAGGATTAGGAGGAAATAATATTAGCAAATATTAAGTGACCCCTGAGTATGCCTTCAGCTTTTAAAAAAGCCGAAAGCTAAAACGTGACGTTTTAAAGCACTTGAGAAAAGGTAGGAAACGGAAACTCGATCTTAGCCATTTAATCTTAACTAGCCAACAAGCTAGTTTAAAATTCAAGAGCCTGAGTTTGTTTGTAGTCTGATCAGATTCTGGACACATTTTGTCCAGAATTCTGTTCAATTGGTAATCGAAGACTAATCTATTAGGCTTCCAGTTGGAACCAATATTTTTGAGTCAAGAAATATGACCTTTGTGATATCTTATAAAAATGTAAATCTGTTTTACTTATGTAAATATATTTTCTGCATTTAGTGAAAGGGAATAGAATCCTAGAATTTATATAGAATAGAATTTGCTGTGATATACATAGTATGTAAATCGAATTAAACTAAAACAAAGCCAAACGGAAACACTAGAAACTTACAAACTAATAAGATATCCTCTCCATTATATGTGTAAAGTCGGTCCACAGCCGTAAATGCATAAAAGAGTAACCAAAGTTGGCTGTTTATGTGATAAAGCATGAAAAATTCATAAGTCACTCAGTTACTGCTCTTCGTTTTATTAAATTTAAATACTTTTTTCTAATTACAACCCAACTGATTTATCAGCTCTTTGATTCCATTTAAGCATGATTTTTATTAACTGAATACATTAAAAAAATTATTTGCTACGAAATACTATCTTTATCAAAAATATTTAAAATGAAACCACTTGTACTTTCTCCAAGTCACATTTATTTTATTATAAAAATTCCTTTCATCATAATAAATTACACGTCATTTATTTCACTACATGTTTTTTATTATTTTTTTAAACCTTAAAAACAATACAGACGACTTGTAATTTATTAAAAATCAATTTCATCGTTGTTCTTTGTCATTAAATCGTATTCATTTACAAGACTGTGCGATAAAAAATTCTGTGTTTTTTTTAAATTTCTCTTGAATGTTTAAAAAATAATAATAATAAAATAATAATAATTTGTTGGTTGTTGTCATTTATTGGTTATTTTTTTTTTTTTTTTTTTTATTATTCATGATTAATTTCAATTTGTGTCTGGCATATTTAATGAATAAATATTTCACATAAATTAATAATACTAAATATTAAACACACACATTCATAAATTGTGTAGTACTCGCATTTGATATCAATTTAAATTAAAGTGTGACATTGTTTTATTAGTAAGCAAAAAGGAATTACAATTATGTGTGTAAATGAGCATATTTATTGACAATAATAATTATTTTTAGTTTGCAATGAAACAGCAATAAAACGTGATTTGTTTTACTGATTAAAAATGCTGAATGCAATTCTGGTTTCATATTTTACTTTTGCCGGCGCTCGTACAACTTAAATTCATGGTATTCATTATTTTTAAAATAATATTGCTTTTTAAATTGATCACTTTCTCAATATAAAGGTTGGTTAAATTGGAGCTGCGAAGGCACTTGTCCTGTCTTTTAAGTGATTAATATATACATAATTTAAAATTATTTTTTTCAATTTGGAGATTTTAGAATTAAAACGCTTCATTTGCTTGTATTAATTTCTAATTTAGGAAATGTATTTTCTGAAATAGCCCAGAAAAACATTAGACTTTTGGAAAGAAAGAAAGATGTATCAGTGATAAAATAGATTTTCTATAGTACAAAGGCAAACATTGTATTGTAATCCTACAGATGCCCCTGTGTAGACAGTTTATTCAGAAAACAAACTCACAATATCCTTCACATTTTCCATGTCTCCTGTTTATTAATTAGTTCACTATATCCCGAGTGCACTGTAGTGATAAATATAATTCTTTGCTCATGGCCTCTAAGAAAAATATTGTGTACAAATTTATTTAGAAATGGGAAGGAAAGATTGGTGTAAAAATTGCCCGTAGATATCCTTTAGCCGATACACCATTTATAGGGGCAACGTTTTATTTTCACTTTTTCAATAGAAGATAGTCTGTTCAAATGTTTACAATTTTGTTAAAATAAAATATTTATCCTGAATAAAAGACGATAGAAATTACAAAAATAAAAACCAAAATTAAGAAAAAAATTAAAGTTGGGAATAAAGGAATGAAAGTAGACAGGAGTTGATCGTAACTGGCAATAAAAAATTTTTTTTTACAAAAAATAATCTAAAACTGTATAAAATACACAAAAATAACTTAAGAACAGTTCGTATCGAAAAGAAAGTGTCTTAGAGGATACTTCTGTATAAAGGACATTCTTAAAAATAGCCGTGAAAGAAGGATTCGTTCATCGAAGCCAAATCCTGGTTATTAAAATATAAATTTTTACATAGACTTACACAAAAGAGTGTTTTTTTAATTTGATGTTGAAGTCTAATGCTAAATCTTTTTACTGGCAGGATTAATAAGCAGCCCATCGTTGTAAGGATCAAGTGAAACTATGCAACAGGTAACTTGCAGACAGTCCCCATATTGGCAGAATAGTATGCAGACCTCTATATCTTTATGCAGTTGTATTCTAACTTGACTATATTCTTTTATATAGTTAAAGTCAGTTATACCGTTAAAGTCATTACTGTAAAATCAGCACCTCGATGGTATATGGCTAGTAACCCCGTCTGTTACGCAGGTGTCAGGGGTTCAATTCCCCAGGGAGCCAGAAGCCAAAGGCCTCAGTAGCCAGTGCTTCTATACATATTGCAATTATATTCATATAATTGTAATATTTGGTAAAATAAAAAAAATAAAATAACTGTAAAATCGGAAATACTATTTTATCCGTTGTCGCATAATCTATCAAGTAAGAGTGTTGGCTCACAATGATTTTATCGCCCAAACTAGAGTCTGATAATAGTGATGGGAGTCAACTATCAAACAAAGCAAAACTCTGTTTGTATTCTCATCAGTAAGCGAACCACAAGACTTTCTCTGAAAAAGTTAAATTTCTCACTTTCGTTACATCAAATTCAAAAAGGAAAGAAATGTAATTTTATAATAAAAGATTATGATCATACTTCTTTACACAAATAATACTGGTATCCTTGTCAGCTTTACTCAATTCCACAATATAACGATACATAAATGACCTTTTAAATAATGCTGGCAAATGCTAAAGGACACTGCAGGATAACCAACAGCAATATCAATTATAGTTAAATAACTTTGTAGAAATTTTTATTTATGTATTTATAAAGTTGAAAGTAAATCCAACATACACATTTTATTGTTTTTTATTAGTCCTGCGTAAAAATGTTTACATATTTTCTGGATGCATTTGTATAGTTTCCAGGGTGAGACTGGCTGTTATGGCATAGAATATTGATTTAACAAACCGAAAATAGCAAAATATTTTGTTAATTAAGAGACGTACCAGCATTGTTAGCAACTTTAATAGTGTCATTGGCATAGTATACATGCATTCACATTTAATTGCAATCATAATCATTTACCGGAAAGATAGAGATGTATTGCGCCTACATCTAAACAAACACATACGTAAAATTAATCTATTGTTCCTACTCGTTGTTTCCAAATTGCCTTCGGCACTCAAATGAATGATTTGTTTATATTTTCTGTTCTTTGATTAATATTTGTTTGTTTGGTATCTGTCTACAAAATATTTGTATACAGTTTTTATAGTTTGACTTACCTGGTGGTCCTGGTGGTCCAGGTGGACCTTCAATAATGCCGGTTGGAAATTCGTCACCTTTGATTGTTGTGGTTAGGCCACGATCACCACGGTCGCCTTTGTCACCCTTAAAACAAAAAAGGAAATGTCAAAAAAATAAAAAACATCAGAAAGATTGCAAAACAGAATTGCACCGACACGCACACGCATGCGTATATCTGCCAATATGGTTTTAATTATTAAAGATGACAAAATAGCCATCAAGGATTCTCTTTTTATTATTTGATAAACAAAGACAAACAAGAATGTTCTTTTCAAGCACAAAACAATAGTTTGTTTGAAATAGTAACTAACGAAGAAATAATAGAACTTTAATTTTATTTTCATTCTCTGATTTTTCCATGAATTCTTTTTTCAGTTCTGTTTTTTTTCTTAGTGTGTCTGTTCATTTCTAAACAAATGCCCTCTACTGTGACATCTTTGTCAACTGTACACTTTTTTTTAACAAAAATTAAGACGAAAAATCAATTTCTGTTGTGAGTGGAATAGTTTGTTTTTGGTTTCAGTTTCTATTGTTTTAATATTATGGTTAAGGACATACTTATCGTTGTTTTTGCCTTCTTGATTATATTGCATACATACCTTTAATCCTGCGGGTCCAGGTGCACCAGGTGGTCCCATTGGACCAGGTTCTCCTATTGCTCCCGCTGGACCCGGAGGTCCTGTTTCGCCTGGCGGTCCCCTTTCACCATTTGTACCGGCGACCCCCATTTCACCAGGTGGTCCTGGCGGCCCTGGAGGACCAGGTTCACCAGCTTCTCCCTGTTCAATATAAAAAATAATTTGCATTATTCAGTGCTTTAAGGAGATATTTTTAAATATAAAAATTTATTAAAAATTTATTATATAGTCATTATTTTATTATATATTTGTCGTTGCACCGAAATACCTCTTGCTTCCATTATACTCGTAGTATTGTGAAATACTTGTTTTATTTAAATTGTATATATTTTTTAAGTTCTCAATTTTATATAAACTAAAATTTTGATTGCATAAACGCCATGGAGACCCACTTAGTCTTCAGACTTCATTAGTCTCTTTTTGTTTTCGTTATTGTTTTATACCGTTCTATTCTGGAACAGATTCTTCGTTCTTACTCGCCCTCTAAAGGCGACTTCATTGAATTTACAAAAATATTTATATATTTTTAAAAAAAAAAATCAATTTAAATTAACTTTTATTCTTTTAACAAAAAGCTTTAATATTTTCTTTTTTGGTGGTTAATAAATGAATCAGAAACGGAACAGAAGTGAAAATTATTCCGAATATATGTGCATAAATAATTATTTTTTCTTAACACAAGTCGAAAACAAGTTGGGACAGTGGCAAGCAGTGAATGGCCAATTTGGAAATATTAATATTAGCTATTAATATTCTATTAAAATACAAAACTTTTGATTATAACAGGATCGAGATATGTAATATCTTCTAATCCGACTGTTTTCTAAATATCCTTTAATGGTTTTTTTTTTTTTTTAAATGTGGAATGGTGGAAAAACCGTGAGAAATTTAAAAAAGTTATATTTATTGCAGAAGCTTTTCTCTCCTCTTTTCTTCTTCTTGGTGGAAAAACCGGGAGAAATTTAAAAAAGCACTTTTTATTGCAGAAGCTTTTCTCTCCTCTTTCCTTCTTCTAGGTGGAAAAACCGGGAGAAATTTAAAAAAGCACTTTTCATTGCAGAAGCTTTTCTCTCCTCTTTTCTTCTTCTTCTAAAAATTAGAAAAAAATTTCTCTAAACTGCGATTGAAACTCATGTTGTCCTTTTCCACTAATAAAACTAAAAAAAAAAAAAATTTATTAATTACAAAATTCAAATATAGTTTTTACTTCGCTTTTCTCATAAACGTTTAAACAAAATATTGTAGACAGTTTGATTAAAAAAATTTTATAAGGAAGTTTGTAAGGGAGCTTTTAAAAAAATCAAAGTTGAATTTTATGACAATTGCTTAATATTGTTTCTATGCGAAGAACTTATTCTGCAATGGATTTCTTTCAATATGCAGTAAATTTGTTTTATAAATTTTTTGTTAGTGAATCTGATCCAAAAAGCTTTTTACTAACTTTAGCGAAAAAAATCTCTTTTTTTCCGTTCAAGAGAGATAGATTGCAGTATATTAAAAAATTAAATAAAAATAAAGGGTGTCGCAAAATTAATTACATATTAAATTAGTTGTCATTTTTGCGGCACACTGTAGGCAAGCGTATGGGAATCAAAATGGTTTTTTTAATTCCCAAAACCGCCACATTAAGCATTCGGAGAAGAGCATACATTGTAAGGCTACTTTCAAATCTTGTAGTAGCGAAATCAATTTTTCACTCCTCTGTAAAGAACTTGATATAAAAAAAATTCCTTTTTTTTCAAATAAAATCTCCATCCAGTTAAGTTTATATTATAAAAATTCCTCCAACAAAAGGCTCAATAACTTTAATAGATCTGGCCGAGTATGCCGTCAATGTCTATACGACTTAAAATAAATTTTCTCAATTTTATACTGTAGTTTTCTTTAAAAGGCCGAACATTTTCTTTAATAAGGGATAAATAAATTTTCTAACATTATAAAATATAAAATTTATCCATTCCAAATTTAATAAATAAATCTAGAGTCAGCATGCACGTTTCTTTATTGAACATAAAAACAATCCTCTTACCTTTAGTTGAATTACGGTTGCCGCTGAAATATTAACACCGGCTTCTTGTAAACCCTGTTGTTTGATGGCAATTAATGTTTGTGTTAAACGCATTTGTTAATATATTAAAAAAATCCACCAGTTAATTAAATTAAAATCAACATAAAAATAAAAACAAAAGTAAATAAATAAAAATTGAATTATGTAGCCAAAAAAAAAGGTTATAGTGTTTTAAATAATTGAATTTTTTTTCTTGTGTGAACAGATTGCAGAGCAATGTCATTACAGTGGGTCAAAATAATCCTAACGCAAAAAATTATTTTTTTTTTTTATCAAAAAAGGTTTGGAAATTTTTTTTTAATTATTTAATTAATAAAATGACGTGAAATATATTTGAAGATATATTTGGTGATTCAAGTTTCTCAGCACTTGGCGGAATCAGTTCTACAATACATTTCATTTATCGTTACCGGAAATGCTTGAAAAAAGTGCATCAGAAATTCAGCTTTAAGAAATTTTGAATATGAAAATTATATAAAGCATAGTGATTTTTTGAGTACTATTCAAAAAACACTTTTGTAAATTATGGAAAAATAAATTTTTCTTACAATTTAAAAGCAGTTTTTGAGATTCACTTTTAGATGTGGTCATGTAATCAATCGAAATACAGAGTGCTTTTCAAAGCAAATCTCTACAAACAAAACCAGTGATTTGAGTAAGAAATTTATATTAAAAACTTTTAACATCATTCGAATACTTTTCATACTTTAAGGCAACTGCAACGCACTGGCAGTGCTTTGTGGAAGACATAATTCTATTTTTTTCGGATGCAGTGCCTTCTTCTTTTAATTTATTTCCGCAACTGTTTTGGAAAATTTTATATTTGTTATTATTATGCTGATGTTTTCATTGTGGCCACGTGCAAGCTGTTGCCTTTTAATTATTTTTTTTTATTTCTCATTCATCTAAATTTGCGTTAATGTTAATAAAAAATTTATTATTTTTTTATTTTATGACTAGTTGGAATAAAAACTTTTTTGCGCCAATAATTCATTGACCACAAAATTGCTTTGTTTACACATTGTTGTCTCGGTCAGAAAGTTAATGTTTCCTTTAGCATATTGTATTCGGATGTAAAAACGAAAAATTTATTAAAAAGATTAAACACAAAAAAAAAAAAAAAAAAAACTCGAAATTACCAAACTTTTTGCCTTACGGATAAAAAGCAAACAACAAAAACTGGAGCAGACAGCAGAGGATTAAGAAAAATAATACTTTTTTCATGTATGAATGAAAGAAATGAATGAAATTTTCCCAAGTAAAATATTTTCTAGATAACAACTACATCTTGCCACACTCTATAATAAAAGGCAGGCAGTGCCTTAGATCATTTAATAATTTACAGACTTTTTAACAACACAGTATAGAAACTTATTTGAAAGTTTACGAAAAGTTAAAAGGAAAAATTACATTAAATATTCATTAAATAATAACAGAGCAAGTTCAAAGTTATTAATATATTATAATGAACCATAAACAAAACCGGAAATAAGAGTTATTACGATAAAATAAATGTGAGCAAGTTAATAACAAGAAAAAAAAAAAACAAAGAAAAAAAAATATCCAGTAACCGTATTGCAATTAGTCTTACCTTTTCCTTCATTTTTTATCACTTGTATTGTTTAAACAAAATATTTAAAAAGCTAAAAACTACAACAACCAGCTACCAGCAATTTCTAATTTAAGCGCATTTCAATAATTTTAAGGAATTTTATTTTATTCTTGCAAATACCTTGACAGCTACTATTTCAGCATAACCTAAGGTACCGCCATGTAAAGTTGTGACCGATCTTTTAAGACCCTAAACACGAAATTAGCGTGGCAGTAAAATAGTAATTGTGGTTAAAAATTTTGTAATTGTGTTTGCATTTCATTTTTATAAACTCAAATTACCTTCACCGTTTGAAACACATCGATGCCGGGGTGACCAACGTCACCCTTGGAACCCTTATCACCCGGCCGTCCTGGGGCACCTTTCTCACCATCAATGCCGTTAATACCCTAAAATAGGGGTAATTTATTTGCATTTCTGTCGGCTGCTTTCATATTTCATATTTCGTACTCGTTAACTGCCCACTTACCTGATCTCCTTTATCGCCCTGGTCACCCTTTTTACCACGTTTCCCCCGCTTTCCCGGAGGACCAGGTGGACCGGGAGGACCTATAAATAAACAAAAAAAAAAAATTTCATTTTATTCTATCTACCAATCTATCTGATAATTATCTAGAAAAGCAATTTAATTAAAATATGAATTATTTCATTATCGATTAAGACTTTCCCAAGCAATTAATTGCCTGGCAATTATTAATTGAATTCAAGTTTATTTCTTTGCTTTGCAAGTTTCTATTTACGAGCATTTGATTTTAGTTATTTACAATGAGCACAAATCAGGTATGCCAAAAATTGCTGGCACAACTTTGATAGATTTAATAATATTTTTTGTTTTGCATTGGTATTGGTGAGAGCCAAGTTTCTCTCTCGGTTGCTTTGTATTCATCAACTGCTGGCAGTTTATCTTGCCTCCGAATCATGTTGCTGCATTCAATTTTGTGCTTGTTACTACTTAAACATCTGCTTACTACAGTAATTTTGTTTGGTCCTTGTATATTTATTTAACTTTTACACTTTAAAGAAAACAGGATGTCAAGTCTAAGTGCGTGTATGTTTTTCTGTGTGCACTTTGGTGGCAACTATGAGAATGGCTTCAGTTCTTTGGTTACGCATCAACACGTTTATAGAACGTGCTACCACAGCAATTGAACCTTCCACATATTTTCAACACTTTTGTTTTTTGACAGGAAAAGTAAGTTTTTTATTTTTCCTTTAGCTTTCCATGTTGTTCCCTTTCGCAAGAAAAAAAAAACGCCGCAAAAAAAAAAACTTTGAATAAAAGTGAAGTTAAGAAAAAATGTTGGTCTCTTCAACAGATGTTTATGTTTTTGTTACATGTGCAAGTAAACTTTTCTTCAAACTTTTGTCGGTTACTATTTATTTTATTGCTTATTTTTAAAGTCTTGAAACTGGCAGTTGCATAAATATATTCTGCAATTGATGAAAAAGTTATGCAACTGTGTACGGAAGTAGACAGTCTGAGGTTTGACAAAACAAATTTATGGCGTGACCAAACGGATGAATAAATCTTTAAGAACTTATTTTTCTTTTCAGAGTTGCAGTTCAGAGATGGTCCCTACTAATGCAAGGCATTGTGCCCGAACTATGAGAAATGCATAGTGGGAGAGACTATAGAATAGTTTTATTGTGCAACAAGTTACGCTCTATTGCCATGTTTTTGGTAGGATTTCACTAATTGCTTTTACTTCGGTGAGGATTGCCATGTTTTTGGTAGGATTTCACTAATTGCTTTTACTTCGGTGAGGATGGTTGTCAGGGACTACGCCTTCATTATGTAAACATTCCAACAACAATTGACACATAGGATATTAAGGCACTTTCAGGGAAATCCATAAAATTATTTTCATTTTATATATGGCTGAGTTTGGGGACGAACCCGCGTTCTTAAGAAATGTGGTTTCAGCAAAAGAAGATGGTCGGCTTTCACAATATCATGACTCTTCATATCGCCAGTTTCTGTATATTATTTTAATTTTACCTACGAAAATAACAAATTTTCCACTGATTCCATTTTTTGTCTGTTGGCCCCGTTGCTTGTTGTTGTGTTCGGTTGCAGCCTAATATTAAGTGCATTTTATTAACTATTCATACAATTGCACTAAGCCAATCTATATTTGTACACCGATACCCACTTCTTCAACGGTTCTAATTATGCTCACACAGAAATTCTAATTTTTTTTAATAAGTCTAGCAGTAAGTGGTTCCACTTTAATGCCATCACGTAGTTAATAGTTGCGAGGCATGACTTCACGTATGAATTGAAGTTTGAAAGTCTTAAGACGTCTTAGTTGCTTATGCATGTCATCTGTGGAATGCCTAATTCGGCCAAATCTGCATTTTTCTCACTACTATATGCTGGAATGGAAAACCAACATTCCAATTTAGTCTAAGGCGATGGATTCGTTCCTTCACATCATTAATTTCTACAAACTACTGAAAGTTTTGCATAAGTTTTACTATTACTTGTTGAGAAGATCTTTTACCGGAAGTGACCTCTACTCATGCAATGCCATGTTTCAAAACTTGAAAAATGGAATATTGGAAGATAGAAATAGATAGAATAGATTGTTATGAACATTTGACTTGAATTGTGTACTATTCAATGTGGGGGGGGGGAAAGTTCCCTAAAAAAGATTCTTTCATAAATCGAAAGTTTTTAATGATTCAATTTTAGTTATCGCAAGTAAAAATTTTTATAGTCTCATTGCCTATACATAATGTTGGGTTCGTTTCATTGCACAGTAAAAATAATTACAATATGTTGTAAAACTTATTGGTAACTTTAAGAAGTTTCTTAAGCTATAATGCGTAAAGTTCGTTCATATATTGTTATTTCAAAATAACTTTAATCAAATAGAGCCATGTAAAGCTTTCACTTTAAACAATGTTATTATTTATGCTCTGGCTTAAGATATTTACCAAATTTTCAGAGCACTTCCGAAATTCCGAAAAATGTTTGTTATCAGCTATAAGCCATTTCACTTTTGATCTGACTGCGAGCTTAAGTTTCGCTTAAGTTGACTTCAATCTGTATGAAGAGAAAATATTTTCTTAAAGACTTTATAAATTTAATGAAGAAGAAACTTTTTATTTTTCGATCTTTCAGTATCAAAAACCGTATGCAAATAAATAAAAATAGATAAAAAAAAAAATCCTGCCAGTCCTCGAATTTCGAAATTTCGAATTGACTTCAATCTGTATGAAGAGAAAATATTTTCTTAAAGACTTTATAAATTTAATGAAGAAGAAACTTTTTATTTTTTGATCTTTCAGTATCAAAAACAGTATGCAAATAAATAAAAATAGATAACAAAAAAAATCCTGCCAGTCCTCGAATTTCGAAATTTCGAATTGAAAAGAGATTAATTCTCGTAAAAAACGTAAAGTATATAGAAAGTGTCATATTAGATAACTAAATTAAGCGAAAAGGGGGAGCCTAGACAAGGCAGTGGATTCGAAGAATGTGCAATTCTTAGCACAAAGGATTCGCCGTAGCCTGTAGTTAATATATGCATAATACTGGAAAGAAAATAAGCAATCTGGTCACTAGTAAAGGTTTTGAACTCTTTACATTTTTGTAAAATAGAAGTAATTTGAGAATTTATTAAACTAAGAAATTTATAAAATTTAGAAACCATATAAAATATATGAAAAAAGTGGCGAGAGAAGTTTACATTCGTGGTATTTACTTTGCTTTCTTTCTTTCTTTCTTTCTTGTGAAGACGACTCATTAATAGTTTAATTAGGCAGGAATTGTCCACTACTTTTTCAGAATAGGCTGCAGCATCCTGTTAATATGCCGCTCTTTTTTTCCTGTCAGCTGTTTATTATTGTGATAAAAGTGAAGGGGTGTATACTTTTCTAGCAAACATTTAGAATCGGATGGTGATAATCGCCAGAAGTACGATTGAAATTGAAGAAATTTTTTAAATAATTTTTTCAGAAAGGAAAATGATATTACTTGATTATTGCTATCATTCCGACAACATTGCCAATAATATTTTCTATTAAAAAATTAGAATCACAAAAACTTGATTAAAGTTTTCAGAAAAATCGCTTTGATGTAGCAATTTCCGAATTCAAGTTATTTGAGAGTAAAAAAAAAAATTATATGACTTTTGACAACAACAAAATTTTGATTCCATTCCACAATTACATTGACTTTAAAATGCTTTAAAAATAAATATTACGTGAAAAACTGACTAGCACAAGTGAGTTCATCACAGTCGGATTAAGTTTGGCAGCTTTTTGTCCAGCTTGTCAAACTTAAAGCAAGACTGTAAGACAAGATTAAAAACTAAGTATTAAAATATTATTTACAGTGTATTTGTTGCCCAGGAACTCACTCAGTAGTATTTTATAAACGATAGATTTATCTGCTTAAAGGTACATTTGTATACGTGTAGTTTGTGCATAATTTCAGTAGCATCTATTCAAGTGTCTGCCTGTGTGAGTGTGTGTATATGGAAAAGTGTAATCGTCTTATATTTTGTCATGGTTGAGCTTGTGTATTCTCCTTTCTATGCACAAATTATGGAAAAGAAAATAAGACATTCAGACTAAAATATGGCACATTATACTTCAGTAAATGGAATCTGTGTACGTACATTTATAAACTCTACGCCAGCAGACATTCAAACGTTCAACTTTAATAAATTGCTTGCTATAACAAGCATGAGTATTTACAAATAAATTCAGACAGACAAACCGTCAGTCTTACAATATTCAGTCCGATTAATGGCAAGCAATTTTAATAATTCATAAAAACGAACAGAAATATACAACAGCTTAATCTAGTAGAGAATTTAAAGCGATTTAGATTTAAACATGACTTGAATTGTGAATCAGTTTGATTAAGTAAGAAAAACAGATTTCTGTATAGAAACTGTTTCCCTTAAAGGTTTAGACACATACATACTTCTTGCAGGAGCATAACAAAGAATATGCAACTTGAATATTTATTTAATGAAATATTTCACGTTTTAATAAGTTATTAAATTTTTATTTATTTCTCTAGAATTTTTCAAAGTCAGATCTCGTGCATTAAAAAATGTAGTACTTATTTCTTCACAAACACGTCCAATCATGCTCCTTTAGCACGCTGAACGTTTGACATTAGATGACCTTGAAGATATTTAATTTAACCCCTTAACGCGCAGAAACGTATTAACAAGGCCATGCAAAACCGGCCAAAATGTTAAATATGGCATGACCGTTACTTCCGAAATTGTCGTGTCGTTGCTCGAACCAGCTTTGAACCGAGGCTACCGTCTCATCCCTAATAACTACAGACCAACACCTTTTTGGACTAAAAAATTGTAAAAGGAATTTGATAAGCGTACGTTTGTATGAAACAAAAATGGAGGCGAGAAATCTAATTTAGAATTTAGGAGGAAGTTGTTTGGAAGCCTTATACAAATCTACCATAGCGAAATGAATATAAAAAAAGCAGCCAGACCAAAATCGCATGGTATCTTACATCTAACAGAACCTCGACCCGGGGGAGTACTGTATGAACTTTGGTGATATTTGCACGTTGGTGATGTGCACTTTGGGGAGACAGTTTCTAGACCATGACCTTAGGCGCACACCAGTAAAACTTGTCTGTCACTGCCCTACCCATAAAATAACATGGCAACGAATGTGCTTATAAGTAATTAAAATGTAAAGGGAAGCTATGCTTGTTGGTCTAGGATAGATATAGCATAACCTTATCGATACAGGGTTAAATATTTTAGGAGAGTTCTCTCTATATATATAGCACCATCAGTTGCTATATACTGGCCCTACGGGTACCAGCAGCCCCACAGTAGATTTCTCTCGCGGAGGTTTAATGGATGATTTTGACGTTGCACACATCCTGAACTGAACTCTTATCAATGACGGACTTAGTTCTCACTCCATGGAGTTTAATAAATTATGCTCGTGGATAATTTAGTATAGTGTCAGAGATTTTGTTCATAGTGCAAATTCGTTCCGACTTAACAGCGATATATGAAGTTGTGGCCGGTTAATGGTGTGGTCTCCTTTGGAGTTCGATCTGCAATGCGATTCAATATCCACTATAATTATTTATCCACTATTTTTATTGAATTTTTAGTAATTTTTGCATTTTTTTTATATATTTATGACAATTAAAGTCCAATTATATATTTTCTTACATAAAAAAAAATTAATTTTCTTTTTGGTCGGCTTTTTTTAAAAAAATTGTGCATTTAGGGGTTAAATGTAATCTGAATTAAAGTAGAAAATTAATAAAATAAAACATATAGATATACGTCTATGCATATCTTCATCCAGAAACATTATTCATGCGTTTAATGTAACATTTCATTTACCACATGTAGCAACATCATTTAATTAATGAACTAAATTACGCATATCTTTGACTGACAATATGAAACAATTGCTGAACAACTTTTGAGTTATAATGTGATGGGAAAAGGGGAATCGAAAAGGAGTATACAATATCTTGTCTATATAGTAAACAGAATGTGCTTTAGAAAAAATCAATATGTCAATATCATCGATAACATTTAAAAGCAGCAAATGGGAACGTGTAACAAAAGTGCGTACAATTTAAAAAGAAAAATTTTTCACTTTCCTAACAGAGTCTAAAGAATTATTATTAATAAAATTATTTTCTGATACTTTAAATCGTGAATAGGAGAAGTAAATCTTTTGTAAAACTATATATTTTTATTATATAGTATTTCGTCACGTGAAATTTTTTTTGCAAATATTAACAAGATTTAATAATTTCATTAATTTCAAAAGTGGGTATATGAAAGCTACCGGTGGGGATGAGGAATTTTTCATCGGTTGAACTGTTTCATTTATTTTTCTTCATTTTCTGGAGGACAACAATTGGTTACCACGAGTTATATTGGTTAAGACTGATTAAACAATGAGCCGTCTCGTTTAAAAAGAAAATCTCATATAATATGAAAATGGTGGGAAATTATGTACAGCAAGAGAGCGAAAAATTGGAACAAGAATTTTGGAATAGACCTACAAATTGTTGTAATATTTTCTGAACAAATGCAAAGCTTCTACCAATTTAATGCATAAAAAGCTTTTCAAATTTTGAGTAGAAATTTTTTGCGTAAAATTGGCGATTTTTTGCCATATTTTAAGCTTTCTTTGTATCTAAATTATATTAAATGGTAATATTTTAAAATAAGAATTTGATCTGAGCCTTAAACTGCTTTGTATTATATAAGACCATTTTTATAAAATTATCTTAAACCCTTTTTTTAATGGGTTTGCATGAGATCCTTTAAAATAAGCTCAAACTCCATCTTCGGGGTAGTAAATTCTGAGCCGCCAAGTTAGAAAGTCTGCGCACATATTCCTTCACTTTGGTCACTTAGTTCCATGATTTGGCAAACTTTATTAACAAATTATAAAATAATTTCTTTTTTAGAGCAGATTTATAAAACTACAGCTGATTGATAAGAAACAGCTGTTTTACATTTGTCACTGAAGTGTGATGAAATACATTTACTTTTTTTTAATTTGATTTTTTTTTTGGCGACATCATAGTATGATTTAATGAAATTTCGCAGACTGAACGCCATTCGAACTCTTTATGGTTTTAATGTCAAAACCAGATCTTATTACGTTATCTTTTTCGAAAGTACATTTTACATTTTACATACATTTTTATAAATACGTTAAATAACAATAAAAGGATTGTACGGCTAGGAAAGAATTAAGATATTTAAAAAGCTCTCAGCGACTTGAAATGAAATCGTTAATTTAATTTAATTTAATTTAATTCTTATTAACTTTGAAGAGCTTTTCATTAAATAAATAATAAATGTAATTTTCTGCCAACGGACCAACAAGAACAAAAACTCAGAAATTGAAAAATTATTTTCAATTTAAATGTTAATGAGGGTGTGCTTAAATATTTAATTAACAAAAGACCTTAAAAAATACTTGAAAAATATAAAGAAAACTCATCTTACATACAAGCATGTTGCCCGAAGTTTAACAACCAACAGAAATTCAAAAAGAAAAAGTTAAAAGAAAATAAAACGGCCTAAAGTCGAGAACAAAAATTATATTCATGGCTAAGACTATTAACGGCGTAATGAATAATAAAATAACTTTACCAAAAACAGCAACTAATTTTTTTGTACTCTCTTTTTAAAGAAAATATTATAAAATGGAGAACGAATTTCAGTTTCTTGTTCCTTATTTAATTGAAGAGCCGTGTGCTTACTCGAAAGTGATTATACGACAAAATTTCTGTTGAATTGTATAACGTGGCGGGTGTAATTGCTGTAATTAAGTAATTTTGCTGTTTTTGGCGCTGAAAATAAAATGAAATGTGAAAAAACGAAAAAAAAAATATAAACTGAAATTTTGTGGGAGTTTTCTGAAGCAAAATAATGGAAATGAATATGAAAGGAAGAACAGGAAACACCGCTTAAGTCATGTATTTCTCACATGTACAGACACACTCACACACTCACACACACCCATAAACAAAGAAATAAAGGGAGAAACACAAACAAGTTTAAAATAAAGCGAAACCTCAATTTCAACAGCAGGTTTTCTTTGAAATTATATGCCAAAAGCGTTCAACTTTTGAAGCTGTAATATCTTGTGTTTGGTTCTAAAAGGGAAGTAGTTAACATTCTTAACTTTATCTCAGCAAACGTGATAAATGGTGTTCGCCACTTTATCGTCTCACGCCAGTGTTTATATGGCAATTTATGGTAATGCATTCCAAAAGAAGTTGTTGCGCTGTACATTTTGAATAAAACCAAACTAATAATGTTTGAAATATTCAGATGAAAATGAACGATCCGTAATCCGTAGAGATATTTACAAATTGTTCTCGATAGCGATATCGTTAACCACTTGGAAACAATAATTCCCTATGCAGCGCTACAAAAATTGGACCAAGTTTTTATTTAGTTTAGTTGGCCATTTCTGGTATGACTTCTTTAGTGATCGTTCATATGCATTAATCTTATGGCGTTTTCTTTTCCACAATGAAAATGTTGCCTTGCGAAAAGGTGCATTTTTAAAAGGTTTGCCCGCCCTGTGAAAATGCCAATTTTTATTTAACGAGAAAAGAACACAAATTAGAGAAAATTGCGTTGCCTCTTTTTAACAGCTGATAAAAAATCATTTATGTATATTTTATGAAATATGTAAACAAAAAATTTGCAGTTGCCAGATTGCTGATTCCCCTGCTTGAGAAAACAGAAATTTTTTATTTTAATATCTCATATAATTAAGCAGCCGTATTGTTGTCTTTTGTTGGTTTTATACGATACTAAATATAAAAATAATAATTAAAATCTAATTTTCTAACCCTTTCGATTCAAAAGTCTTTTTTTTTTTTGAACATTGTCTGGTAACTCTGTGTAAGAATAAACGCCATCTGTTTTAGAGGGCAATTTCTACCTTGTTGATTTGTTCAGGGCAAAAATTGCAATGCCTTTTGCCCTGCGAACACGCAACGGTTTCATAAGGCAACATTTTTATGAGAAAAGAACACAAAATTCCCCTCCCTGCGGCTAGTGTTGCCTTTTTTTGTAGAAAAGAAAACGCCATTTTATCATATTTTCGCCAAATTGAAAATTATAAAGAAAATTATTCGGGGATTAGCAGCTCACACAACTGCATATATGCACTTTCGTACACAATTAGCGTAAGGCAAATTCGCCACAGCTGATTACCGACTACAAGCTGTCAAAATAGAAATACATGTGTGCAACGAATGTGATAATTTTTACAAGACGACTGAATACCTCACCACAAGATTTCCATTGCAGTCATATCCAAGTTAAAGCTATTACTAAAATGAAGAAAAGTGCTGCTGCCACTATTATAAAGAATGTAAGCGATTTGAAAGTAATTTTATTTTTTTCTACAGTCCAAAAACATATCACAAAGTGTTCCGAAGTGATAACTCATAAGATACTATTCTACACCAAATAGCACTGCTATGTATGGTCTTCCATATTGACATATAAGAAATAAACTCATTGCCTTCAATTTCTAATCAAAACAACAGCTGACTGAATACGACACTGTAATTACACTGCTCAAAAGGTTCTATTGTAATTCGGTTAGATTTCGTTGCCCTCAAAAGCGGTGAAACCAACTCATTGTGCAGACATCCAACATATGAAAAATGCCAAAAAAAATTTTTATGACAGTCATAAAATGTTATGCAATAAAACAAATATGATCCAATTGAGTGCATTATGAAATGAGAAATTATGAATGATATAATTACATTTATTATAAAACATAAATTATTTTATTTTTCAAATGTAAAACTCTGCGGGCGGTGTACGACTGTTCTGCACTCGCATGTTTCACATACTGTATTTAGATTTTATGAGAACTTTTTAAAACAGAACTGTAAAGGGTAGTTAAATTTTAAGGTTCGATGTTGAATGTGAACCAGACCTAAACGTCAAGTTCTTTTCTGCACTTCATTTGACATTTCTAAATTGCGGACCAACTGAATTTGAAGCATGGAAAGATACATTCTCTACGGGCGAGTGAAAGTATTCCGGGTTTATTATTATGAAAATAAGCGTTCAAATCAGAATAGATATCTAAGAAAATCATCTTCAGTGATGAGGCATTTGGGCGAATGATAATCCAAGAGTGACTGGTGCGTTTTATGGGCTGCCACATGGCTAACGAATCACGCGCTGGCGAGGGATCATGTAATTTGATACCAATGGAATTTTTCCTTTAAGCTTATTTGAAACAAAACTTGTACATCGGTAAGCCAGCAACACATCAAGAGCTAAAGGATGAGACAACTGGGAGATACTTTGCTCCATACATAATTGAGGCATGCCATATTTTCGTAATTAAAATATATCCCAATTTTATTCAAAATCAACAGCCTACCTTAAAATTAGCCATCCTTTACTTCATTCACTTTAAAATTGCATTCCATACTTGCAGACATATGGTTTTCTAGTACATTGCGATCTTCTTCAGAGTCAAATTTTGCAAGGGTTTGGCAAGGACTACGAGCAGTGTGTTCAGTGTTTTACAAATTTAACTTTCTCGTACACGAATTAGATCGACCATGAGAGATGATAATCGTTACTCTTCTAAACTAAATTGTAAGGAATAATAATTATGCTAATAATTGAAAAAAGTTGCGCTGACGAAACTGAGGCATCGTTTCAAACGATATTTCTGCGAAAAGTTTCAAATTCACACTGAGATATAAAATAACTTTCAAATAACTTCTTTTAGTGATAAAATAGTTTGCAATCCACTACGAATGGAAGTTCGACAACAAAAGAGTAATCAAAAGTAAAATTAAGAACGCAAAAGCATTTCATTGCAGTAACCGATACCTGATGACTTTTCAGTTCTTCTCAGCCTCCGAACTTAAAGACAAGCCTGTAGGTATTACGACTATTTTTGTTTCTTTCTTTCTCCTCATTGTTGCTGAAAGACAAATTTTCTTCAGTGGCAGTTGCCATCGCTGCTGCTCTTGATTTCCAACAGCATGCCAAGTTAAAAGAAATGGAGAGTGAAGGAAAATAATTATCTTCTCACATGTCATTTATGAATTTCACCCTGTTGTAAGCATGTGAAATGGTTGTACTTAAAAATCGTAAAAATGCGTTAATGTCTCAATTAAGAAAGTTTATAACGCAAAAAACAACTACAGTACTGAGACAGAATAGCATTGCTGGAATGGCAGGCAAAGAGGAACTTGGTAACAATTTGTCGGTGTATGTCGTTCATATGATGCCATTATAATTATGATGTGCATAATAAGATTAAAAGTTGTATCTGTAGATGCGTATTGTACGTTTGGCGGATTGTGATTGGGCTTATTTAGACGAGCGTATGCCCCAATATAATCAACATTAATAATGATACTTAAATAATTGTTCAACATTTGTAAGACAATTAGCTGAAATGAGATTCTGTTGCCATGGCTGGGGCCATTATTGGAGTTTTCCGTGTGCACGCAAGTACACGCACACATAAATGAAATATATGTTTGAAAAGTACAATCATTCACCAGCAGCAATAACAAAAACAAAGAGCTTAATAAGCTTATAATAGAGGTTGTTTGCTGGGAAGGTTAGAGCGCAAAATAAACAGATTTTGGTGATTAAAATGCCTTAGAAACAGGGAAACTATGAAAAATCCTTCTTTCGTAATTGCGCTGGCATATAATGCTCTGAAGCGTGGGAATGTTCATATTAGAAATGCAATAATCATTAAGCGAAACCAAATATCTCATATATCTTGTTTTAATATCTCAAATAATGATAAATTTAATTAATTCTCAAGTAAAGAATTTTAAATAATCTTACAAAAAAAAAAAAGTTTTTTCTTAAAATAAATTTTTTCTAATGGAAAAATTTCTTTAATTTTTAATATTATTATGTCTTTAAAATACTTCTTTGTATGTTTGATAACGTCCTGTTTTGCAGCCTGATAATATTGCAGATGTGGGATGTATTGAAAACCCATTAGAAAGTAATTGTGGAGCAAATATAAGAAGAAACAAAATAAAATTAAAATTAGCCTGTTGTATAGTTTTCAAAAATTTTTGATATTGCAGTTCTCGTTTGGTTTTCTTTTTTTTTTTAAGTATGAGAGAACAGTAAAGTAGGTTGCATTATTATTTATTAAAACTGCATGATTGAACTTCTTCTAAGGATTTCAGCTTTAGACCGAAATAAAGTACTTAAGGCAATCTATGGGCAGTTTATAGACAGACCCCTTAATAATATTAATTAAATTAATATATCTTGTAATGATAAATTGTGTTTATTACAAAATGCAGTGAGACCTCGAATTCTCGTACCGTTGCCGATAATATATCTAGTTAATATATCCTGCCGGTTAATTGAACACTGATTTTTAATATAGTTAACATTTGAATATTGTTTTATATATAAAATTGTATATTGAGATCATTACATTAATTTTGCAAGAGTAGTAAATATTTTGATTGTTTTTATGCCCAAATAGAGACCAACAAATCAAATTCATAAAATTTTTAAATTTTATTAAATTATATCTGTAAGTTATATTTACAATGCCGCTTAAACGAAGTAATCGATGTGAAAATTATTTCAATGGATGAATAGTGGTACTTCTTCTTCCCGTAATAAGCGGATGATGTACATTCGAGGTTCCTCTGTAATCTAAACAACAAGGTTTACATTTAAGAAATTTAAAATGCATTTCGTTTAAGTAAACTATAAGCAACATTTTTAAAAAAGTTTTCGTATCAAAAGAATAAAATTAAATGTTGTTTAGTGTTTGTTTTTTTTGTAATTATTGTAAAATTTTCCAATAAAAAGGATAAAGAATTACATATGAGAGATTATTATGCTGCATAATGGGTTTCCTTTATCAAAATGTTAACATTTTGGTTTGCAACAAAGATATAAATGGATCTGGTTTGCATTGCCCTATTATGACCTTTAAAAACTTTCAATCATCAATAAAGTTAAAACCATTAATAATTAATTAATCTCACTTTCAGTGGAAAAGGCACCAGCTGAGAACTTTCTGATTATCACATTAACACCAGATTAAACACTTTATATTATCGTTAAGCAAATAGATTTATCGCTATTCAAACAAGTTTTAAAAACAATTTAAAATAACCTTTTGCTCCTTAAATTGTTTCGATAATGACCTGTCTTAAACACTAAACATAAATCTATTTACGAGGGATATTTACACTTCTAAATAATGTCGGTGTATTTAAATGTTTTTATTCGCAAGGAAAGGCAAGGCAACAATCAATTAAATATTCAAATAAAATATCATTTAAATAGACAATTAATGTCTGTTAATAATATTTTGCCAATTTTAAGCAATTTGTTCATGGCATTGTCTTTATTTATTTGTTATGGTATTGCTTTAAAATCCTTCTTATTCCCACTTGAAATCCTTTTTATTCCAATCCATTTTATTATCTGTCAGCATAAGCTTTATTATATCTTTGCTGGTTTTTGACATACGAATTTATATAATTATACAATTTGTCTCGGTTTTCTTTGTTCATACATATTTAATTATGGACATGAGGAAAATCAAGCGTAAACAGGAGCCAAAAATTGTTTGGAAGATGGTTGGAACTGCTTACTGCAGCTAATTAAATGGCAAACTATGAATACTGCATATGCTTCAGATTATTATATTTTGTAATTATAAAACAATAATGCTTTAGATTACAGGTTTATACATGGCACACGAGTGTTCGGAACTACAAGGAGGTATAATTATTAATTCAACCAAAACGAATATGAATTTGTTGCCAATGTTAAGCATATCCTTTACCTCCTGCAATTATGTAGTTAAAGCCGCTGGTATTTGTATTTGTTGTATAACTTGATGAGATAAGTGTAGGTTGAACATTTTAATTGGAATCAATACACCAGAGGCATTGCAAATGTTTTGTTTGTATGACTATCATGACAATCATTTACCCTACACGCATCCGTACATACATACCAATACGCACACATAGATATAATTTTCGCCAACCAATATTAGCCCAAGAGAGCTGACCTTACTGGCGTTAAATTAAATTAGTTAATTTTTGCTCCGTCTGTCTCGTCGTTTTCTTGATTCTTTATTTTTCCATATTAAAAAATTATAGAATTTTTCAAATATATGTAAGAAAGCGTGACACAGACCCAATCACTGTGCCATCACTTTCTAAACAGGCCAATCTTACATG
Source organism: Ormia ochracea (assembly GCA_963402855.1). Taxonomy (NCBI): domain Eukaryota; kingdom Metazoa; phylum Arthropoda; class Insecta; order Diptera; family Tachinidae; genus Ormia; species Ormia ochracea. Next base: position 68,260,561 of record OY727105.1, read on the forward strand.
GAATGTAAACTGTAATTTTTCTGAACTGTAAAATGTTTTTTTTTTTTATGAAAAGAAAATTATTTTGAAATAAAGTCTTTAAATTCTGTTCTTCTCTAATAGGTAAAGCAAAGCAATTACGTCTTTATTTAATAGAAAAGAAACCTTAAAGTAGTTATAATAACTATTACATACATATATATCTAATTATTTAACAAATAAAGTTTTGGAAAAAAAATTGTCAATCAAATTCGTTGACTTTAATTATGAAGAATGTGAAAATTGGAGGAAATTTTTTAGGAAATATGAGGCCTGATTTTAAGCCTGTCAGAAGCTCAAACAAGTTTCCTTTTAAACAAATAATTTAATTCAAAAATTACATTTCTAAAATTATTATTTTTATATGTTCAAAAAAATATTCAAATTATTTACTGTACTTTATTTACTGTTATTTACTTCAAGTCTCATATCCAGTTATGTAATCCAATTGTTGTAACAACCGCTACAAAATGCATTTAAATAAAATAGCCACCTTTACGAACCTGCAGTCTTGTTTACAGATTACCTGGTCATACGCTTATTTGTAGTATTGGAAAAACGTTTATCATTTAAGCTCTTGCTTGTCAGGATAAATAAAACAAATTTTTTAAATACGTCATTTCCAATTTTATGGTGAATAGTTGCAGACATTTTTGTTTAAAAAATAGACATGAAAATAAGTCGGGAGCAATAGAAGATTAAGAAAAAGCTGCTTTCAATTTCATGTAGAAAATTGTTTTCAACTAAACAAATCTTCAGAAGGATTGCCTTGGTCTCAGTTGTTATATAATTCTTATTTTAGAAGACAATTTATAAATTAAAAAATTTAATAATTTGGGGAGAACATTAAATTGAGTGCGTCTGAACGGGGTATTATGTGCTCGACTATAAAAACCCGTTTAGTTTATATAGAAAACCTTCAAATTTATTGATAACAACTAAAATGAGTAGATTTAAGAAACATATTTTGAATAATCTGCAACAGAAGGGTAGAATTCAAATAAAACAAAAACAAAAACATTCAATCATTTAATCCTGACAAGTACACAGTGAGAAGATTTGGATTGCAATTTAATATAAAAAGCCAATTTATAAATTCAATACTTTTCATGTTAAATTGACAAAGAACTTTCACTCAAATTATGGCACAATATAACTCTTTGTCTGAACATGTTAGGAAATAGAAAAATATCATTACAAACTTAACATGTTCTAGTGCACGAGTTCAATACCAGAAATTTTCTTTTTATTTGGCTCATACTAAATGGCTGTAAATTAATTTTAGTAAATTATTATATTCTGTAGAAAAATGTGTTTATATAAATTATATAATTATGCATTTTATATTTATTTCCTGAACTTAAAAACATTTAAAAATTTCTCATTTAAATGCTTCCCCATAAATTGAAAAAGGCTTCTGTTGAAATGGAGTAAAATTTGCTTATCCCTTTTTACCGCATTACCAAAACCACTTTAATCTAAAACGCATCATGAATAATGAATTCTAGTTTTGTTAAATTGTTCTATTATTTACTATAATTAACAAAAATTGTTTTTGGTCTTTTCACAAAATAAGTCAATTCAACCAACAGGGACAATATAAAAAAAAGGATAACACAAACTAAACGCCAACTAAACAAAAACATTTTCCGATTCGGTGTGATTATAAGTAATAAATTGCTTTTAATTTGTAGTTGAAATATTCGTATTATTTATATAATTTGCATAACATTTTAATGTTTAACTGCAGTTGTGTGTAAATAATTTATATTAATTGCCTAAATAAATATAAACCTTTCCCTTTTTATATCTGCAATTTTGAACATTAACACATTTTTACATGATAATAACAAAAACGTTGCAATTGTTATAAATATTTGAATGGCTAAATAATTGTGGTTGGTAAAAAGTTTTCTCGCTGATGGAAAAAACCAAATGGAAAAATTGTATGGCTTCGGAAAATATTTTGAGTTCCAGTTCTATACAAAATAAAACTTTGGGCGGAAGTTTAAAACATTCAAAATTATTATTATTATTATTTAATTTAATTATCATAAGTATAGAGGTTTCTCGCAAAGTAGAGATTTTTCAATTGGGGCATTCAAAAATTTCTCTGCTGAAATATGGTTTGAAGTTAATTTTTTTTCAGAGCCCTATAACTCGTCTAAAAATACCACAAATTAACAAAATTATATAATAATTTGTATCTTTCACGATATTAATTTTAAATAAAACAATAACTTTTGTGAGAATTAATTATTTTTATTAATTCAGAAGAAGCGTTGAGAATTATATATGGATGAAGCCAAATATCGGTTCAATTCGGTTCATGTTACTTCCACTTTACTATTCTGAGATATTTCAATGTCGTTAAAGTGCCGAATTATCTCATTTTTTAAGTCTTAAATTATTGAAGGAAGAATTCCAACGATGTTAAATCACAAGATTTTGGCGACCAAATAACGTCGCCTCGTCTTAAGTTAAAGTGGCGATTGAACTTCTAGCGTAAACGAGGAATTATTTTGTTGGCTGTGTAGCAAGTGGCGTTATCCTGCTGGAACCACATATCTTTGTTATTAATATCCTCAATTTCTTGGCACAAGACGTCGCAATGGCAACCATCATTCACGGTAAGCTAATTTTCGAAGAAGTACAGACCGGTAACACCGAAAGCCGAAGTATTTCGGCTTCTTAATGAATCCTCTGATGTTAAAGTGTGCCTCGTCGCTCATAAAGATGACTTTTTGTATAAAGTCAGCAGTTACTTCTCAAATGGTCAATGGTCCTTTCTTCACTCATCTTTATCCAAAATTCTCAAAAGTAAGGTTTCTGATATGTTGAATTATTGGGCTCGATAACGAGTTGACAACTCTTCTCAGACGTTATTGCTTAGAGCGGCAATAGTTTCCGCCAAAGGATCAGAGCCCATTCGCAATTCGCCCATTCGTGCTAATGCGCCAATTATTGCGGTTGGACCAGCCTTTATGATAAATAATTTTTTTTTTCGCCTTTCATTTGTTTTTTATTTTCTCTTTCGGATAAAATATTAATAATTTAAAAAAAAAATTAAAAGAAAAAAAACAAGTTAGAGAATACTTTTGTAAATTTTTGGAATTGCTAACAATAGGAAAAACAATATAACTTGACAAAAATAATTTTTGACAAATAAAAATTAAGGAGAAGTTTATTCGTTACGATTTGGCGTTTTATTTTGTACCTGTACTGTATAACTTCTCTAAGGATATTTGTTATCCTGTCAAATAAAATAAAACCTGGATTTATGTTATTGATGGCTGTACATGCTAAATATGGAATTATTTGGTTTTAAAGGTCGCAATGTGCTTCTTGAGTGTTTTTCTTTAAATTTCTATACAATTTGAGGGCATTGTCCTTGTGCCAGGCTGCCTCTAATATAATGCCAAAGAGAACTAAACACGTTACAAATAGCAGCTGCCAATAAGGTTTTTTTTTTTATTAATATTACAAATTCTGTGAGATCTTGAAAAAAACAGCAGATTTTGTATTGCATTTGTATTGGATTCTATTCTATTCTATTCTATTGGATTCTATTCAAACGGATGGCAGTAATTCTTATTTGTTATTTAAAACACAAAATTTCCTATTGGTTGTACGAAAGTTCAAAATGCTTTTATTATTCGGGCGGAAATAAAAATAAATTCAATAGTGTAATACTTAATTTAATAACATTCCTAATTAGCCATTATTGACGTTCATTAGCCAGCTGATTTAATAATTATGTCACAAACGTTTGCGTGTGTATGTGTGTGTGAACGCTGGTGTTTATAGATGTTTTTATTTGAGTTAAGGCATTGAATATTTAATTCATGTTGCTTTTTTGTGTTTCAGTTCGTATGCGTTTTATTTCATCAACATGTTTATAAAAGGATACGCGTTTACATTTAAACGCATATTTGTCTGAGTGTGTCAAGTTTTTAATATTAATTATCCTGAGAAAGAAAAAAATTCACATGAAATTATTTAATTAATTATAAATGAAACACGTAAGAGTTGTTATATTCACATGTACATAATTTTGTTGCCTTCTTCGTACTCTTTATTAATAAACGAGTCGGGCACTCCCAAAAAATTAATATAAAATAATTTCCCTTTTTGGCGCAAAATTCAACTCCCACACACTTTCCTTTGCAAAGAGATCACAGACACTCATGTGCTTTAATGAAATAATTGGCGTTCATGTTCATGCACTCAAATCTTTAATACCCCGTTCAGACAAAAACTCAAAAAAAAAAAACTTTTAAGTCTTTACACATGACATGCTCAATTTCACTACTTGCCAAGTATCGTGCCAAAACTACTTAAGCAACTTCTTCTACTGGTTTAATATGCAATTATTCTTATTGTAAATATTGCACGATTCCGAGCAGGCAGGTACAAATGTTAGGATGGATTGCATTGGCCGGTTTGCTTAAACCATGAGCCAGTTTAAATTATTTTGGCAATTTAAAAATTAGCGACGTTGTATGATAAATGGGCGGAAACTATAAATTAAGCAAGTTTGCTGTAATCTTGAATAGAGTAGAATGTGGAATGAGTTGTTTTTTCGCCAATGGAATAATTGGAATATACTTTTAATAACTCGTAAAGCAATTCCAAACGAAGATTACCTGATTTACAAGAGATTAGGATTATTTTACCTTGATTGCATAATTCAGTTTAGTGTCCACACATTCACGATTCGTCTTCTATAGTTGACAGGGAACTTCCTTAACAAAAAGGTTTGACGTTTTCAATATCGCTTTTAATTGTTTGATTGAGCAAGAATGCCATTGATAAATGTCAATACAAAGTGTCACTAAATCATCTCCACAAAACTGGCTCAATTAATTACACAATGAAGTATCACTTGAGCTGCGTTTGCCTACGCGGTTTAGCTTTCTTACTGATCAACTAAATTTCAGTATCAGCTAAAAAGTATCACCATACCTTTACATACAAGTGTATGTGTATTGGTTGTGTAAATGATTTTGAGCGCACTTTAATGGCAGAGAAGTTTTCCTTTAAATTTTAATAAAAATATATTTTTTGTAACTGAAATCGAGCTAAAAATTTGATCAAAATTATTCTAAAATGTTTCATACAAGCAAGGATTGCATGGCTCAATCATAATATAATTGTTGCTTATCGTAAGACATGCCGATTTCTTCCTTAAATTTTATACATCGTCTATAAAATCACTTCACTATTTATTACCCAGTAGCAAATACTTTACGTGCATGAGCACGCTTTAGATAAAGTATAGAAATATTTGATTCCTTAATTTTATACTGCACTATTTAATCTTATCATTTCTATCAAAAAAAGATTTTGCTTTGCGTTTGTTGCATATAAGCCACTAAATACTATACATGGCTTTAAGCTTGTGAATTCATGCAGATGCAGGGAATTATATATTAATACGACTGCAATCACAAGAAATCTATTTATATTTCAAGTTAATTCTCATGACGTGCTCAGTTACGTGCTGATACAAAATATTTAAACAAAATTAATTTACATGTTTTAATCGTTGCTTGGCTGGAATTTAATTATAAAAAGTTAAATAATAAAGCGAAAATAAATATTTGCAATTTGTTCTATATTAAATTCTTATACAGAATCGTTATTAGTTTAAAATTAATTTTGTTAAAGATAATTTTTGTATTAAATTTACTTCATTTTTAAGAAAACAATCCGCTTTTATGAAGCAACTTCTTAGAATTTATATATTCTTTTATAAACTAAAAAAAAAGTGACCAGTTAATGTGGAATACACAGAGCAAAATATGCCTAGTAGTACCTAATAAAATAGAACAAAATTTACGAGATATCTCTATGGTTTTTTTTTTTTCAAGAAGAACATCTTATTAATTTCATGAGGAAAACTTTTTTGAAAAAATCAAGAAGGAAACTTATAGATTTTATTACGTATTTTTTTTTGATTTTTTCAAAAAGGGTTTCTTCTTGATTTTACTAGGTATTCTTCTTGAATACCTTCTTTTTGCTCTGTGTATGCGTAGTTTCAATTAACGGTCTTGTTTAAATCCATTTTTCTTTTAACCAGCTCAACACGTCTAAACACTCACAGTCTACACAGGAAATGAACCCAACACCTTCAGCTTACTAGGCTGTCTATTTCTCATTCGTCCATTCGTTTACGGAACCAATGAATTTTTGGAATTTTTCTTATTTGAAACTTATAAGAATTACAAGATATTTAACTGAATAAAAAAACGGTTTGCAGATCTTTTTTGGCACAGTTAGTGCAATTGGGCATTAGTTTGGACGAGTGCAGTAAAATTTATATTTAAGTCGTAATAAAGTGGAAAAGTTAGTATTTCACCATTTGTAGCTTCAGTATAATTATGGTTTGGAAATGTCAGCTCTTCGAAGTTGACATTTTCAGAGTAGTAAATACAATACACATAGCGAAAAGCCAATCAATTGCTGAGGATAACAGTGCGTCTACTTTTTTGTTGGAATCCTGTAAAAAAAGTATGCGGAATTTAGCCTTCATACGATTGCAAGGCATTTACAGTGAACTCTGAATACCGTGCGATAGTTTTCTAAGTTTCTGATTTCTTCAAGCATGTTTTTTCTTTCAGTGTATTTATTTCAATAAAAATCCCAAATGTTTTAATTCCTAAAGTAACGTATAAGCATTGAAATTTATAGCTTTGCGAGTGCGAAATTTTTTTGGGATAATGAAAATTTGTAACTCCATCAACTAGAAAAGACGTAAGCCATGTATATGTTTGGCCCCTAACTGAGCCTCCCATCAGAGATCATCTGGAATGCTGAACATTTTTAACTGAACTAGTAGACAACATCAATCCCATCGATCGGTATACTTCTCCAGCCGTATTTAAACGTCGAATTAAAGCCATAATGAAATGCCTGTTATAAAATTATTCCAAGCTTCTACTTTGGCATGAGAGATAACATTACTCTCCCTTTCTCTCTATCCGACTCTTTCTCTATATTTTGTCACCACCTGTCATTTTTTCCATTACTATCCATTTTTCCGAATGGCGGCCAAATATATTGCATCAGTAGAAGCCATCCAATGAGTAGGGTCCTTAAGAATAATTGCTACTCTTATTTTGTTCCTACTGCTTTTTCAATAAATTTTCATTTTCCTTCCCCTTCACTCTGATAGTTTCAATTGGCAAAAACTAGCCTTAACATTTACTGTTGTGTCTGCCACTAAAATATTTGAGGTGACAGATCATTTTTATTATGCACTTCATGTTTATGCATTACAAAATTTCCACCACATTATCCAGCGCAACTCCTTTACGAGTACTTGTAACACAATGTTGAAAAGTACATGAAACAAAAAATAGTTGCAACAATAACTTTCCTGATATCAAAATATTTAAAAAACCACTTCTTAACCGCATTATCACAGTCGTCATTATCTTTTGCACATGTATCGCACACGAGCACTTGTGAGGAGTGAAAAGTTTCGCTCACTGCACCTCCTGTGTTTTTATATTTTGAACATAAAAAGTATTACCGGCAATGATTGTGAAAAATAACACCAAAATAGCACATCCTTCTGCAATCTCTACACGCACACATGCATAAATGTATTTATGTATGTATGTATGTACATGCGTAAGTTTGTGTAATCAGAATTTTTGTGTAATTTAAACTTGTGTTTGGCATTATCCTTGAATTGCTCCTTGCAAAACGAACCCACTCAAACATGTATGCCATGAGTGGCCCAGTTAAGGTGCATGCATCATGTGCGAATGCATCATGTGGTATCTGTGTTTGCATAAAACTCTTTTTATTTATATCTGCTTTTTTATTACTACTTGCAAGTTTTGTGGAAAGTTATTAAGAGAATGCAACACAATAACTGAACACGAAAGAGCATAACAATGTGTTTCTTGCTCTTGTAGATTATTCTACATACACGAGCATGTAAACGAAACTCGTGCAGTAAAAATTGTAACTCCCACTTTTATAGCTTTATTTTTGGGGGCGCTATTAAACTCTTTAGATATGTTGTACCCTAAAATTGCACACGTAAATATATAAAACCTTATTCCTATTCAGACTCAATTGAACATATTCTTTGAAATAAAATAATTGTATAAATAATTTTGTTAAGATACGATGACAGTGTTACCGTTTTAAATGTTCTAAATGACCATTTTTTAAAGAAAGAGTCACAAAAAAGGGCTCTTTAAGAAAAAAAGTGCAACTAAAAGGACAAGCTAATAAACATATTTATTTAAAGTATTTATATCCTGTATTGAATCATTTCGAAGAAAGAGGACTGTTGGTGAAAATTTTCTCAAAAGTCCTAGCATTTGTGAGGCTAAAGGAAGCGGATATTTATCCATACATAATTGCCTGCATTAAATAAATATTTATCAATATAAAATCCATTACCTTTCAGTTAATCAAAAATTTGTAACAAACAAAGTAATAGATCCTCCCGGCAAACACCATATTAATATATATATATATATATACATAGATGGTGTTTAAAAAGGACCTTCTGATGATATTCTGCCACATTGCTTCTAGAAAATTCGTATTTCTTTTTTACAGTCCTCGAAGTTTTAATTCTTCGAACTTCTGTTAGTATTGCGATTTAAATTTATATTCCCGATGCATTCTAGAAAATAGTAATGCTAGTCTGGAATTTTATAAATTTTTTTTTTGTTGTCTCAAAAATCCCAAAAAGTTGTATGAAAATATATGTAAAGCAAATAAGTACAATATATATGTGTATGTATATAATACATTTATATATGTTTATATATAATATATATGTATATATATATTATATTATATTATATTGTATTATATTATATTATATTATATTATATTATATTGTATTATATTATATTATATTATATTATATTATATTTTATATTATATTATATTATATTATATTATATTATATTATATTATATTATATTATATTATATTATATTATATTATATTATATTATATTATATTATATTATATTATATTATATTATATTATATTATATTATTATATTATATTATATTATATTATATTATATTATATTATATTATATTATATTATATTATATTATATTATATTATATTATATTATATTATATTATATTATATTATATTAATTATATTTTATTATATTATATTATATTATATTGTATTATATTATATTATATTGTATTATATTATATTATATTATATTATATTACATTATATTATATTATATTATATTATATTATATTATATTATATTATATTATATTATATTATATTATATTATATTATATTATATTATATTATATTATATTATATTATATTATATTATATTATATTATATTATATTATATTATATTATATTATATTATATTATATTATATTATATTATATTTATTATATTATATTTATTATATTATATTATATTATATTATATTATATTATATTATATTATATTATATTATATTATATTATATTATATTATATTATATTATATTATATTATATTATATTATATTATATTATATTATATTATATTATATTATATTATATTATATTATATTATATTATATTATATTATATTATATTATATTATATTATATTATATTATATTATATTATATTATATTATATTATATTATATTATATTATATTATATTATATTATATTATATTATATTATATTATATTATATTATATTATATTATATTATATTATATTATATTATATTATATTATATTATATTATATTATATTATATTATATTATATTATATTATATTATATTATATTATATTATATTATATTATATTATATTATATTATATTATATTATATTATATTATATTATATTATATTATATTATATTATATTATATTATATTATATTATATTATATTATATTATATTATATTATATTATATTATATTATATTATATTATATTATATTATATTATATTATATTATATTATATTATATTATATTATATTATATTATATTATATTATATTATATTATATTATATTATATTATATTATATTATATTATATTATATTATATTATATTATATTATATTATGTTATATTATATATATATTATATATATATATTATATATATATATATATATATGTTTATATAAATTAAAAGTAACTTGTTTTTTTTTATAAAATTTATAAAAAATTGCATTGAAATATGTTTTAGTGATATCATCAGATATAGAATGTGCCACTTCAAATGACAACAGACCACTCCTACGAATACAATAATTTAAGTCTACAGATCAATACTGAATGTAGAAATTTATATAGTGCTTTAGTTAGAAGCAGCTAATACCATACAGCTAATAAAATAATATTTCCTTCACTGGTGCTGCTTCTTGTGTCATTTTACAATTTCTGGCAAATTAACGAGAATTACTAAGTTGCCAATGCATCGATTATATTTGCAGATAAGAAAAAATGTCTATGTAAATCTTGTGTTTGTAAAAAAATAACTTAAAAATCTTCAAACTCTTCTCAATATTGTAAATATAATTGCAGGAATTTATCTGAAGTGCAGCTAAAGAAATTAGCAAAACAGTGCCGTTTCAATCAACTACTAAGTGTAATACGCAGGAAGAATTGAATAAACAAAAACGTTGTATTTCATTTTATTAACAACAACTCGTACCAAATTTTATTTTATTTTTTTTATTCTTTTTATTTTAAAAAAAATTATTCAAACTAAATGTCCTTCGCTGTGACTTCAGCTCAATCACTTTAATGTCGTTTTTAAGTCGCTGTTTTTATGCTGCTGTCGTTTTAACATTTATTGGGAAGGCAAATGAACGTCCTTGTGTCCTGAAGTTTTACATTTTATGCAAAGTAGAATGCAGGCAAAAGCAAATACTCTGTTTACACCGACAAGCTCTCATTTGCCACGCCACCATAAAAGGCAGAATAAAAATATGCTTCAGTTTACAATGGAAATACAACACTTTAACGCACTCACGTTTTTGCACGCAATCAGACACATACACACACTTTGAAATCCTGCAAAGTGAAGTGCTATTAAAAAATCTTAACTTTTCTACTTTTGTAAGAAAAGTTATTCCAACATTTAGTTCACTACCAGGTAATGTGCGAGGAGGCAACAATTTTTCATTATTTAATCTACTTGCTTTGTTTTAAGTACAGCAGGGGGAACTCGTACGTACATCGTAATATTTCTTCCAATCTTCTCCCGACAAGACATGCCGAAAACTAATTATTATTAGAGGTATTTGGTTTTATTCAATTTATTTTTTCTACTCTGTCGTCTGATTGTTCAGATATTAAAGACGAATCAAAATGCACTGTTAACCATTAAACATATTAAAAACTGCAGGCGACAGAAACTCTAACTACAACTCTAAACGCTGCTAGTGCAAATGAAAGCTATCTAGCCAGTTCTGCAACTTTGGAAAAAATGCGTCGGCATAATGAAATGACGCATAGATGTGTTGCTTTCAAAATAAATGTTCTCAAATTAACATGTGGCAAATATTTAAAGTCAATAGCCTGCTGCAATAAACGTATTTATCTCATTATTACGATCTCGATGCAGCTGTGCAGCAATATGGCAAAACGATTGTGTAAGAAACTAAACTATCGGCAGGGCAAAGACTATACAAATTAGACAGATGGGTAAAGATAGGCAACCGGACTTGAGAGTGGAAATTAATTTTTAAAAAAAAATTCATTTGTATACCTAAAATTTTTTTATATATATTTTTTATATATATTTTTTATATATATTTTTATATACATTTACTTAATGAAAGTTATATGATATATTAGTGCCTTTAACTTTCGTCTGTTTTAACCATTAACGGGTCCATATTACTACTTTTTTAATATCTCTGTCACTTTATATTTTTATAATGTTTGTAATGATCAGAAAATATATGCCGCAGATATTAAATTGTACAGCAAAAAAAATTGGCGTGGCCAACAGCAAATAAAGTAAATTGTTGATTGGTGTTGCCACAATCGAATAAACGGATTGCGGCAATTACTGCCTCATATTCAGACTTGACCAACTTGTTATAATCAATTTTATTTAATCAATACTCGCCGTGATCAGACTACAGATCATTTGATGAATTTGTGTTTGATGAATAGTTTCATCACTCTCCTTAAAGCGAGAGTTTTTCAAAGCTTTTTGGGAAATGGTTTAATTTAAAACATTAAGAACCTCTTGAAACTTTTTTCTATAAATGCCATCAAGGTTTGCCATTTGGGTTTTTTTTCAAATTTGGGTAAAACTTTTTCAATCTGGCAGCCAAGAATAAAAATCTTAATTTGGCTACCAGTCACTCAAACTGGTAACATCTGAGTCTTGTGATTCGTCTTGCAGTAAAAATATGGCACAACGATGAGTGTATGCAACGCGTAGCATGCGAATTGCATTTGTAGTCAGCATTATGTAACCTTCTTTTAAAATACAAAAATTATTTCTTTTATTTGTGCTAAATCGCTGTTACATTCTTACTGGCTGTCATGTCGATATTTTTGTTAAGAAATAATTTTTAGCAGAATAAAATAAAAGCATTTGCAACGCACGTTTTTTTTTTTTTATTCTTGCAAGTTTTGGCATTTGCAGTTCAATTTTTTTTTTTTTTTTGTTTTTTTTTTTTTTTGCTATAAAATTTTTATTTATACACACATACTAAAACAGTCAAGCACATAAATAAATGCAGTGTCAGTGCAACAAATACTGGGAAATGTAAGAGAGTGCTACACGACTACGCAAGCAGCGTCATCATACAAATGAACAGGATACTTATGCAACATATGCAGTTTAATTTTTCTTTCTTCCCTTTTTGCTTCTTAGTAGAGTTTAACATAAGCACGCATGTATAATACACACACTAATGAGCATTTTTATACATGTATTCACATGTACAGCTTCTTTTTAGAAAGATGCACCAACACGTAGTCGGACTTGTTCGCAAGCACACATTCATTCGCACTCGTACATTCCATTTATTCATATCCTTTACACTTGCTCTCATTCTCATATCAAATGAAAGTTTAGTGCAATCTATTGCTGCTGCCTTTTTGCAAGTTTTACATGACACTTTTTGTAGCGCAAACATTTTATTTTCTCTTCTTAATTTATTCGAAAAGCTGCACGCTACACATTTATTTGATACAATTTAAAGTTGCAGTCAACTTGTTACAGTTAATAATTTCAGGAATTTAGGAATCCTGGAATCTCATGTTTGAATAATTTTCTTAAAGCTGCTGGAGAGATTTTCAAGGTTATCCAAAGGTTTTCCAAATCAAATTGAAGGATTTTTGTCTTACAAGAATGATTTCAAACAACACTAAAATTTTAAATAAAAACTATTAAATATCTTTCCTTATTTATTTTTTGCGAATGAATAATTCTCAGCCTTTCAAACGGAGGTTACTGGTTCGATTCCTGCCTAGGCGCTGAGTGTTTGCTTCCGGTCAAGCCGAAAACTTTGCAGATTACAAATAAATAGAAAAGAAATGAATTATTATATCAAATTAAAAAGAAAATACACCTATCCCCCAATTTACACGGTACTTGTTTTACCCCTTGTCGCTTTTACACGGTTTTCCAAATAAGTTTTTTTTGTAATCATTTTATGCAAAATGACACAAACGTTGAAAGAACTTTACGTTTCCAACGTGACATAAATCGCTGCTTGGCTCAATATGAAGAAGTTTACAAAGATCTTACAAAAGATTCGAAGCCATTGTTAATAACCACCTCTCAGAATATAAATATTTCTGCTTCTAACATCGAATCGGCACAAATAACTCCGAGTGATGAAAGTGAATTTCAACCTTCAATTCCGACAAAAAGAATGAGAGTAATTTCTGATAGTAATGAAGGATAATAAAACACCTTTGGTTTTGTTTTTTCTTCTTCTGTTTAATGTATTGTAATTATATAAAAAAACAGTGTTTCCGTAATATATTACATATTTTAACCTGTCAATGCATTTTATTTTTATTTCTGTGTACAACTAAAAATATTGTAAAAAATCAATACTGTTTAAAAGCAAAATTATGCATTTTTTGCAAGCTTTTCGATTTACACGGTTTTGACTTGAAAATTTTTAATTTTCGATTGACACGTTTTTCTCAGGAATGTATCTACCGTGTAAAGCGGGGTATAGGTGTAATTATAATAACAATTTATACTTTTATTAAACAAAAGTATAAAAGAAATAAAAAAAAATTTGTGTTTACTCAATAAAAGGAAGAAAGTCGCTTGAGACTGTACTGAAATAACGAAAAAAATTAAATCTAATTACTTAATAAATATTCATATATGGAGCGTAAATGCAACTTATGTTTTTGCTGTAAGGATTTGAACTATATGTGCATCTTGCTTACCTCTTACCCTTATCGTCCAAAATGCAATAGATAAACACAGTGTTTTAAAGCAGTGCCCTATAACAGCTGACGAGGAGTACTATCAATGACCCCGGAACACGTATTCTTTGACTGCCCCGCTCACAATAATAAGCAATGGCTGGCTGTCCTAAATACTAAACTTTTCACTTTTTTATTTAATAGAGTCCTTTTAAAAATCTCCAAAGGTTCGTGGGACAAACTTAATTAGACCCCGTAACACGTATCCTGTCACTGCCCCGCTCACAAGAAAAATCACTGAAAAATATTAAATCGCCTTAAATATTAAACTTTTCACTTTTTTATTTAACAAAGTCCTCCAAAGATCACTTCTATCAACTCATGGCCCAAGGCCACTAATTCACTAACCAATAAATCGACTTCGATACAATCGACTTAATAAAATACTTCAGTCATTATGATCTCAATTTAAAAGCTCGCAGCATACATTTTTAAAGCTCATTGCGATAACTATTTTGTAGCTCACAAGAAATTCGTTAACTGCCATTCAAGTGCACGAATACGAGTACGTTTAATTCGTACTTGTTTGGCATACTTTTTTCTTTTCCTGTTTTCAAACAAAACGCTGGTGTGCATATAAAGCAACAAATTACATTTCATTATATCTTCATGCTCGCAAATTTAGTTAACAAATGCTTCGTAATATGCGCTCAGAAGTAAAAGTTTAAAACAAAAATCGAAAATGGAGCCAATATTGATTGAGGAATATATCAAATGTCAATACTTTTAAATTCTTATAAACATTTTTAAATCCTGCAGGATATGAACATTTTTCACTTTGCGGAGATTCGAACTCAAGTACCACAAGGCATGTGGGCCATCATGCTTTTAAATTAATTCAGGAGAATTTTTTATAACTTTCTAGAGCTGGAATAGGAACATTAGTAATATTGTTTTCAAATTCGCTCAATTTAATTGTTCCAATGAAATTATTTATTTTTGAAGCATAATTGAACTGAAAAACAAAAAATTTTTCTCACTGGTGTGTAATATTATTATATATTATTATATATTATTTACAAATTATTTATAAATAATTTACTAATTTTAATTATATAAATTAAAAATAATTAAATATTTTTTATTCATTTAAAAAATTATTAAATTTTAAAAATACAAAAAAAAAGAGAGAGATTAATTTATATGTAATTTTTTACATACGAAATTATTTATTTTAATAGATTAGTATATATATATATATATATTATATAGACACGTGATAATGGCACACGTATCAAACTATGCTTTTATAATACTATTATGCTGAAGCATTATTTGAAAGTAATTAATATTAATTATGCAATTAAAATAAAAAATCCATTAAAATTCAGCAAATTTATTTAATTAATTATAATAAAAATGTACATCATGTCGAATTTGATATGTTAGTCGTGGTATATTAAATGCGAATAAAATATCACAGATACCATTCAACAACATTTAAAAATTTAAATAATTAATTAATTAATTCGGATTTGGGCTATCTAAAAGGCCTGATCTAAAAGGATTACCTTGATAGGGTAACTAATGTAATAAATTACATACATTAATTTAATTTATTTTTTAATATTTTAAACCATTATATTAATTATATTTAATAGAATTAAACTATTGCTAAAAGTATCAAAAACTTATGTGCATCGTACACTAAAATATATATATATATATATATATACAGATATTTATTAATTAAAAAGATAACCTAAATTTAAGCTATTAGGTTCATACCGTAACTATAAAGGATACAATAACTTTTCTTTTTAATTTTTAATAATTTATCAAAAATTATATTTTTTGTAATTTTAATAAGAGGTACTTTTATTAGATACTATTTCAGCTAATTCTTGATTAAGTATTTGAATAGGATTAGAAATTAATTTATTATCTTTTATCCCCCTAATAAGAGATAATACATTAATATCTACTGAATCTTCTTAAAAATATTTTTTAACTCAAGCAATAGCATCGTCTTCTTTATTATTTACAATAATTATAATACTTTTAATAAGTTCATCAAAATTTGAATATAATTTTTTTTTTAATATAATTATATTTTCATCTCTTCTTTTAAAAATAGGGGCAGCACCTTTCCATTTTTGATTTCCTAATGCAATAGAAGGATTATCATGATATATATACATATATATCATATCATATATATATATATATATATATATGTATATTGTCAATTCATATTTTTTTTTTTTTGAGGCCTGATCGAAATTATAGGAATTTTATAAAGAATTTTATTTCGAATTGTGTGAGCGGCATTCGAGAGGGGCATTAGTTGATATTTATTAAGCGAAATATAATTCTTCAGTTTTGGAATCGATTAGGGGTTCCAAATATCCATTTCTCATGAAAACACTAATAAAATGAAAGTGAAACAAAATGAAAATGAAACCATTTTCCCGAAAGCAATATTGCAAAGAAACTGTAGCATACAGCACTTGCTTTTAGGATTGAACTCCTCGAGTGATATGTGTTAATTTCAAAGCACATAAAATAACGATCGCTGGACAAAATAACAGCTATATATATTATATAGACCGAAGAAGTGCAAACCTTTTATTAATTTATAATTTTTAATTTATAATTTTTTAATAATTTTCAACAAAAAGAAAAGAAACGAAGGAACACATCTTGTGTTTTAGCGAAAAGCACATCTCGGTACTGAGTCCTTCCGCTTCGACAACCAAAATTTAAAATTCACTAAATTTACACCTTTTATGAAACAGTTATCGAAAACTGTAGTACATCTAGTGAATGCATTTCCTTACATATGTGAAGCGTCTGTGATATGCGCCGCCCTATTGTTTTTTGTTGTTAAAACCACAAAACTTTTTTTAAATTTATTTAACATAAAAAAAAAATTAAACAAAAACATGGCTTGACTTGAAAGTAGTTTGAGGTCTTATGGGGGAAGCAATAATCAGCTGTTTCAATGCCTTTATAAAAGGCCTTGGAGGCAACCAAAACGCCCTCAACGCTGAAGGTGTGCGCGAAATGTTTTTTACGGCTTCTTGTATCCGTTGCCGATTCTAATTAATGAAAATCGAAAATGTTTATTTATATTTCAATTTGATGAGTAATTTTTTGATCGTGTCCAGTTGTGATTGACGCAGAAAATTAAAGCTTTTTTATACTCGAGCGGGATCACAAATGATGATTGACAGATTTGTGTATACGTCTCCCATTAAAGGATAAGCTTACGGCACTCTCCCATATGCAGTGATTGATGGATTATTTTTTTACAGTCTCCTGGTCACTTGCTACAGAGGGATAGGTCGTTATTTGAAATTGTAATATATTTGGCATAATTTTCATTATAATTTATGTAATACGAATAGTAAATTCGTCTTTTATAAATTTGGTTATTTTTTTTTCCTACATTATTTTAAAAATGAGTTCATTATTTTAATACTTTAAAGTTGTTAGGAAAACCTCTGTATTGTTTATTGTTAATTAGTAAAATATTAATTTAAACAAATCGAATAATATTTGATGCAATAAAATGACATATTTTGACACATTTGCATGCAAATTTTACACTAAAAAAAAAAAAAAAAGAAAAGCAGCAAGTGAGTCATTTTTCATATTTAAGACAGTTATTTACTTATAATTTATTGAATTTATTTTCATGCCGACATTTAATCAAATATTTTCATGGTTTGCGTTTTATTCATTTTACTTGTTTGCCTGTCAAACGTTTTTATAAAATGTAATTTTTGCATAAATAAATGAATAAATATAAATTTAAGCATTGATGGTTTTTTCTGTTTGCATTACTTTACGTGCATTTTGTTACAGTGCCTGTCAGTGACTCTCGTTTGGTTTATTTATGGCTTGTTTTTTTTTTTTTTTTTTTTTTTTTTTTTTGGGTGGATAATTGGACAATGCAGGATAAGCGTAACACTGACATTTTCACACACTGCGTTTCATTCACACCCTGTTCTCTGTATTCCCATCCAGCACACATTCACTTTTGCTTCAATCTTTGCTGTGATTTATACATGGTTCACCCTTCCGAATAGCGGTAAGTACTCAATGAGTGATAAATGTGGGAGGGCTTTGGTCCAAGGGGTTTAGTTGCTCGCTTGTGTGAACAAGTAACGATAATGTTGGAGCTGATGTTGTGTTGATATCCCTCATGTTAATGCTGCTCTTGTTGTTGTTTTGTGTGTGTGTGTGTGTGTGTGTGTATGTGGGTGTGTGTGTCGTTTATGCTATTATATCTACATATTGTGTTTTAAGGTATCGTATGTTGTTATCACAGATCAGATTTATGCTTAATGCATGTAGTCAGTCAGTCAGTCAAACTCTCAGACATGCCGACACAGTGAGGCTTTTGCACATTCAATTTATACAAAACCAGCCATTACAATGTTGTAACAAGACAAATGATACAAATAATATTATTATTATTTGCTATTGCTATTGTTGTTGCAATTTAACAGACGACTTCTATAGTTTTAATTTTTAGTTATGTCCGACCGTGCACTGAAAAAAAAACTTGCATTTGAACAATGAATTTTTACATTGGCCGCAGGTAATTCAATGAATTCCGTTTATTATATTAATGAAAAATGTATACATAAAATGTTGCGTTGAAATTATGAAAATATTTGACGGTGCGTAGATTTTACGAAAAGGGCGTAGATTGTTCTCATATGCATCCAAATCAATAGCCAATCGGTTTTCATCTGCCCCACCTTTAATAAGAATTTTTTTATTTAAATCCAGGGGGAACTCTTATCTCATTTATATTACATTTAGTTGCCCATACTTAGGCGAAAAAAGTTTGTTACATTCTTTGGAATTGTTTATTACGCAACGCTTTAAGCAACTGAAATAAATTAGCATAATAAGCGTTTACAGAACAAAGTAGAAATTTACATATTTGATATGACACATAAGCACGTGATAGAGCGTATGTAATGTGAGGAATATTAGATGGCATAAATGAAATGTTTTGATTGCTTTGAATTTAGAAAAGATTTTTTTCGCATGGAGGAAGGATACCAGATTCTCTTTACTTCTTCAAAGTGTTAGAAATAAAAAAAAAAAAAAATATGTTTCTGAAAGAAATACAAGAGCGAATATACTTTTTAAACAATATCAATGACGGTAAGGAATTTGGAAACTAAAGCTTGCACTCCCTTAACATGACGAATAAATTTAAATAAAATTTACATTTTTATTAGTGGCTGCCACAGGCAAGGAAACCAATAAATTAGCTGGCAATTGTATCAGAACTTGATAAATTTAAATTACTTTTCTAAACACACCTCGTAATTTTTTCAAAATTTTAATTTTTTTTATTAAAATTTTTATTAAAATTTTTTTCTTAATCATGTATATTTTTTATACTAAGCTTTCCTGTGATATACATATTTGTTTTCGCTTCAAACAATTTTTCTAACATGATAATATTTACGAGGCATTTTATTTAATTACTATTAATTAAATTACAGGAAATATTAAACTAACTTATATTTAAACTGATAATCATAATAACAATTAACTATGAAAAACAATAAATATTTAATGAACAAGTTCATTGTCTGAATGAATAATATAATTTTAATATTTTTAATATTTTTAATTTTTAATATTTTTATTAATTTAAAGTCTTTGTTTGCATTATACTTAGGATTACTAAAGCACATAGCCATATATGGTTAGCTGAAAGGAAAAGTTATATCTTGGATTCTTGAGTAAAGCATTTGCACGCTTTTTGCAGTACAATATTTCAAAATTTTTATTAAGAAAACTGATAAATTATTGATGTGGAAATTCATTCAAAAGAATATTCTCTGATTCAATCATATTATGATTGCCTTTTCAGTGTATAAGTTTAACGCAATGGTTAATGCCATTCAGATTTCTTCTAAGCAATTCTTTGTAAAGAAAAACTTACAATTCTTTGAGAGTTTAAGAGATACAAATCCAACTACAAATCTAAATTATTAGTCGAAATCGTGACTAAAATTTTGTACAGTGTATATATTGCTGTCGTTCCACTTGTTGTGTTGGATGCCACGTTTATAAGCAATTGTGTAATAATAATACATTCATACGAGTTTCTATAATATTTGCTAGTGTATACATAATATATACCCACTATTTGTATTGTCTTGTTTACACCGCTGTTACTGTCACTGTTGCTGTCACCCCTTCTTGTGTCAACTCGGAACCATTTCTGTGATTCTGGCAGTTTTCTGCCTGCAAAGGATTAATTTGTTTGCACTTGTACACTCCCGTAATACCCATTCCAGTTACCCACGTTTACATTATTGTCTATAGCAGGATATATATGCAAATAAAAGAATATAGTAACAACAAAATAAATCAGAACTGTAACCTTTTCATAATCAATGGCAGCAGTTTGGTGTCGGCGGTGCACTTGGTTTCGAAAAAAGTTAAAAAAAAAAACATCCTACAGGCGCATCAGTAACATTTGCTTTGACAATATTTGTTGCCGTTGATCTGTGGTAATGCTGACATTTATAGACAATTCATTACAGAACATTACACGTCATATCAAATTGGCAAGCAGAAATAAGCTTAAATGGAATGAAAAATATCGGGTACAGGCTTCCGGCAAATGTTGAATTTCAATGAAAAGCATTCTAGTTTTACTGAAAGGTAGTAATTAAAATTGTAAATAGTTATTTCGGTGAAATAATCATTTGCACTCTATTGAGAATATGTTTCCTTTTCGGAAAAGTTATCGCTTTTAATCAAAATAATATGAAATTACAATAATTTACATTGAAGTTTAGCAAACAAAATTAAGTCATACAGAAAATACAGTATAAAAGATAAAGAAAATTGTTAGTATGCTTTCAAGAAATACTGATGGTAAGCTTTAATATTATATGTATGCAAATAATTCTCGTATACTTGCTTTTTTTTTCTTTCAAAGAAACGCAGTTGGTACAATACATCAGTTATATGATAGATGAAAATATATATAACTATAACTATATATAACTCGTATTCAAAGGCCTTAAAATTGCACTTATTCGAGCATTGATATACCTGCTTCCAGCTATAAATGGTAAAAGTATTTATTTTTTCATTAACTTTTTAAATAAAACATCGCGATAATTATAAATGTTTTTTAAACAAAATTTGTCAACCGATATACTTAGTTGAATAATGGCTTATATATCTGCTCAATATTTTTTGACACGTTTTTATAAAAATGGCTGTATAAATGTTTGGCCCACAAGTTCTCTTTGTTGAAAACGTGATACAGTTTTAAGGGACATTTTTTTCAGGCAATTACCGGAAACACATAGTTAAGCAAAAGCAGATTAGAAATAATTTAAACTTGTAACTTAAGCGGTGTTTAACTTTATTACTTTGAATACTTTGTTAATAGCCATACCCCTTTTTTTCTGATATAATGATGTCTTATGAAATGTTCATATATGTATGCTAATAATTTGTAATCGAATTAAATAGTTCATCCCTTAATTTTGTGACACCCTCTATGTAACAACCTTCTCAGGGAATTTATATTGTACTTAATTCCAGAGTATTCAAAGTTTGGCAAGTATTTATCCTTTAAGTATCACATCCTTTCACTCCTAAACAAATTGCTTTGAAATGGTTTTATCTCTTTTTGATATTTTGCTGCCATGAATTAATAACTCAACAGCCATAATATACATTAAGGGAAAAGTGTAACCTGTAAAAAGAGGGGAAAAATTGTCTATTCTGCAAACTTCAAGATTTCAAATTCGATATTTTTAAAAAAAAAAAAAAAAATTTTGCAAATTTACAAAACATACAAAAAATATGGAAATTTCTATTCAGTCCTTGATTGTCTGAACTGCTTTTTTTGTATTCAGATCAAATCACAATATTGTCACTTTTTCTACCTCCATATCGCTTAGCTGCTTCAGCTTGCTTTCGTTCAACACAATGTGAATTTTCTGAAATGTTTTTGCTGCATCTTTTCCTTCATCTTGATAACATTTTATATAAATTCATTTCCATTTTTCCTCTATTCGGATACATCGTATGCACACACACTCACACACACACTGGCAGCTTGATCTAAATAAGCATGTGTTTAAAGGAGAGTTTGAATAAAATCGAAAAATTCAATCGCCATATAAAATATGTCGACATCCTCGTGCACTGCACTTTTATTTGGGTTATTGTTACTGTTGATTTTTTATTTAATTTTTTTTTATTGTATTGAATTTAAAGTTGATTTGTTTTTAATTTTTTTCTTTTTTGTTGTTTTTTTATTATGCATTCCATGTTTGTCATTGTTCATTTAGCATTTATTATTTTCGATTTGACTCTATTCTTCTTGTTTGTTTGTTATAAAGGTATAATAAATACAACATTTACTTTTCATTAGATTATAGCCAAACAAAAGACGGATTATTCTGGTTTAAATATTTTCCAATTTTTGATTAAATTCGTTTTGGCTTATGTTTCCTAATCAAAACATTTGGTTTCGTTTAACTTTAAACGAATGGAAATTGAAATGCAATAATGCAATAAGTTAGATGGAATTCACACTCTCTCTCTCTCTCTCTCTCTCTCTCTCTGTCTCTATCAAATAGAAGAATTAAGTTTGGCTTTAAGTATAAGTTGAAAAAGAAAATAGAAGTGGAAATTTTTTATATTTGTTTAAAATAGTTTCCGCAAAACAAATTACATATTTCTTATCAAAACTGCATCCGCTGCAGGCAAAAAGTGTGAAAAAACATACATATATATTGCTTTCTCATTCACCCAGATGGAAAACAATCCTGAACCAACTAGTGCTATTCTCATCTTCCTATGGTGTCTATCAACACCAGTGAAGGTGCGAGCTTGAATCTCTATTAATGATTTCCCGATTAATAATTCTTACGTCTACTATTAAAGTCATCCAACAGAGTATCCAAATTGTGAGAGAGAGGAAAGCAATTTATATAGCCTGTACTAAGTGCTTTGTAAGGAACCCATCTCATTTGATATACATATTTTTTTTCTTATTTTCTATGCTCCCTACTAAAGATGTAATATAAAAAAATTACTTGATTAAAAAGATTTCAGGTTTAGAAACCGAGAGCTTAAAAGTTCAGTTCATGCTGTGAACTGAGAATCGCAGATCCGTAAAAGAGAAATAAATTCTTAAAGATATTTTTTAGTTTTACTGTTATGTATGTGTTTAGTTGAGAAATTGTTACCAAGAGAGATCAGCTGATTTTTAAATTTAAAAAAAATTTATTTGGAAATTTATTTATTTACCAAATATTACAATTATATGAATATAATTGCAATATGTATAGAAGCACTGGCTATTGAGGCCTTTGGCTTCTGGCTCTCCGGGCAATTGAACCCCTTACACCTGCGTAACAGGCGGGTATACTAACCATTATACCATCGAGGGACTAAGAAATTATTGCATATTGCAGACTTGGTGGCAATGTGTACACATAAGAATGAGTGCATCCTGTCAGGGTTCTCTAAACTGTTATCTTCAATACAAATTTATTTATATATCAATATATATGTATGTATATATGTATTATATATATTTTTATATTTTCCTTAATTTCTTCTTTAAATAAATACAAATATATTAAATTTTTTTAGTTTGATTTAGAAGCTTAAAAATATATAAAATCAAAAAATGGGCCACGATTAATTTTAAAAAGTAATCCAACACCGTGGAAACCTATTTTTTATTATTTGTGCTAAGAAACTAATTGAATTTTTTCGGAAGCCATTTTGGTTTCGCATTTAAAATATTTAAGTTGGACGTATTTTTAAGGCTTGTGTTCATCTGGCAGTGGATCGGGCTTAGAATATTCTATACAAAACTTCTCTTTGACAAATGTTTTCTAATCAAATTTAACTTTTCTCTTTTTTTCTTTATTGCAGTTCACATCAAACGAATTCTTCAAGTGGTTCCCCGGTAAGTTTTTATATTAAACCAGTATAATTTACACACTTGACAATATAAAGTTGAAGTATGACGCACTTACCTAAATTTGTCCGTGTGACTAAAGTTAAAGATTTGTATTATAGATTTTTTTTTATTTTTGTATAATTGGCGCTCAGCTTCCAAACTTCATCATTTTTTCATTTTGTTGTCTTTAGAACAGCAGAAAAATGTTTCATGCAGCCGTTTTTTACTCGTATTTGAAGGAAATGACATTAATATTATGACAAAATGGGTTGCGGTACTGTCACTTTTCGCTTGTCATATCATCACTCATTCATTCTTCCCATTCTCTTATTTATTTTTTCTTAGTCTGGCAGTCAGAAAATGAGAAATTTTTTCATTTTTAAAGGATGACTTTATTTCTTCGATGGGGTGAAAAATAAATGAATTTTAATGTTGCATCAAACATCGCTACCAACCTGCTATTGTGATCAGACCACAAATTGTTATGACATGACATTTATTAAAAGGAGGGGAATTTGCTGATTTCTTATAAGAAATTGGTTTTATTATGTTTGTTATGGAAAAGTTCTTACGACAAGATGCTTTATTGTTATTCCGGTCACTGCAATTCTATATTTTTACTAACTTTTCCCTCTAAAACACAAAGCAAGTAGTCGTCAAATGTAAATTTAGACTGTAAAGGAATAAAAATGATTTTGTTTTATGTAAATAAACAAAAATAACTAGTCATAGTGGAACTAGTATACATCTTACGGCCTTGTTTTACTATCCCACCCATTCGTACAATTCATTCACATGAAAATGTGACAGTGATAACATCCTATTTTGAGAAAGCAGACTATCATTTCAATTAATTAGTAAAGCAGATGTTTTCTGGTTGTAAAAATTAAATAAATATAATAGGTTGGTTGTCAAAATAAATTAATAATAATATAATTTTTAATTTATATATATATTGAGTCATAAAAGAACTTTTTGAAGTAAAAGCAACTCTGATCGCATAAAAATTATCATTTTATGAAGATTTTCATTTTACACATGTCAAATTTATCTAATCATACGAAAATGTGGGTTAGTGAAATGAATCCTTTACGGATATACATATATGTGTGTATGAAAAAAATCACTATCTAGTCTTATTTCACTCTTGCAAATCCAGTTAAAATTATATACCACCATCCACTCAAATTATTGGTTGTGACAATCAAATTATTATCAAATTTATATCATACTTGCTATGATGACTTTGTCCGAAAACATTATATATATTAAATGGTGGGGTTGGATTTCAATAGAGCAAAATGTTTTAGTCAACCAATTTACTTGTAAGTTATCTTCGTTCTCGGTCCATAACTCATTATTTAAATTATGCTTTAATTCTACTCGCTCAATCAGTCGTTTTTATATCTAGCCGATATCGCTGTTATTATAATTATTTTTATTTTTCTGCTTAGAATTGAATAGTTTTGTTAATTTATTACTCTTTTCCTAAAATAAAATACTTATGAATATATTTTTATATTTAAAATATCAAAACAGTTCTCTTTTCTTAGTTCTCTTTTTCTCAGGATTTTATTTTAAACGTTTTTGCATGCACAACACTGTCAACTATTTTCTATGCTACTAAATTATCAGCTCTGTAATCACTAACAACTCATCACTGGCATTTAACAGACTTGCAATTTTACAGCCAATTTTTTTGTACCGAAGTTAGTCAGCCTTGCAAAAGCGTATCAGCCAATTAAAAGGTAGGAATTACTTACACTTTATCGCCTCGATTTTGATTGGCTTGAAAATAAGATTTATGCTTTTTTTATCTCTCAATATAAATAAAATATCAACTGTTGTACGTTATATTCATGCATGTACACTAATTATTTTTAAATCTTCATTATTTTATTCAACAAAAAAAAATGAATATCTTGTTGTTGTTCGCCATTGTTGCATAAAAAAATCCTTATTGAAGTTAATGCAGGATTTAACACCGTTACTTTAAACCTACCGTATATATAAAAAAATTTTTTCTCTTGTTTTTATTACGAACAGAAGCCATTTTTCGCAGTTTTTAAAGGATATATAATTCTTACTGGCGCAATTTAGATAATTATATTTTTCTCGAAATATCAACTTTATTTAAATGCAGTTCCCCTAATTTAAACTGCTCCGATATAATGCATACTCGTTTTGCAGCTGCCTATAATAATTTTTTTTAATTAATTCCTTGAAAGTTTTTCACATCAAACTTTTCTATCATACGATAACATGTGCGAGAGAGTGAACAATCTGAGCAGCAGAACAAAATGTGATGGCATTATTTTTTATTATTATTATTATTTTTATAAAAATATTCTTTTTTTTCCTAGCAGATTTATTTATTTTTATTTTTGCTGCACTATACACAAAACATATTGAAGGCATTTAAAATAAATATGTTTTAACTCAGATATAAACATTTATTTATTTATTGTATTGTGAGATTATAAATTTTTTTTTTTAATTTAATACCCACTGTAGTTGTAATTCAACAAACAAAAAATTTGTTGTATGTCTCCTTTTAATGCCCTTAAGCTTATTTGCTTGCTGCCGAAGCTGTGGCTACGGCAGCTGCAAATATACAGATAAATGCTCTTGTTGCTGCAAAGTATTGTTAAACAACATTATGCGAATACGTTCTATAATGTTGCTATTTGTAGTGCATTTTTTTTTGAGGTGAAAAAGTACTTATATTCAGAAACAAGAACTAGTCGAATAAATACCAATATTTATTCGAATAATTTTTGCTTTTTTTTTGTTTTTCGTAAATACTATAGTTGTACCACTTTTTCTATTTATTTGCTTATTATGAATAGACGACTGTTTAATATACTTTGGAACTGTTACAAAAAAATATCTTGTACAAAATCGCTTAAAAAAATTGTTTTATTAAAAGTGTTCTCGGAATATCGGTTTTTATATCATTTATTTTATTTGGTACTTTACCGACTATGGAATTTTTCGAATATAATTAATTTTGTTTTGTTCAATATTGTATAATTTGTTTTATTTATACAAAGGAAAACATATTTTTTACCTTTTGCGATTTTTTTGACATCTCAGCGATTTTTTTAATTAAACGCTTTTTATATTACTCTCTCCCTTTTTTTTGTTTGACAATTTTTTCTAATTGGAGTTTTTTTGTTTTTGATTTATTTTTCCATTTTTACTTCATGTTTCTTAAGTATTTTGCTTTCTAGCTAGATGGCAGGATGGTAACAATACTTCAACACTATCCTGCGAGGACCAATTATTCTATACTCATAGAGGGTTAAGAGGGTCTCGCTACTTTTCCACAAAACTTTTAAAGTTTCATTGAAAACCATGTTGCAAATTAGTTAATCGCTCGAATAAGAAACAACTCGTATAATTTGACAACTCTAGCATATCGCACACATATCTCTTTCTCGGCGCTTTTTTCTGTTGTCATTATGCTGGATGTAGTTTTGCATGTTCCTGTTCAACTATTGCCATTGTACTCGTATTTACATCAATACACAGTAAAGTACATAAATTACTTGTGCACATACTCTTGTAAAAATATCGCATACTGAAAGTGTTTTTGTGCAAGTGTGTGTGATTGTGTTTGTATGCGTAAATGTAATTTTATATTATTCTCTATTTGACTATAATTTTTATACGTGTTATTTTCACAGTCTACAGTGTATGCTTTGGATGTTGTTTGCAAGACTGTATCGCTTGCAGTATGTCTGCGACATCTGTCCAACAATGAGCAAGTGCAAGCTACAACTACAACGAGCAGCGAAACAAAAAAAAATATTTAGTAATAAAAGAGCAACAAAATACAACTCATGAATCAAAATGCTTTAGGCTGCTTGTTTACTTTTTTTATTTGCAATTTTTCTTTTTATTTTTTATATATTTTTTTTTTAACAACTTTCATACATTTACATCTCTGGGCTGCTGCCTCATGTCATTTCTTTTTGTTGCATTTACACTCTTCTCTCCAGCAAATACATACATACAAACATTTTTTTTGAAAACATGCAGGCAGTTAGTAAGTCTGTCTGTCAGTCATAGAAATGGGACACAGTGGAAAAAAAAATTATTTAAGTGCTTCAGCTGGCATCGGAGGAGCAGTGAGATACAATGATTTCTTTTCCAAACGTGGCTATTTTTAAGTTTGTGTGGCTTTAAAATCGCTGAATATAAAAAAAAAAAAATGTGCCATTGCAGCATTGGCGGACACAATCTTTTTACAGGCTTCAAATGAAATGTTCCATGTGAGATTTAACATGTTGTAAAATTTTTCAGTTGCAAATCGCAATTATTGAAAAAAATCATTCGAGGGCACGTCCTTAACATGTAGCTGATTACAAAAATGCAGGAAAAGCTTTGAATATCTAAAATTTATTTTTCTTGTAAAAATATGAAAGCCGAAATTTTGCCCCACAGTTCCTTTTACATAAAATTTTGTTTCTTTCAAACTCTTATTTTGCACCACATGTTATTTTTCTAATCTTAATTTTAATAAAAAATTACTTATCATATAAATCAGTTCATTTGACAGTGGAAAAAGGAGGAGGTAAACAAAAGCCTCGTTTTACTATACTAGACAGTCGTACGATTTGTCAAATATGACATCTCTGCTGGAAAAATTAAATAGTGTTGAAAGTAAACATTATTTTCATAATTTGTAGGATAGGCTGTTACCAGCAGCGCCAATTTGATATATTTTTTTAAAATAGGAGAGTAGGACTATAAAATTTTCATGTGAGTGAGTGGTATGACTGTTTAGGAAAGTGAAACGAAGCGTTAAAATATGTTTTATTACTTGAAAGCTGTTTATTTAAAAAAAAATTGGGCACTGCTAGAAATTTAAGACACCAAATCGAGTTACGCAGTTCAATTCTCAATATGTATTTAGTGTTTCGAATGCAAAATTGCTTTGCTTTTTTTTTAAATTCCTGCTACACATTTGCATTCGCAATGAATCACACTTAAGACCTTGTTTCACTATCGCACACAGTCGAACGACTCATTCGCAAGATACTTTATGAATTCAAATAAAAATGGCGTATATGGTGATACACCATATTTTAAATCTATTACGAAAACATATCTTTTTTACATACGAAAAAAGTCATTTATTCTATTTGGTGCTTTAAAAAAGATGGATTAAAAATGTAAATTGCCAGAGATAAAAAAATGAATATATTAAAAATTTTTGCTATATACGTTAAAAATAATAAAACTAAAAAAAAAGTAAAATCAACTCTGATCAGGCAGAATCTATCATTTTATTAAAATTTTCAAAAACTTTTGCAAGTGTCAGTATGCGACTGTCAAAAAAAATCCTTTTTTAGGTTGCACTATAATACTTTTTCATAATACATACATGCCAAATTTGACTTGTGTTAATATTGTGTGCAATAGTGAAACAAGGACTTTGGCAACACCGAATACCTACGGCGTTTTGTTTTTTGTGCAACTCTGATGTTAGAACAGCTGACATTGGAAAACAATAAATGTATACTTTTCAAATAAATAATGATTCTTCTTAAGCAACTTTTGGCACTTTATTGCGATATTTATTTAAGTTTTACCGCACACAGCATTGCAAAATTGCTCTCTATCTGCGGCAATGGTTGCAGTTGCAAGTAATTGCAATGTAAAACACAACGAACATTGAATGGGACTTCTATATTTATATTTATATGTACTCCTTCATTAATTATTTCTTTAAATTTTTAAACTTTTCTTTGTCAGTCACGTTGTAGTGAGGAAATCGCTGCTTGTTTTCCTCAACGATCGTTACAAATGACTGCTTAACATCTATAAAAAATATTTTTACAAGATTTTATTTAAATCAAATTTATATTCTTGCCGCAAGCAAAAACTTTTACAAAAAAAAAACAAATACGCAACATATCTGAGAGATAAAGTGGAAATTTTAAGCTGCAAAAATATTTCCTTTTTCTATTCTTATTTCACCTTTCCATCCTTTTGCTACATTTTCATTTTGAATAAAAAATCCAAAATTGAATTTTCCTATATTTCAATTTTCCTCTCCACACGTTTTACTACAAATATGTGTTTGTACGCTTGTATATGTCTGATTGAATATGCTTTGGTGTCTGTTGGTAAGTTTATTTTCCTGTTCGCAAAAAAGTTTAACATTTTTTAGCCGTTGGCTTTATTCCGCACAAACAATAAATTGCATGTACTACGCGCTTTTCGCAGACGGTTAATGGCAACAAATCTCTTTGTGGCCGCCATAAAAACCGCGTATATTCATTTTTCCGCATTTCAAGTAAATCAATTTAAATTGCGTTATTGTCACAGCTTGGCGTGATATTGGTAAACTTTGCTCGTTATTACTCGTTATTAGAACCATTTAATATCCAAACTGCAACCAAATTAGATGATGCCATGTATATAGGATTTAGTAATGAACTCCTGCATTTTCTTTTTATATGTTTGTTATAAGTTGCAGTGATTTCTTCTTACTCTATTGCACAGCCATTTGACTTTGTGGTAAACATATTTTCTTTTTTCGTCAATTCCCTCAGATTGGAAATACTAATCGAGAATTAAACTGCTGATCTGCGGCATCATATCCTTATAATTCCACACAAAATTAATAAACTACGATGTGGTTTGCTTGTAAGTACTTATTTAATTAATTCTAGGGCACATTCGGAAATTTCGGAGTGGTTACATGCTTGCAAAGAACTACATTTGCTGAAATAATGCCAAACATTTGCATAGTAATTCGTGGGTACAACCGATGACGAAAATATATTTTCCAATATAACTGTAATTAAAGTCTTCTAAAGGTGGATCGGCGCAGTTGTTTATTCCACTTTTCTTCAGCTTATCAAGGGTAAAATACTTGCAAACATTTTTGACGGATCAATCGATTCGTTGGTGTAGTAAAGCAAAACAACATGCTGTTGAGCATGCTCGCCTGCCTTCAAAAATGTACAACACTTTGGTTTGATATCGATCAATCCAACTTATCGTGCAACACATGCAAGATTTCTGTCTTTATATTACAAAAAAATTTGAAAGAAGAGACAATAGAAATTTCATTGATATCCGTTTTAGAAATTTTGCTTACATTCGCTAATATGGCAGAACAAGTATGGCTAAAAGCTCATGAACGACCAACATGCTGTACAACATGTTCGCTGCGTAGTGGTCACTTAAGAATTTCCCTCATTTCTATTGTAAATAATTTTTCATTCAGAATTAATGCCATTTTTACATATTAACAACTGTAACCAATTGAGGTTATTCAGTCGAGGATGTCAATGGGAAAGAAATTTAAACTCAAATAAGTCACCTCTTAACTTTTTCCAATGCTTTGTTCGCTTTATTTTTGCCAGGCAACTGAACTAAATATTTCACATGTAAATATTATTTTATTATAAATATTTATTTTTAAAACAATACTGTTAAATACTGTTTACAATTCGTAGTATCGAGTTCTTAGAACGCTCTTTTGTACAGTGTGCAAATGTTTTTGTTTCCAGTGCAGTGGCATGCTGGAAATATTTTCCAGTGTGCTTCCACTGTGTACTTCAAAAACATTTAATTTGAAGTCAAACATTTCTGCTCCTTTGTAAAGAAATTTCTTTAATATACATTTATTCGATTGTTAAAAATATATTTTCCTCCCTTGTTTTATTTTTCCTGTAAACTGAAAGCTGGAAAAAGTTTAACGGAAGATTGAAAAGTATGACAGTGGAATACTAAATGCAATTCTAAGACGGTTTTTATTTTTTTGAGAGGTCGTATAAGTGCAAAAAATTATGAAAATTTTCCTAAAAACTTTTCCATTCGATTAACAGCTGAATGAAACTTTTTTGTTTGCATCATTTCAGTGTGGCACCTTCACAGGCATTTTGATGCGACACCGTGACTCACATTAGAATGTTGTATGAATATATTGTACGTATACGAGTGTAATAGTGAATATTGGCATTTCAAAAATTATAGTATGTATAATTTTTTAACATATTAAAATTATTTCAAAAATACTGTCTTTACGATCGATACACACTTATTTACGATTAACGATATTTTCTGAAATTGTAACAAGAATTGGCATGCAGTTTTGGTACCGGTGACTGAAAACCAGTACGCAACATTAACATTGAAGTCGAGTGGTATAGATATTCAATTAATTAATCCAAAATTATTCATATCTCACAACTGCGATACAAAGTGGTTATCGTAATCGTATTATCGTAAATTGCAAACTACTCTGCTCATTGGCTGTTCTTCTGCATTGCTTGAAGATATACATATCTCTACGATATTGCTTCTGCAGAATTTTAGCAGGCTCTCGGAAAATCTGGCTTGGTAGACTTGTACAATTTATTCCTCTGTAAAATTAATTTTTTTTTTTAGCAGATAAGCGGTTTCTATGAACAGCGTAAGTTAGTTATCTAGTTAGAGGTGGGTGTCAGGTACGTACTGCCATTAATGCTTTTATTTAGCAGCATGAAGTGATACGCAAAAAAAAAAAGAAATGTGAGAAATTAAATTATTGTAGGATGTTTAAGATATCAATTACAAAACTTTATTTGAAAATAATTGCAGTGAATAATTTTATTAAATTAATGAGTAAAATAAAAAATTGTTAAAAAAAAATTATTTTGAAATAATTGCTGCCTACTTTCCCTCAAAATATTGGTTGTATTAATTTCTTATTCTCCTGCCATTTTCGCTTTTGATTTGACTTGATTTTTTGACTAAACTTGTAACAAGTTGTCATCCTCTTACACTGAAGTTGTGCTACGGCCAATTGCCAATTAGTATCAGAAATTAATGCGGATTTGCGCTGATATTGAATGGAGTTGGCAGTGATGAGGAACTGATGATTTTAAATAGACTTATATGAACAACGATGAAATTTGCAGTAACCACAAGGATCATATTTCCTGCTTTAAAAGCCTCCACTGAAATGTAAATCATCTTAGTTGACGATTTCTAAAATAGCTTAAGTCTAGATCCCATATTAGTGTGGTTGGGGCCCTTAGAAAAAGAAAGCCAACAAAAAATATTGAGTCAGTCACAGGCATAGTTGATGAATTATAGAAGACGATTTTAAAATTCGCTTTCGCCACATCTGTCTGTGGTGGTTCTGTTTCGTATATCTAGTCGTTGCATTAACTTATAGCACGCTTGTTGCCTATTTACCTACAGCCCCGCCATTAGCCTGCTTCATTCCGTAAAGGAAATCGTTTTAAAAGTTACTGTCCATATTCAACATCAATTTCCAAAATTTCTTTCATGAAGCCTTAAGGAACGATATTAAGATCGGTGCTCACCTAGAAGCATGAAATCCATGGAAGTGATGCTTTAACGTAGTTTTTGATTAATCTTGAGGCAGTGACTGGTTGATTTCTTTTCTTTCTTTTTTTTTGAGACACAGTTCTTTATATAAATTTTTTTCTTTTTTGCTCCTCTACAATTTTAAAAAATTGTATTTTATGCTTTAAATATTTTTTATATTTGCGTGTGTTTCTATTTCGATTATTTAATATAATAAATCATCATCAATTGCGAATATCGGATTTACTTATATTCCTTTTAGTTCATTATACATGTTATCTTTAAGGCAGATGGTACTGTAAAATTTCATTTCCTTTTTGCTATTTTCATTTCCGTTTTCTTTATTGTAGCATTTTCATCTCAATGCAACTAAATTTGTATTTAAATGTCTTCATTTCGAATGAAATAGAAAATCTATTTGTTATTTTCCAAGCAAGAAATAAAAAAAAAAAATTATATTAAGAATAAAAGAAATCATTACTAAATGCAACACAACCTGCTGTTTAGCATATTGCAACCTCATAATGTGGCCCGATAAAAATTGTGATAACTGAGGCAACAACATGAGCAACCAGATGTACTCGTAAGTGTAATTACAAAGTTTTTTGTGACATCTTTGATATCCTTTTTTGTTTTTTTTTTTTTTTTGTATTTTTCTTTTGTGCAACCACATGAATTTAGTTCATATCGCTGTTGTCATCATTATCTGGATCCACATTTTCCATCAGTGTCAGCTGCTTGAAAATCTTTTTGGAGATGGCAGTGTTAACGATGTCATTGTTGAGTTGTGTGCCAGTTAAAAAAGGATTTCTTTTAAAATGTAACGAAATTAGAGGAGAGGAGTGGTGACATGTACGCGATTTTTAAAAGATTTCATGTAACAAGAAACTGATAGTTGCTAATTACAATATGGAAAGGCTTAGCGGGTGACATTGGGAATGATATAAATATATAAGTTTTAAATACCCCACAGCCTAAATGAAGCATCTTGCGGAGATGTATGTTTGCAGCCTTCAGTAATTTTTATTAATTAGCTACCAGCGTGTATACTTGTATTGAAATACATGTTTTCCTTCGCAAGCAATTAATATGCCATTTTCATTCTACTAAATTATTTATTCGGAAGTTTTTCTTTTATTAGTTTAATTACTTTCGAAATTGCAATTTAAGAGGTTATCACAAGTCTGCCGTAATTTTAGCTACAGCGCAGTTCCTTTATATTTGAGTTGTTAAAACATTTTAGTGAAGGTCTGTTAATGATTTTTTTTTAAACGATAAAGTACCTGCAGGCATAGACTTGCTCTTCTTGGATTCTAATTTAAAATAACAATGCCAGACAGTGGATATTGAAGAATAAGTAAACTAATTTTATTTAAGTCTTGCCGGCACCAGGCATCGTTTAAGGATATCGTTGGCTGAACTAGTCACAAAATAAGAAAATTTTTATGAATTTTTCTCGGGTACTTTATTTTTAGGTACTGTGTTTCATAAAATATGTTATTGGTTTTTGGAATGTTTAAGTTGTGGATACATTGTCATTGCCCACTAGAGCACAATCGCACTGGCTGTTCTTTTGCACCAGTATTTCATTGGCCAAGTAACAGTTAATGAAATGTTACTAACAATTATTCCAACAATGCCTAATCCCCCGAAATATATTATTACTCGTATGTCTTTTCTAGAGCCATATGTTTCTTTTAAATTATTATTATGATTTTCAAAAGTAGGGGCACCCCCTTAAACTTAGTATAAGATAGAAAAGTTAGCTACTTCCTTTTGCTTCGTAATTTTAAACCATATAACATTCACTATGGTCAATGATGGAAAAGCTGGCACAATGAAAACTTTGTAAACGGATGTTTAAAAAAAATCACAAACAGAAAAAAAAAATATATCGAGCGACGTAAGTTTTCAACCATTTGGGCGTTACTTGAAAGAGGCGTTGTGATTGGCTTGTAAATTAAAAAAATTGAAGTATTGAGTGCGATGGATCTCTTCTTCTCATAGATAAGCGACCTCAAAACTTTAGTAAGTTTTCTCCTCCTAGTTTCGATTAATTAAAGCTTGCATTGGTAGGCTTTAAATGCTTTAAGCTTTACGCAAAAAAGCTTATACGAGTTTTAGGTCTTTAATTTCCCTATAAAATAATCGATATGAAATCAGTTGTTCCAAAATGTTGTAAAAAATAATTATTAAAAGTATAATGCAAAAACCCTTTAGCGTATATAATGATATTTTTATGTTCTATTACTATTTTAAACAAAATTTTTTAACAAGGAAAATATTTGTTACATACAATAAAATGTTTATTATAAATAAAATCGTCAAAATGTCAATCGTATAAAATAAACGCTAAAACGGTTTTTATTACTACTGCCTACGCAATATAGTCAATGCGTGAACATTTCTTGCCGCCAGCAACAATTGCTGCGAAAACTGTAAATTTATATGACCAATAAGGACTTCAAGCAATTCAGCTGTATAATAATCGTATATGTTTTCTTTAAAATATATGTGTTCGTAGAAATTCAGTGACTTGAAAATGCAATTTTTAAATATTTTTTTTTTGGTTGCTACAACATAAAAGCTTTCCATACACAACTTTTTGCAGAAGTATGGGGTTTCCAAATTCCCATTTTATTAAAACAAAATTTACGAGAGTTAAGAACTTAATTTAATTTAAAATATTTATATCAACGAATATCGGAAATGTAGAATTTAATTAAATCGAATCACATTCAGGCGTTCATATTAAATTGTGACTGTAAGTTATTGACACTTTGCCTGTACCACCCAATACCGGGCGATGATTTTAAAGCACACAATTGAACCAAAAAATGTGTTACCTCATCATTTTGAAATCATAACACAAATATTGTGTCATGTTTCATTATTTTTACACTCTAAAGACTTGCTTCATTTTCACTTGTCATGTTTCTAACTAGAAAACAAAAACAACTACAAATCTTGTTACCATAATAAAGCGTTAAGTTCTTTCTTTGGCATCTCCAAAAGTCACAATGTGCTGAAATCTGCAAAAATATCTATAAATGGTTGCCAGCAATTGCTGTTGACTGGCCATGTGCTGCTTGTAAGTTTCGAAAGTGCATACTAGTTTAGCACCCCCATACAAGAATGTGCATTTTGGTTTCGATATGCACCAGAATGTGTGCACATTAAATGCACTTCTTCACAAAAATATTTTCTGGGGAAATGCGATGGCATTTTGAATGGGAGAAGGAATATAAAAAAAAAATTTCAACTATATTTTATATCATCCATAAACAGACTTTATCTATATTTAAATGATTCTAGTTGGTCTCGAAAGCAGGATCTGCCAACAAAAACACAAATTTATTTACTTTAAATATATTTTAATGAATTTGCCTTCATTGAAAAAAAAACCGCTAAGCGAATATTTTTTAAGAAATGTTCACAAAAAGTACTCTTTCAAAACAAGTCTTACATTATTAGTATTTCTTAGATTTCTTTAAAAAAGTATTTTTTTTTATTGTGTATTTAATTCTAAAAGTTCCTTTTTACATAATACTTTTTTTAAATTAGCCTTAGCAAGAAGATTTTTAGTTGGTAACATTTGGAGTTCTCTAAAAAGTACCTCTTTAAGAATAATTCCCTTGCTTCCGCTTAAGCGCGTCGTAAAAAGTATCACTTTAAAAAATAACCATCATTATGGTTACTATTTCAAAAGTTTCCTACTTTTTCATAGAATTTTTCAAAACTTATATTTTTTAAGGTAATTTTTAAAAACTGCTTTCCTAAGGAATGTTTTTTTAGTTTTTATAATATCATACAAGAAATTTTCTTTGAAAAAAAATGTTTAAGAATTTATTTTTTAATGCCTATTTCTTTAAAAGGCAGTTCTTTAAACAGCTGATTTTTAATCTTTATATATTTATTTGAAAAGTTTGAAATCCAGAGGCTACTTCTTTATGGTACAATTTTTAAATGTGCTTTAATTGCGTATTTTTAAAGTTCATGTTCTAAATGTACTTACTGTAAGTTTCCTTCTTAGAAAGTACTTTCTCTAAGAAAAATTTTTGAAACGTACGTTTCAAAGTCGAATTACCTTTAACGTTTTTAAAAGCAGTTTTCAATAGGTACTTTTTTAAAAGTTACTTTGTAAAACTGTACTTTATAAACGTATTTAAAAAAAAATACTTTTTCAAAAAATAGTAGCTACTAAATACTTAAATTCTATATTTCTCAATCTGTAATTTAATAATTATCTGTTTTATTTTTAACTTCGAGTAATTGGCCCTTTTTTAATGTGTTTCATCAGCAAATTATTTATGAGTAAATTTTAGTACTTCCTGTCCTTTAAAAGGATATTACTTAAAACATTGTTTTTTTTTAATTCTTTTAGTGGGTCCTTTATTTGATTGTATTCTTTCAAAAGGAATTAAAAGAAAAATCTTCTCTGCAAATCCTTAAATTTATGAAAAAAAAGCTTCCTGAGAAAGAAAAAATTATTTTAACTTACATAATTAAATTTATGAAAAAAGCTTCCTGGGAAGGAGAAAATTATTTCATCTTATATATCATAACTAAAAGAAGGGAGTTTATAGTCGTTATTGCCACTTTCTGCCCGAGAGTAAAGTTTTTGTCGGCAAGTTCATTCTTCTTTTCGCTATCATCCAATAATCCTAATCGGAGTGTAAAGTTGTTAAAGGTACTTTTTCATTGAGTTTAAAAACTTTTTTCATTTCCTTAAGTTTTTTATCTTTTTTAGAAGGGGCCTCCTCTTGTCTCTCTGCTTTCCTTTCAAATTTTATGATTGTTGTTTGTAGAAGTTGTTGTCTTAGTGATTTTGTATTTTAAATTGCTCTTTGCTTTTGCGTGTCTAACTTATTGATGCCCACAAAACTCAAAAGCACAAATTTATTTCTTTTCCTTTTTGTTTAGCTTTGAAAAAACTTGCTTGCAAAACTTCTAATGGAAAGAAGTAGAATTGAGAAATGATTGCATTGTTTGCACATCAAATAAGAAAGGAGCGTAAGCAAATTTAGTTGCTGGAAAGACAAGACCAAAGTCACCTCATGGAACAAAAAAATATATATATAAAGTATAAAATTTTTCTTTCAGGGCCTATTTGGATGTGGCAAATATTTCCACAGTTATTGTTTCCAGTTTTAAATTACCCGCTTTGATGTGCTCGGTTTTAAAAGCTGAGGCCACAATTCTAAAAATTGCTCATGTATACGTCTACTAGCATCTATTTAACTGCCTTTTCTCCATTTTCGAAGTTAAATATGCTGTCACCTCTAGGTAAAGTACGACATTAGCTTTAGGATAAACATTTCAAAGAGAACGTTGTGTGAGCTAACAATGGGATTTAGTTTAAAGATTGCTTGTGGAATTTTTATAGACGTGTTTTATTGTTGCTTTAACAGCTTTTGTGGAAATTTAGCGAAAGGTGTGCTGGCGCACTCCATGCTTTTATGTATTTCTATTCATGTGTGGTTGTGTGTGTGTGTGAGAATGTATACTCGCACTTAAGACATTTATTTAATGGCTCTCGATATGGCTCTGCAAATCGATTGTAAATGGCAATTATTTTTAAACATTTACTTCTATCTGAATTATTAATAAATTTCCGAAAGGATATCTTCTCCAAAAAGGATTTCAAAAAGTTTGTCGCCGCCTCTTTAACATATTTAGTTAATGGCTTTAAACTAAAGATTTATTTTATATGATTTTGCAAAAGAAGCCTTATCTAGAAGAGTATATTCTTTGCAATGTTACATGAATTATCTATTCAGTTGATTGTATTCCCTGTTTCCTATTACATTTATTAATAAATGTAATATTAAGGTGTCCTATATTAAGGTGTCCTATTACATTTTCTGAAAAACTTGAACCAAAAATCTTGCTTTGGAAAAAAGTTTCAATAGTAAATAAAGAAGTCTTGCACAGGAACCTTGTTTCCTGCATGCTCATAATAATTAATTATTTTTATGCTGATCTTTGCTTAGATGTGGTTTTTATTTCGATATATTGTCTAGAGCAGTTTCCCTAATTAGTATCGTAGCTAGTTTTAGTTGTGAGGCTTGAAATTTCGTTTAATAATAATGTTTTCCATTTACTCTCTAGTTTTAAAGGGTTATATGGCAGGCTGTCGGTTATTAGAAAGAATTTATTACAATATAAGTTGCTTCAGGGATAAAAATGAACAATTTGAGAACCACTGGTTAGGCATGAACAAAAGCCAAGTGCATAAAAATAGCAGTGCATTCCTTTAGCTTTGTTTGCTTAGTGCTTAGCAGTGACACCTGCAATAAGCAATGCAAAATACAGTGGCCCTCCCAATCACATAGAGATCATTATAACAGCTACGTATCTTATCACTCTGCTTTCCTCTCAGCAGTCAAATTGTGATTTTAAAAATTAGTTTTCCTAAATCAAATAAGAGAAAAGTTCTTTCTTCTCTTGTAAATTTAAAAATTTTGTACAATGGCCCACTGTGGCACCAGCGCAATCTGCACCATTGCTTATCTAATTTAAGCTTTCATTCAACAATTTTCTTACTCTTTAATTTCGCCATTATTTCCTCTCCCATACCTAATCACTGACTCTCATTTATTTAACGTAGTTGTATTTGTAACACATGTGGCCGAAATTATTTCCTCTACAGTGTCCGGTATTACTTTGGAAAATCAATTTTATCTTGCTGTTATCCATTTGCTGCAATTTCAATTAATATAAAAAAAGTTATTTCTCCCAGACTTTCCATCTGTTTTGTGATTCGTAATTGAATTTTTATAACAATTTATCACAATTTATAACAATTTAAAGGAATAACTTCTGCTCTAGATGGTCGTACATATTAAGACGTTAGCAATTCTACACATAATGATAAAATCAAGTTTACCTGTCCCAAAATAAAAGTAAAACATTCCTAATAAAAGTAATGATTATTATTATTGTTATACTTCTCCTCTTGCAGTGGAGAAAAACTTGAATTGAAAGTTCATTATTTCGAGGGCAACTGCAAAGCACTCGATTGCAATAGAAATAAGAAAATCATGTCCTTAACTTTTATGTCTGTAATTTCAGAGAATTTTTTTTTTTTTTTTTTTGGTTTTTTAAGCGTGTAGTTTCGGTGTGCAGTTACAATTCTAATAAATAGACAAACAGATAAAAATATAAATAAACAAACAAACAAACTTGCAAATTTATAGTTCTGCAAAAAAAAAAAAATGTCTCCTTAATGTAATTAACCTGCTGTTAATCTTTAAAAGTGAAATAGCCAGCCACAATGCTTGCTGGGTAACCTGCTTATGTATTGTATAAATTGCAAAGAAAAACAGAGAAAAAAAATCGAATAGATAAAACCAATATTTAAGAGATGTTGCTCTTGTTCTTACTTCTGCCATACTTTCTAGCCATTTTGTTTGCTCGGCGAACAATCGCACTTGATTGTTTTTGTGCGTTTATTCTGAAGAACTTAATTATACCAGGAGGATGCATTAAACGAGCAAATCTAAACATAAAGATGAGACAAAACAAACAACAACTTGCCAGAAACTTGAAAATTTATGTGCAAAAATTGTTGCATTATGAACAGAAAGGCAAAGTAGTGGTTTGTTAAGTTAGACGAGCAATATCTTTATAGATGGAAATAAATACTACAGACAGCGATATTAAATTGAAACTGGAAAGTTTATAAAAAAAGAAGTATTGTAAATATAAATTGAAAATATTTTAAGCTTTAAGAAGATAATATTTGATTAAAATCGAGGTCTTAGTCACAGTGGTAGCCAAACTTTTAATTAAGGTGCTCGTAAGTGGCGAGTAAGATAGAAACTCTGACATAAACGTTGTCTGGTCATAGTCATCAGCACATATCTAAGCGCAATCGTTGTCGCACCAGCCAATAACCGATAGTTATAGCGATAGGTATTTTGATAGCCCGGTAAAAAACACGGTTTTCATATACATATATATATATATATAGTATTAAATCTTCTATTGTAAATTATTTAAACCGGATTTACACGCATCAATTTCCCCTTGTCAAGTTATGATTTTATATGAGAGCTTTACGAAAGAAGTATAGTATAACTCCCCCTTTTTTCTCATTAGAAAATCAAAACTTGAGACGAGAAACTTGATATGTGAACATCAGGTCTATATAAAATATATATTCATCTTTAATTGCGGTTTTTTTAAAATTCGATTACTCAAAAGCCATGCTGGTTTTCTAGAGCCTACCACTCCACATTTTCCGATCACTTCATTATTGATCAATATATTTATTCGCAAAAAAATCCCATATATAAAATGCAGAGGGTGTTGCTAAATTTGAAAATGGATAAATTTGCTTTAGATTGTTAAGTTCTGCCCTACAAAAAATATAGCTTAACTCAACACTAATAGAATTTCACGAAGCTAAGCAATCTCTTACTATCCAAAACATTTGCAAGAATGGTGGAAGGGGGTGGAGTAACAAATGAAGATAATTCCTGGCTGGGACCAGGGAACTGATTCAACTAGTGTCTGTTTAATTGCAACAGCCTCTCCAGTGACATCTGGTTGGCAGCGTCAGGTCGACCACTAGCACCGGCTCGATACTACTTAGCCAAATCGCAGATTTCCGAAGTGGCCTGATCAAGCAGACGACACAGTTCCAGTCCTCCATTATAGATTTCAACGAACTTGCGTTACCGGGCAACATTCCTAGACCAACTTACTTAGTCGAGCATTTAATAAACCTGTGAGGCATATCAGTTGTGGCCAACTTGTGGCACTTGCTGGGTTATGCTAAATACAAAGCTAACTTATAGAGCTGCCTGCACGCTTTCAAATTACATACCTCCTAATTTGTGGAGTGGTTACTTATGAGCAGCGAAATAAACCCCCTAAAATTTTTCGTCAGTTCTCTACAATCAGATATCTGCCAATAATAGTTTTAGCATACACTAAAAAACATGTTTCCCCCAAAAACTGAGAAAATGCTCCCTGTCCATGAAAAATACTTTCTTCTAGTGCATCGAAGATTATCCAAAAGTTTGAGTTAAACAAACATCACCAGTTTTGAAAATAAAAGATCGCAAACCGACAGTCTGTGCAAGAGAAAGTATAAAGGAAGCTTAAAAATAGCAATTGCCTTAAGGCAGCCGTCTTAGAAATAAAGCTGAAAAACGGCAGCAGGAAATATAAGGAAATTGGTATTTGGATTTAATTCTTCAAGAAAACAATGGTTATCGCCTCACTCTCTTCAAGTTTGTGTACTTGCTGCTAATACGTCTAGTTAAACTTTTCGTCCACACTTTCAAACTATCGGGTGGCAACAGCTGGCCAAGATTTATGTCCTAAGTGTTCGTCGCACGAAGGCACGAAGAAACAAAACTTAACAAGTAAAGATGATGAGTCTCTGTTGAACCAAAAGTCTGATGCAACCAAAAGTATTGTATAAGAAAAAAGGGCCAAGAACACATCCTGGCAAATGGAATACAGATAAAAGTTATAAAACAAAAACCAAAACCGGAAAACTTAATGATAAGCTCTTTTAAATGGAAACTAAACCGAATGTGTTTACAAGCAACTAGATTGCGGTTGTGCTCCAGTAAAATGGCCAAATGTATGAAACTTAAACACGAGACGGCACTTTTAAATGTGGACTGCAGCAACGGGCACGAAATTAGTTGAATCCATCTGTGCTCAACCCAAAATAGCATTTTAGTTTGTTTTTGCTAATGCACACAATCGAAGTTATTCGATTTAAGGTTTAAATTTAATTTTGGATTGCGGAATGAGGATTGAGGACTTTGCATGTACACATCTTCTTCTGTAGCAGTTGAGTTATTGAACTACTGTTGAGAGTGTCATTTCATCGGCAAGCAGGATCAACTTTTACGGCAGCCTTTAAACTTTGTGCTTGTAGATGATTTGAAAAGAGATAAATTTTAACGTGCTGGAAATTGCAGTAAAAATCGGAAATCGTGCGAGCAGCATTGCGGTAAAGAAAGTTGCCTGCAACTGAAATGTCGAACGATACCCTACACTTAAAGAACAGCTTTAAAGCACATCTGCAGTAATTGCAGTAATTGGATATGAGAGCCACAAAAGTAGATTTGTTACATCTAAATAAATTTATTTAAGCCTGGCATGTCAACGTATACATTTGAGCGTCTTTATATCCAAAATTAATCAATGTTGGCATCACTAATCCTTCTTTTTATTTTTTTTTTTAAGGGCTAAACCATTCTTTCTCGATTTACAAAATACAAAATACAAAATTTGTGCAATTTTTATGTTTGATCATTTGACAATTTTTCCCAAATCACTTAATAAAAAGTGAAATAGATACATAGCGAATGAAATCTGTTTGCTGTGTTATTGGTTTGTTTGTGATTTTGTAATTCTCGTTTGACTTGCGGCAAAGTAGACCTGACGAGCGTGTCTTATTTCTCAATTCTTCCAGATCTTTTAGTCGGAGCTAAATGATGATTTTATTTGAGGGCCGAAAGGCAAGACAAGGACTCATATATAGGCTGACATAATCCTTATGCAAAATGACTTTTTTTAAAATAAATAAAGAAAGCTTAAGAAAAAGTTGAGAGAATATTTAATTATATATCAAACAAAAGCATTCTCATATCACATAACTAAGGATAAAACACATCCTGGAACTGTAGCTCATTCCACTACTTTCACTAGTAAGTCTGGCGAAGTAATAAATTTTAGTGCCAACAAATTTATATTTTTCTGTGTTACTTCCTTTCCTGCTCTTCTCAAGCACTTGAAAATATTAAACATTTTCCAAAATTTTAAAAGCAAAAATAATATGGATCCCAGAGTACTTTAATCCAACACATTTTTTACTTAAGGCTCTACAATTTTTATCACTTTAATCAAGTGCATGAGTAGAATAAGTATGTCTCTCATTGGCTTTTGAAAAATAAAAAAATAAAAAATTATAACTTTGTAACCACTCCATTGTTAAAGTGTTCGTTTTTTCTCTTTGCTCTCCTTGTGCGGCTTATTTAAATGAATGTTGCTGCTGTTATAAAGGGTGTGAACTACATAATTGGCCACTGTCCACGAAGGTTACCTAATTTGCAAATCCTCATTTCTTGCACGTTTCCGTTTTTCGCTTTCCCCCTTCCATTTAACTTATAGGTTTCTTAATAATCATATGAACTCTGTTCACACTATGTGTCGTATAGCAAGTTAGTGTGTTGACTGTCCG
Organism: Ormia ochracea; assembly: GCA_963402855.1. Lineage (NCBI taxonomy): Eukaryota > Metazoa > Arthropoda > Insecta > Diptera > Tachinidae > Ormia > Ormia ochracea. The sequence continues at coordinate 68,305,496 of OY727105.1, forward strand.
TTTAAGGTTTCGCCTTGCTGGTGATACTGTCATGCTTGTAATGATTGCGTAATGTTGCTGTAACTATTGCTGGAAGTGGTGTTAATTTTGTTGCACAATGATTTCCGCTGCCACTTGTTCTACTTACACATGTTGCTGCATTTTTGCTGTCATTTGTATGTAATAAACACTTCGACTCCTCGTAGTCGTGTATAATTAATGAATTGCCACTTCAGTTAAATTACTTTTGAGTAACAGCCACTTAACTTCGTAAGAGGGCTTATAAAAATGTTGCCATATTCCAAACGCCTGCCACACTGTGTACTTGGGCGAGTGAGCATGTGTTTGCGTTTCTATGATTCTATGCAGCAATCGTTTGCATTATGGAGAGATGAAATAATAATAAATAAAAAAGTGACCAACCGTCTCAACAACTTGGTTACGAAAGGACAAAAGGACAGACATTTGCAAAATATAGCATGTGTCATAATAAATAATAAATCTTTTTTCCTGGCACACTATTGCCCTTCCTCCATCTCTCTCTCCCTCTCTTTCCACACCGGCCTGTCAAAGTCTTACTCACAGAGCCTTCCTAAGTACAACTGCAAAATGCAAACAGTTGCAGTAATAATTTTCGCCTCTTATTTTTTCCTTTCGAGCTGCTGATGCCATTTTGCACCCAATTGTTACCAAAGTACCACCAGTTGTGGCATGAATATTTCAGAAAGCTCTTGTGCAATGACGACGTTGGTTCGGCTGGTGATGATGATGCATTTGTTGCAGATACATTTGTTATTTTAATTGCTCAGTATTAAAAAGCATGCAGGAATTTTATGGTTTTGCCTCTGTTTTGCTTTTATTCGTCTTTCCTCTGAAATGTTGCACCGCGTATGAGCGCATGGAGTTTATTTTCCTATCATTGCACTGCTATGAAATCTGTTTTTCCACTCTGTCTAGTGCTTGAACTTAATAATAATTTCTTTATTTTCTGTGTCTGGCCTAACTGCAGGGGCTCGGGGTATAAGCCAATACTAAACAGTCGTAATATGGCACAAGTACTTGAAAACGGTTCTGGATCTACGTGGGGTGTAAATTATGATGGAGTCTGTTTTTGTATGCATTTCTCTGCATTTATTTAATGCTCATTAGTAAAAACATACTAAAATATGGTGGGGGTTCAAAATTAAAACTTTATCTCCCAGCAAAGGTTTTCAACAGCGCACAGCAATCGATAAACTCAAGTTTTTGAACAAACTCAAAAACTACTGAATCGATTTTGACCAAGTTTGAAGTGCTTCTGACGGATAACGTAATATATATGGTTTTGTTTTTGTTTTAGCGCGATAACTATATGCTCTGTTTCGGTGAAGACGTTGTGTAGCGGCGTTAATTAGCCCAATACCAGATCATACCAAACCTATTTTCGGGTCAAAACCTAATTTTTATATACATTTATGTTATCTATATATATCAATATCTCTATATATATAAAAATGACTTATATATTCGTGATCAATAAATTAAAAAACTACTGGACCGATTTTGAGCAAATTTTATATACATGCTCTATGGGACGTGGGGAGTATTTCTGTAAGTTTGAAGTTAATCCTGCAGATGGCGCAATATTTAGTTTTTTTGTGTTTTTAGCGCGATAATTATACGCTCTGTTTCGCTGAAAACCTTGAGTGCTCAACAGCTGTGTAGCGGCGTTAAATAGTAATTTATAACTATAAAAATTTAAATTTTTACGTTTTAAAATACATAAAATATTAAAAATACATAAACTGTGTTTGTTATTGCAATTTTGATTTTTAGATTTTTGAATAAAACATTTTTTTCTATTATATATAACTAAAAACACTGATTTTGATTTTATGCGAGAGGCAGTGCAAAGTAAAAGAGAAATTGGCCCGAACTAATAATATATAAATTAATCGCAAAATTTACTAAAAATTTCCCTGAAAAATAAAAAAAATTAGAAAATGTATAAAAAATTTGTGGGAACACAACATTTGAAAAATTTGACAATAAAATTGAAAAAAGAAACAAAAATTGTCATGATCAATTTTATTAGAAATATTTTGGTAAAAAACACAAACTCTTCTGAAATGAGAATATTGGATTTATTTATAGGATAATTTTTTGGTTATCGAGCTTGATTTGGCTTTTCTAATTTTTCACACCCTATTACAATTTTAGAAATAAAAGTGATATTTTTCCTGTAATATTGTCATTAATTAAGGAACTTAAGAAATAGAAAAATTTTTTTAAAATTAAAATGTTAAAATTTTAACAAATTTATGAAAGAAACAATTTACCTGCCACTCAGTTGTATTTACTGAGAAAGCTCATCTCATTCATGCTTTGGAATTAATGTTTACTTTTCGTAGGGATTTTAATTAGAAATTTAATTAAGCAACTCCTTGAACTTGACACTGAGCTTTTACTACAACTATTTTGTACTGCTTCCTCTAATCCTGTACGCTTAGAAGCGATTTGAGATCATACTTGATATTAAAAGAGCAAGTTTTCGAATGAATTTTAAGTGAAATTATAATCGAAATTAATGTTTTGTAAAGCTCTTGAGCACATAAAAGCAGACACTTTTCAAATTGCTACATAGTTTAACTTACTTAAGTTCAATAAAGTCCATACGTTTGGGAAAGCTTACCTGAAATGAAGAACAGAAATGGTTTTTTCAATAAATAAAAATGAAATTGTAATAGAATAGAAATCCGCATGAGCTATTCCTATCTAGACACTGGCTTATATACAGGTGTAACCATGGGCCCATAATCTTCGAGCCAAGTGAACTTGAACTTTTTCTTAACCAACTTTTCTTAACTAGTGCTTAATAATCCAAAATAAATTATTAAAATGTTGTGGTTCGCATACCAGATTAAATGAGACAGTGAAAGTCCGTCCAAAAGTGGTCAAAAACCTCGAAAGGTGATCAAAAATTCATATCATGCCAAGATTAGATTTTTTTTTTTAAGTCAGTAAGAATTATGTATATCGCCGCATTGGAACCTTGACTGGAATTTGTGTACAGTGGAAATTAGCTATTAATTTTAAGGTTTTACTATATCAATGCTACATAAGGTTGAGCTTCTCTTGTTGATTTGCCTCTCTAAAGAACAGAATTCGTAATAGAAACGCGGGTATAGATTGTGACTTCGTTCCCCAGCTTAGCCATAAAAGAAAAAGTTCTCTTGGATTTCACTAATAGGTTTTAATATCGCTTGTGTTATCTGAAACACTAAAATGTATTTGTTTCGAATAAATTTTGTTTGTTTTGTATCACCGAAATCGGATTTCATGGCTTGCAGTAAATAAGCTTTTGAAACACCCAACTTCGTTTCGGCAATAATAATTTTATTGAGTGAGTTATGTTGGGGCTGTAAATGCAGAGCAAGCACAGAGGTCGGCTTAATAGCACTAGAAAAACAGGGCTAAGTGCTAAAAATTCCTAGAATAAAACTGTGGTCTTTTTAGCAGCATCGACGGAACACTGTTTCACTAGCTGTGATGTCCTTTTCAGCACTTTACACTTCGGCAAAATGCGCTACGGGAGTTCGGCCTTTCTCTTGCTGCTGATTTTTTTTACTGGCGATTGAATCTGTCATAAAACTGACTACCAACTGAAATGTTTATGCTCCATTAAGCGATTCTCAAAAAAACAAATTTACACTTTGACTGCATTTACGGCCTACGGAAATCAAAATAATTACTTGAAAGTTTTTGCAAGAAATTGATCCAATTTATACTTTTCCTTTATGACTTTTTGCCATACATAAGAAGTGCTGAAAAGCTGTATAAAAATAATTATAATCACAGCACGTATTATAAACAATTATATTGTTAAGTGCACAGTGGCAACAATCGCAGCAATAATTATCCAGTCATGGTGTTTTTTATATATACATATATTTTTTTTACAAGAGGTTACATTTTGCAGTTCACTCGTGTAACTTCTCAAGTGTGCTGAAAGATATTTAAGCGCCATAAAGAGCTATTTTTCGTCTTTGTTGTTGTTGTTGTTGTTGCTGTTGTTCGTGTTGCTGTTGTTAATTTATAAAGTAGTCGCTTGTTTAATTATTTAATACAACAGAATGTGTTTATTGTACAAAGTTATGAGAGTTCGTGTTTCCACATGGTTAATTCTCTAATAGGCGAGCATTTTATAAATCAAAAAATTATACATGTTGCGCAGTGTTTTTGGAAATTAAACTTCAGATTTTTGAATTTTTATATTTTATTTTATGGCTAGTTGTTTGCTAAATATTATTGTGAGAGTGAAGCTTTGAATTCTCTCGACTATAATGGGATACTGCTGGTTTTTAGTAAATAAATTTAAAGCAACGCGCAATTAGAGAAAGGCAGTGTATAGTATTTACACCCACAGATCTCTGGTCTCTTGTATAAAGGTCCTAAGTCGTATGTATTTTGCAATATATATATTTTTTGTTGACTTCAATGTATCCAACTCAGTAATTATTGAAATCAGTGGAAAATTCTACTTCCCAAAAAATGCAAAAAAAATGAGAGTTAGGTCGTTTTGTATATGAGACCTAGAAAATGTAGTTGCGGCTGCAGATTTCCTCATGGCAAAAAGCATAAAAATAATATGGAAAATTTTTCCTGCATTTTTATAATTTATTGTACGTGTTTCAAATGATGCTGCAATGAATTCGATATCGTGTTTTTACAGCTTTTCTATATTTTATTTGCATTTTGGCTTACAGGCGTAAATATAAAAATTATTCATTGGTTGCTATCGTCCTGCTCCTCTGCAGCTTCGTCAACACATCTAAAATTTCTGACTTGCAGTGTTCTGTTCAAGTTATTACGGTGTTGTTGTTGTGTTTGTTGCTGTTGTAGGTGTTGCAAGCAGCAACGTGTTGCTTTTATTTTTAAAAACTTATTCCTTGAGATTCTATTTCAACTGCAGGAGTTCCCTTCATTTTTCCTTTCCTTTTCTTTTGTTTTTGTTGGCTTGCGCTGCTGTAATTGAAAATTGTGTTTCTCGTTTCATTTTCCTTTCAAGTTTTCCTTTCTTATTAAAGTTGTTCTCGAATGGTGTTGTTTTCTCTATTCATTTAAGCTGTCCGGTTTTTTCTTTTAATTTCAATTTTGATATCATAACTACTGCCACAATTGTATCTCGTTACAATTTTATTAAAGTTAACATTATTTTATTTTATTTACTTTTATTTTTTTATTTGCCGGGTTTTATTTAATTTGTTTTTTTTCTGTTTTTTATTTACTTTTACTTACTTTATTTAACTATAAAATTGTTATTCCGAATATTCGCCTCGCTTTTATTCAGGTTGTAGTTGTTCTATGCATTTTTTGATTTCATTGTAATGTTGGTTGCCACTTTTTGTAAAAATTTATTACATTTCATTTTATTATTTTGTAAGCACATATTCTCGTTCTATTTTTAATTTTTTATCCTTAAAAAGTTTGAGTTGCGAAAAGTTGTAAAGCTTTTAAATTGATTGTGTTGTTTTAGAATAGTTTAAAAAAGGATTTTTCTGGCTTCTATTTTAATTACATTAATATTTCAAATTTTTTTGAAGTCTAAAAGTTTTCATTGTGGGAAAGAAGAAAGCCAACGGTATAAAAATTAGTATCGTCGGCAAAGTTATTTTGCAAGTCCTTCCTAAAAAAGCAAAAGCATTAAAAATTTCCTGAATTGGTTTGTGAAAAATATTTTATATAAAAATAGCTTTCAGAAAATTTGAAATCCAGAAAACGTTATGAAATGAAAGCCAATGTTATAGCTTTTAAATTTATAATTGCTCTTGAACTTATCATGCTTTCATTAGAAATTTATCTTCAAAAAGCGCTAATATGTTGCCCCCATTAACGGCGAAAGTCATTACACTTTTTTTCTAGTATTAATTAAGTGTGTTTATAAAATCAAGGAGTCTTACAGTTTGAACTCGCAGTTCACGAGCATGCACAGCTTATTTAAATATATCATGTTAAACTTTTTCAAAAAAATCTATTACAAACATGAATCCTCCTGCATACGCTACACTATCATAAGGAGAAGTAGCACATCCGAACAATTTATTGTTAAATATAATTAATAACAATAATTAGGCTTCGCTTGTCCATCGCTGGAACAATATTATTGATATCAGCTGTTTTTACCAGCTGTTATAAATAAGTGTAAAAAATAATTTAAAGTAATAAAAAGTAATCAATTTAAATACTTTTGGAAAAAGTACTTTTATAAAAGCGATTTTGGGTAACGCAAAAATTTGTTAGCAAAAGTAGCTCTTTTCCAATGTTTCCTTCTTTAAAAAATAATATAATATTTATTAATGTTGTTTTTTATATAATTTGTATTTCTTAAAGATCCTTTTTATAATAGAAACTTTTTAGAATGGACTTTTAATGATTCCAAAGAAAGTGGCAAAACTGCCACACAATTTTTCAATTACAGGACTTAAATTCTAGTTGCTGAATTCTAATTCTTCGAAACTCATCTAATTTGTAATAAAAAAAAATAAGATGTGGCTTTACAAGTTCGTTTCTGTAGAATCTTTATTGCATTTAAGATAATTAATATAGTTTGTGTCCAACTTTTGTGAAAAGAGTAAAGTAAGACCGTGAAAGTAAGACCTCCAGACAACAGTGTCATTCTTATAAAAAAAAACACAGCAATTTTTTAGTTACGCACAGGAGATTGCAGGTGCTAAAAAACAGGTATCGCTTCTTGAACACTTTCATCAATTCATGGCAAAATGATATAATTTTGTGCTTTTTTTATTAATATAAAATTCAGAATATTGCAAGCCCTACAAACAAGGCTTTTTTCTAACTGTGAGGGGTGGCCTTGTGAAGGCATCTTTTGCCCGTAGTAGTCTCCATTAATTTCTTCCTTATTCGCCTTGCTTTGGAAACTCGTTTTTAAAAGATAATTTACTTTAATTTACCAGTACTCGTATATGTGAGTTTTTAAGCTTTTTAATTTTTATAAATGCAAACATTTAAAATTGCTTTAATTGCCTTCCTTGCTTTTGTCTCACGAATCAGAAATAATCGTCTGTCTGCTGGCTTAATTTAAGGCATTTTTTATTGCCTCTGTTTTGCATTATAACTAATTAGTTTTCAACATGTCATGCACTTAAAGAAGGACTTATAATGAGTTTTCAGTTCAAAATAATTTAAATGAAATTTTTACTTTTTTCAAATAATTGCGGCAAATAAAATCAGTGTGCAATCATTATATTCATAGTTTTAATATAGTACGTCGACTAAAGCGAGGTACATTTGTCACATCAAAATTTCAAGCATTAAAGCGAGCGAACCAATGTGGTGCTACACCAATTGATACAGCATCGTCTCCGTAAACTTCAGAAATTTCATTGGTGGCTGGCGTGGCATTCAAAACTGGGAAATTTTTATACAAAAATTTCAAAATGTAGGGAATTTCTTCATTATTTTCACTCATTTTTGAACAGCTGCAATTTTTTTTCAACTTCCACGTATTTTTTTTTTATTTTTTTTTGTGAAATGAAGCTTAAAATCTTACCTTTCCAACACTATGTGATATTATACAATGTGATTGGTAGCACTGGAGATATACGACTGTCAGGACATCTATTGACAAAAAACGAAAAGACTTTTTCGACTATGTTATATCAAGAAAATAAATAAAATCAGGGGCCTATTGAAAGGAACATACTGATTGCACATTGCAGTCCAATGTTGTCATAAGCCACGGAAAGATTTGGTACTATAAGGTAACCAGATTTTCATTATCTAATCTGGTATCTTTACTAAACTTGATATACTATATTATAATTTATTGCATGATGGAATGTCTGATGTGAACTGCAATATAATTTCTTATTATACTATATTAATTTATTTTAATCCCTCCGTTGTAGCAGTTTCCTTACATTAAGCTACAGCAGAGTAACTATATTGTTCAGTTATCAGGAGTAGGTGTAGGAGTAATAGTCCTTCTTTATCCTTCCTGGAAATCGACTATACAAGCATAATTTTGAAGTATCAGTGAAAAAGTTTCCTTTACCCATCCAGCTGCTTTCAAGCAACACTACGAAATACAAATATGTTTAGAGAGCAGAAGAGGTTACAATTTCGAAAAGTATATTTTATATGTAGGATATAAGGATATTTTCAGACTAATTGCAAGATCATAAATTTTTTTATATATAGTAGATACTGACTTGTACTGGGAAACCATAAAATAATGTTCAAAAACATGAACGAAGTCCTTTAAGAAGTTGTAAAAAGACGAAAAAAAATGGATTGGAAAGCATGTTTGTAAATAGCCTTTTTTTTAAGCCCCTGAATAAATATTTATATAAAAAATTAAGGGGATATAGTTGCGGGCTACATTACTGCTCGCCAATGATTTACTCCGGCAGAATACAAAAATGCTTTAGACCAACAAATAATTTAATTGCAGATCTGCCTCATAAAAGCATAGAACTTTCAATCATTCTTTTGATGTTTTTTTTTTTTTTTTTTTTTTTTACTTTAATGTTTACAAGAAATTAAGCGAAATTCTTGACCGAAAAAGTTTTCGATTGCTTTTATCTTTTTGTATTATTTGTTTAATGTTTTAAACAAAATTGCAATCATGTTAAAAATCACCGCAGAAGCCACATCAATAAAAAAAAAAAAAAATTGCTGAGGAATGGTTTGCACAAAAAAGGGCAACCAATCGGTTGAAATAAAATTACAAACTGATATTTGATATATGCAACAAATAATAAAAATACAAAAACAACAAAATTATTTTTGAACCAATTCATGGGAATTTTATTGGAAGCTTTTCGGGAGTGTCTTGTCCAGCAAATGAAATGGAATAGAAACTATGTACTTATTAGCAAGTTATAGACGAAAACTGGGCTTAAAGCTACACCGGATTGGGTTATCGGTTGAGCTTTTTAAAACCATCACTTTAATGGTTTATGCTTTAGTTCTGAAAGTTATTCAGAAATTGAAAATTTTCGCTTGAAGACATGTGAGCAGGATCAAACAAGAATTTCAATCATTTTGCTTGAATTCCCTTTTTTTTATTGACCATTTTATTGACCTTCTGCATATTTCGAATATTTTCATATAAATTCTTAATTAGCAAAAAGCACCGGCAGAAAAATTTGACTTATTTGCTTCCATCATCGTTTGCGTTGGTATGGTGTTTTTTACATTCTATTGCTGGTTGGTCTATCAGCTTCATTAATTTTGCTCCTTTGTAAAATGAAAGTTAAAAGGATTAAAACCAACGACCACACATTTTCTTGCACTTTTTGCATGTGTTACTGTGCAGATCCCATCGCAAGTAAAACTTGATGAACGGCATGGAGGATAAACAAAAGCCGAATCGAATAAACACACTTCCGCACAAAAAAAAATTTAAGATACTCCATCTGTGAGAAACATTTTTTAAGGGGTTTAAATTGATACAAAATAACAAAAACTGTGAAAAGGAAAACAATTTTCATACAATATCGTAAATAAATCGAAAGAGCTCTAAATGCCAAAAAGAGGAAAACGAACTGGGGATATGGGGACGGGTGTAGTTGTGGTTGTGCAGATGTTGTTGAAACAGTCGTATCGTAGCTGACTGTGAGTGCGCATCGTTGTTGCTGATGATGATGAGGATGATGATGAGGATGAGGATGAGGATGAGGATGGTGGTGGTGATGATGACGAGTGTGCGGATTGTTAAAAGCCTGATGAAAGTTTACGACGCATTCGCTGGTTTGCATGGCTTTCAATCATTTGCATCCATTAATCAATTCCATTGAATTCAAGAGTATTTGTCCGTCTTATTTTTTTTTTTCTTTCAACCCGCCTAGATTAACAACGAAACCTAAACTAGACAAAAGCGCATCAGAAAAAAAAACAATATTGAAAAATTTAATTCGAGTTTGAAATTGGTATCAAAGTAGGGCGATTGAACTACAACGCGGCATATGCAGACAAAACGTAACACGCCCACTCATGCAACTCAATGTCTACGTGTTCTTTTTCTACTTTTTAATAAAAAAAAAAAAGCTCTGCTTTCTAATTTGTAAAGATCTTTTTAAGTTTTCGTTTTGAAGCTTGAAATTAATTTTCTGGAAAGGATTCTATTCACCATTAACAGGGCTATAAAATACTGCTGACCGTATTTAAAATCTGGAATTAAGAGAGGGAAGAGCAAAATATGCGAACACTGACAGAATGCTGAAAATTTCTAGGAAATTCATTCTATTTCAAACAGAATATTAACGGCTTTCACAAGAGTTGTGCAAAGCCAGTAATTCGGACTCCGAACATTAGAGGGAATTCTTCAAAGCTTATGAAGTGCATCCTTTAAATAATACGGCAAAAGGGTATTTCAGCCGAAAATGAAAATCTCTAAAGGCAGAAAAATTTTACTCAATTGGTTAGTGACGAGCTTTATCCTTCAATTAGAAAGCTGGCAAATGATTCCAATATTTAATGTCATCATTACATTGTACTTCAGTCAACTTAATTGACAAAAGAAATAAGAGAGATTTCAGTGGAAGTTTATCTTAATGATTATGAAATAAATAAAAATGCAACTGAATTTTCTTCTGATTATAAAACTTTTTCTATAGACTTTTTATGATACCTTCATGTGCGAGCTACGTTTGTGGGTTAAACGATGACGGAATAACAGCACAGCCGTTGAATATTTATTGTTCTAAAAAAATGATTTTCAGGCGAAATGATACAAATTCGCCTCCATGCAGTTCTCGGTTGCTTAAGACAAAATTTATGGAAGTAATTCGTTTTTCTGTTTCAAAGTTTTTAAAAAAATATGCAGCCTATAGAAGCCTACAAAGCTTTCTGTCATACCCAACTTTGGTACTGGGTTAAAGGGTTTGCTCCAAAACCAATAATTATAGTAATTACGGCTATTTTTCTTCTGCTATTGCGACCATACACTTTCTTTTCCGAGACAGCGGAATATTATTGGAATCTACACGCAAGTTTTGCAGACAGACAGACGCATAACAATTTAAAAATTCCAAAAAATTTCTTTACAAAATATTACAAAATAATTTCTTTTCAAAGGCGAAATTTTTGAAAATTGTCAAAGGCTTTCGTTTAGTAAAACTGAAGGATCAGTAATCGAGAAAATAAAAATTTTTTTTTTTAACGGCTTGATTTGTAGAAAGTTTGTAGTCTGATCTCATTTGCTAAACGAGTAAAAAATTTTGTTTTTAACGGCTTGATTTGTAGAAAGTTTGTAGTCTGATCTCATTTGCTAAACGAGCAAGCTCGTTAACTACTTTAGCCATGAATATAAAAAAAGCTAATGAATTTTATTACCCTCCTTTAATATCTGTGATGTTAATTGACATTGGAATAATTCATGGAAGAAACGAAGACATATCTGGGCCCATACACATTGATAAAATGATCCCAAATTATAGCATGGGATCATTACTCGCATGCCTTTTTCAGAGCTAATTGGCAGAAATGAGGAATCCAAAATTTGATGAGTGAAAGTCCTTCAAACTTCTGTTATTGCCATCATCCAATAACCAGTAGTATTTGAATCCTTTTTTTGTGAATAATTTACAGCCCTACCATGATTGTAGTAGTGTGTTTTATACACAAACCAATTCAATAGCAAAACGTGTTGTTCACTTCTTCTCTTTTATAGTCGCCTGCATCCTTCTGATTTAAGTAGTCTCATAAAAAAACGCTCTCTAACGCCTCCACATTTTGTTGAATTTATTTCAGTCAATTGACCCTCCCTTTTCAAAACATCTTTGTGATTTGGATTTAACAATTGTTCTCTTTTTCAGTTTTTAATAGTTCCGATTTGTTCTTATTTTATTCTTTTTGTTGTTTATTTAAAGTTTTCTATTTGAAAACGAGCATACCCTTTTCCAATGAATTGTCCGAATATATTAAATAAATTCAATTTATTTTATTGTCTCAATGCTTGAACTACCTACTCGTATAGAACGCCTTCGATTTCGACCCTTTTTTGTAGTTTAAAAGCTTTGTAGCTTTATAAGTTCACCTCCCTGCCGCCCACTCCCTCTCTCAATATCTGGTTGTGCTTTAACCCGGCACATTCATGTAATAGAAGGTTTATTTGTTTTCGTTTTATTTTTCCTTTAACACAGGATTTTGCATTACACTGCGGCAAAAATATTCTTAAGAAAAGAATTGAAAACTTTTTAATGCCAAAAATTTTGACTTTGCTAAAATCATCATGTATTTCATGACTTTGCCTCCATAAAGTACATCAAATTGACCGTAATCAGTAAAATATTGTTTTATTTTTTGCTGCCTGGCTGTTAAAACAAAATGTTTTTTATTCGTTTCCTTTTTTTATATAATTTTTCTGTCGAAAAGGTTTTTCTTCTAAATTTGTATGGCTGAGATTACGAAATTTTATTGTCCTTTTTTGTATTCAATAGCAACAACAAGAAACTTTCGAGCTCTGCTCTACTTAACTAAACAAAATATTTCCTTTTTAAAAAAAAAAAAAAAAAAAAAATAAAGGAAAGTAACTTGGCGTTTTCATCTTGTAAATCAAGACATACGGAAGTAAATTTTTGGCAACTCCGGTTAAGTCAAATTGCCACATACTTTCTGATTTCGATAAATATAATGGCATAGTAAACAAATATAATCAAAGAGATAATCGGTATGAATCAATTTGCTATGAATATGAACATAAAGTAAAAGTTTCTTAAAACACCAGAGATGGATAATGTTGGGAATACATTGTTCATACGGATAGGGTGGCATGGTTGCATTAACGGCGGCAACTAGCCGAGTCCACAAGCATTTCTTATCAAACACCAATCAGAATATCACTTCTGGCTAACTAGAGTTGCCAACAAATGTTAACCATATATACATATTAAGAATTATTTGCCATCACGAACATTGCTACTTTACCCAATACAGTGCGTAAAATAAATCATGATACAATTTTCAAATATCTTTGTTCTAAACAGTGCAATAAAATTACTTCGCCAATTACAAAAAAAAATTATATTTTATCTTTCGAGTTTAATATAATTTTTCTATGCGCTTACTTTTTCATCTCACTGTACTTTTTCTTCTCCCAACAATATAACTGGAAAATAGTTTGGGTTTTATACGGTTATAGTAAGAACAAAGTATTTCTTCGGTCTGCAGTCTACTAACGACAAGTTACATATATTGGCAAACTGGATCCATGAATTACACACCAGGCATGGGAACTGTATCAGTCGAAACTCCTGTCTATTTTTTTCTTGTAAGAAAACTCTCGCCGGGATATTTTTAATGAAGCAGTGAAAAGTGCAAGACAAGTAATATGTCATTCCCCTTACCCAGGAGAAATACAAGCCAACATTAATTTCATTTTATGGCATTCATTCATCAATTTGGATTGATGTTGCCACTTTCAAGGCTATGAACTTTTTCCATTATTTTCATTGCTAAAATAAAATGTGACGGTATCCTGATAAGAATTTTGACTGCAATTATTAGGAGAACAATAATTATGTGATTCAAAGTACTTGGTTGGCTGTAAAGGATATTTGATAGCCATATAAAGATGAATCTTGTCCTGAAAGACAACCAAGTCCCAAAGAACAATGAAACCTTTTCAATGTTCAAATTTAAGAATATTCTGCAGGTATCTAAACTGAAAGGTGTGAATTTGTCCTTACAATTATTTCTTATTAGCACACTCCAGTTATATGCCAATTTCGTTAAGGATGCCCTCATAAACCTAAACAACATTATTAGTTATTCAACATTATCTTTGTGCAGTGGAAGGGGAGACTAATAAAAATATTCTCACAACTCAAAGTTCGCAAACAACACTTCATGTTGATGAAGTTGTTGCTCTCGAGCACGTTAATAACGTTCGCAATAGATTTTCAAACAAAATTTCTTCACTGAGAATGGTAATTAAACTTTCGAACTTTATTTTTAGCTTTTTTCCATGTTGCTCTTCCAACAATAGTTTCATAATGACCAGGAAAGAAGAAATGGTGTGGTAGGGGAAATTAAATGCAAGACAAAGGAATACAATACTTCTAGAAGAGCGAACAACTGAAAAATTTCAAAATTTTTATTAAAGAATAAAATTTTATAGATTCAAGTTATGTGTTTTAAATTGAAAGCAACCAACAACACGTTGATAGTGTCTCTTGCATCTTCTGCATAATAATTGCTGCAATATTATATTAATTGATAGAGAACAGGTGGGGATTATAAGAAAATTCTGTATATAATTTTCTTATTTCATTTTAATTATTTAATTTAATAAAAATGTGTTCTTACGGCTCAAAAGTTCTCTTTGAATAAAGACAAATTTAAAATGGACGACAAATGATTATAATTGAGGAAATTGATAAAGAATGCATTTTGTTAAAAAGTTTTATGGGGAAAAAATATTTTAATTGCACATGCACAGAACTGCAATTACGTACGTGACTTTTACTTTACCGGTGGCTTGTGCTCAATCCAAGACAGGTAAAACTGATTGGAATTTCTCTAAATATTTTTTTTGGTCAGTGTTTTTAAAATTAATATCATACACGAAATAGATAAAAAAAAATATACGAGGTGTGATCAAAACCCAATCTTTATTTGTAAATTTTTCCAAAAACTTTCAAATACAAAAGACATAAATTCGCAGAAAATAAAAAATTTTAAATTTTATTTTTTCGATTAAATTCTGTAAAAAGTCTTACAAAATCCAAAATCTGCATCTATCTTGGACTTTCGAATATAATCCTCGAAACTCCGAAAACACTTTTGAAACTCCGTTTTTGTTATCGCCAACAGGGTCCGTTTCGAATTTTTTTTATATACTCCATCGCAGCAAAACGCTTTCCTTTCATCGGTGTCTTCAGTTTTGGAAAAAGGGGAAAATTCAGCGCGGGCCAACTCCAAGCTGGTTTAGGTCTGATTACGCATTTTGTTTTTGGCCAAAAACGCGCATCGTTGTGTAAGCTGGTGCGATATCATGGTGCAGCATATCCATGATTGGTCTTTCCAAAATTCTGTGCGTTTCCGACTAACCTCTTCGTGCAAATGGCACATAATTTCAAGGTAGTGTTCCTTATTATGGCAGGAATTCATGATGCACCACACCATTGCAATCGAAGAAAACTGTGAGCAAAATCTTCGCATTTGACTGAACTTGACGTACTTTTTTTCCATTTTAACTCTGCTGGACATTTTTATTGAGATAATTGGGATTTCTTTTCAATGTCATAGCCATACAACTATGATTCGCCAGCACTTATGAGCTTTTTGAGCAAATCACCCATGCGACGTGGTTTTTGCTCAAAATTTGGTAACTTTTTTAGCTGTCAAAAGCAAACTGACAATCCAAAATGACGGATATTGCCACGTATTTCTTTGCAAATTCCATTGTTGTTTTTGTTTAATTTTTTGTTCTGCATAAAAAAGTGGTTTACCGAATTCTTCAGAGATGAGGTCAAAATGAATTTATTTCATTCAGTCGGTATTGTAAAAGTTCGGCATGCGAAATGTGAACAACTCAATCAACAGTATTGTAAAAAGACGGTAAAGCATGGAGGTGGCAACGTCATTGTATGGACATGTTTTTACGTAAATGGACTTGGTCCTTTGCATAGAATTGACGATAGAAGGGACAGATTTATGTATAAGGATATTTTAGAAAATAAAATGTTACCTTTCGCAGAGTCGAATATGCCGCTTCGATGGGTTTTCCAACACGATAACGACCCGAAGCAGACATCGAAGTTTGTGCAGAATTGGTTACAGATTGAAATTCTTGATTGGCCATGGAGGTGGCAACGTCATTGTCTGGACATGTTTTTACGTAAATGGACTTGGTCCTTTGTATAGAATTGACGATAGAAGGGACAGATTTATGTATAAGGATATTTTAGAAAATAAAATGTTACCTTTCGCAGAGTCGAATATGCCGCTTCGATGGGTTTTCCAACACGATAACGACCCGAAGCAGACATCGAAGTTTGTGCAGAATTGCTTACAGCTAAATAAGATTGAAATTCTTGATTGGCCAGCACAATTGTCCGATTTGTATCCGATTGAAAAAATTGTTTTCCACTTTAAAACGACGTTTGGGTTTAAAACGCTTCAAAAATAAGGACGAACTATTTTTTGGCATGAAGAAATAATCATTCAAAAATGAATGAAGAAATATTGATAAGTCATATTTAAACAAAATTAGTCGCTTCCATGCCTAAAAGATGTGCTGCAGTTATGAGAAATAAGCGATATTACACTAGGTATTTAATAGTTGCTTAGGTTTTGCACAAACATATTCTGAGGGGAATTTGTTTTTTATGATTTTCTTTTATAAGAAACTTCTGTTACTGTTTTTTTTTACATATTTAACGAAGCATTAAATAAATATTAAGACATTCAACGTAACTGCTTTTATATTTTAGAAACTTTACAATCAATAACAACACTGTCACTTGCTTAGGTTTTGCACAATACTGTATATAAGAGTCATGTGTAACAACATAATAGAAAAAAATATCTAAAATCAAACATACGTTACTTCCGCTATTTAAAAATAACGGTTAGTTTTTGATCACACCTCGTGATCAATGCAAGACAGATAAAAGTGCACTTAATTATTAAAGGGGAATTTTTGTACTAAATATTGAAATATCATACCAAAAATTGCAACCGTACATTTTTGAAATCCCTTAATAAATTTAAACACACGAAATATTCGTGTCAGCTATATAGCATCTGCGTGGCAATCCCATCCCTGCTTATGTTTGCAGAAAAAGTATTTCCTTTTTCCTCCAAATATTCTTTTTAATAAAAAAAAATTAATTTAATTTCCATCAATAATAATTTCCTTCAATGGAATTTTTCCAATAAAATCTTGCGTATGTAATAAAATATTTTTATACTTATAATTAAAGTTATTTAAAATGATTTCGACAGAATTATTTATAAAGAAAAATAAAATAAAATTTATTCGAATAAAGTAATAAAAATATACGATCCGATAGAATGATTCGAATTTAATCCAACGAAATCAGTCCCGCTGTTGCTAAAAAAAAAAAATTGTCGGTTGAAATTATTAAAATGATTACGGCAGAATTATTTGTTAAATTTTTTATAAAGACACATAAAAAAAAAATTTATATAAAAATTATTCAAAAAGCATTCTTCTGACAGAATATAATTGCTTTAAAATAAAGTTTAAAATAAATAAAACAATTTGATAAAAAATTACAATAAGAAAGTAATTAATAAGAAGTTGTTATTATTCGGATTACAATATTTGGATAACTCCAATGAGAAGAAAAACAAGAAATTGGAAATGCAATAAAATTGCATTTTTTGCAATTGTTGCAACAATATATAAAGCAAAAATATCAAGTATTTTATCAGCAAAAAATTAGCCGACAAACTACTCAGCGATTGTATGTGATCATCGATATGAACGATATCCTTTTCCGTGCAATACGTACATATCGAAGCTCGCCGCTTTCACCAGTAACAGCATACACTCTGAAGCAACTGCCTCCTTCTACATACAGTTCATCATGGTTGATTATCTTGTATGGGCATGTGGCCTCTTTGAGCAGTAAAATTTGGCCAAACGGGAAGTGGTGTTGCAATACGAATTATTTCGGCGGAAAGAAGATATTTTAAGGTTTTCAGAAGAGTTTAGTTTATATACAAAATCGTTATAACTTTTGAGTAATCGAATTTTGAAAAATGTGAAACTTAATATTTCCTTGTGTGGGAACATGACCTCTTTGAGCAATAAAATTTGGCCAAACGGGAAGTGCTGTTGCCATACGAATTATTTCGGCGGAAAGAAGATACTTTAAGGTTTTCAGAAGAGTTTAGTTTATATACAAAATCGTTATAACTTTTGAGTAATCGAATTTTGAAAAATGTGAAACTTAATATTTCCTTGTGTGGGAACATGGCCTCTTTGAGCAATAAAATTTGGCCAAACGGGAAGTGGTGTTGCAATACGAATTATTTCAGCGGAAAGAAGATATTTTAAGGTTTTCAGAAGCATTCAGTTTATATACAAAATCGTTATAACTTTTGAGTAATCGAATTTTGAAAAATGTGAAACTTAATATTTCCTTGTGTGGGAACGTGGCCTCTCAGATCAATAAAATTTGTTCAAACCGGCTGTGGTGCCGATAATAATTTTTATTAAACGACTATACTATTTTATTTAACCCATTTAAATTTTAAATGAAGTATTTAAAAATTGTGAAGTGCCGAGCAAAAAATTCATCAAGCAACAATTTTTGTTGTGGTTTTACAACGCAAGACTCAAAGACTCATTTCGTATTCTCATTTTTATTACATCACATTTATTGTTTTACATTTCCAATCGATTGAACAACACGCGTACTACAGCACATGACTGCATTCATTTAATCTGTATTCTCATGTGCGTTCCATGGATTTTTCAACATTTAAACCAACAAAAAAAAAAAACAATTCAACTTTTTTTAATCAATCAATGAGCCACAATTATCGTGGGTATACAGTGTCGGTGTAATGTTTGTTTATTTTTATATTTATTTTTTTGCGAAAAAAAAGCAGAAAAATCCTCGTCAGCAAAAAAAAAGAACTAAAAAAAACTTCTCATTCAACACTTTTGCTCACTCGCACAGTCCATGCGACAAATCAGGCAGCCTTTGAAAGATGCGTATATCGGCGATTGCTACACTAGTTTGACGAATGGTTGTTTGGTCCGACTTTTACTACATTTCTTTATTGCTGATGAGGCATAAGAAGGCAGTAGCAGTATTTGATGAATTGATGCGCTACTATTTGCCCGGTCTCCTCTGGTTTTGGTACTTAAAAATTCTCTTTTTATTTTTCATTTTTTTTTTAAAGGATTTCTTACATCAGCTTTAGCGAGGATTCTCTTTTCTTCATTTATTTATATTTTTGTTGTCCACTCATTTTTATTATTCCAATTCATTGCTGTTTTTATGTGATTCATAAGACCAGTATTTAAAAAAAAAAGGGCAAGAAAATATTTCATTTCAAAATCTTTCAACAGCAAAACTTTGCTAGAACTTTTACAAAAATGAGCAAAGGAATACAAAATTTAAAAAGGACTCTTTTGTCAATCGAGGAAAACTAATTTTATTACGATAAGAAAACAAGTACAAGGACACTGACTACAAAGACTCTTTAAGGACTTTAAGAAAAAAAATACTTCAATTGACTTGAGCTATTTGTAGCACTCAATGCAAAATTAGGATAACCTCAACTAAGCAAAGCCGGACAACTTCTTAGGAACGGCGTCATTATCTTGTCATCCATCCTGCATGCTGGGCATTAGCAGTTGTCTGGCAAAAACATGTTGTGCAGCATATTGCGATGGAAATATTTTATTTTTTTTTTTTTTTTTTTGATTGTTAAAATATTTTTTTAGTGATATTGTCTAATCACTCTTTAATTCGTTGATCTAGGCTTTACAATGATAAAAATAATTGCAGATTTTCGAAATTTTTCTAAATCTTTCTCAACTTACTTTTGATTAGAAATTAAGTTTCTAAATATAAAATTACTTTTAATTGTAAAAAAAAAATTTGAACTATTTGCTGTGTAATGATCAGGCAGCCAAACTATTTATATATAAAATAAAAAAATTACTTTTCCTCCAAAATAAGCAATTGTGTAAAAGTTTTCCATAGTGAAGATGAATCCATTAAATTTTTCAGGATACGAGTAGAGGCAAAGCGCAGTAGGAATGTGTGGACGGGGGTATAATACTGTCATCTACATGACATATCTTATATATAAAATATTGTACTGTATTTTAAATGTATTATTGTCTAAAATATCAAGATATATTAAGAGAATAAGTTCAGCACAAGTTGTGAGAAGTTAAAGAGGGAGCAATTTTCAGAATATAAAGTAAATAAGAATAGCTTGCCCTAAAGTGGTATCAGATATTATATAGACGGTGAAACACGGTAGCCGCATTGTCCTCGTAATTTAACCCTGCTGCACCATTTTCTACAGGCTCATGTTGCAATATCACCCAGCATAAAGTGTTACACTAAAATCCGTCTTACCTTGCGGATCCTCGTTTTCCATAATGCCTAGAATTCTGATTAACCTACTGACTCTTTCGCTATAATACAGTGTCGTCTGAGCTATTAGCGCTCAATCAAATAAATTAAAATATGCCATGAACTTAACAAAACTGTTGCCACGTTCTAGCTTGAAATTTCTGTGGGTGCTCCTTACCGATATTGATAAGGGTATTTTTTATTGACTGTTTGGTTTGCCGTTAATGATTGATTTTGTTTTGCCCAGTGCATTTATTATACACCCTCATGCTACGGTTTTACCTTTGAAATACGACTATTTAGCTTTTCATCTCTTCCTGTCTGTAACCAAACGACGTCCGTATGCTCAAATGAACAAATGCATGGGCATCGATATGCATGTGCACGGATGTGCATCTGCATGAGTGTATGCATTTACTGTTCAAGTAAATGGTTGAAGAAGTTCAATACGTGCGTGCAATTATGGACAAATTGTTTCGGAGATGAATTGCATTGCTTGCATGGTGAATTTTAAGTAGGTTTTGTTTATTCAATTCCATGGAAGTCGTTTTGCCATTGCCGCCGCCGTCTGCTTGCTTATTTGCTTTTATTACAAATGATTATGTTTTAGTACAACAGCGAGCAGAAGGCAGCAGCATCATATGAATGTGTAACTTCTTGCTGCTCTCCACCCACGCCGTAATTATTTTGCATACCGCTTTTAAAATTTTTAATTGATTTTGTCGCTGAATAAAAATGGCATTTTTATTGATTTTTACATTACAGAATTGAATTGATTACAGTAATTTATTTTCAAGAACCACGCAATTGACGACACAAAAAATATATTTTAATTCAGCAAATGGATTTGGATTTGGTTGTTAATGTAGCTGTTCTTGCAGAAATTTTTATTGTGTTTTCCTTCAGCCAAACCGCATGATTTTCTGTAATTATTCAATAATAATGACGATAATGACTTTGATGATGATGGTACAGTTTGAATAAAAGCAAGTAGTAATTCTGTAAATCCTTCGCCACAACCCGTTTTCAAGGCAGAAAATTTTGTGCAATTTTTTCTCCCTTTTAAATATATTGAACACGGACAACTGAGCAAAAAAATTTTAAATATTCAGTCATGCCAACACTTGATATTTAATTTTGTTTTTTGCATTTATAAAATAGTAAGGAATCGCTTTTTAAATACTGTACACTCTTTTCCATTCGCTTGTAACATTTTACTCAGCAAATATCATATTTCATTATTAAATTGTAAGCCAAATATTTATTTACGATTCTCCATCATATAATGTTTTTCCACCCTCCCGCTAAAACACACTCCGGCTGAACTTTTTTTTATTACGGTTATGTTTGGTATGCGCACATGAGTTTTTTTTTTAATAAATAAAAGATTTATAAGTTTTGGTATTTTAAATTACGCTACAATGTTTAAAGAAAAAATGCTAAATGTGCAGGTACAACATTACCCAGCGAGCAAAATATCTGTAGCTTGTAAGATGTGTAAATAAAAGGTTATCTATTTCGATTTTGATCTATTTCGATGCGCAAATTTTTATAATTTCCAGCCAGCCATATAATTTTTATAAATAATAAATACAGTGGAGCTAAAGAAAATAAAGTCACAAGTACAAAGTTGCCACACATATAAAATGGTTTTGCTTTAGTTTAGTACCAATAATGGCTCAAATGTTAGTCTTGTCAATTCTACCGGGTATATCCTGTGTGGCATTTCAAATAAAATAGTCTAACTATTTTTTTTATTTTTTTCATTCTTTGTTTTAATAATTTGCATTGCTTAAAGTTTCAATTGTTCCTATAATTACGATAATGTGGTCTCTTAGAAGATAATGTTTATATTCACAATTTTTTATGTCCTTAAATAACATTTTGATTTCCCGAAATAATAATTTTTTTTTGCGATTTTCAACAACCATACGATTTGAAATCTTTTTTAAACCAATTTTTTATTTTTGATTTGTTCTTCCAATTTTATAATTTTCGTTCTCCTTTTTTTTTAAATTTTTTTCAATTTTTTGCTCGCTCCGCAGCTTTTAAGTTTTTTTTTTAATATTGACAATATATTTAACTTTTTCTCATTTTATTTTATTTTTTGATTTATTTTAAATTTCTTGTCTGATTTGAAAAAAACTTGTGCTTTGAATATTTTTTATGTCTAGTGATTTTTTATTATTGGCTTACTGGAATTTTTAAGAAATCTGATTTTTTATTTTTTAAAATGTGGAAAATTTTATTTCCGTCTTCGTAATTTTTAATTTTTTTGATTTTCTTGTTAAAAAATTTGCCGTTTTTATTTTTTTAAGTTTTTATTATTTAAATTTTTTTTTTATTTTGGAAAAAAAAATGTTTGCTTTATCTTTTTTTTTTTTTTTTTTTTTTTGTATAAACAACACCTATTGGTGCATTTATTTTATAGCAATCTAGTATCTTAACACTAATAAGCTATTTGACTTTAACTTAAATTGATACGGTTAAAATTACAAAGTACTTATCCTATGATATATACTTTTTATTTCTCTTAAAGTTAAATATTTTAGTCACTATATACGTTCATGCGACTGAGTTTGATGTTTTGTCTGTAGTTAGCTCACTATTTTACACAAGTTCAAAAGGTTTCACTCGTTTTAATCGTCTGATTATGTCAACATTGCCGAGGAGCTGGTGAGCCTCAGTGTTGATATGGTGTTGAAGTCTTTGTTCATGACTTTGTGCAAATTTTTTGATAACGTTGTCGACAATCTCCACATCCAAATCCTTATGTATATTGTCATTTCTGATGTACCACGGAGCATTAACTATGGCACGAATTACTTTATTTTGAAATCGTTGAATAATCATTCTATTGCTTTGACTGGTGCAGCCCCAGAGCTGAATACCATAAGTCCAGATTGGCTTGAGGACTTGCTGATACAAGAGTAACTTGTTGTATATTGACAGGGCAGAATGTCTACCCAATAGCCAGTACATTTTTCTGTATTTTAATTTGAGTTCTTCTTGTTTTTTCTTGACGTGTGGTTTCCACCTCAGTTTTGCATCAAGGGTCATGCCAAGATATTTCGCTGAATTCTCGTACGGAACTATTTGATCATTTATATAGACTGGTTTGTGGTCGATTCTTTTATTAGTGAAATCAACATGCACAGATTTGGTTTCGTTGAGTTTTATACGCCATTTCACTGTCCAGCGTTCTATCTCAGTAATGGCTGTTTGTAACTTTTCTGCTGATTCAATGTTGTTGTCACCAGTGGCCATTATTGCAGTATCATCAGCAAACGTAGCGACTGTATTATTTATACAAGTAGGCAGATCACAAGTGTACAGGAGATAAAGGACTGGTCCAAGTACACTTCCTTGTGGTACACCTGCTTGTACATTCTTTAGATCAGAATAGGCATCTTCTTGCTTTATTCTGAAATAACGTTCTGATATGTATGATCTTATGATATTTGAGTACTGAGCAGGAAGAAACTTTTGCAGTTTATGATTTAACCCTTCATGCCAAACTTTGTCGAAAGCCTGTGCAACATCCAGAAATATTGTCGAACAAACTTTTTTCTCTTCTAGCGCTTTTTCAATTATATTGGTAATTCGATGTACTTGATCAATCGTAGAGTGTTGATTTCGGAAACCGAACTGGTGATCAGGAATGAGTTGTTTTTCCTCGACGATTGGTTTCAACCTTTTCAAAAGCAGTTTCTCGAATAACTTTGATATAACCGGCAGCAATGATATTGGTCGATATGATGTTTGCTTTATCTGAATTTTTTATTTATTAATTTATCCATTTTAGAATTTTAAAATTTTTTTTATTGTTTTATTTTGGAAAAAATATTTTTGCTTTATCTGAATTTTTTATTTATTAATTTATCCATTTTAGAATTTTAACATTTTTTTTTAATTTTTTCCTATATTTTTTATTTAATAATTTATTTATTTTGGAATTTTAAAATTTTTTTATTGTTTTATTTTGGAAAAAAAAAATATTTTTGCTTTATCTGAATTTTTTATTTAATAATTTATCCATTTTAGAATTTTAAAATTTTTTGTTTTTAATTTTTGTTCTGGATTTTTATTTATTAATTTATCTATTTTAGAATTTTAAAATTTTTTTTATTGTTTTATTTTGGAAAAAAAAATATTTTTGCTTTATCTGAATTTTTTATTTATTAATTTATCCATTTTAGAATTTTAAAATTTTTTGTTTTTAATTTTTGTTCTGGATTTTTATTTATTAATTTATCTATTTTGGAATTTTAAAATTTTTTTTTTGTTTTATTTTGGAAAAAAAATTTTTTTGCTTTATCTGAATTTTTTAATTATTAATTTATCCATTTTAGAATTTTTTATTATATTGTTTAATTTTTTAAATGTTATAAACTTTTTTTTACTATAAAAATTTTTCATTGCAATTTTTTTAAAATTAATAATTATTTTAGTCCTCTGAGTTTTTATTATTATTATTATTATTATTATTATTATTATTATTATTATTATTTATTTTTTTATTTATTTATTTATTTTTTTATTTATTATTTTTTTATTTTTTTTTATTTTATTTATTATTTTTTTATTTATTTATTTATTATTATATATTTATTCAGTACTTGCATTGCAGTGCACCCCTTTCAAACATTTTTTATTTAAAATATTTTTTTTTGCTGGTTGCATTGAGCATATTCGAGCTTGAGTTGTGAAAATAAATAAAATACTTCTTTTTAGAGTTTTATTTAATACAGCTTGCATTTATATGTATAAATGCAGCACAATCGATACAAATGCAAAAATAGTCAGATTTATTTCATTTTACTTTTTTTCATTCATACGTATATTTTTTATAGATTCCTGCTCACATTGTTCTGCCTTCAATTGAAAGTTTTTTGCTGTTTTAAAGCACTTTTTTCGAGTCTGCAATGATGTCTGACTTAAAAGATGATTTTATTACTATGCTGCAATTACAATGAAAATAATATTTGAGCTCAATAAAAAATTTAATAAAAAACTCCGCATGTTGCTTTTCCAGCATATTAAAGTCAGCAATTGTTCTGTTGAACAGTTTTTTATGCACATTTTTCCATTACAATTTATAAAAAATTTCGTTCCAAAAAACTCTGCTGGTGACATAATTAAATTCCTCTTTTGTTGTTAGGATAATGTAGAACAATTAACTTTGGAAAGGACGCTGGCTCCCAAATAGTCATTTGACATGTTCTGCTAAAATCAGTTTGCCACTTTACTTGTTATTTACTTATTATTAAAATACATTTTTTTTTCGGTAAATAACTAAACAGTGTTGTGAAAACACCAACCTTTTTTTTGTGAGATTTTGTGGTTTGTAAAATAATTTGCTACAGAGTGCAAAATGACCTTAAGAAAAAAGTCCAGATAAGATAATTGTGGTACAACCAAGACAGTTGGTATGACTTGTGTAATGTAGCATAACATAACAACCGTTATTGCCAGCTTTACTATGCATTCTTTTAATTCACACAAGTTGTGGTCATTTGACACCTCAGATGTGCACTTGTAAGGGTAAAACACAAAGTGAATGCCATGCACTTGTCGTTATGTTTGGATGCACTATTTTAATGCATTATATACACACACGAGTCGATATAATTGTCTACATTGTTTTGACTACATTTTGTTTGTTTACTAATTAGATGGAATCATATTGAATTGTTCCCATGATTATACTGTAATAATAATTACCACACAACTACGAAGTCCTTTAATCGCAAAGAAGTCCTGGTCTAATTCCTGGTAATTTTGCATATAACTAATGTTAGGACTAATGAGTGCAATTTAAGTCATTTGAGTTGGATTTAGAAAGTCCCTCAACTCTAGACGTAAGGAAACCTTCTCAATGTTAGCTTATAAGCAAACCATCTTCCCATTGTAAAAAGGAATACCATGCAAGCTTTTGAGCTGTATGTGATTAGAGGCTTAGGCCATAACAAATAAAGATCGAATGCCTCAATGCGCTCTCGCAGTAAACCAACGTTAAGTACACCTAATCCTGTTTTAACACAAATAACTTTTTAGAAAATCCTTTTTTTTTAATCCTGTTTACCACAAATAACAGAAAAGAAAGTGAAATAATTTTTTGTGTAATTAAATCGTAAAATTAAATAATGTGCTTATCACAAAAAAAAAATTATTTTAAAGCTTTTAACAACACCTCAATTCAGCTAATACAATTTAATTAAGGAAACTTCTTTTAAATATATGTAAATGAAAGCTTTCCGGATTGGTCTTCTGGTAACAGCTCAATTCAGCTATTACAATCATTTTAATACAAGATTATACTGTATTCCTTTGAACGCAGCTAGACTTTAAAAGCTGCCAATAAATCCTGGTTTAAGTCATCCACATCTGTAAATTAACTAAGGAAAATTAATTAAGGCAACTTCTTTTAAATATATGTAATTGAAAGCTTTCCGAACTGGTCTTCTGGTAATAACTAATGTTATTTTGCATATAACTAATGTTACGACTAATGAATCTAATTTAAGTCATTTGAGTCGGATTTAGGAAGGCACTCAACTCTAGAGTTACAATAAGCATTCTTTCATGCAAGTTTCATTAGAGAGAGGAACATGAGGAATTAAAATTAGAAATAAAATTGTAATACCTTGACCAGCTGCAATCAAAGTCTCGGGAAACTAGACTTTAACATCCAACAACTAGCAAAGAAAATGAATGATCTAAATGTCCTTAATGTATAACAAACACATTAATTTTTGAATGTTATTCCCTTTGCAGTCTCCTTTATTCTACTTCTCACTCTAAATATTTAATGTCGATTTAGCAGAGAAACTTCGAAAATAAAAAGGCAACACAAAAATCACTAAAAACATATTACAAAAAATTTACCTAATCCTTTTACAAATATTTGACTTTAGTTTTTAAACAGGAAAAGTTTTCGTTGGTAAAACAATACGGTCACTGTAACAATACAAAAATGGTGGCCGCTCACCCTTTTGCCCAGCTCCCACTCCAAAAAGCATTGACATAGAACGACATTAAAGACAAATTTAGCAAACATTTAGAGATATTTTGCAAAACTATAAGTAATAATAACTAAAACAAATATTAAACTAAGTGTAACCGGCTTACCATGCGAATTCTTCTACAACACTAAAGACT
This sequence comes from Ormia ochracea, assembly GCA_963402855.1. Classification (NCBI taxonomy): domain Eukaryota; kingdom Metazoa; phylum Arthropoda; class Insecta; order Diptera; family Tachinidae; genus Ormia; species Ormia ochracea. The sequence goes on from OY727105.1 coordinate 68,332,714, forward strand.
TTCAAGCAATAAAAGCTAAAGGGAAGGCAAGAAACAAAAAACTCAAGAATTTTGTTGCCAAAACGGAAGTAAAATGCGATAACAATTTTCAACGAAAATTATTTGACAAAAAAACAGCTTAAATTAAGTTAAAATGATAACAAATGTTACATAAAGCGGAAATTTCGTTGGAAATTTATACAAAAGAAATGTCAACAAAAAGGCAGAAATGAAATAAACAAAACAACGGAACAATTGAAAATTTAGTGCCCTTAACTTTGGAGACCCTTAAATGAAACTTGGAACAAGAATTTTTAGCAATAAATTTCTTTGTATTTGATAACAACTATTGATTTTTGTATAAAACCCAAAATGTGTTAAGATAACAAAGTAGAAGGAACACTTTTGGGAGCATATTGTTTTTATTGCTATTTTTGTTTGTGAAAACAAAAATGAAAGGGTTGTGCCTCCTGTGATCTGGACTGCGGAAAGAGCCAATTGTCATTAACTGCTCAAAATAATTATTTACTTTTGTGTCGACGGAGAGCTTTTAAGAAATTTTGCTCTTACAGACTACGAGACAGTGAGCAGTCATGCCATCAAAACATGGTTGATAGTATTGAACCTTTCGGGGTCGATCGAATTTGTTGCCAAATCTGTTGGCATGCAACCTGAAGCCTAATAAGGAAACTCCAGGCCGTTTCATCTCAATATTACTCAAGACAGATCATTCATAGTGACTACTCTTAGCCACGGGTAAAATATGCCCGGCAGCTGCCTAAAAGCAATCTTAATGATTTACTATATATGTTGGTACTTAGCATGAAGATCTGAGATCAGTTAAAATATTGTTTCCTTTTAATAAATCACCAAAGAGAGTGCCATCTAGACAATTGTCAGCTCAAGGTTGCATTATTCCTTTAGCAAACACCATTAAATATCTTGGAGTAAAAATAGATAAGAGTCTAACTTTTAAGCAACACCTTGACTACACCACCTCAAAGGCAATAAGATGTGGCAGAGCACTATTTCCACTTCTGAACAGGAAGTCAAAATTAAACGTAAGAAATAAATTACTTTTATATAATATGTGTATTAGACCAATTCTCACATATGGTTGCCAAGTATGGGGTAGCTGTGCAAAGACACATAAAAAAAAACTCCAAATTATTCAAAACAAAAATCTGAAAATAATATTCAATTTACGACAGTGGTATCCTACCGCCGACCTGCATCGGAAATCCGGACAGAAGACCATTGAACCCTCTATAACTGATCTAACTCTGTCATTTGAGAGTAAATGCAGAAGTTCAAACTATACGCATTTGAGAGGTTTAGTGTCACAGTAACTAAGAGATCTGTATTTATCCGTATAGATAGTGTTAGTAGCTGTCTTATAAACTTACTCGCAATGATGTACAGATAGGTTTTTAACTACCTTTTTTCCTATAGAATAATTAGACATAAGAAATTGATAGCATTTTTACTCTAACATATGGAACATTTGGTGCAATATATAATACATATAAAATCTCAATAATTGTTACTATTATAAGCTGATATATGGAAGAACAATAAATAAATAAAAAAAGATCAGTTAAAATATTTCAAATGGCTTGTAATCTACGAGTTATTCCATTTTAATATCGCCAGTTATACATTACTAGTACCTAAGAATACAAAAACCATGTGCATTCGTTAAATTATTCGAATAACATTTTAAAGTCACTTTTATTAAGTGGCAATATATTTGGGACTTGACTTGAGGCTTGCTTTTTTGAAGACCCTTAGGACTCAATATATTTAGTGATACTTAACAATATTCTGATCTCAGCTTACAATTATTTAGCCTGAGCCAGATTCCAAATTTACCGTTTAATAGCTGAATGCGGCGTATTAGGAGCAATCCGCTGGCATGCCCTACCTTAGCCTGAAATACTTTTTCCTTCAAAATCGTTGGATATTTTCCCATGGTCTCTCGAAAATATAGTCCATGTATGCAACTTTTACTGCCACTATTCCTCTTTTTAAACCAAACTTGTTCACTTACTTTATGTCCCTAATGCTGACTAGAACATTTGGCTCAATTTGCTTCTACATAATGACACCTTACGCAGCAGCCACCGCCAAAGTTGGCCTCATGTTCCTTCACACCGAAATGTAGTGGCCTTCTAACGATATTAAATAGCTGATGGTGTTTCCTAAACCTAACAAAGACGTTTTATCAGAGAGTTGCTAGCAGGCGGGCAATGCATATATCCCGGTTGCTAAAATATAAATGAGTTATCAAAATGATGAATCGCAAATGTCTTGTTTGATTTTTGGCCGTGCATGCATGAACACTCTTCTTTCACGCCAATCATGTAGATTGTTCACCATGTGTATGTGCCCCACATATAACACATATTTCATCTTCCAATACTTTGAATTTGTCTCAACAAACTTTTCGCTCAAGCAAGTTTAATTGCTGTGGTTTGACTTAAATTGAAATTCACTCCTTTTTAATTTAACATGAAAAGGCGAATGTGAGTGCGGCTTTTCCTAAAACTATAAATCACCAGTCCTTTAAACTTTATTCGGTGCGGCAAATAAAGTTTACATATTTTTATAGTTTTTTGTTGTTCTCATTGTGTACGTTTCGTGCAACTTTTTTCTTGTCGCCTTTTGTTGCAATTGTTGTTTCGGTTTAATTTTTTCGGCAACAATATTCCACAACAAATTGTATGAATTTTACAATGTAACACTTTTTTAATTAATTGCCAAAATGTTGTAAAAGTCATTGCCGTACAACAACAATATTATGGCTGGCTGTGCTACCGAATACGGGCATAAACACCTCTTGCATTGTTGCACTGTTGCAGTGTTGCAGTGTTGCATTGTGTGTTGGCTTCGACATTGGTTGCGTGCTGGCTGGTTGGCTGGTCGGTTGGTTTTAAGTATTTCGGTTGCTGCCATTCACTATTTTAAGACCAGTAGTGCGGTGTTGTGCTTTTATTATTATTTTCCTTTCAGCAATTTGCGCTCGTTCGGTTGGAATAAGCAAGTTTTTGCATACATACACACTGGCTTTTATTTTGAGTCTGAAGATGGTCCTCGTAAAGTGCAAGTAGACATAAAGAAGACAAGAAAATAATTTGAACATCATGTTTGGTTGTACTGTTTTTTATTTTATTCGTACAAGAACTTTTTGCCCCGATTTATTAATTTATTTTATGCTTTTAATACTGAAGTATCTTTACAAATTGCCAAACACGTTGACATTGTGTTAAAAGAACTGGGTTTAAGGGTCAACATGTAATTTTGTTAAAAAGATTTGCATTATTCGGGTCGTTTTTGAAGTCGGCAATAATTTAAAATACAAGTTCTTTAGTGTGAGGCAAGTCTTGGCATGATTTCTTAGAAATCTTCTTAGCAATTGCAGGATGAAAAGAGGCGTAAAATGAAATGAGCTCTGCTGTCACAATCGTTATAAACTACAATGAAATGGATATGGGCGAGTGAAACTAAAAAAAAGTACTAAATTATTAAGTTTTTATTCTGGTCATGCAGGAGTTTTTCAAAGGTAGTATCAGGCCGCACTTTCATAGGGCCTTATATGAATTAATTATTTTCAGCCACAAATAAAATCCCTTCATTATTTTAGATCTGCGATATCTTTGTATGTATGTGTCGGATAAAATGGGCGTATCTACTAAACTTGAAAACCTTACCTTCCTATAAAGGCCTTCTTGTTAAATATTGATTTCGTGAAAAGCATATTTTTTAGAAATTCTTTTTCAAAAGTACTTTTTAAAATGCTGTTTTCCAAATGGCAGCGTGTTATGGGAGTTTTGTAAAACTTTGTAAATTCTTTCAATCATGTTCATTTGTCGTAATAATGTATTTTCTTTGGACCAGTTTTTAACCCCTGAAAAAAAGGCCACATTGCTAGGTGAGGCAAATTTCATCACTTGATAAAAAACTTTTCCTTCAGTCAGAAACTGCTGTAGTTTTTGCAAGTGGCGACAAATGCCACTTCGCCTTCCATCATTTAACGTCATTTGAAAAGTTATAGTATATATCGGAAATGTTACAGATTATTTCATTGCTTTGTCACTAGTATCGCTATAAGCAACTGATGTCCTTTAGCTTGAGGACGTGTAAGTTATTTGTGAGTGTTAGAAAAGTTTTTGCTGCCACAACTTTAAAGTATACCTGCTTGTAGCAAAAGAAAATAATTCTTACATAAATTAGATTAAATTTTGACCGGTATATTGATCTTCAGGAAAAGTGATATAAACTGCTCTTCATTTAGTCCTAATTTTACTACTCTGGACTTCTTTTTGTTAGGGTGTCTTAAATTTAGAGCTCGTAAAAATAAGCCAACCTCTCTATTAAAAGAAAACATTCACTGCGACAGCGTAACCATTCAACATCACTATCCGTTACGGGAAACTCCAATATTTCGCTATAAATGCCGTCCACGAGCAATTTTACATATTAAAAATTTGCTCTACACAACTTCTACTTTTGGTTTCGTAGCCTAGCAAAATATACACTTGCCTTGGCGGCATTGTGTTCAGTAACCGTTTAAGGATATGCGAGGAATTCAATTTCTAAAGCTGTCTTGGTCACAAGCATGCTATTCTCTTAAAGATTTATGTTGCTCAAGTATATCTTAAACTGTTTGATAGATTTCTTAAACTGGAGCTCGACAAGGTCAGCTTTTTTTTATACCCTTCTCCAAAAAGGATGGAAGGGTATAAATAAGTTTGATATAGGGGATGCAATTTCAATAAATATTGATTTCCGACCATATAAAGTATATATATTCTGGATCGTTATAAGAAGGGGAGTATTTCGTCTGTCCGTCTGTCTGTCTGTCTGTCTGTCTGTCTGTCCTCATTTCCTTCCGGTAATTTTGTTGCGCTCAAAATTTACCTTAAATTTTGTCTAAAATCAAAAATTTTTTTACCTATCTGTTCTAATTTCTTTCAAAAGTACCACTTATAAAAAAAACCAAAATCGGCCGATAAATAAAAAAAATATAGCCAAAAAATAATTTCATATATTTATATGAAGAAAATGCAAAAAACCCACGCTGAGTAACAAACCAAGAGCATGTGTATTGACAAGCACGTATACGTTCGCAGCCAAACTTGCTGTTAAAATTTCACTATAAAGTTGGGTAGATAAACGACTATTTTTTCTTAATTTTACCCTTTTTGAACGACATATGTGCTATATTTTTTTTTTTTTTTTTTTTTTGGAGTATATTTGTAAAGCAACGGAGCCACTGGGGATCCGTGGCGGGATGCTTATGTATATGAATAGAAAATTTTTGTTTTTGTTTTTTGTTTTTGTTGTAGCAAACGCAAATTCATTTGGTGGTGGTTTTGTTTGTGTATACTTTTATGTGTTTGCAATACGATTGTATAGTATTCTGGCATATGAAGTGTTTTTTTGCCATCATAGTTTTCTTAAGCATTTTTGTACATGCCGATTAGAAGAATATTAATGCGCACATACACACGTGCTGTAGCAAAGGAAAAAAAATTGTTGTGGGTTTTGTTTGAGTTTTTGTTTTAATTATGTATTTAACAATTGCTAAAACGAATTTATAAGTGCATAAATGTATACATGTATGTATGTGTGAATGTATGTTTTAACTCGCATGTATGCATGTATGTATGAATGGACAATAATTAGCTTATGCTTATGTTTGGATTATGTTTTTAGTATGTAAAGCGCTGGAAATATGTAAATACATACATACATATGTATGTAATGCAATAAGGAATGTTGATGTTTTGAAGAATTTAATTTATGTATGTAAATTCAATATTGGCACCTTAGTGCAAAAATGTTAGAGATGTAGATAAAAATATTTTTAAAAATTATAAAAAATAGATAAAAATTGATAAAACTTGTGTTTTAAGAAATTTTTTTGTAATGCTTGTTTTCTTCTTTTCCAAATTGAAATCTAATTGTTTTTGTTTTTGTTATAAACCTTACCTATAATTAAATAAAGAAAATTTATTTTAGTTTAAAAAATCCTGTTAACAAAATTTTCATGAGAATTTGAATTTATAAAAAGATATGGTTGCTTAGGTTTCGAACAATACTGTATTAGCATAGATTTACATGCATGCACACAGTGTTGCAAAAATTTCTCCAACTATATATAGCTATTGTGTTTCGATTGCCTGCGATATGGAGCCATGAGAGCCTCCGTGGAGCTGTTATCAATGGAGATCTTGAATTTGGTGGGTGGCGTCGCAAAGAATTCCTAGCGCTGCAGAGAGCAGCAGAAAGAGAAAGAAAGGTAATCTTAGAAAGTAGTAATCGGTGAACACCTCCTCACGAAGTAATACTATGACGATATGGGTACGTTTTTAAGTTCTTCTTTATGTTGCTTATTTTTTGAGAGAACATATCCATGGAGAAGGGTATAGAAGATTCGGCACAGTCGAATATAGCACTTTTACTTGTTTTTGAAGTATTTTCAATCTGAAACCGTTGACTATACATCCTTCTTTTCTGTTCATAGTTTCTATGAAAAAATTCGTTGCGTGTAAGTATTTTTTCTTAACAATTTCTTTTATGAGTGGAACTTGTGTTGCGTATTTTTGGCTTCAATCAATCTGACAACAATATTCAATATTCTTTTGAAGAAGTGCTGCCAGTGCTCGCTCCTTTTTTTAAAAATTCTAACAATTTTGTAAATTTCATTTCCCTGATTAACACTGACATTTGAATGTGAAAAAGTGTTTATGGGGGAATTTTCTTTTTTTTTTTTTCTCTTAGTTTCAATGATTGATGAGGGTTAATTAGGATATTTCTTAAACTCTGAACTTTAAGGATACCTCCTGTTCTCGAAATATGATAAAATATGCGGCTTTGCAATAATGAATTGTTTGAGTTTTTCTATACCTTTTTGAATAAATTAGCATTGTAAATTCCTATGTATGTTTATATGGGAGTGTGTGTGTATGTGTATCTGTGTATGGGTTTAAGTGAGCCACTATTTTTAATTATTCGAAGGAATTTCTTCAATTTTTTTGTAAATTCCTTTAACGTTTTTCATTCGTTTTCTAATTTTGTGGCAAGAAACGGAAAAGAAAATGAAAATATATTTTTATTCAATGGCACCTTAAAAGTCAATTAGATTGTCAGCGCCAGACTACGCTTGACTACTTTAGTCAACGTATTTTCTCAATGGCGATTATTTGGCTAGTTTCTTTTGGCCATTAATTGATTTTTGATATTTTTTTTTTTTTTTTGCTTAGAATTCTTCTAGCAATTACAATTTACAATTTTTCTAAATCTGTTTTTGCTTCATTTTTATATTTTTAGCACGTAAACTTTAGATTGAATTCTTTGTGCTGTTTATAAAAGGACGTCTTATGAAAATCAATTTAGAAAACATCATCGTCATCATTTATTAACATTCTTCAACCTCATTTTATTAGAAACCACAAAATTGGAAATTCAAAAAAAAAATAAAAAAAAAAAAAAGAAGCGACCCAAGAAATTAAGAATTGATAAGTTTTTAATTAATGCTGTGCTACAAAATAGAATGCTAGTAAAACATTTATAAAATTAAAACCTTAAATAAATATGGTTTTAATCTGTTCGGGTCGGAATCGTTTGTTCACATTTCGGGGTCTTAATTCAGCATCACTTCACTTGAGTTATTTGTTAAATATTATTATTTTGTTAACATTATTGCTATTGTTGTAATTGCTGTTGTGGTTGTGTTTGTTGGCATTGTTTGTTTTGTGTCTGGCCAAGTGTGTTGTATCTCTGGTGTCCTTTTTAACCCCATCCAAGCATTAATTTTTTTTTTTTTTTTACTTACTTACTTGTATTCTTGGGCTTCCAAACGACTAACCATCCATCCATCCATCCATCTATCCATCCATCTATCCAACCGTGCTCAACCACCGGCAATAACTTAACATTAACAAATGTTTAACAGACAAAAATTTGTTGCTGCATTTAGTCAATTCTCTTTATTTATTTTATTTTTTTTTTATTTTGTATTTATTTTGTATTTATTTTTTTGAGAGGAGGTGTGTCAGTCACATTTAAAGTTGATCCGATTATGTTGTCGTGATGTTGTTTAATTTTTTTCGTATTTGTTTTGTCTGTAAAACATTTTTTCTTTATGAATTTGACCTTCTCTGGCAGTTAAGAAATTAAAAAAATATATTTTTTACCCTTTTCAAATTATTAAGGCTTTACAAACTAAATAATCCTTGGGATCCAAATAAAGTGTAATAGCAGGATTTTGTACAATAAAAACAAGGACTGGCGGAGTAAAATCATAATGATATCGCTTTCATTTTAATATGTACCTCGCAGTAAATTTTGTACAGGAAAAATTAATGTTTTTATTATTAACATCGACCAACTTCTTTTAGTTCATATTAAGTTCTGTACATAAATATATAAGGTTCGTTCATTGCATACGGGGTACCATTTCACAGAACATGAAGATGTGCATTATTTTCACGTTAAAATTAAACTTAATTGTTCACGTATTTTGCTGCAATTGTTGCCTTGCAATGCGTAACTTATGCGTATTGCGCAAGCGAAGACAGTAGTCTTATTAAGCACATGTTTTCTATTTCACCCTTCTTCGCATGATATATTATTACCTTAAGATGATCAGATGCTAGAAAAAACCTTGAGCTGGATTGGATGGGCAGAAGAAATGTGTACTTTGATTAGTGCAATTAGATATTGTTTCGCAAACAAGGATACACAAATTTGCTGCCGGATACTTTAGTATGGGATTTGTTCTACTTTTGATCCAATTAATACAATTTTTCCACCATTTAATTTTTTTCCTAAATTGTTTCATTCTTAATAAATCCATATTTATATACATTATAAATCAAAACCTACAATAATTTTGATTAAAAGTAAAATGCTTCCAAAATCCGTCGGGTTCAATTTTTGGAATTTTTTCAATTCTCCAAAACTGCAAAGTTTGAAGATCCTGCTGAATTAAAAAAACTTTTAAAATGTTTATATTATTTTTTAAACGGATTGTTTAAGTTCTGCACTGCAAAATGTTGTCAGTTATCAATTCTGCTAAGCTTATTATTAGGTGTAACAGAAAAATATTTAAAGTTCATAGAATCTGAGGGGGACGTACGTAACTAGCTGAAGGTTTGGTCACATGAACTACCTCATACGTATACTTTGTACTCTTGCAAGTCACAACTGAGTTAAACTGCATATTTTGATATCAGTGTGTTTCATTGTAAAAACGTGCCTCTTAACCGCAACAACGAAAGTTGGGCCACTTTTAACTTTGTGTATACGTTGAGTACTTTGACAAGTGTTGATATTTTTATTCAGCTTGTTAGGCACTGTTCTTGGTTCCTACGCTAACAAAGTAATGATTGTAAACACAATTTTCCGTTGCCAACTTTAAGTTAAATGAGACTACAATTTATTCGCTTGACGTGTTTCAAATAATTAGGCTATGCCTGCTGTGCCGTTATCTATGCCTCCCTTTTCCATGACAAAACACTCGTAAGGAGACACTATCCTTTTACTTCCGGTCTTAGAACAAAATTATCTCCTGAAATTCAAGTAAGTAAATGACAACGATTAAATTATGTTATCATGAGTAAAGCGTACTGCTTTCGTTTCGGCTAAAAATTTTTAAATACTTTTTGTACTTTCTGACAAAAGAAATCATTTATTTTAATAGACAAAAAAAAACGCTTCAAGGACTCTGCACGTTCCCACCCCCAACGATATACCAACACACATTTTATTTAAACTTAAATGTCGCCAACCCGTTGACAAACATACAGTGCCTTCAAATGTGTTCTAATATACACAGTATATTCGTACGCCCGCTTAATTTAACACTCAATGTCAAAGCTGGTTGGGCTTCCATTAGCAGAGCTTTAATTAATTTTTAATTAACATTCATTTTGGTTCCACAAATTAGTTTTCGTTTTGCTTTTAAATCTCTTTTAAAGGCATTTAATTTAAACGAATTTAAGTTAAATACTGACATTTTTCGTAGGGAAAACATTTTTTTTTTGTTTGTTCTCACTAAATTAAAAAAAAAAATTCAAGAATCTTGCGTTTCAGAAGCAAAAGGAAACCAGGAATTTTTGTGGAAGATTATTTAAATTTTATTAAATAAAATACATTTTAATAGACAGTTTAAAAAGAACATAATAAAATAATACAACTGAAAGCGGCACCAGCTCCTTATATTTATTTAAATAAATCTTTACAAAAATAGAGTTAAACTACAAGTGGGCGGGGCTAATACGTTTCACATTGTTCAACTTTAACTTTATACTTCATTGTATTTTTTTTTATTTTTTTTTTCTTTTTGTTACTTGTATTCCAAAAATTGAATTTTCTTTTAATGCTTTAACAGAGTACATAATCGGTTGGTTGCTTTTTTATATTCCGATCAGAGCAGAAAAACATTTAACCAACACATTGACACAATTCCCAACTTCGGTTTAAATCTTTTTTAAGTGTTTTAATCATAAAAGTTAACACCACAATATTATTTTTATTTTCTATATACTCGTACATCATCTCCGTCAGCTTTATCACTAATTTTGGCGGTTGATTACATGAGTGCTTCGGAAACAACATAAAATATTTGTAATTACTCTGTGCTTTTGAGAGGATTTTTATATTTCCTAAACACTTACTGGCTGATTTTTTCATCACTTAAACAATTATGGTTTACAGCTGAAAGTATATTTTCATTTACACTCGAAGAAAAAAATTAAATGATTTAAAAGAATTTAAATACTGAAACAGCTAAAGCTTAATGAATTAAAATTTAATGTACAATGTAATGTATTCATGTAATGTATTTTGAGTAAAACTATGCAATTATAAATCAAAATTTGAGAAATAATTTTATTCGAGTAACATTAAAATTATTCGAGTCGATTGTTGAAAATAGAACGCAGCAACATAATATGTCAAATGATATGGCAGTTTGCCTAAAAAATTTAGTACAATCGAAAGTGTGTCGTTTAGCTGCAAATGTTAAAAATTGTGGATGAGATATATGCTTCTGCTATGCCCTCATAATACTTCTTTTTACAATATTTACATGACCAAGACATGATCACTGGTAATGTAATGGATACCGCCCTTTATTATATACCTATATCACACAGCTCTGGGCAGTTTCCTTGGCAAAGTAACACGTCTTCCTATCATTACTTCCACTCTCACAATCCCCTAGCTGCGGCATAATGTATTTCCTGCTTAAGGACATTTTTCCGATGTTATAGAAAAAAGAGATTAATCGGTATGCTCATAAGCAATACTTCAAATATATGCCATCCCTTAAAAGTTCAACACTGTTATTCGCCAAAGAAAGTTAAAATTAAAGTGGAGAATTAATGTGCCGATTTCGAAGAATTTTAAAGCCAAATTTAGCTCTGCAAGCAAGTAACGTGAATGTTCCTATTTCCAACGTATTCTACTCTGCTTGAAGGTGGAAAAAGCTACATAACGTGCATGGTCCAAGCAACGCATTTAAATCATACCCGCAAACTTTTGCTTTATATGCTCAAAAAAAGGAAACGCGAAATGCGGAATTCCCTATTTGACGCAACCAGTAAGACCGTTAAACTGTCTCTGTAATACTTCTAGATTAATTCTTTATTTTACAAAAAGAAATTTTATTTTCAAAAACTTTTCTCTTTGATGTCACTGTAACATATTTTCGTTTGTTTCAATACCAAAAATTTTTTCAAGTGTACTCGTAAATATAAAAAATAAATTTCTTGCTTTTGTATACGTTAAAACGATCTTCCTTAAAAGTTGTAAAAAGAAAATTAGAAGAAAATTCACGTAGAAAACATTTTAATTATTAAAATTTCGTAGCAAAATACAATATTTATGAGTAGTGCAATTTTTTAAAATGTATTTTTTGTCAAAAGAGCATGGAAATGCTAGCACAGCTCCATAAGAAGGCAAAGTAGTGTTTAACATGAAACATCTTTCCCCCAAAATACAAATTCATTTCTTTTATCTCTCAAATTATGTCTAATGGATAACGGGTTATTCAGTTAGAGTGGTTAGTAAACCAAATGCGCGTGTAGATGGCTTGTTCAGAGCCAATGAAATTTAAAAGTTTACATAATCCCGATATCAGAAGAATTTATTGTAAAGAATTTGACCGTTTCATATATGCTATAAATTATATGAATATTATATTATATTAATTATATTATATTATATTATATAACATTATATTATATTATATTATATTATATTATATTATATTATATTATATTATATTATATTATATTATATTATATTATATTAAATTATATTATATTATATTATATTATATTATATTATATTATATTATATTATATTATATTATATTATATTATATTATATTATATTATATTATATTATATTATATTATATTATATTATATTATATTATACTATATTATATTATATTATATTATATTATATTATATTATATTATATTATATTATATTATATTATATTATATTATATTATATTATATTATATTATATTATATTATATTATATTATATTATATTATATTATACTATATTATATTATATTATATTATATTATATTATATTATATTATATTATATTATATTATATTATATTATATTATATTATATTATATTATATTATATTATATTATATTATATTATATTATATTATATTATATTATATTATATTATATTATATTATATTATATTATATTATATTATATTATATTATATTATATTATATTATATTATATTATATTATATTATATTATATTATATTATATTATATTATATTATACTATATTATATTATATTATATTATATTATATTATATTATATTATATTATATTATATTATATTATATTATATTATATTATATTATATTATATTATATTATATTATATTATATTATATTATATTATATTATATTATATTATATTATATTATATTATATTATATTATATTATATTATATTATATTATATTATATTATATTATATTATATTATATTATATTATATTATATTATATTATATTATATTATATTATATTATATTATATTATATTATATTATATTATATTATATTATATTATATTATATTATATTATATTATATTATATTATATTATATTATATTATATTATATTATATTATATTATATTATATTATATTATATTATATTATATTATATTATATTATATTATATTATATTATATTATATTATATTATATTATATTATATTATATTATATTATATTATATTATATTATATTATATTATATTATATTATATTATATTATATTATATTATATTATATTATATTATATTATATTATATTATATTATATTATATTATATTATATTATATTATATTATATTATATTATATTATATTATATTATATTATATTATATTATATTATATTATATTATATTATATTATATTATATTATATTATATTAAATTATATTATATTATATTATATTATATTTTATTATATTATATTATATTGTATTATATTATATTATATTGGGTAGTCGAAAAAGTCTTTTCGTACTGTTCGATGCCGTTGCAGTCATATATCTCTAGTGCTACCAATCACATTGTGTCATACCATTTAGTGTCGGAAAGGCGATATTTTAAGCTTTATTTAACCAAAAACAAATTAAACTCGGTGAAGTTGAAAAAAAGTTAAAAAAAATGAGTGAAAATAGTTATATATATAGTTATATATAAGATAATTATAAAATAAATTGAAATAAAATCTAATGCTGGCGCAGTATGAATGGCACATGGAGGAACTCCAATAAAAAAATTACTGGCGAATTTCGAAATATGTTAAGTCACCAGTTTAAATCTGCGCATGGCTTCCTTATTTGAAAAATTCAAAGTGCGATAAATTCCCATTCAATTTGATTTTTGGTCAAGTATACCTGGGCTACAATTGGAAGTAAAGGCAAAGCTTTGGCCTCTTGTATTCTTCATCAAACAGAACATATGAAAACGTAACCTCTGCATTGGATGTACGTTCTCCTCTTTCGTGTTCTTAATGCTGTCGTATGTCAAAAATAATTTTTCTTTATTAATAATTGTTTTGTGTTTATGTTTTATTTAATGAAATTGATTATTATATGGGACATTCAACAAATTTATTATTATTTGTATTGTTTGGTTAGTCTAGATGATTTCAAACGAAATATGTAACAATGAATAGGTGGGGGAATTGGCCTAAATAAAAATAAATTTCATTATAGCTTAATTTTTACATTTTATTTTCCCTTTTTGTCTAACAAATACTTTCATTGTCAACCAATAAAAAGATTCATATCGAATGAAATTGTGTGTTGTGTAGCTTTGTGAAGCTTTTTCGAGTTCTTCCGATGTGTTCTTAGCAGATTAATTAATCATCTATGAAGTCTTCTATTTAAATTTCTATCTGTCGTCGTCTATCAGCCGCTTTTAAGTTCTTAAAATTTTTTTGTTTCCTTTTACTAACAATTATTTGCCTCCCCGTCGATAACCCAAACAAGCTTCTCAACATTTTCCTGCTTTCTGTTTATAAAACTATAAAATTAAAAAGCAAAGTCCTTGTAAAATACACACATGAGTACTCGTATAGACTTATACTCCAGCAACAATAAGAAATCAATTTTATTGACCCATAAATCCATTAACAAACAAATAACAAACAATAGTCTACAGAAGAAAAGCCTACAAACATAATAAATTAAGATTGATACTGAAGAAAAGAACAAGAGAAAAATACAATTGTGGACCGCATAAGAACCAGCACTTTATAGAGTCCACAAAAGTCTTCGTGCAAGCGGCAGATAATTTTAAATAAAATGTATAAATCATGCAATAAATAAACTTATGACACATTAGACAAAAATGGTTGCTAATAAAGAAAGAATTAATATTAATAAATGTTCTCTTTATTCAATTTTGCTTTTTATTATTTTTTATTACACAAGTTTTTCTAATTTAAAAAAAAAAAGAAGTTATTTATCTGCTAATAAAACCAGAAAGATAAATACGATGCTCATTAATATCAATGGGAGGATTTTTAGAGATTTGATTAATTTTAACTCAAGTGAGAGGAAAAATTATATAATCCTATTTTTATAATACGAATTTGGTGTAAAATGCAAAACTCTTTAAATGCAAAACTCTGTTTGATAGAGTTGGAAAAACCAAGAAAAGTATAATAAAATATATAAATTCTTGATTTATGTATAGATACTTACATAAGGACGATTATTTAACGAAATCAAGGATAAAGCATGTGAACCGTTTACACATGAGTGGATATAAAAGATTTTATATAAACGAAGCGCTATTGAAGGACATCATTGTTTTTTTTTATATATATATTTTTTATATTTTATAAATATTTAATTATATTAATGAAATATTGTGATTTGACACAGTAGTTTCAAATAAGATGCACACATTGTATAGAAACGGAGCTGACAACTTAAATATCACAAAAGGGATTTTTAAAAAAAAAAATCGTTCTGTTGCACAGTATAATTTACTTGAAGTCTTAACTTGCCTTTGGGCTCCAGTTTCGTTGTTTTCTTTTATATGATAAAGAATTTAAGAATTATAAATTAAATTCGTATACCTGCTACAGTGGCAAGCAATTCTTTTGCAACGAATAGAAATAACTGCAGTGTTGACAAAAAATTTTTTTTTTGTGCATAAATTTATTAACTTAATTAAAATATTTAATTAATAAATAAGGTGTATTGAGCAACATATTTTGAGCAACATTTTCAGTATCCGCTTTAAATAAATTCTCTCGCCTATTTCTGTAACATTTAAGGATGTCTGTGCAAAGATTTGAAGTATTTTCAAAATCGGTTGAATGATTGAGTTGATATAGTATTGATATTGATATATAATGCAGTTTGTATTAATAAATTTATATTAATATATATACATATATATCTTAATTATTATTTTGTTATATATCTATAGAAAAAAATGTTATAACAATTAATTGAATATATAAGACTTCGTGCAAGCGGCAGATAATTTTAAATAAAATATATAAATCATGCAATAAATAAACTTATGAAACATTAGACAAAAATGGTTGCTAATAAAGAAAGAATTAATGAATTAATTTTTTTTTTTTTTTTTATATATATATATATATATATATATATTAAATATTTATTAATTATTAGATAAATATTGTAATTAAATTTTTATTTATTATTTTAAAATAATAGAATTATTTATATATATATATCAATATATTTATATATATATATATATATATATATATATATAAATATTAATTTAATAATAGCAAATTTTTTTATCGCGGTATGCAAAAAATTTTTTTTTTTTCTTTTTTGAAAAGTAGGAAAAATTGTCGTCTTGGAACTCCCAGCAGGAGAGCTTCCGACCCTAAAGGCTGTCCAATGCAGTACATACATGCGTGTCCTTTTCATATTTTTTTTTTTTTTGTATATTTGCATATATACATATATTTTATGGCCTTAAATGGTTTTATTTCCTCTACGCCAATTTCGCTTTCATGCCATTTCTTGGAACAGTGTCATTGAGAGCAAGTGGTTGTTGGTACACACATAAAAACACTTTTTAGTTTTTCAGCAGAGTTTGAGCTTTTGAACGCCAACCCCACAATATGTTCATTTGTAAAATTGTGTCCACTAAACTGAAAAATATCTTTTCGTTTTTTTTTTTTTGGTGCTTGACACGACTTATTCCATTCGAACCACACTGTTTAAAGCTTTTATATTTCAACTTTACTTGAAATCCTTTACCACTTGAATTAAATATTCTGCATTTATGCAAAAATGAAATAATAAAAAAAAATAGGAGAAAATTCAACATAATAGAAAAAAATATAAACTGGAAACTATAATCAGCATTAACTACAATGGTTTAATGAAACCAGAAAAAAGTATTATTACAAAAGTTGTAGAAGTAGAAAAAATTCAATAATATCTTAAGCATATTGCAGCAGATATTGCTGCAACAAAAGATCAAGAAAATGTCAGTTTAACGACCAGTAAATGTAACATTTATTCAACACAAGGGGAAACAAGAAGGGAGAATATCAAAATGAATGTATAACAAAAACAATTCAAGTGGTTTCTTGCAAAGTTGTTGGCAGAAGTTAAACACACACAAGCGAAAGGAAACTCATTTAAATAATACGACAGTAGAGAGCAAACCCTAAAGGAGTCAATGATTTTTAATAGTGTGTATTTTTTTAATTTACATTCGTAAGTGTTTCTCTTTATTGTATAAAACTTTATAAATGAATATTCCTGAAAGTCAAAAGCAAGTTTATTAAAGGCAGTCTGTGAGTAGCCCTTATGTGACTAGGATTTGTGGCTCATCATCCAACCCACAATCGTATTAAAATTTTTCCTTGTCATGCTAATACAATATTTGTTTGCCGTCTGCATTCTTTTATTTGTGTCTACTTTAAAAAAACTGCTTTTGCAGAGCCTCTAAACTTTGCCTCTCTCTCTGTTGATCTTCGTGCCATAAGATTTCGCTACGGCTTTAGCTTAATTTAATATTTCCTCAATCCCTTTAAGCTTTACAAAGGTGTTGGCTATTTAATAAAGTAAAAATGTTTATGATAACTTTGTGTGGTCTCTGCAGCTCAGAAAATGAAAGAAAGAATATTTTTTCTAATTAAGCGCAAACCACTTGCCTGAAATTTAATATCGTCGCTTCTTTATGACCGTGTTTAGGAATTTAACTGCTGCCATTTAAATAATTTCAACACTTTGCGAAAGAAATATTTCTTCTTTTTTTTTCATGGTAATAAGAAATTTTATTATCCTCTGTAAGGAGAGATTTTTAGCACTGAAAATTTTTTCATTTTAATATTAGAAGTATTTTAATAATTGGGCCCTCCCTCGGGGCTTAATGTATAAAATAAATTTTACAAAAAATTTAGTTTCGACCGTATTTGCATTATTTGCAGCCGTTTTGCCATGCAACTTGTTGTTGGATCATAAAATATGTAAAGGGGAAAGCGGAAAGGTATTGAAAAAGTTGCATGTTTATATAACCTTCTCCTTAAAAAAGGATGGAATTGTATCATATATATGTTTGATATGCCAATAGTAGTTTCTGTTTGCTACGCTATAAATTATGTGTATTCTGGTTCCATATAAGAACCGAAGTTGTCTGAGCTTTACCCGTCTCTTCTCAATGTTTGTGTCGCGTTATATATTGATCTTAAGCTTTACGTAAAATCAAAAATTTAAAAATCCATCTTCTCCAGCTTTTCTCTAAATTATCCAGTATGAAAATGGCTAAAATCGGGCGAAAAGCAAAAAAATTATATTATACATTTGTAGGGGAATATAGTGAAATATACCACAAAAGCCCCTATTACCGGAGACAACACTTGCCCCTCAGTCAATCCCGCTGCTAAGCTTCAACAAAGCATTCTATTTATTTTTATTATTGAGTATCGAGAAATATATTGCAAAATGAGAGTTTACTTGAATGCAGTATGACTGTATTGCACAAAAAGAGATGTGGAACATATTCCTCGGGAGGTGTGTATAGCATTCGTTACAGCCGAATATATCGCTTTTAGTTGTACATTTTGCTTTCTTTAAGCATTGCACATATTCGGCACAGCAGGCTGGCTGCACGAGTGCATAACTTCAAATGTTGTCGGTTTTTTTTAGACTCGCAAAAAATGTGTAACCCTGATTTGGTAGAGCGATCATCGTGGATGTATAATTTCTCAACTTCCCCTTTTTTTGAATTATTCCGCATATCGTTTTTTAAAAGTGTTCCCAGAAAGGTTTTTTTTATCGTTAAACTGTCAGTTAGTGTGGAACCGGATACTTATCTCATTGCTTAGTTACCTTATTCTTCAAAATTGCAATAGGAATGAAAAAATATACATTCTCTCCGTATTGAGCAGTGATTTGTAATATTATAATGGGGCCAGCCTTCCTCCTAGTTATTTCCTATTTTGTTGTCAATGTAGAACGACTATAAATTTTAATGATTTTGTATAATATCATGTATGTTTTATAAATTAATTTGTGGTATTTTCCTACTGGTTATTATATAATTGCTTAATAGTATTATTATTTTGCAATTCTCATACACTTTAGCAATTATTTATTATTAATTTTTGTTTAAAAAAGAGAATTAAAATTTTTTTCATTAATAGATATTTGTAGAAGTCTAAGAAGGAAGGCTTTTTTCACAAATGAAAAGTTTTTGTATTTGAAATATTCCTTTAAATGCTTTTTCTTAAAGTTAATTGCGATGAGTCCGTTGTAAATAAAAGGAGCAGTATACGACATCCTAAGCATTAAGCTGCTTCTAGAACAAATTTATTAAAAATATAAAAGGTTCCAGAAATTAAATATGAGTATCAAAACCATCATTATAGATCATAAAAATTGCAGTGGGTATTTATGTAGGCTATAAATTCTGTCAATATCAAAGGATATATTCTTAAGGTACCCAATTATGCATTTTTACCGCGTAAATTTACTACGTAGTAATATACACCCAGTGTTCCACTCTTTATTTATATGAAATGTGTAACATTAATCCATTTCTAAGAAAGAAAAGAAAAGAAATCCAAATATTTGAATATAAAAAGCTTTTTAAATTGTAACACGAAAAGGATATTCGTTGTATTGTCCTGTCATCGACTCGGCAAGTTCGTGAATCTTTTAATATGCAAATGTGTTGAAAAGGAAACACGCTATACAAAATAGGGGTTTGGTGGAGATATAATTAACTCACTTATTGATTCTCCAAAAATCGGTAGATGATCTTTAAAGATCATTATAATTAAAGCTTTAAAGCTTGCTCAATTAATCTTAAAAAATAAAACTTTTATGAAGTGAAGGCTGGTACAGATCTATTTTAAATCACATTAACTAAAGATTATTTATTTGTCTAGCCTGGAGTAGGTCATAATTAGTACTTTTGTATGTTGGAATAAATATTTGCGGGATACTTTAAAATTATAGAGAACACAGTAGAAGCACTACTTAAGAATGATGAATCATGTCAAATGGAAATGAACACTAAAGAACAGTTTCACAGTGCTACATCATTGTAAGATTTGTGAAATGTGAAAGACTTTTTGCAAAATCGCAATGCGATCTGTCTTGGAAGTACGAAAAAAATTTATTTGCATCAGTTTTGTGCAATAGTGTAGCAAGTGTGTAATGCCAATTTGATGATATTCTTTGGAATCACTTCCGATTTTCGTGTAAATCGATCGTACAACTCCTTAGACCAATGAAGCGTGGCCACAAGTAGAAAAATTAAACATTCAAATAGTTTGTATGAATCTTACGACTGTGAAAGGTGGCGAATCAAGGCCTTCATTCTGCATAGCATGAATTTATGGAACATTAAATTTTTCCTTATCAAACTCCAGTACGCTGTTGCGTTACCTTGTATTTGAAAAGTCTGAATGAGTGCGTAAATGGAATCCATTTGAAGGTGCGTACTTTATTATCCAAATGCTGTGCCCTTTTTCAAAAATCAAAGATATAAAGAGCCCTGAGTGTCGTCCGTTACCTGCTTAATGGGAGACGTACAAACCAACTTGTCAATCATCATTTCTATTGTGCCTTTGCAGCGTTCATTTGTGAACATGTCGTCATCGATTACGAGACAATTGACCCTTTTTTTTTTGTTAACCATCACACTTGGAGCCAACAAGGCGTGCGTACATGTAGCCGTGAAAGTACGACCACACGCACGTAAGCACATGATGCGGAATACGCTATAACTCAACTCAACTTTGGTCGATTAGTTGGGCAAAAATATTAAAATGGAAATGATAACAAATTTTCTTTTTGTGCATTACGTGATCAAATATTTCAACTTTCCACTAAAAAAAAAAAATTGTAATAAAATGAAAAGAAAATTCCTCGAATTATTTATAAGATTTTAAATTTCAGATTCAATTTCCTCTTTACTAAAAGGTAGAAAAGGGGATAGCTCTCCTTCAGAAAAGGAGAAATAAAATGTAACACAAATAAAATTTAACTGTTTATTTTCGAAAATAAAAAATTGTATTCGATTCGTGTGGGTTTTCTTAGTTCATTTCGTAAATATTTTCTAGGAAATCCGTATGTGAAGAAATAACCGTTTGTTCATATGTATGTATGTAGGTTGGTATGTGGTTCTGTATGTAAATGTATGTATGTCTGATCTGCGGAGTGTGAGATTATAAATTTGTGCCTCCTTCTAATGCAAATAGTAAAACGCAAAATAAAAGAAACACAGCCTCAGGTGTCGTCTCTGTTCACGTTTTTAACCAGAATTGCAAGAAGTCCCATACAAAAATAAATTTAAGCCAAACGAAATGTTAAGAAGAAAATGTCTGGTACCGATTTCTAAGCAATTCCTAGAAACAATTTCATTCATGCCAACATCAAAGTATTGAGCAAAAGAAATGTTTATTTGTAATACAAATAGAAAAAAAACAAAATGTTTTTAAAGATCTCAAAGAAGAAATTAAATGGTGTAACGTGATGAATAGTTTTGGATTACGGCCAGAGGGCACGTACACAAATGCAGATAATGGAAGGAGAAGTTAATAAATAAGGCCATGAAAAATCATGGAGCAGGCCACAGTTGTAGTTAATTTGGTTGCTTACTTGTGCAGTTTGTTCAAAGTCCGTTACAAAGGGGCACTTGGAAAGAGCCCTTAATAGTGGTATGTTGGAATAATAAACTCTTTGTATAGAATTAGAAATGCCACTTTTTTGTTTAATATTATTGTGTAAAATGAATCCAACAATTATCCCAAGAGAAGCTGCTTACAACTCTCAACTCATTATTGCAATCCATTAGCTTGTTAAGAGTAGTCTGCATGTTTTCGCATTTGAATGCCGCTGATCCTCTTCACTCGGCTTGAAGTGATCCTTTTATGCACAGACACGTTTTCAAAGAAATTGTCTTTGTTGCTTCATTATCTTCTCTTATGAACAACAAGAATGTGCTCAAGTAACTACACTCACTTGATGGCCCAAAAGTGTTTTGTAGCAACTTAATAATAGGGGTGTCGGATCTAAAAGTCCATTAGAAAAATTTCGTGACAACCAAAACTGGTGAAACCAATAAGGACACCACTTTGAATATTATCCAGCTGACATTCATAATATACTTCCTAACTTTTAATTTATTATACAACATAATAAACTTGGATATGTAGGAAAATGTAGAGCTGGTTTGCGGGGATCCCTCCTCACCACCCCTCAAGAACATTAGTAATATTACCAGCCTTAACTTCATAAAAGTTTTATTTTTTAAGATTAATTGAGCAAGCTTTAAAGCTTTAATTATAATGATCTTTAAAGATCATCTACCGATTTTTGGAGAATCAATAAGTGAGTTAATTATATCTCCACCAAACCCCTATTTTGTATAGCGTGTTTTCTTTTCAACACATTTGCATATTAAAAGATTCACGAACTTGCCGACTCGATGACAGGACACTACAACGAATATGCTTGTTTTTCCAAAGGAAATTGCAATATTAATTAACTTATAAATGAATATTCAGAATAACAGAAAAGGTGTACCGGTGCACCTACCACTCTCAGCCTTACTTGTCAAGTTAAATTAATCCTTAGAATTTGATTTTTGTGATTAATTAATTGAATTAATTTCTTGCCCTTATTTCGTTTCAGTTCTACGAATATATCCCTGATAACATGGCTCATTAGTGAGACCGCTGTACACTATGCAAAGGTAAATATTTATCTCTTGATTAAAATAAAACAATTCCTTTTAACAATTTAAAATTTAATTTGAATTGATAATTTAAAATGAGCCATGAAAATGTTCATCATATTAATGAAGTGTAATTCTTAAAGGACATGCAATTATAATAACTCACAACTGCTGCACCCATGAAAACCTTTCAATTCTCCTGCGTGTGGCTTCATCTAAAACTTATTTCTTTTATAGCAATAAAAATATTTCTTATAATTCTTTAAATTGTATTTTTCTCTTCCTGCATTAGGCTTTTCTTTTTAACGATACTTAAGCAAAATTATCTATCCAACGTTTTTGCTTGAGTTAGCAGTGGTGCTGTAATATTTCTGCATAATTATTGATATCTTCTCGTTGTTCCGCATTTGTAAGCACTTTCAATTAAAAATGTATTTATAATCATCTTCCTGATTGCTGTAACCATGATGCATCAATAAAAGGACCAAGAGCTTGATTATAGTCTACTGACCAAACTTTAGTTTAAATCGAACCGAACTTACTTTAGGCGTTATTGTTATTCAAAATTTCTGATAACTCATCTTCATAATTATGCATATTCTCATCGCATATTTGTCTCAATATGTGTCTTGTTTATATACAATCTTCCATTTCCTACTGAGGGCTTTTGTTTTTGTTGTTGTAAAGTTCTTCTATGTTGTCATGTTACGTTCAACTTGTTTTAATCAATGTCAAGTGAAACAAAAATAAGGACCCGGTTGACAGTCATTTACTTAATACACATTCACATTTCTATTCCAACTAAGAATAGTACGTTCACTTAATCATTCATAAGCTCACTCACTCACTTACTCACTCACATCCCTCCAGCAGCAAAATCAAGTCCCTTAATAAATATCATGTTTAACAACAACAAATAACATTTATTTAGTTGTTGATACTAAAATTATATCATTTATGTCAGTTTCATTTTATTTTCAATATTTGCTTTTTTTTTCGTTGCTGCCCTGCCATGGGATTCTTCGTGTGTTGTATGCTGTGAAATATGCCTGGTTTTACTGCAAATGGGCGTTTGCATGTTCATGGGCAAGTGCGTGTGCGTGAGCGTTTTTGTGGGTGCGGGTGTGTGTGTGTGTATGTGTGTGATGAAGTTCCTCATGCTTCAGCTCCAAATGGTGTGAAATGGTCATTATTTGATTATCGTTGATGGTTGGCCCTAAACTCTGGATCATTTCAAACAAACGACCACTTTTAAGTCTCTGCTGCAAATCATACTGGTATGTGGATGGATATCTGTGTGCATGTGTGCGTTCATGACTGTGTACAAAAAAGATAATACACGGCAATGTTATTAATAGTAAATTTGATAGCCGAAGCCAGCATCGGCGCGATGAGACTAAAAATCATAATCACAACCACCGCAGTCCCCAGAGCTTCAACATATAATTCTCTATTAATAAATGGTTGCTGTACGAGTGCCTGCAACTGACTAGATTTCAGTTGACAGAACTTTATTCTCGTATTTGCTGTTTTTATTTAATGTCATCATAATCAAATATTTCCTCTTCGGTTTTTTTTTAGTTTTCCCTAGCAACGATGACCACAGATTAATTCAAATCACATTCACCAAACTTTTAGTTTACAACACATTGAATCAACTTACCGTCGTGGGATACAAAATAGTACATACAAGTTTATGTTTCAATAATCCGGAAAACTTCTGTCTGTGCGACAGGCAGCAGACAACATAAGCAGTAAACATGTGGACAAGTATAGTAGTTATTTAAATTCAAATTTACAGTGTCTATTTAAATTAAATAGGTGTCAACAGCAATGGAACTTTAACATCGACACTCACACACACACACACACACACACACGACCAGCAAATGCAACCAGCAACGAAAAGAAAAATTACAGACTTCAATGAGCATTATTTAGTTGTTTTTTCCAGGCTTTTTGTTTAAGCACTGACTGCTCTATCCAGACCAGTAATTCATTCATTCATTCACACATCCACTTTAGTTTATCTGGAATCCAATCTATTCGTAATAAATATCTCTCTTCATTCTTCTCCTCCCTGTTTGTAATTTATTTTTTATCTTGCTTTTGTTTGTTTTAAAAAAAGTTATTAGTTTTCCTGTCCCTTTTTGTTATTGTTCATGTTAAAACTGTGGTGATTTGTATGACGTTGTGTGGCGGCGATTCACATGTGTTTACGATCTTCAGCGACCACACACTAAAACAATAGAGGCTTCAGGTCTCGTTACAGTTGCACTGTAAATAACTTTATGGCTTGATTTGAAATAGCTTTTAAGTTTTTTATTTAGAAAACATTCCGTTGCGGGAACTGATTAGATTCCATTGATAAAACTTAGATGAGCCAGTTGCCAAAGTTTAAAGCTTACCAATGCTTTGAATCCTTTACCTTCAAGTATTAGTAACTTCCTGTATTGTCTAGCATCGTCGAATTTCATTTGGAAGCAACGACCAATAGACAGGGGAATATTCCAATATTTCGAAAGAGGATACACAGTAAGTCATGTCTCTTAGATGGCACTTAACAGAAGTATGAAGGCTGGTCCAACCAAAATCTCCCATCGCTGCTTTCAGAGAATTATTTTAATATTTTTTATTATGACGGAGGAATTTTTGACAATTACGTATGAAACCAGATATCGGTTAAATAGTCTCTACGGATAAGATGGTATATCACTATCCGATACTTCATATTTTCAGTGATTCTGAGATATAACTGGGTGTTAACTTGAAACCAGCTTTCACTTCTGTCTCTTCAAACCAAGATTTGGCGTATTGACGATGCTTGAGATGGTTTTTATCGAAAATTAGCAAAAATGATGTTCGAGAAAAGTTCACTTTGTGGGCACGGTCAGGAGTCCATGTTAAATTTTTATTTTTTTTTGCCACATTGCTCGTAATACAATTTGATTTGATCGCCCATTTTCGTAACAGGCTTTAATAATCTTAACGAGTGACTCACAATTAATCTCGAGAATTATCGTTGGATCACTCTTTACTTTCGATTTTAAGGTATGCTAAGATATGCTTTCGCTAAAAGTTAAAGAATATATTGAAAAAGTGAAGATCGCTTGAACGAATATTATTGTTCATTGAACGTGTGGTCCTTGGCCACTTACTTTCCATACATACCAATCATTTTACGGAATGATTTTATTTTTCGTTATTTGCAGTCCTCAATAATTATTTTTTCAACTTGCAAATATTCTCTTAACTTTAAAAACCCATCGCTTTCGGTTAACAACATCGTATTTGCTCATACCAAACACTATGAGAGTTAAACTGAATAAAATCTACTGCACGAGTGCTAATCAGTTCTCGGTTAACGTCTCAAGAGCACTGGAAATGAACGAACATTATCCTGGCAAAAGCTTATTAAAAAGCTTATCAAGCGATTAGAAATATTAGTATTTATATGTATTTCCCAGTTTGCAATTCTCCAACCATACGATGTCAGAAGAGCTGTTGAACTGACTTTACTTTAATATCACTAGTGGGGAAACTCTCCTAATGAATTGTGAGTTCCTTACAAATCGTATACTTTCGCCAAATTAAAAAAAAAATATTCGTAAATTTGTTATAAAGTTTTCTTAAAGTGTATAATATAGTTTTAGGATGTTGTTACCTACTTTCTGTAACCGAAAACGAAACTTTAAATGAGTGTGTTTTAATTTTGTGTTAATGTGAATATCAACCGACTAACTAGCCAACGAACGAGCCAACTAACGAAGCAACAACCATTCCGGCAAAGAGCCATCCATTCAACCATCTAGTCTCTATCCAATTTATAAATATTTTTTCGTTTATTTTTTTTGAAATAAAAACACTAAAACCGTATCATGTAATTTTACACTGCTGATATTGTTGTTGCCGGCAGTGTTGCCATGTACGCCAATTTGTTTTTTTCCTTTTATTAACAGTCCTTGTTTTTGGGTCGTTGTAAGCAAAAGGCGACAAACGGTTTCCATTATCTTGGAAGTGGTTTGCAGAATTTTAATAAACACAATTCGCTTTTTAAATTTATAATTTCTACGGTTTTCTATAATTACAAATTCATTATTCCTAAATAATTGGAATGGACATGGAAGTTTTAGAGGAGGCGCAGGCCGTTTTTGCAAACTACAGAGGCTGTTTGCCATATTTACAGGCTGCTTACCTGGCAAATTTTTAATAAAACCTGTGCCAAAGTAAAGATGGTGAAAATGCATTTTAGGCGATTTTCATACAATGAAGTTGAAGTCCATTATTCATGTCGGAATACGATATAAATAAGTAAATAAAATTTATCGCCTATTTGTTTTCAGCCATATAATCGCAATAATGGCCATTCTCCACTAATCATAAAGATATTGGAACTTTATATTTTAATTTTCAAGCTTGATCAGGAATAGTAAGAACTTTATTAAGAATTTTTATGTCGGAACACGACATGAACAATGTATTACAAAGAAAGCTACATCTATTTGTTTTCATCCTTATACCCCGAACACTTGCATCTAATTCAGCCGTTGAACGTTACGACCTCTATTTATCTTAATATTCTTTAAAGGCACCAGCCAAAGATCACTTACTTTTAGACTTTGTCTGAAAGTTGTATGTCTTTCATTCCACAACGAAACAACTATATGTATTATGCAGAATGTATAGAGGAAATTCAAATGAGAGTAAGTAAAATTTTGAAAAAAAAATGTCAAGTGTATGTTGCTACACCGCTTTCCTTTCTCCGTCGCTTATTTTTATACCAAAAATGAGGCCAGAAGGCAGACGTCATAAATTTCAGCTTTAACCACATTTTATTTTGGCTTAAATCATTTTTGCATACAAAGTTGTGGCAACTCTGATGCTGTTATGGTAAAAAGGTAGACAAGCTACGGACGGACAAGCAGACGAACTGTTGTAAATGTTTAGTCGAGTTTAGTTCACTTTGTTCCTTATTGTTGTTATTTTTATTTTAACTGCATTGACACTTTAACACTCCAGAGATTTTTAGTTCCCATTGTATAGATAGTTTTTTATGTCTGTTACTGTTACTGTTGCCGTTGTTGTTGTTGTTGTTGTTGCTGCTGCAGCTGTCGTTTTTTATGAGCGTTTTTACGCGTTTGGGATCAGTTAATTGACACTGCATTTGTTTTTAGCCTTTTGTCACTGGACTGGCCCAAAGTTACATTGTAGTATTCTTTGCTACTTTGTAGTTGGGGCAAGCAAATGGTTGCTTGTTAAGCCGAAATATCCGTCAAAGAATTTCTCTTTTCACCTTTAATTTTTAAAAGGTGTTTAATATTGTCACAACAAAAAACCTTAAAAGTCTTGTAATTTATAGTCACTAAAGAAATTAGAAACGTAATTTGAGAGGTTTCTTTTCTTTGTAGAAAGAATATAATTTTTTAATGTCATTATTAAAACAATCGAGTCATACCTTTGAACAGTTCAAATTACTTTTGTAGGAGGTCAGAGTTATTTAGAAACAAGATCGAAAATAAGAATATCTTTTGGTTTCGTTCCAGTTGCAAGTCAGACAATTATTGCTATTGCTTTCAAAATAATCTTGGAATTGTAATTTAACACTTTGATCTAGTGCTGATATTCAGAGAGAATAAAGCTGTTATGGACTTGGTGTTCCATAATACCAACGCACGTTCGCCATAGCAGGCTCGACGAGTACACTACTTCAAATGCCGCTGGCTGCAACTGTAGTCCTGAAATTCTTCATAATTCCAATGAAGCCAATCTGAAAGATGTTTGCAGTTGAGAAAATTGAATTCCTCTTTTAAAATACGCTTCCAAAATATAAAAGTGTAAAATCATATTTCTGAGTTCATTTTGCGCAAAAATGAATACTTTTTTATACTGTCTCGGAATGTTTCTTGTTCTTGTTATAGCCATCTATGCAAAACCTCAATCATTGCTTAAAATATACAAATAGAGGTTAGAAAGAGACTTGGCTATATATTCCAAGTTATGCTAATATGTGGCAAGGAAGGAGCCAGATTACTATTCCACTAGCAAGAAGTTCATGATTGAATTCTCCCCTGTTATTGGCGTTTTTTACATTCGGCCAAGAATCTTTGCAATTTATGTGTTTTTTTTTATACAAAATCATTTCTACTGTATTAAATATTAATGGTCTGTAGCGGTATTTCCTCGGCTAAATAAAGACCTAATTTAGACATGGAAAATTTAGTTTTAGGAATTTCTCTCAGTGGCTTTTTAAACTTTGTTCGGCATTCAGATACAAAAAGTATTACTTTACAAAATTTTGTTGACAAGATCAAGCACATACTTGCAGATATTTATAAAATCAAGTAGCAATTTTAAAAATTCTCATTCCACCTCCCATCAATAAAGTAAACTTTTTCTATCTAAGTCCCCTTTTACACACCCCAATTTTACTGGATCAGATGTTTTTAAAATCAAGTAGCAATTTCATAAATTCTCCTTCCACCTCCCATCAATAAAGTAAACTTTTTCTATCTAAGTCCCCTTTTACACACGCCAATTTTACTGGATCAGATGTTTTTAAAATCAAGTAGCAATTTTAAAAATTCTCATTTCACCTTCCATCAATAAAGTACACTTTTTCTATGTAAGTCCCCTTTTACACACACCAAGTTTACTACATCAGATTTACTTCAATTTTCTTTCGAACGTGCATTTTCGTTCATACACAAACATTTTCGTTTCATCAAGCTAATTTGGTTTTTTTACATACCATTTTATTATAATTATCAAATTAATATTCTGCAGCCAACTTCAAGTATAAAATTTTCTTAAACTTGATGTGCTCGTACCATCAAGTTATAAATCTTTCTATGCTCTTTACTTCTTCCTCCAAAAACTCATGGATTGATGGTCCAAACCAGAAATGTGTGATAGGGGACTAAATAAGGTAGAAGACGTGAAGGAAATTGCTAATCTATCTATCTCTTTCTTCGCTACCAATACCTTGTAGTAATTTTTTCCTTAAAAAAACGGAGTGTGCCTGCATGTCACTTCCCTTTAAAAAAAAATTATTCGGGAATGAATGAATCAAAATACTTGCAACTACTGGAATATTTACTAGTACACTTAAATCTAATAGTTTTATTTTGTAAGTAAAGATTTATTTGAGCATTTATTGCAACTGGGAAAGTTACATGTTTGATTGCAGTCTGAACGCTCGAACGCACTCTGATAGATTCCTTCTAGTGTACACTAATAACAGTAATGTATTGATATATAAATATCGCTTCGGTTATGGCAATTCAAATAAACAAGAATATTTAATGCTGCACAGCTAGAGACTGTGTTGGGTAACATAATATTGGTGCCTCAATTATGCCGCAAGCATTTGTTTTCTCTTCATACATTTGTGAAAATGGTTATTTTGTGTAAACTTGGTTGAATTTACACATTGTAATAATTTTGAATGTTACATTTGCGTTTTAAAAATTTAAATTTTCACACTTACAAAAAGCCATTAAAATAAAAATCGAAGGAGACAAAGAAAGCAAATATTTATCTTGTAGGAAAGTCAATCCTTCTTTCCTTATGCCGTCTATTGTTTCTTTTGCTTCTGATTGTCGTTATCATCATATAAAAGTTTCTATGATTTAGATGTCCTTTTGTTAAACACAAGGGAAAAAATATTTGCCATTTTATGTCACTTTCAGCTGGATTATCATCTGTATGTCATTTGCAAAAGTTTGTAAAAAATAAACGGGCCAGCACATTCCCCACTGTGTTGTCAAACGGCTTGATAAATATATTTTATATTCTCCTCTGTCCTCCTTTTCCACTGCCTTGCCAGAGTGTACGTGTTAACACCAATTTGGCCAACCTTCATGAACTTAAAAAAAAAAAAATATTTCACTCTTTTTCATTCAATTTTGTATTGTTTATGTATGTGTATTTGGTATCTGCGTGAAAGATGATGATTTATTGCTTTAGCAGTGCTTTTATTTTATGATGCCGTAGCCTTTGT
Organism: Ormia ochracea; assembly: GCA_963402855.1. Taxonomy (NCBI): domain Eukaryota; kingdom Metazoa; phylum Arthropoda; class Insecta; order Diptera; family Tachinidae; genus Ormia; species Ormia ochracea. The sequence goes on from OY727105.1 coordinate 68,363,458, forward strand.
ACCTTGTTTTCCACTATTTTATTTAACTTTACAAAAAAGGAAAAGTAACGCAGTACTTGCCTGCTGATAAATGGTAACGAAAAGAAAAAAGCATGCGAGGTAGTTTAAGCTAAAGAACAAAGAACGTCGGCAACATGACCAGGAGGACTTTTCCGACAAAGATAGACAAAATACTGCAATTTTTCATTTGCTTGTAATAACAATCAGCAAAATTCATCATCATCATCATCATCATCATCATCATCATCATCATCATCATCATCATCATCATCATCATCATTATCGTCATCATCCTTATCTATACAAGATAAAAGATTGCCCTCATATGAGCCTGCATTTATTAATACGTTTCCCCTTTCTATAATTTCAGGGCGAATGTATAAATTAAATGGAGTTTTCTGCAAAATTTATCACATTTTCTTCTTCTTCCTCTTGTGTGTCCATTCATTTTTTTCATCACAATTTCACAATTTCTTTTAAGAAATTCTTATTAAAATAAAATATAAAAATATTTTCCTTTGGCCTTTGAAAAATTAATATTGGATATCCTGCCATTACGAACGCATCAAATACATACATATATTTCCACAGTGTTCTATGTGTACGTCGGCTTGGTATAAGACTAAACAGGTGCTGAAGAAGTTCTTGGTAATAAAAATATTTCCACATAATCATTGTCATCAAAAAGTGTGTCTACTCATTTGCAAATCGTATAAAATACTGTTTTCAAACTCTTAAAGAAAACTTTTTTGTGTCCTTAATTATGAGTCACATTATTTATTTTGTATTTTCGAAATCGGCTATTTTATAGAGCAGATCAGTTTGAACGCGTTTAGAAATGACATTAATTAGTTCCGTATGCGTTCGTCTATTGGATTGTAGAACCTATTGATATTTATATAAATTTTTCGTAAACACAAAGTGTCTGGTTATATTGGTTTCCGACCCTCTATTCCTGCTTCGGATCGAAAACCCCCCTCGTTGCTGTTTTGCTCTCTATTAGCTTTATCTATGCAGATTTTGCCTCCAAACAATTTTCCTGCTTCCACACTAATAACTGAGAAATTGTGAGCTTTTTTTCTGTTAATAACTTAAGGCGAGATGTAGCGTGCAAAATAACGAAATTTGTAAGAATATTCGCAAAATGTGAACGCCTTAAGTCTCAAGATGAAAACGAAAAGAGAGTTGAAAAATAAATTATACATGGAAACACTGGCAGAGACTTAAAGTAATAAATTGTTATTTGTTTATGAACCATTTGAGATATATTATTTTCTATTAGGCATCCGCAATTGCATTTTTATATATAAAAATTTCTACGTTTTACTTCAAACCCCCTAATGAAATACAGTATTTTCCACATTTTAGTTGCCTTTAAAAGATTATTTTTAATAGGAAAAAAATTCCATCTCTGATATGCATTTGCGACTATTTTGCATATTCGTTGTGGGGAAAAAGTACTCCACATGTGTAAGAAGTCTCATTTTGGGATGCAATAACGAGATTCTAAATTGGTTTTCAGATCATAAGCTTGTTCCAGCAGTTTAGATTTTTCACCTGCTTCGTCATTTAAGGCCAGAAAATTCTTTAAAATGCTGCAGAACCGCTGGGCTTTGCAGCTGTCATGCGAAACTTTCAATCATTAATGGCGAGTAACTAAACATTAATTCGAAGAGACTTTTTTAAAATATTGTTGCAGGTGATTAAAGAGAGCCGCCCTATGAAGGTATATTTGTCACAACTCATTATTTTTCCTCTCATTATATTTTGTTTTTGTATAATGAGTTTTGTTGTGCTCAGAAGGCTGTTATTACTAAGAAGATATTAAGCTCTCTGAGTGCAATTTGATTGGGTAGTATGCCACGCCTTAGGAGATCGAACGCCGACTTTGCGAAAACTAAAAGCAGAATCGTAAAGAATGTCTTTATGAATTTTAGAAATTTATGTTGTCTACGAGGGAGTGGCGAAGCTCATGAAGTTCACCTGATTAGCTTAAAGCTTGCTAGCGCAACGTTGTCTGAGAATTATCATAAAAATACTTTTTTTTACCAACCAGATAACGATGAGTAAATCGTATGCGATAGATAAATTTCTGTTTAATTTTTAATAGTAGAAAAGTTGAAGCAATTCGAATGGTCCCATTTGCCTATTAGTCGTGAATTAGCTCTCAATTAAGCATTTGATTTCCAAATTTTTTTTTATGAAAAAAATATTTATTTATTTACCAAATATTACAATTATATGAATACAATTGCAATATGTATAGAAGCACTGGCTACTGAGGCCTTTGGCTTCTGGCTCCCTGGGGAATTGAACCCCTGACACCTGCGTAACAGGCGAGTATACTAACCACTATACCATCGAGGGGCTTATGAAAAAAATAATTTTATTATAATTTATTTAATTCTATGCTGTCCCGGTTAATTGCACTTCCTTCATGCTGCTTCCAGCGAGTGCTACTCTGTTACGACTTGCCTTTATTAGTTTAATATAATCAATCAAGAAATTTAACCAATCAAGAAATTTCAGCATTAATTACAATCATCGGACGATCTAGATTTCTTGATATAAAATATATATGCAATACCATTGACCGGAACATTCGCGTCAGATTGGTTAACTTCTGTTAAATATATTTGTTAAGTGGGAAAATGTTCCAACATTCTCTACTCTAATTTCAAGAACGAAATTATTTTTTCCCCAACCTCTTTGTAGTACAAAATATTGTGCACCACAGACCAATTTCGCATTTATTCATGTTTTTATTACAACGCTTCTGATAACCTTCAAATAAAAATTATTTGTTTTTTAATTTTTAATTAAAAAAAAAAAAGTGATATATAAAAATGGTACAGTGCCATTGTTGTAGTTGCTGCCCGAGCATTTTAGTAGCAGTGTATTTACAGATTTTCCAGTTTTCATATTTTTATATAAAAATACACATTTTATGAGGACGCTGGTGCTCATACTGGCTGCAATGAGGAGGATGATGATGATTTATAATAAATGGCTTCATTCTTGGGTGACAAATAGTCCGTTTTGGTATTGTTTTATATGTGCAGATGCTGTTCACTTTGTGAGACCAATAAAAAAGGAAGAAATATTTTTTTATTTACATATTTTATTTATTTTCTTTGGTTATGTCAACTGTCTTGTCTGCCATTTATTTACTTTTAGTTGTTATTTTATAAAGAGTGATTTAGATTTTATAATTTATCAGATAAAAGTGTGAATGTGGGTATGCGTGTGTCCTTTTAAATGGAAATGCTTTACGGTACGCCTTTGCTAGAGTGCAAATGATCTGTAGAGCAAAAAGGAAGACATATTTTATGTTGGACAGTAAGTGGGTTTTAAAATAGGAGATAGAATTTGTAAATTTTGACATTTAAAAGTGAGATAATTTTTTTTTTGGTATATTTAAGGAGCACAACAAAATTATAAAAAAAAAATATATAAAAGTTTTTTAAAAAGAAGGTGTACATTTTAAATCCTGAATAACATTTTAAAAGAAAAATCAAACAGGTGCCAATTGAAACCTTTTTGAAATCAAATGTTCGAAATTTAAATATTCGAGATTTATTAATTCTATACAATAGGATTGGCAGCATCGGTGTTTTAACTGTTTTGCTCTAAAGCTTGCCTGTACATGCAGTGACTTTAATTGAGGCGAATTAAAATAAGAAGATTAAGATTTAGCCCAAAAACTTTTGTACGTATGTGTGTGTATATACGCAAGTACGGTATATTTTCCAAAGTTGCGGTACGAACTGATGTTCTACGGTTTGAGGACAAGATATTATTAAGAGCTTTTGATTTATTCTAATTGGCAGTTGGTTATATTTGAAATTGTTCTAAGTAAAAGATACTGCTGATCTCATTCTATAGATTTTATTATTTATTAATATATTAGAAAATTTAAATCTTGAACACTTCATTCCAATAGATAATGGATTATCATGCGTCAATCGAAAATGAAGATCTGCCTTAGCACGCAAAGGAATTCTTATGCAATCCATTTCAATATATTTTTAAGTAAACAATTAATACGCTTTCTTTTCTATTCTAGAAGAAAAGACATTTTTGTGTTCTTTTCTTAAAAATATTTTCCCCTCTAAGGGGTACGTGTTCTTTTGTAAAAATTGACATTGCAGTTTTTGACCAGAACAAGTCGACAAGACAAAAACTGTCCTGTAAAATAGATTCCTTTCATTCTATCACAGTGTTACCAGACAATGTTTAAAAAGAGTCTTTTGAGTGGGAAGAGACTGAAAATTAGATTTTAATTATTACTTTTATATTTAGAATCGTATATAAACAAAATAAATTAAATTAATTAAAAAAAATTTTATTTTCTCTAGCAGGTGAATTAGCAATCTGGCAACTGAGCATTTTTGTTTATATATGTTATAAAATATACTTAAATGTTTTTTTATCAGCTGTTAAAAAAAGCCACGCCATTTTCTCTAATTTGTGTTCTTTTCTCGTTAAATAAAAATTGGCATTTTCACAGGGCGGCCAAACCTTTTAAAAATTCGCCTTTTCGCAAAGCAACATTTTTATTGTGGGAAAGAAAACGCCATAAATGTTAATATACAGCTGAGACCAGTTGCCAAGCTGGTGATAAGCTGTGAATAACATCTCTAACAATTTTCGTACTACTTTCTTGATTACTTTTTATTAGTTTGGTCTTTACTTAGAATTTTCGATCACGAGCCAGTCATTTGCATTATAAAATTTCTGTTTAAAAATTTTCATTACAACGAAATTTCATTTTTCTCGGTGTAGATTTTTTTGCCGTATAATTTCAAGTGTGACTGTATTTAAGGAATATAAGCTTAATAATAATTTATAACGAATTTTTGTTACCATGTCATAAATAAACTTATTTGTTCAAAGGAAAGCAAGTCTCAAATATCTGCAATCTTCAATTCAATAATTTAACATCATAAATTTAACAACAAAATACACAAACAGTTCATAAAAAATCGATAATAAAAAATCGATAAAAAAAAATGCATTAAATTACAAAAAAAAAAATAAACAGCACGAAACCAAAGACAAAAAACTTATAAAATATGTTTTTATTAATTATTCTGAATGTGTTGCTGTTAGTCAGTATTAAATTAAATAACTTAAAAGCCAATTAATTAATGACACTGTCGCGCGAGGGCAAATGGAAATTAAACCAGTGTAAAAGTGTTTAAATGGAATTTTATTACTCGCTCAAATTGGCTTTTCTGTCCCGCTCTGCTGCTCGTTATTTACATGTTTAAAGAGGAAATAAAAATCGCACGCACACACTTCAAACCGTAGAAGAAAGACGAAATTAAAATAAAGAAAACTTTAATAGTGAAAAAACGATGATATGCACTGACACACCCATCGCCAGCACAAACTCTTAAAAAAAAAATTCTATAATAAAAATTTTATAGATGTTTCATTTTCCGTCACATCTTCGCATTAGTGCTTTTGTCGAACAGCTTAATGTAGCACCACCCAAAAATAAAGCACCACTACATTCGCATGAAATGTCAGTAGTATTTTGTCTTCATTCCATCGCAAAACGCTTCCAGTAAATCTCAGACGGTCTGATGTGCTATTAAATTCATTGTATTACAATTTGGTAACATAATCTGCATGTAATAAGCCAATGTCCGACAAATATTTCCAACAAATAATATAAATTAATAATTTTTTATTCGTCCTTTACCCCGTTTAATACATTTTTCCTCTATACTCGTTACATTGTCTTTTACAAATTCCTTTCGTTTCAATTTTTTGTCCGTGGTCTGCTGGAGTCTTTCATTGAACTCATCTCCGTAACTCATCACCGCCAAGTAAGTCTCCACTGGTTAACATCCCGATCATCTGCATCATTATTCGTTTACAGCAGGATTATTAAAAAAAATATTTCTCTCACTTGCGTTTCCCTTTTCATCGTTTTTTCTTCAACTTTTTTCTTATAGTTTTTTTTTGCTTCATTTCTGGTAATAACAAAGTACTGCATGTTACACACATTCCGTTACATAAGCTAAATCAATCTAGTGACTATTTTGTGTGGCACTTTTAAGAAGTGAAGAAGAAGGTATGAAAAGTGCAACGCTACAGACTTTAAGCGTGGCATGAATACCTGGCGTGAGAGATGGGCAATTCGAATTATTATCAGCGATTTATATGCTTACATGCATTACAGAAATCATAAGTAAATCAACTAGAAAAGTCTTTTTAAATATTTGCAGTCATAAAATTAAATTAGAAAAAAAGACAGAATTGGCCAATGATTTCTATAGCGTAAAGCAGATCTAAATAGGAAAGTGAACAAAAAGTCTTTTTCCGTTATTTTTAGCATACATATATTTTAATGCAATTTCCCTTTCCATATTTAAATAAAGTCCTTTTGCTTTATTTGCTTACTTTACTTTACTTGTTTCCAAAATAAGAAAACACAGCAGCATATGACAAGATATAGGGTCTTCCACTAAGAGGTTTCCGTTGTATATTTTTGCTTTTTTTTTTTGCTGAGCGATAAATAGCGATTTTAGCCGGATTTTAACAGCCTCACAAAGTGCGAGGTATTCATACAAAAGATCGTTTGATTAATGTTGGATGAGGAAAGAAAGCTCACTCAAAGTATTCCTTTACAAATATGACGGCCTTGGAAATAATTGTTTTTGTTTTAGGAAAAATACTCTAGAAAGAAGAAATCCTTGTTTTAAGAGTTGCCAGTTTGTTGAGCAGAATAAATAATTAAGACAACATTTAATGGTTTATCGTGGTTTGACTGTAATTAAGATCATCTTATTCTTGTGTTAGATCGAGTTGCCAGTTTTAAAAAACCCCTTTCTAAGAAAAAGTTCTTGTTTTAAGAGTTGCCGGTTTGTTGAGCAGAATAAAAATTTAAGACAACATTTAATGGTTTATCGCGGTTTGACTGTATTTAAGATAATCTAATTTTTATATCTGGTTGCCAGTTTTAAAAAACCGTTTTTAAGTAGAATTATATATATTTATAATATATATTCTGAATTTTCGTTGAATAATTCCAACATCAGGGCGGTATTCTTAAATATACTTGAAGAAATTATAAAAAAAAAAGAACATTTTTTTGAAATAATGCTAATTAAGAATAATGTAAGATTTTCTAAAAATAAATTTCGCATTTGTCATTAATTTAAAATCGTGCGAAAACTATATTCGTATTACGAAATACGAAAAATGCACAAAGTGTGTGCTACAACGTTTTTGTGCCACTGTAAGCGATTTGCATGTGTTTGGAAATGAAAAATTACATCAATTAAAAAAAATGAATTCCTATTGCTTTATGTTATGGGATTATTTCTTATGTGGAGTGTTTAGATCCCAAACGAAATTGGGGTAGGCGAACACCGATAAACCATTAAATGTTGTCAGACCTGTGCAAGTAATAGGGCGTAAATTTTAGCGTAAATAATTTAGTGATATTTGCGGCCAACAGCAATCAGCTGCTGCGAATGTCTTCTTTTTGTCGATGATGAAAATACAACAATTTTTTCTTTGCTGTATATAAAGATAAAAAATATTTTAGAGTGCATTATGTTGGCCAAAGGTTTCTGAACAATCAAATCAGAAACTCTGTCTGCTTTTGAAATACATTTCTTAACCGAAACCTTTTTAATTTCTCTGAATTTCCAGATTCCTTTGCAGCAGGATGTATTAGCAATTTAAGGATATAAATTTGTCTTTGATTTAATTTTTAGTGATTTCCTATTCTTGTGTATTTTGGTTAGTGATGGCACAAGAATGATTTTGACTAGCTAACTAGCTGGCAAAGGAGCGGGACTACAAAATCGTTGCTACAAATTGTCAAAGGGAGGCAGAAGTAGTTTTTATTGTAACGCATGTGGATCTGCTGACTGTTTAGATCAACTAATGTTATCCACTATAGAGTGCATTTTTCAATGCCAATTATTACATTCCTTGCAGCTTATTTTTTCAAGTTTTCTTTTTTGGTTTTTTCCTTTTGTTTTTAAGTTGTACTTCAACCAGTTTTTTACTGGCCGGCAACAATAGTTGGTTTTCTGTTGAAGTGTAATGCTGGAACAAATAACAAGATGATGTTATCAGTTTTCGTGGTATTACTCGTTTTATTACTTTATTTATCTCTCTTTTTACAATTTTACATTTTAAATAAAGTTATTTTCTTCGCTTATGAAAAATATTTAGTAACACTTTTAAACTTAATTTTTAAAATAAAATGTTTTTTTTTTTTTTTTTTTTTTTTGGATATTTTTAATGCAGAAAAGCTGTTGTCTCATATTAATTGCAACCAATCTGTGAACAATCCTATTGAGTGGCTCATGATTTTCTGTACGAGTATGTTACTTTTAGTCATCGTCATACACTCGAACTGACAATTTTCAATACAATCATCGATCATTGTCAAGCATTTGTTCAAACGTCCGTCCGACTGTCTGCTAGTCTTCAAGATAAAAGAACTACTTTTTTCCCAGCTTTTTTGCTTGTTTTAGCACGACAGACGACCAACAACGACCGACTGTATTTTCTTGCACTTCATCATACCACATCATGGTGTTTTATAAAATAAAAAATTATTTTAGAAATTTATCTTCAGATGTATAATGAAACAAAAAAAAAAAAAACTCCAGTTGTTCTCTTTGTCCTGATAAAATGCTTTCCATAATAAAGTTGTTCTTCAATGTAAATGATGTATTGAAGTGTAGTTGAGTTCTGTTTTATTTATTTATATTATATCAATTTTTATTTTTATTGCTGCACATGCAGCAGGACACACAATAACTATTAATTTTATTTTAACATGACATCTGTATTGTATTTGGTCTATGAGCTCCACCAGTATTATTATTGCTTTTGCATCCAGTAGCTCGTTTTTATTCATTTTTTGCCTTTTACTACTCGTAATTTTGGCTTTTTTCACAAAATAAAATAAACTCCAGAGAAACGAAATGACTAGAAAATTTATTTGATTGCTATGAGTGAGTGGTTTTGTGGTTTTATATTTGAATTTCTTGCAGTTTTTTTTTTATATATATATATATGTATTTATGTATATATATATATATTTTATTTAAGGCGGCAGGCATCATTAATTGGTCAGCTTTTTATTTCATTTTTATTTTAGATTGATTGGTTTATTTAAATAGAAATTGTAATTGAATGGCAAGTGCCATTCATTAATAATGTTTGTAAAGCTTCTGTGAGGAAGAACAATTTTACGTTTGTTTTCTGGTACTTACACATATTTTTGGTATCAATTTGAGCAAGTTTTTTGTTTTGGAACGTACCTAAAAAGAAAAATGTATGTAAAATTGAAATTCATGTAATTTTTAGAAATTAAAATGAAATTTTAAAAGCAGTGAGGAAAGAAAAAAATTAAGGAGAGCACAAATACATGGCAATTTGAGGTTCACCAAAAAGCCGTAGTGCTCCTACAGTGGGAACTGCCTAAGGATAATTATCTTACCCTTCTATTTTAATATAACTATCCGAAAAGTTCGCAAAACGAGTTCAAAACTTATTTATACAGGGTGGGCCAAAAGTCACAATGGGGTTTAAAAATTTAATAACTTTTTTGTTAATATTTTTTTTTTATTTTTCTTTTTAAGATTATATAAATAACATCTGGAGAATAAATAATGGAGGGATTTACAACTGAACAAAGAACAAGAATAATAGAATTTTATTACTTAAATCAGCGATCAATTATTTTAACGCAAAGAGCATATCGTCGCCATTTTAACGTCAGAATTTCGCCCTCTTAAACCATGATTCGTCGCTTAGTTGATCGTCACCACCAACATGGCACCGTAAGTGATTTGCCTCGAACCGGTAGACCGCGTATAATTCGCACTGTGGAAAATATTGAACGTGTAGAGCAAAGTGTTGCCGAAACACCAGAAACATCTACCAGAAGGCGTTCTGCCCAGCTAGGGATGTCTCGAACGTCACTACGGCGCATTTTAAAAAAAGATTTACTGTTATTCCCATATAAGGTGCAATTGTTGCAAGATTTGAAACCCGCAGATCATCGGCAACGTCTAAATTTTGCTGTTAAATTTCAACAGTTGGCCAGAAATGAAATCAACTTTATTGAAAATCTGATTATGAGTGATGAAGCTCATTTTCATCTGAATGGCTTTGTTAATAAACAAAACTGTAGGTTCTGGGGTTCTGAAAATCCAAGAGGCATTCATCAACGCCAATTGCACCCCATTAGGTGTACAGTATGGTGTGGCATTACATCTGAAAATATCATTGGGCCTTACTTCTTCGAAAATGAAGATGGAAGTGCTGTATCCGTAAATGGAGAGCGGTATCGGTTTAAGATACAAAATTTTTTACATCCAGCTCTTGAAAACAGACCTGGAATGTGGTTTCAGCAGGATGGAGTCACTGCCCACACTGCCCGAGACACAATTGCACTTTTAAGGCAAATTTTTGGACAGCGAATAATTTCAAGAAATTCAGATTTGTCAGCATGCGACTATTTTCTTTGGGGTTATTTAAAGGAGCGAGTATATGTCAACAAGCCCGAGACAATCCTTGAACTCAAGGCCAACATTGTTGCAGAAATTCGAGGGCTACAGCCACAAATGTTGAAAGATGTTATGGAAAATGCACTCAAAAGAGCCCATCATTGCGAAGCTAATAACGGCGGTCATTTAAGTGACATTATTTTCCATACTTAGCGTAAAAAAATTTCCATTTTGTATATTTCATAATCTTAAAAAAAAATAAAAAAAAAAAATAAACAAAAAAGTTATTAAATTTTTAAACCCCATTGTGACTTTTGGCCCATCCTGTACAAATGCCGACTAGAGGTTTGCATTAATAACATGATCTTAAAAATTATTAATCGTCTATGCTCAGTGATCATATATCTTTTTAAAAAATAATCGTTTAATTCTTTACGACAAAATAAATATTTCAGAGAAATTAATGTGTTTAATATGGGGTGATCTGGTTTAGATCAAGTATTTTAATTTCTAACATAAGAGTATAGAAGTGCTTTTAAAAGCGTTTACAATTCAGCATACCAATTCAGCAATTTCCTTGCATTGGAAATTTGTTTAGAAATTTCGAAAAAAAACTCGGATCTGACATTTGTATGTCTCCAGCTAAACTCTTCGAAAAGTTTCTCTTAATATTAGAGCTGCTAATAGCGGGATAAGATAAAAGGCAGCAGCACCTAGAAGAGTAACTGCATTGGTGGGGTAACTTTATATTGACCGTATACTAAGCAATGAAGATCTTTCTCCCAGCGAGTTTTTGGTATTAAAGACAACCACCACATGGCCTAAAAATCACCTGTTTTAGGTTCAGTTCTACCGAAGTGGACGTTGACACCAGCCTAACCCATAGCTAAGTTCACAAGTCTTCTTGACATGCCAGAAAAGGCTATAGGATAAAAACGAGCTTATGTAACGGCAAGCAGTATCTTGCAGAGGCAGTTTTAAGCATATGAAATTTGTTGACCTATTCATATAACACAGCAATTTCATCTTCAATAAAATATGCATATGCTATTCAGGTGTAAAATTTTTCCCCATAAAATGCCAAGCCAAGCCGAACTCAATACAAGGGAATAATGCTGGTAACTTAACGTGCGATACGGGTAATAATTACTGCCTGATCTGAGTAGTTACAAAAAAGAAAAATTGAGTAGAGATCTATTGGTATTGGCAAAAGTAAGTGCAGTAGCTTTTTACTTCAAATCTCTAATAGATTAACTGCTGCCTTCAAAAGTTTTCCAATGAAAGCTTCACTCTTTGGTTTATATTTTACCAAAAAAAAGTTTTTTTTTCTGCCATTTTGACTTGCAAAACTAATTGGAATGATGAAGATTAAAAGTAGACAATCTTTTAGAGTACCGTTTTCCTCTGAATTCATAAGAAAACCATGGAGACTAGTTCTACAACCATTTCGCTTCAACTCATCGCAAAGCATGCGGAATCAAAATACGGATTTGTGCATGCAGCTGCAGTCTTAATTCGTGCAATTGCTGTAAATGAAGTTAACAATTCTGCCAGACGTTTAGTATTCATTCCTGTTGCAATTTGATTATTATTGTTTTATGTTACAAAAACTGTCACTTCTCCGGCTAATAAACATGTTATTTTTGTGAAAAGTGTGTAGGCGAGTTGGTTGGCCAATTGACTGGCATATGCACTTGTCATATGAATATTTTATTTGCAACAAAGCTTCATTATTTTTCTCTCTGCTGCCATCTTTTGTCCATATACGAGTATCTACATGCTAATAAATTCGTATATGAGGGAATACTTTTCTTCCATGAACCAGTTGCCTTTTAAAAAGAATTCAGTCTGCTGTCATCCAGAAATGTATGAGTGCAATTGCAGCCAGCGTCATCATCATTATCATCTTTGTCATCGTTATTAGCATCTTTGTGTAAAAGCAATATTTGGATTGCAGCGGTTAAGCAGAACGCATGGAGTGGTAAAGCAGTCGATATTGTAGTCCATACAAACCGGACTAAAACATGGATTTTCCCTGTAATAAAACTCCATACTGGTCGTGAGCCTTTTGTGGAAAAAAGCAAAAAATGAAGAATTCACTCATTTATAAAAGCATACAAGGCAGGGAACTGCAAGCAGTATCGAACTTTTCATGCTTAGCAACAAACTGGAGGGTTTATATTGCTAATTAGCATTAAATTTGGAATATCATGGTATATTTGTGGTGACTTGGTGCCAGACTTTTGGTGAATCCCTTTAAATTAAGTTGCTTTATGTGCTTTGATCTGTCTAAGTAGCGTTCAACAGTTTACTTTAAAAGCTGCTGAACGCAGTTTTACCCAGACTAAATCAAGCTTACGACATTCTGCTTAAAAAATTGAGATTTTATAATTAATCAAACAGTCGTTGGATTTGGCATGTATTCAAATGACCACGCGGAAAATGAAAGTAGTATTGAGCTGATTTTGATGCTCCATATGGAACAGACCATAGTCTATTCCATACTACTCCAACATTTTTTCACACTATGCCAAAAGATAAATAAACAAAGGCAGAATAACAGCTGGATGGGTAGAATGCGTTCTATGTTGTGAGGTTTTCGGGTCGTTTTGAGCCAAACACGTCGATCCGTTTCCATATCATGCAAGTATTTTCGTATTTGCATCTTCCAAGTTAATTTGACTTTCATTTAATATTATGAGTAACGAATGAAACACACCCGACTTTGTTACTTTATATTTTTCCCTGTTTCTTATTATATCAAAACTAATTATATATGAATTTAAAAATTTTATTTATTGGTAAATCACTATTGCCTTTTACTGGCAATTTAATAAGCAATACCGAGTGGGCTTCGACAGTTTTCGAAATGTTTTAGAGGAAGAACGGATACTATTAATTATTTTTGCTGCAAAAAAATATATAAGAATAATACAGTAGAACAAGTGTTTGTAATAAAATTCATTTTTTCGTCGAAAAGACAATACTAGAGATGCACTATTGACCAGTGATGCCGGCTTGTAACTCTATAAAAAGATTCTTAAAGGAATCTTACAGACGGAAGCCTCTTTAATATTAATTATATATATTTTTGTGGGAAATTTTTCCTTACACTGGGTCTCCAACTGGCCAGAGAACATCTCATCGGAATAGCCTTTGAATATTTGGGGCATGCTTGTATAGCCGCAAATATGGCGACACTTTCCTAATATCAAAATTTTTCACAAACTTTTATTTACTGAAAAGTTTTAATAGAAAGTGTTCGATGCGTATTCCATTTTCCATTTTCTTTTAATTGGAAAAATAAAAAATTATACCGAACCGAAGGTGCAATCCAATTTGACAGTTGCGGCTATAAATATTGCTACGTGGTGACGCCAGCTTGAACGCGAGCAATCGGCCGAAGAATAGCCCAGTTGTTTCTTTACATGCAGCAGTTTAATGGGCATTACGTATGTAATTTTTATTTCATTCTTATGGCCAGTCACGTTGTAACGTAATATTCTGTAGTAGGTTTCAACAGTCCTAACAAGTCAACTGCTAAATTAAAAGCCGCATAAGCAGTTGCTTGTTGTACGGCATTTGCATTTGTTATATAGTAAATGTACGGGCAGACGGACAGACGGAAGGCCGGTACGAAAAGACAAATAATACATAAAAGACACATTAATAGACAAATAGTACAATATTAACGTTAAAGACTTCTTGAGGTTTAAAACACACACAAGGACTCGCCACTTATGTAAATGTGTGTTTGTGTGTATGTGTATGCCTGTGGCTGTGTGTAATGTGAAAAAGCCTGAATGTGTAGATACAAAATGTTAATCTTTTCCAGTTGTGTCATGAATGAATAAGAATGTCGGCAATAACGCACAGTGGGATACAGTGTACGTGTACTCGTGTAGGGAGATGTAAGTGAGTGTTTGCTTATCCAACTTGTAGGTGAAGGAAAAGCTGTTTGTTCTATTGTATATTCTTGAAATAGTCGTGAGAGTGTGCCTGCAGATGTTCTGTTAATGAGCTCTGCTAATGCGTGCTTGTGATCCACTGAAACCTACCATTCGCCAGACAATAAAAAAAAAGGTGTAAAAATATTCTTTAAATTCTTGTTGTTTGTCGTTCGTTCTTTCTGTATTGTGTAATCAAGTGACCAAACTAAATCATTTTATGAGTTGGAAAAGCGTTTTAACCGCAGCTTTAGTTAAATACTAAAAGACTACAACTGGCACTGGGGACTTCTTTTGTGGCTTAAAGGGCTTTATCATGCATTAAAACCTCAATCGTTTATCATCTTTATTTTCTTAGTTCCACTTTTGAACTTGTTTTCTTGTCTTTTGTTACACCTTTAAATTGCTTTTTACACTTTCATTGATGCGTATTGCAAAAGGCCTCATTGTTAAGAGAAATGAAAAAAATATTTTATTGAGAATTCATAAAAAATGGCTTTAGTGTAGTGATCAGCCAAATGCTGGGCATAACCTCATGTAATGATTAACTTATTCAATTTGAACTACTTAGATGACACTGCACAAAAACAAATTGCATTAACTTGTTCCACTTGAAAAAGAAATATTCGGTTTTTGTAGTTTCATTTTCTACATCGAATATTTCAGCAGAAAATATTTCATGGAGATTTTATTGTTCGCAAGATGGGAATTTCCTGCATTTACAGATTGCTTAATGATGCTGAATGTTAAGAATCAAATGGATTATCAACGGAAATTGTCTCATATCCGCCCCAGCAAAGCATTTTATTTATCAATATCTTTAATTAATGGCCTTATTAAATAATAAATTAAAGAAAATGTGTTGCTTGTGTAACGCAAATCAATAACTTTTCGTTAATAAACAGAGAAAACGTTGGGGATTTTGCTCAAGAGCTGAAAAGTGACAGAAGAGTGACATTCATTAGACTGATTTATATGATTAATATTTCACTTTTCCATTTACTGATGGATAATTCATGGACTTTTCTATGCAAGACCATTATTTAGCGAATGGTAACAACTCCAGCAATTCATTGCGCCAGAATTAGTACAATATATAGTATATGACAGGAAATTGTAAAGATAGAAGGAGAATGGAGGGCCCTCTCCTGCAAGTGTTATACACGTATAGATCGTTTGCCAAAAAAAAGAGTCTGCAACACTAAAGAAAAAAGTATTGTTCGTAGAGAAAGCACATTTCCAGAACAAGGTCACTGATTCCATTAGAGCCCACACCACAGCAGTATGAGCAGGGAAAGCAGAAAATGCGTGGTATAAGTATTACGGACTTCACATATAGTATTTAGTTCATAAGATTTAAAGGTATATTCTTGAAAATATATTCATTTTAATAACACTTTTTCGAATGGTGCTGAATGCATATTTTCGGATTGGAACCATTAAATTTTTGATTTTGATTTTTAAGAGCTTGAAGGTCATCTCCCCGAGTCTAAACTACATACGGGGTGTACGGCGAAAAATCATATTATAATTACACATATCTAGGTCCCTGTAATATTAGGCATCGTTTGTAAAAAATATCCGATTTCCGAGCTCATACCCTTCCAGTATGAGCAAAGAAAGCGGAAAAGAATGAATGAAAAACATTAATGTCGTTTTTTATGATAATTAGTGGTTTGCTGACTCTTTTATCGTGCTTATTATATAGATCGCACATTTTGCCAATGTTTCCTTTTGTTCTATTGCAACCTGAAAATAATTAAAAACACAGACAGAGATTTTCTCGCTGTTACATATTTTTCAAAGGACAGTGCTAAAAAAATTATGCCCGCTAATTGATGACAAAATAGTACATGTACGAGAAAGAGAGATAGCGATAGGAATAGTAGTTAAGTGTTGCCACCAATACAATAATGAGTATGTGTTCTCATTTATATTATTATATATTAACTTAAAAATCCCAATAACAATTAACAAAAAAATGTTGCCAAAATGTTATCAAAACTTTAGAAAATAGTTAAAATGTATCCTTTCTAAATTATAGGTAACTTTCCCACTGCTTTGTTAAAGCTTTCACAGTCGCCAGTGTGCATCTTTTTGCGTAAATTAATTATCGAGTTTTATCTTTCAACTGTGATTGGCGAAGCTTTTTATTTAGTCTGTATTCTGAGCTAATTTGCAAAATTCTGCCATTAAAAGCAACTTTAGTTGGGAAAACATCATATGATCTGTTGGAGAACCTGCTAGAGGGTAAACATTACATTTAAATCTTTCCCTTTGATTATATTTGCAATATTACATATATATATATGTATATTCGATTTATTTAGAGCAAGTTTGTTTAAGGGAATCTTTTGCTTTAAATTTACTTAACTTGAATATTCTTCTATATTAGATTTTCTCCACCAGTTTTCAGCTAAAGTCGCTTAAATCCCATACAGCTGCCACCCCATCAAACTTGAGTAAATTATTTTGCTCTTTCTTTAGAAACAAGTGAAACAAGTGAATGTTTTATAAGCTTTAAACAATATCTTAAGTGAAAATTTATGTTAATTTAGCATTGCCAGGATTATTTATGTGTTTATGTGCAGTCTTAGTGTTTCATATTTTAAATATTAATGTTTGCATGGCCCCTCACCTGCCGATGTCTGTACTTAAAAGCTAAGCAGCCATTAGATTTATGCTTCCATTATATGAACTAGAAAGATATTATCCCACAGAGAGCATTAACTAAGTGAACCAGCTACGTGTACTGGCAACGTGTCTTGATTAAGAAAAAATATAATAATAAAATCACTTTCTAATTGCTTAATACGAACCAGAGCTTTTCGTATTTTACAGGTAGCCAAATATGATAAACAAAGTTTTCTGTTTGTTATATCTGAACATTCAGGAGCACTTGTCCTCATTAAACGCATCATTATACAGAGGAAAAGTCATCTATAATGCTTTCAACGCCCAGCAAATTAAACGTTGAATAAGAAATACTTATAAATCTTTCCTTTTTGACAATTTCGTGTATTTATTTTATTATTTATTTATTTCTTTTTTTTGGCCAAAAATGGGTCATATTTTAATTCAAGTATTATTGTGACAGCAATAAGAAGAAGAGCAAGAGATTTATTGTGATTGACAATATAGAAAAAAACCACAAAACTGAAAAATCTTTTCACGGCCATAATTTTAGTATGTTGGTTGGTTTAAGGAACTGCTAAAACAGAGGCTTAGAAATACAATCGATTAAATAGCCTTGTCCTGTATCCTGTAGACTAAATAAAAAATCTTTTGCCAATGCGAAATTATCGTAGACCATTAGTGGCCAAGATTGAACTATCGCAATTGCAGTAATAATTAGGCTGAATGGCGATAATTGCTAGTAGCGGCATTTTTGGTCGTGTAGTCGTTGTTCAGCTTGTTGTAGGTAATGTGTTTATTTATTGCTTTATAATTTTCATTTCACTTCAAAATGACTGAACTCTGCTCTAGAGTGCTGCTTTCACAAGCCACACGTGCAAGCTGAGTAGAAAATTTATTGTTTGTGTGTTTCGCTTTGATAATTTTTTTCGTCAGCGATTTCTCGCTATTCTGTAAACACTTTTTAAATGCTTTTTAATATTTAATGTTTTAGCAATTTTTCAAATTGTTTACATTTCCTGTCGTATATATGACGGTTTTCCTGCCCCACACTTGTATACAATGTTAATATATTATAAGTCTTGGCTGGACAAAAAAAAAATTTCAAAGAACTACGAGGCTCAGATTGACTTTTTATTCTTAAATGCTTTAAGAAATATTTTAATGACTATTTAAGATTTTTTTTCTAATTAATTTTCTCTTATTTCCCAAATTACAATATTTATTTTCGCAATCAATTTAATTTTGCTTGTGTTCTTTGTACGCTTGATGTTGTAATTATTATTTCAAAATTAATTTCATTTTTTGTGTGGCTGCCACAAAATTTCCAAGAATTTTTTCTATGCCAATCAGTAGCCGCTCCCAAATCAAAGTATCGTTCACAAACATTCATCTAAATAATAAATTCTTTATGAAAATTATTAAAGGCGCACGTCTTAACTCTTTCTTATTTTCACAATTTTTTGTTAATAAATTAGTTCCATACACACAACCACACATAAATACACATGTTTACATAGCCACATGAATGTATGGCCCTGTGTGTGTATACAAAAGAATGTAAGAACTTTTGAAATTTTTTAAGTTATTTTTAGTTAATGTTGTTTGCACGTGTGTGTGTGTGTATTTATTGTCTTTTGCCAATGTTTGCCTTGAGTTGCATGTTCTTTATCTTGCGGGGAGCAAATTAAAAAAAAAAAAGAAAAAAGGCCAAAAGCGACAAATAAGCAGAAGCAAAGTATCGCGTGCCTTGACATGATTTGTTGCCTCGAAGTGTTAATATTTTTATAATGTTGCTTAATGTTATTTCATTTCTTCTGTTTGGTGATTTGTTTTCTGCTTTAGTCACTGGTTTTGTTTTTTGGGTCACACCCTATTCGGTCTTAAATGTTTCCTAATAGCTGGCCAATAAATCCAATTCGTCATTTACTTTTTTGTCAAGCAATTCCCAAAGCAGCCCCATAATTATTAAATTGTTGAATCCACCTCCACAGTATTCGATTCTTGAGGAGTTGTGGTGCCACATTCATACTGGTTGTTACAACAATCGTGTTTCTGCTGTTCTGTGATTAAAACACTAAAACAATTATCATTAATTAGTGACGGAATTAATAACGAAAAATGTCATTATATCTCTGTATATCTGGTTATCTTCCTCATTGTCATGCGTTTTATTCAAGCAAAACTTGCTTAAATGATAAATTGGAAATGAGGGAGTCTTAAAAATAAATAAATTATTTCTGTGATTGCGAAAGAAAAAAGCAGGGCAGCAAGCAATGAGGTTAATCTTTATAATAAATAGCGACAGCATTTATTTGTTAACTTTTCAAAGAAATTTAATGATGACACTAAAAGCCGTTTTCACCACTCAATATTTTCTACAATATTTTCGACAGACTCTTCTCGGATTGTATTCTCGGTTATGGAGTGACATTGTGTCACTCATTCTGTGTGTGGGTTTTTCTACAGAACTCCTGCAATACAAAAAGGCTGGATTAATATTCGTACATTGCAAAAATTTAGTAAGGAGGGGAACAGATACAATTCAAGGACGAGCACTGCGTGTTCTACCCAAATCATGAAGCTGGCATCCGAAGAAATTGATTATTTTGATATATTATTATGTAAACAGACATGACACGTCGCACATTTTTCATTACATCAGCGATTTTTATTTAAAATTGTTTCCAGTTTAAATATTTTATATTGAAAGTTTATTGAAATTATTAAAATTTGCTTTTAGCGACGTCTGAAAAGATATATTTTTAAGCAATACGATCACTTGGATCTTTTATACAGTTTATAAGTCCACTGAATAAAGCCCAGATGAATCATGCCCCAACGAACCTATTCGTGCGCCGAGATCTTACTTTGCCAGTCACACAAGATGTATCAATATTACAGTGCAATAGTGGACACAGAATTGTCCTGTGACTTATGCTATAAGCACTTGTCCTTTTTAGACATTGACAGTAGACTTATTACAAGCAAGTGCTGTGGAAACACTTTGATTAGTTAGATATTCGGATACAAGATATTTAGTTATTTATTTTAAAATATTTCACAAAGCAACTTTGCTAGAGAGTTGTGCGCAAAAGTGGGCGGAGTTACATGCCACGTGCTTGTGATTACCTAATAAATGGCATGCGGCTTGACCAGAATTTTAAGCAAAAGAACTGCACGTCTATGTGATAAAGTATTCAACCACTACCAGCCAGACTTAAAATCTACTAAAAACCTCTCGGGTAATGAAATCCTTTACGACTTGCAATACACATTTTGAAAATTATTTACAAAAAATGTATTTTTTTTTGTTCTTTTTTGTGTTAAAGAATTAAATTAAAATAGTAATCATAACTATACAAAAAAAAAAAACTCCTATATTATTTTATTATATTTTTTTAAAATAACGCACACATGAAAGCAGTAGCGCTCACTAATAGTTCCATTTTTTATTTTTTTTTTTCTATATTAAAGATACTGTTTTACAACAAAAAGTGCATTTTTAAAAGTCTGGTAACGTTAAATGGCAAACTACGTTTAATTTCTTTTTTTAATAATAAAATTATTTTAAGAAAAGCACGTTTTAATTAAAATTAGGTTTTTTGGTACTTTCTTTGAAAGAATTCAGTTTCGTAATTAAGTGCTAATTTGAAAAACACATTTTTAATACAATTTAGATTTTTAATTAGAATAAATCAATTTTTTTGTAACGCATTTAAAACATTTACGTTTTTTAGAATATCAATTTTCATAAAAAATATAAGTTTCAAAAAAGTCTATTCTATAAAAGTGTCTTTGAATTTTTCAAAGGAAAACATGTTTGTAAATTAGTATCAGTTATTTAGTACACTCTTAAAAAATGAGAATTGACTAGATTAAAGTTTTATAGAATAGAAATTTATTTTCAAAAATAAATAAAAAGTACTTTTTTTGAAAAAAATCACCTTCTAAGAAATAATAATATTAACGAAAATTTATTTGCTACTAAAAAGTACATGTGATGAAAATAAAAAGTACCTTTCAGGAAAAAGTGCCTAAATTCTGGATACACGTCAATTTATACAATGTATATGTGTATTCTGGATACCTAAAATTCTGGATACTGCAATAAAGTACTTTATATGTGACAATGTATTGAACTTTGTAAATAAAAAAAAAATACCTTTTAGAAAAAAGTACATTTCATAACAATATACCTTATGCAATAAAGTAATTTATATTTAACCATGTATTGAACTTTGTAAATAATATAAGTACCTTTCAGAAAAAAGTACCTTATGCAATAAAGTACTTTATATGTGACAATGCATTGAACTTTGTAAATAAAAAAAGGACCTTTCAGAAAAAAGTAACTTATTCAATAGAGTACTTTATATGTAAAAATGTATTGAACTTTGTAAATAAAATAAGTACCTTTCAGAAAAAAGTAACTTATTCAATAGAGTACTTTATATGTAAAAATGTATTGAACTTTGTAAATAAAAAAAGTACCTTTCAGAAAAATGTACCTTATGCAATAAAGTACTGTATATGTAAAAATGCATTGAACTTTATAAATAAAAAAAGTACCTTTCAGAAAAAAGTAACTTATTCAATAGAGTACTTTATATGTAAAAATGTATTGAACTTTGTAAATAAAAAATGTACCTTTCAGAAAAAAGTACCTTATGCAATAAAGTACTTTATATGCAACAATACTTCTTCAAGTGAGCACTCGTAGCTGAAATCCTGTTTCGAAAGCTTTTGAATTTATGAATTCTGCAACAAATTTCTTAGCAAGAAAAAAAGGTAAATTTTCAAAGGGCCATAACCGGAAAATGATGCCGATTGCGCGATTGTGTGGTGAATATTGGCCGTAATGATCGAAATGTTTTTATTAGACGTCTTCAGAAGAAATTACTCGTGCCTAGTTATGTGTTGTGTTGCTTCTAACAGTGTAACATTGTAAGATTGCAACATTATTTTATTAACCTGATTGCAAAGTCCATACAAAGTGACTTCAGCTGACTAGCTGACTTCACTTTATAACTGATTGCCGGCAATTGCCTCTGATTTTTCCACTCTCTTTTACTTCAATTGGTTGCATGCCTGACTGTACCAGTAGTTTTTTCATTCTCTTTTTTATGGAGTAAATAGTGCATTTGGTAGTTGGTTGCCAATAATTGGGCCTGTTTTGTTATGGCTTTTCCTTTTCAATTTTATTCCTACCACTCCTCAAAGCCTGACAATGTTTATTTCTTCATTTTATTCTATTTGCTTTCTTCAAATTGGCCATGCTTTTCATTAGCATTTACATTTCTTACGGTTCTCTTTCTTTTGCTTTAACGAAATGCAGTTTTAAAAACCAAATCTCATACATGCAGTTCGAATTGTTTAAAAAAGGCCTTTGGAACGTGCTTTTTATATTTACGTGTCCTTGTGAATGTATGAGTGTTGCAAGCCAGTAAGTATTTGCTTTTTTGCAGTTGGCTTACATTAAAAATGGTAACAACTACATGTACAATGTTATTACGTTACCACATCATGTTCAACATGTTGTACTACACAAACCAAAATTTAAGAATGACAGACACACAAAACTAACAACTGCCATACAGACCGAATGTCTGTGGGACAAATTTTTTTTAAAGAGTATTGCAATGCATTGCACATTTAAATTTTTTTTGTTTTACTTTTTTAAAATATTTTTTTTTTTACTTTGCGATTACAAGCATGTTGTTGATGGAGGCTAATAAATGACAGTCTGATGTGTTGAAAAGAAGGAAGCAGAAAAATAATAACTTCAAAGATACACATTTTACCGTGCCTTCAACTTTGTGGAGGAGATTTTGAAAAAACAAGCTTTAAGGAAGCACTGTTGAATGAAGGCAAGTTTTATGATTCTAATGCAGTTGCATACGGACATCGTAAATGTTTCAGAAAATTTATGACAACTTTTAAGAATGAAGCAAAACGCAATGAAATGTTGTTGCCTTTTTTGATTATGGCTTTCAAATATTGAAGATATTGAGGAAAATCGCTGGTGACTATAAAAAAAGGGTTTAATTAAAGAAAAATTTTTGAGTAGTGAAAAAAAAATTAGGAAGGAGCTTTAAGAAATACAATCACAGAAATGAGAACGGGTTTACATGATGAAATAATTGCAAAAGAATTTTTAGTTTTTCTGTCCATTTACACAAAGAAATTGCTCAAGGATAATGAGAAGCGTTTGCTTTTCTACATTTCTGGCCAATAAAATAAAATGGCATGTAAAAATTTCATAAAAAGGTATCTCGCGTGAAAGCATTGAATCAAATATTTTTCTCATTTTCCAAATAAAATCATAACATGTTAATGAAGCTTTTCAGTGTACTATTTTCCTTCCATCAGCTGTTTGTGGTTTACAAAGTCGAAGGCCCTGTTTATCCTGTTTGAATAGAGCAGTAGAATGAAGGGAGATAAATTTGATAAAGAGTGATAAATTTCATTGCATCGCCATGAAGAAAACTTCAAAAGAAGAAATGTTTTATATTGTAAACCGGCTCTCAGCATCACAGAATTCATTTTCCAAACCGACATCCCTTCACCCTTCATCTACTAGTGGCATATCGCTTACAATACACAATTAGAAATTCACTAAATTTGAAATTCAAGAAACATTTTTTTATTAATTTCCAAATTAAGACTTTTTTCTTTATGTAAAAGAATTGAGATTTTTACTTTCTTTTACCTGTTTTGATTAGTTTCTATTTCATACATTTTAATGACATTGTTAGTGTCGTAGAAAGTAGTCTTGTAATTAATACCTCCTCTTATTGCTGCCAAAGCCAACATCGAGCTAAAATTTATTCACATAATTTTAATAGAAACTTATTAATGTGCAGATATTTTCCTTGTTATTTTTTATTTACGAGTATTGCTTTGATTTAGAATTGATTTAATTTCATGAAAGTCACCATGGTTTCATTTCCACTCCGACGTTTCTATTATTGTGTGCGCTCTGGCTTAAGCTGACAATGCTATCACACAGCAGAGACACAAATGCAGTGGCACATCATGGCAAGTTGTAGGTAATTGATGTCCTCTGCTCTCAGTAATCACTTTTGCGTTATTTCAAAAATGATGTATATGAGTGTATTATTGTTGCCATCAACAACAGGATCATAAATGTGGAAGTTTTTGTCTGCTAAAGTTAATACAAAGTTGACGTGCACACACACACACACACACACACACACACTCACACAAATCGTTGTTTAGTGAAGTGATAACGTATTTGAGTAGCAGTGTTGTATTTATGTGAATGACATATTTCTGCCATTCTAAACATTTATTGGCACATACAAACATGCCTTCATGCAAAAGTTCAAAATAGCTCTGCAGTAGGTGTGCTGTGTGCGCGTGTGTGTGTGTGAGTGTTTAACCCTTCATGTGGAGTGGTCTTACATTAGAAGAATGCAAATATTTTGAAAATGCTGTGGCACATTGTACTGGCACCGTAATTTTATGCATGCAAATGTGTGTGTTTTTAGATTACAACACCATTCGTCCCCTCTGTTATTCGTTGAGATGATGAAATTTTCGATTCCGTGTAAATTACACTGTAACATTGTGTGACTATCGATGTGTCACGATAAAATAAGAGAATTAATTCATATCCAGAGAAAGCTTTTAATTAGCCAATTTTTTCGTTTTTTTCTGTTTTTTGTTGGGTATGAAACATTTTTGTAAGGCGAGTCGGTGAAAATTTAAAAGCTCTACAAATTGTATTGATTGGATTTTGTTTATCGTTTTCATGTGGGATTTGGGTAAATTTAAAAAGGATATACATAAATCTTTAAAGAAAATTTTAAAAGTCATTTTTCTATCGAATTTTACATACGATTTGAAATAATCAAAAATTATTTGAAACATCTTTAAAAAGCGTGTGTCAAGTAGAGGCATCAATAAAAGAAATACGACTAGTTGTTTTGCAGTCCACATATATCTGGGGAATGTCTATTAAAAAAATAAATTGGTTTTCCATTTAAATTTTTGACTTTAACTGGATCTGTTTGTGGCTTTTAAAATTACTTCTTAAATTATTTTTTGCACACAGTGTAAACGGCAGACGCTAGAATTTGTTGGTTATTTTACCAAGAACCTATTTCAGTATATACTTATTTTTTATATCTCTTAATATTCGAATTTTCGGTGAATTTTGATTTTTTGTTAATCAATAATTTTTTTCTTGCGAAATTTTTAGTCTTTCGCTTTGATTTAACATGCTCTTGATAAGTTTTCTAAAAAGCTTTTACATGCGAATTTTTGGGAAGTGTAATTTCTTTCGGTGTATTTTTTTTTTTTGAGGTTTTAGAAAGGAATAGATCCGTACTTTTGCCTAATATTGATATTATATTTTCAAAATTTCATTGTATTCGGAGTAGGTTATTTTGCTGGTTAAAATTCCCAGTTCTAGAGTTCAGTAATTATGGTCCCGTTGTGATATCTGTATAGAATGGAAAAGTAGTATCTGTCTAGAAAAAAGCAGCAGGGAAAATACAGTGACCTGAGGCCTGAACTAAGATAGGTCATAGCCAAGGTCGTACTTAAGCCAATCCCTAATCCTAATGAAATTGATCACCATTCCTCTCAGCGAATGTTCTTTACTCACGAAATACACACATGGCCAAGATAGAAGCGTAGGCTACAACCTCTAGTAACGAGGAAAGGGTACTTGCACAGATGTTAAATCGAATAATTTCCCCTTCAGAGTTGTGTAGTTTGTTATTCCATTTCTTTAACCTCTCATTGCTGCTTCCACTGTGAAGGGACAGCATGAGGTAAAATATTAATATAAAAGCGGCCATAAATATTTTACAAATTTAATTTGCAAATTATTTTCAAATAATTAAATAAGAATTAATTTTCCGGATTTTAGTGCAATCGAAGTATTAAGCAAAAAAAAATATTTTTTTTTAATTGATTATTTTTTTTTAGGCTTTAAATTAGAATTTATTTTTTATTTAATGGTTTTATTTTGCTTGTAATTATAAGTTTTATTATAAGTTTTGTTTATTAATTTTTAGTTGTTGCTAAAGAAGAGCATTGAAGATGTTCGAAATATGAAACAGATTAATTTAATAAAAATAAATTTAAATGAAGTAAGAATTGTTAAATTCCAATGAGTTTGATTCAACAAATGTGTGTTACATATATAACTTTGTAAAATATTTATAGAATATTAAATCATAAATCTTAATAATAAAATAAATAGTTTTTCCTAAAAGTTACGCCTCTAACTTGATCACTTGATTAGTGATCACTAATTGTTGGCTGGAATTATCACTTTCTTATATAGAAATCGGTGTTAAGGCAAAAAAACAATGTTCGTTTGTAGATAAATTGAAATGTTCATTGTTAAATAATTGTTGCAGTAACGAATATGAAGGATATATTTTTTATCCAAGCTGCCACTAATTATATTTAAAAACTCTAATGATGATTTATTTTGAAATAAATTTGGAGTTGCAGTCATGCAATTGGCATTGCTCTAGAATTTCCCTTTATTTAAAAACAAGAAAAAATTAATAAACAAAATTTTTTTTCTCATTTTCAGTCATCATTGAAGTGTTCAAAAAAAGGAAATAAAATGGAATAATAATTTGAAATATGGCTTGCACGGCGCTCTAATTTTTTATTTTGTTATTATTTTTTATTTTTTTTTTTTTTTGTAATTTCCCTACATATTCGCATCAGAAACAGACTACACTGTTTTGTTTTTCATCACAATGTGCTTTCACATGATAGATGAGAGGAAATTCTCAATATTCGGTTTTATTCGCATTTAATTGATACTTCTCTGGATTATATCTATTCCAAATGTCTGTACAAAAGGACGCACGTATAAACTAAAATGAAATCTACTGCTGGCATAGAATGAAAGGAATAAAGTATAAAATTGCCACCAACCACTTACATATGAAATACAATTGAAATGGCATGAACGCACACAAACACACACAGAACTCCTGGCTACTTCGTCCTAAATTTGGCATGATGTCTACAAGAGCATATAAAAATGAAAAATGTCATTTACAAGCTAAAACTCTTAATCAAACTCATATAGAAAATCAATGACCAAACGTATCGTCAATGAACATATATGCATAGGCAAAAAAAAAAAACAGGACAAACAGGATATACTGGATATACTCATGCAATCAAACATCCTTACAAACATTTTCGCACATGTAGATAGAAAAGGAAATATTTTTTCCCCCGAAAATTGTTTAAGTATGACTTTCTTTCGTAAATGTATTTATGATGCAAGGTAGCAGATACTTTCAACTTCCCATGACATTTCACCTAGTCAACCACATTTGCAAAACCAAATCAAACACATTCATACTCGCATCCTCCGTTTTATACGACTGTGTACTTTGTGTACGGCTTAGTGTTGATGTTTCTGATTTAACGATGATTGTTTTCGAGTGGCACAGTAATGCTTATTTAACATTTCTGCTTGATTTCTACCCCAGTATTTGCTCGATACACTCGTACACCTTGCCCACTCATATCTGATCTCTTATAAGGATATTTACAATTCTGGTTTTATTTAGAATAATATATCTGTTCGCCTTGCTATTATTCTCTTAATCTTTCTTTGATAAAAACCTAAAATTTTAAACAAGAAAAAAGCTGAAATTTTTAAGTGAATTGTAAAGAAACACATCATTATTATCAACCACATACGCACACATTCACAGATCCTGTCTCATACATCCATCCTTCTACCTAATTGTGTATGTGCACTTGTGAATTATAGAAAATATACCGACATAGACAAAATCTGGTACACCCTCTGATTTATTATAAACCACATTTATTACAGAGTCCCGTCCTTAATTTATCTTAAGTTTGGCAGTTGGGCTAAACTTCTGCTTCGAAGGATATTTGATTTGATTTATTTCAAATTGTGTTTAGTCTTTAGCAAAGAGGACAATAGGAAATTTAGTTTAAAAATATTATAATTAAAGAGTTCATAAATTAATAATCTACTGCAAACTTTTTGCTGCATGAAATCACATTTCTCATCAAAATTTAAAATTTTAAATTTTCGCTAAAAAAAAACCAACAACAACAACAAAAAAAGTGGAAATATTATTAAATTTTTGCCTCGAGACAACATTAATAGTTTTTAAATGTTTTAGGAACTTTTTAAAATTATATTATAAAAAACTTTTCCCCCCTCCCCATATGTTTATATCTATTCCATGTATATCACGAAAAATCGCCAAAAAATTTTATTTTAACAATTTTGCAATTTAAAATTTTTAGCAATTTTTTTCAAAAAAAAAAAACTTTCTGTTATCTCTTCACATGTTTGATTCTAAAAATGGTTATTTATAAACTTTTTTAAATATTTCATAAAGAAAATAGTTTAATCAAATTTTGCTTAAAATTTTTAAATTCCCTTTTTTTATAAAGATTTTTCAAATGTTTTATTGAAATAATTTATTAAATTGTCTAAAATATTTAGGTAAATTTCTTTAAGTACTGAAAAATTTTTATTTTGGAAATTATCTGAAATATTCTGAAATATAAAAAAAATTGCTACTAATTTTTCTTTCTGGCTAAAATTTTTTATAAAAAGATTTTTTACTACCTTTTATGAAATAGTATATTAAATAATATATTGTTAAATAAATTTTTTAAAACTCTTTCTATTAAATTGTTAAGAAACCTTGCAAATGTTGGGACACCCTTAAATTAATTAATTTATCACGGCGAAATTTTTTTTTAATAAAATTTTTTTTAAATAATCCTTTAAAAGAATTTATTAAAATTTTGTTTTAATGAAGATTTCCTAAAAAAAATACTTTAAAACTTTCTGCTGATAACATTTACCAAAAATTTTCTCACGTTATCACGGGGAAAATTTTTTTAACAAAATTTTTTAAAATATTTCTTAAGAGAGTTTATTAAAATTTTCTTTTATGAAAATTTCCTTAAAAAAGATTTTTTTTTATTCTCTTCTGAAGGAAAGAAAATAAAATATAAAAATAAGTATTTTATTTTGTTTTGCACACATTAGGGGATTTTTATTAAGCGATTTCCAAAAACGTTCAGCTTAAAAACACAATTTCTTTGAAAAACACAAAATTTCTTGAAATTTTAATTTCTTAATTTTTAGCTTATAAAATTTAAGTTTTATGAAAAACTTGTTTTAAAAACTGTATAAAATTCTTTAATGAAATAATTTTTTTTTTTTTTTTGTTTAAAATAATTCTTATTAACGTTTAAACAGAATGGCCAGAAAGTTTCTCACATTTTGAATTATACGATTTCTTAAAATATTCAACTTGAAGAACAAAAAATTTCTTGAAATTTAAATTTCTTAATTTTTAGTTTATAAAATTGCAATTTTTTGAAAAACTTGAATAAAAAAGCGTAAAATATTTCTTATAAACTTAAAAAAAGTTCTGAGTACTTTAAATAGAATTGCCAGAAAGTTTCTCACATTTTGTATTCCTAAAATGTTCTTTTCAAGAACAGAAAATTTTTTAAAATTTAATTTTGTTAATTTTTAGTTTACAAAATTGCAATTTTTTAAACATTTTGAAAAAAACTATATAAAATTCTCTAATTTAATGAAATAAATATTTTTTTTTCCTTAAAATATTTCTTATTAACATGAAAAAAACTCTGAGTATTTGCCAGCATTGCCAGAAAGTTTTTTACAAATTAAGCGATTTCCGAAAACGGTCGGCTTGAAAAATACAATTTCTTTGAAAACCAAAAAATTTCTTAAAATTTAAATTTCTTAATTCTTAGTTTACAAAATTACAGTTTTTTGAAAAACTTGAAAAAAGCTATATAAAATTCTCTAATTTAATGAAATAAATATTTTTTTTTTCCTTTAAAATATTTCTTACAAACTTAAAAAAAGTTTTGAATTTTTTTAAACAGCATTGCCAGAAAGTTTTTTACAAATTAAGCGATTTTTATTAAGCGATTTTCAAAAACGGTCGGCTGGAAAAACAAAAATTTCTTGAAATTTAAATTTCTTAATTCTTAGTTTACAAAATTACAATTTTTTGAAAAACTTGAAAAAAGCTATATAAAATTCTCTAATTTAATGAAATAAATATTTTTTTTTCCTTAAAATATTTCTTATTAACATGAAAAAAACTCTGAGTATTTGCCAGCATTGCCAGAAAGTTTTTTACAAATTAAGCGATTTTTATTAAGCGATTTCCGAAAACGGTCGGCTTGAAAAATACAATTTCTTTGAAAACCAAAAAATTTCTTAAAATTTAAATTTCTTAATTCTTAGTTTACAAAATTGCAATTTTTTGAAAAACTTGAAAAAAAGCTATATAAAATTCTCCAATTTAATGAAATAAATATTTTTTTTTTCCTTAAAATATTTCTTATTAACATGAAAAAAACTCTGAGTATTTTTAAACAGCATTGCCAGAAAGTTTTTTACAAATTAAGCGATTTTTATTAAGCGATTTCCGAAAACGGTCGGCTTGAAAAATACAATTTCTTTGAAAACCAAAAAATTTCTTAAAATTTAATTTTGTTAATTGTTAGTGTGAAAAATTGAAATTTTTTGAAAAATTTGAATTTTCTTAAAGCTTTTTAAGAAACAGTTAAAAGTTATTTATATGTTGCAAAGCTTTTTGCTTGCTCATTCAGTTCACTCTACTTCGGGCCTGTATTTTCTATTGGAGTGCAACATGTCGTAGTTGTATTTGCAGTCTACTAAATTTCAAATGGTATGCCGGCAACCGACAGACGTGCATAAAATTCGAAACTAATTTTCTGCAAATAGAGAAATTCAAATTATACTAATTTAAAAATCGCTACTGTGAATTTATTTTTATATATTTTATTTTATTGTCTCATTAGTTTGTGCTTCGGTTCGGGCGCTCGAAGATAAACTTTAAATCCAATATAAATTTAATGTCATTTTGCTTGTTATATCTGTTGTGTGCTCTCGTTAGTTATTGGTGAAGCTGGCCCAGATCTTTATAAATTGCTTTTGGAGAATTTCTGTTTTAAATTTTAATTTGAATCAAATACTGCAGGCCTTCAAGACTCTTCAAGATTCTCACATGTATTGTATTACACAGTGGTTAGATTCAGTGTGTTGTTTGTTCGTTTAGGAATATAAATAATTTATTATTTTTTTTATTTTATTGTTGATTCTATTATTTTGTCTTGTTAATATTATTGAGTTGTATTATTTTTATTTGAATATCATGCAAATGAATTTGCATTTAATTAAATTTTTATCTCTGAATTAATTTATTGTGATTTATGCCGAAATATTTCATTTAACATGTTAAGATTTGTTTTGTATTGTTAAGGAAATTCGTAATATTGCTGGAAATACATGAAGCTGAATTGTAAAAAGTTTCTGTAACTAAATTTATAAGCTTGTTAGTATAGGAAAATTTATAAGAAACTTACAAAAGCTGAAGTGTGTCGTCCAAATGTGCTTTTAAAAAAATTTAAGAATTTTTTTTTTTTTTTTTGTTACAAAATTTTCTGTTCAAAAACTTTAAAATGTTTTTAAACTTTAAGCCAAAAAAAGGTGAAGGCCACAAGTGTTTAATGAGTTGAATTCACCGTAAGACAAGTTATTGGAAAAATGAGGACAACGTTTTTATTACGGGATTTTTTCGTTTTTAAGTTTTCAAAAAACTTCTGGAACAACTTCTATTGAAAATAATGTTTATAAATTTGCAAAGAGTTTAGCTTTTTGTAAAAATGTTTCAAGCGAAATGATTTTGTAAATAAATTTGAAAAAGGCGTTTTTTTTTATTAAAAAACACTTAAACATTTGCAAGAATTGCTAAACAGAAATTTTTTATTGAAAAAGTTTTAATTAATTATTTAGCTTAGATGCCTTTAAAGATTTTCTTTGCTCATTTCCTTTTATTGTTTTTTTGCCCCCCCAATACCATCGTAAGGAAAAAAAAAACTTTTTGAGACCTTTGAGCAGGATAATCAATTGAAACTTTTTTAAATTATAAAATAAAAAAAAATTAAATTCATTAAAAAAAAAACATAAAAGAAGTATTACAGGAAATTTAGAAAACTATTGTTTTAACAATTTTTATAAAACTTTGAAAATAATAAAATAAAATATTAGAATTTAATAATAAAATTTATTCATATTAAATAAATAAATAAATAATAAATTAAATATAAAAAAAATATTATTAATGTTGTTTAATTTTAAATAAAAAAACTTTTATATTAAAATTTATACAGATTTTTCTATGCAAAAGCTAATGGAAATATTTCGGTAACAGAGAAAAATTAAACAATTTTTAAGAAATCCAGTTCCAAAAAACATTTAACACAATTTTAATTATTTAATTTTATTTTTTAAAAACTGTTTTGCGGAAAAGAATACAAAAAAAGGTTTTGAGTAGAATTATTTTTTTTTTTAATTTACACAGATTTAAAATTGTCAAATTCATGGGTATGAAATTTGCACAGATTTATCGGATTTGTATTATTTATGGTTTGGAAATAATCAGACAAAAGTAAAATGAGAAGCAGCTTTAGAAATACATTTTATATCCTTCATATTTCTCTACTTCTGCTTCATATTTCTTTGAAATACTTTCCCACTTTAATGGAGTCACCCATATTTGATATAATTTTATGAGCAAGAAAAAAATATTAATTCAATTTATTCTTGGCCAAGCAACAATATTTGGGTTCAACTAACTTTTGCCTGCGTTTAATAAAATTAACAAAATTCACACACATCTGACCCACAACACATTTACAAATTTACCTGAACCTGACATTTCGGCCAAAGCAGTACTGATATCTGAAAACTCCCACTCATACCAAACGACAAATTTATTTCACTTTCTTTCAGAATTTTTTCTGCTCTATTTTTTTGGCCCAAGAGAAAGCAACGGAAAAAAGTGCGACAACAAATTGTGATGGAAGCTTGTTTTGAGAGGAGGAAAAAAATTTCCGATTCTACTCGCGTGCAAGCAGCAGCAATGTTGCACGCGGAATTTTATTTATAGTTTCACACACAACTGCGCTGTGATTCCGTATGCGGATATTTGAAATTCTGGGAATGAATGAGGAGTGACTGCATGTCTGGCGGATTGACTGCCTGCCATGCTTCCCTCCCTGCCTTCCTGCGTGCCTACCTTCCTGCCTGCTTGATGTTTGAGATAAATTCTCTTGGATGTTGGGAATTTTATGTTTAAGACATTAAGCTGGGAGTGCAACATTCTTAGTGTCACATATTTTATTTATATAAAAAATACAAAAAAAATAATAAAAAAGAAGAAACAGATAGACGAAGAAAATCTACTCTTGGCAGGAGTTGCATGTTGATACTTTAATGGCATTTCAATTGTTTGATTGTGTGCGACAATTTAATGATCAAAAAATTTTTCGAAAAAATCTTAAAAATGTACGCAATCACGTAAATATGCCACTTATAATTACATCTGCTCTGCTGCAAATTTATATCCGATTTTCAAATTTTAATTAATTTAGGAAGACGCTGATTAAATTTGCTTGACGAAAATAGTGGCAATATTTGTCAAGCATTAAAATTTAAGAGGGAAACTGTTTACCTGAAAAGATTTTTCTGTTCTAAATTGCACTAGAATTTCACTTGTTAACTCATAACGAATTTAACCTGCAAAGCTTTCGGCTTGTCCGCAGACAAACACCCAGGGTCTAGCCAGGAATCGTACCGGCGACCTCCGGTTTAGTAGGCCGTGCATTATTCTTTCACATTAAGAAATATAAAAAAATTGTCAGAATGAAAATTTATAAAAAATTTTGTCATCCATAGCATAAAAAAAAATTCAGGAAAAATTAAATGTCAAACCGGCCAAGATTTATATTTTCTTCCAGATTTGACACAATAAAAATTTGTTAGGACTTCTAGTTTTCCATTAAAATATTTACTTTTTAATTTTTTTTTTTAATTTCTGTCAATTTCTAAACGAAATAATATTCTTCCATCTTTTTTCGAAGACCCATGAAAATTTCAGTAGTCGTTTTAAGCATATACCGACCCCTGAGAAAGCGAATAAAGTCATGGAGGTTGTGTTTTTGGAATCCCAAAGGAATTCTCCTCATTGAACATTTGGAGGAGGGTCAATACTACGCAAAACTATTGGACCGTTTGAAGGACGTAGTGGAAAACAAAAGACCACACTTAGCGAGGTAAAAATTTCCCATTCCGCAGTCTGTGGCCAGTTGCTATAACTGAAATTAACGAAATGAAGTTCGAATTGACACCCGAAACCATAGCCCCCACGGCTATTATCTATTTCATAACTTAAAAAAATTGCTTGGGGGTAAAAAATTTAAGAGCAATAGGGCAATCACATTATGAAAATAGTAATACTTCTTTACAACATCGCTATGAAAAATGCATTAATCTTCATGGAGATTATGTTGAAAAATAAAACGAGAAAAAAGTCCAAAATAAGTTATTTTCCTTTACCAGGCCGAAAACTTTTCGCGCCTCCCTCGAATATGAAAATACTACTGACATGAAATGGAAACTTAATTGAATGAATGCGCTAAAGATCTGCCACAAGGTGAATTCATCTCATGACTTATTTCTTGCCTAGTCGCAGTTTCATGTTACCAGATTCACTGCTGCTGCCCGCGAACACTCCAATTACAACTTTTAAATTCACAAAAAGAATTATTTCCCCTCTATTACATTGGCAAATCGATCAATCTGTCGCCCATAGTATTTGTAATCAGCTGTTTTGCTACCGTTCCGTCAGTGGTCGGATTTCTTTATGATTTACGTAATTCAAAACCGTTTCATTATTGTATGTGCACGTATCTTATCATTCATAAGCTTTACAGGTGTTCCTTTTCCGAAAAACTAAAGTATTTGCCGACTAATTCCTAAAAACTTTTTATATCGGAATTGGTTGAGCATTTCTCAAATTCCTCTGATATTTCTCTATGACATGGCATTCAGTTTCCTTTTTTTCCGTGATAATAATTTCGATTTTATTTTGTTCAGATTCAGGCGCCATATGGAACCTCTTACAAAACTTTAAAACTAAAATAATGAATTTCTCATTATTACTTTGTAAGCAACTATTATTTAAACCTTGTAAGCCTATTCTCTGCAGTATGGCACTGAATGGGTTAAAATTTTTGTATTTTATTTTAATTACACAGATTTGTTTAATAAAGCAAGTGCTTTGGGAGAATAGTTTTCCTTGTCGAATTTTCATAAAATTGTATCATTTGAAATTTCTATTCTGCTTTCATTTATTTTCAGCTTCACTATTTTCATCAAGCATTTCCATCAAGCACCTTCTTTAATATCGGTAAGTAATTAAATATGTTTCTGTTTGAATTGCTTTAGATAGAAATATGAAATTCTTGACCAGATCTAATGCATCCAAGCACATGTTATTTTATATCCTTTAACATAAAAGGGTCCTTAATAATTTTTTTTAATGGATTTTTTCCTTGTATGTTTTTTAGCAAAATTAGGGGGAAACACTAATTATAAAATATAAAGTAAAAGAAGTAGGCATTCGAGACTTACTTGTATTTCACGAAGAAACTGCTGGGTTGTAATATTTAGTAATACTTAATGAGACTTAAAGCGAATTGCTTATATGCAGTAAGAATGGTGAAGTATTTGAGAAATTCTCTTGGGAAACACGAAATAGTTTTGTGCTAGTCGAGTGTTAAACTCGAATTAAAAAAATGACAATTTTTTCTCACTACCGTTCTCTCTCCAAATATTGGGATCGGGTGGCTTTCCCAAGTCTTCTTAGGATCAAAGCTTGTGCTATGCAAATCAGTTAAATCTTACAGGTGTATATCATAATATGTGACGTCATAGTGGCTTTGTAGGCTAATGAATAAGAAACAGCCTACTAAGGCGGAGGTAGCTGGTTCGATTCCTGCTTATATCCTGGCTGGCGAACAAGGCGAAAGCTTTGCGGCTTGAATTGGTTAAAATATTATATATATATTGTATGTTTGATACTCTGAAGTAGAATGAGAATTTGAGAAATTCTATAGAAATTTCCTACCATTTATCACATGCGATATTTTTCTTCATACATACATATATTCAATGCATTTATTCATTTTGTTAATGAAACAGTTTTTGAATGCAATGCGTAATATTTAATGATAAGCGACTTTACTCCGGTTGCTACATAAAACCGATGAAATATTTTGATTTTTAAAACTTTAAAATGATAAAAAGATTTTCACATTTTTCCACTCATTTGTAGCATATTCTCTAAAAATATAGCCAACAGCTTTCAATGGTGAACGACTGTAAAAGTAAAACTTTAAAATTAATTCTTAATTCACTTTCACAGTCTCCCCTTTACACAAATATTGGTTGGTTTGGTTTCTAACTTGATTTTATGTTGGCTGTTTGCTTATTTAGGTTACATTATCTGTCCCCTATAAAATATTTCTGCAAATTTTTTATGTCCTTTTATTGCACACACATACAAAACACGAATGTGCTCGCATAGTTCTCATACTCGCTCTGGTTTAATGACTTGAATTTTAGGACGGCACACCATAGTGGCTTGTCACCTTCATTGCTGACTATCTGCCCCTGTTTTTGGTCTCTTATGAGCAAACAAGAAATTTATTATACTACTTTACTGTTCTGGATACACACAACAACCATTAACAATACCAACATTCTGTTGGAAATATTTTTTTGGGTTTCTTCTTATACGTACTTGTATATTTTTGGCAAATAATTTATATTGGGGAAAACACGATAAAAAAAAAGGTGGGGTTTGCATGCTTTATTTTCGCAAAATTATTTTGAAAATGTTTTATTGCTTTCGGCAGCAGCAGCGGTTGACAACATTAGAGAGGGATAGACAGAAAGAGAGAGGGAGAGAGGAAAAAATAGAATGATTTAGGAAGGAATTAAAACTGCGAATTTATTTTTAGAAACTAAATTTTTATGTCATGTGTTCTTTTAGTCGTAATTAAAAAATGTGTTTATTACATTTGCGGCCGAAATATAACAAGTGGGCTTAGAAATTACAGTGGCAGTAATAAATTACTACCAAGAGGCTGACATGCCAGGCCATTCAGGAAAATAATAAAAATACTTTGCGTACTTCGATGGAACACTTTCGATTAAATGGCTATTGAAAATTGCATGAGGTAGAGTACTGTACGTCGGGTAACCGTTTTGGGGAAAAACATTTTGTGTAAATGCACCGTTAGCAGCTTAGGAAAGGAGAGAAATACACGAATTCTATGTAGGAAGAAATATATTTCTATATTTATTTTATATTTAGCACTTATTACACACAATATTATAACATTTAAGGAATAACGTAATTAAAGGATAATAAATTTTTAGCAATTTATCATTAAAAAAGAAGGTTCTACCAATTTTTAGAAATTCTTTTCTAGAGGAAAATTAAAAAACACTTAACAAAGTATTTAAATGTTATCAAATATATTACATATCCTGTATTTAATTTCCTTAAAATTCTCTAATTCTTTTATTTTACTTTTTTATTTTGCGGCCATACTTTAATTTAAAAGATTACAAAATCCCGGGAATTCCGAAGGCAAATGAATAATCGCTAAATAGTCGTACATGTGCCGGTTATGCAAGTAACTGGCTTGGCCTCAAATAAAATATACAAAATAGTTAATGCTTTCTTTCATTTACCTAAACTCACATATAAACTGTCATCTCTTTTATTTTCTCTTTATAAAAAAGAAGAAATTAAAAAAAGAGAATTGATATTAAATGCTGAACTCAAGACGAACTCATGTGCACTATAAAATTTAGTTTGATTCCTAATAAAATTTATTTAAACTTATTTTTCTGCCAAAAAAAAACGACTAAACAAGAATAACTAATTTTCGTTGCCATTATAGTTGTGTTTGGCATTTTCTACATTGCCTAGTTGATAAGAATCAAATACGAATTTATTAGAAGTAAATATTTTGAGTGAATGTTTTTATTATAGTTATTAAAAGCCGTATTTCACTGTCCTATACAGTTGTATGATTTCTTGAATATGGCATCTCTGTCATTAGGACAAAAGTTTATGGAAATTTGCATAAAATGATATTTTCCACGCAATCAGAGTTGCATTTACTTTAATCAGCAAAGAAAAAATTATTAGCATCATTTTTGTATGAATATGTGGCAGCTGTAACGCCATTTTGATACGATTTTTTAAATATAAATGAATCGTATGAATGTGTAGGAGAATGAAACATGGCCTTATTTTTTTGTTTTTCGCCTATTTCGTAAGCAAACTAATACATGCACACGTACAATACTTTCGCCATGTTTATCAAAGCGGAATTCATGCCTATGTTGTAGGAAAATTCGAATTAAAAATTATTTTATAGACCTGGAAATACTGGGGGCCAATTTAATTGAAAAAAGAATATTATATTTTTTTTTTATCTCAACTTAAAAATCTTTATTGTAAAGTTATGGGTAACATGTAAACGTATAAGACTTATTTGCCAGAACAGAAAAATGTCCTTCCATTTCCTCCCATGTGTGTTTGTGTGTGCTTACTTGGCTGGTTATGATTCATTAGGTATTTTAAAAAACAGGCTTATTTATAAGAATTGCCAATATTTTCTAACATTTTTTTTGTTCAAAAATACAATGAAATGGTCCAATTCCGGGTATAGGCTTGATTGCCAACAACCAATCATTTATTTACATTTATTGCTCTTTCCGTCGTTACATGAGCATTTCAGCTGAGATAAAATAGGCAATATAAAATGATAAAGGAAAATAAATGTCTTTCAATTGATTATAGACTTCCTGAGAAAACTTTTATTTAAGTAAATTTCAAATTTATTTTTAGTTGGGTGTTTGTTAAATCTTCAGTTGTTCCAAAGAAATTTGACTAAAGCTTCCCTAATTAGCTGCCTCAGCAGTATCAAACCATTAATATTCGGTTGATGTTTAATTTTTGTGTATGTTGTGCATTTAAGCGACGAGAAATCTTAAATTCCAGTTAGTTTTACTCAATTAAATTTTCTAAAAGATTATTTTAAATATAAACAAATTTCTTCGGCTTAAACAAACTTGTGCTAAATAAATAAATTTTGTTTCCATTTTAAACAAATGACGGCATATTCACATACAAACTGTGGAAAGTTATATTAAAGTCCCATTTCTAGTGGCAAATAACCACACGACAAGTGTCGCTGCCCCTTGCGGCAATTCTTGCTCTCAATAATAATAAAAAAAAACATATATACGAGGTGTGATCAAAAAATAACCAATATTTTGAGACCGTGAGTTAAGTGTGTTCGATTTTGACATTTTTTTCTGTTATGCTGGTACACACATGTATGTTAGATATGTTGGCAATGTCAGCCATTTTGGATTGTCAGTCGGTTTTTGACATATAAAATCGTTAGTAGTGTTTTGATGTGCTCTTCGATTTTGTACTATTTTTTACTAAATTTGGAGCAAAAACAACTTCGGATGGGAGCTATTGAATATCGTCAAAAAGGTCATAATTGGTGACGAATTGTGTCTGTATAGCTATGGCATAGAAGCCAAAGCGCAATTATCCCAATGGAAACGTCTAGAAGAGACAAAACCGAAAAAAGCATGTCAAGTGTGAAGGTTTTGCTCTCTGTTTTCTTCAACTGCAATGACTTGGTGCATCATGAATTCTTGCCAAAAAATCCTACGGTCAATAAGAATTGCTACCTTGAAGTTATAAGCCGTTTAGGCGAAG
Organism: Ormia ochracea; assembly: GCA_963402855.1. Classification (NCBI taxonomy): domain Eukaryota; kingdom Metazoa; phylum Arthropoda; class Insecta; order Diptera; family Tachinidae; genus Ormia; species Ormia ochracea. The sequence goes on from OY727105.1 coordinate 68,403,274, forward strand.
CAATTCGTTAGAAACGCACAATATTGTGAAAAAACGATCATGTATGTTGCAGCATGATAATGCACCGCCTGATACATCGATGCCTTTTCATAAGTTTTTGGACAAAAGAAACCATAATGGTGCCTGGATTACCGTATTCACCAGACTTGGTGACCCGCTGACTTTTTCCTATTCCCAAAACTAAAGATAGCGATGAAGGGAAAGCGTTTAGCTGCGATTGAGGAGATAAAAGCAAAATCGAAAAGGGACCTTTTTGGCGATGACAAAAATCTCGTTTCAAAAATGTTTCGAGGATTGGAAAAAACGCTGCCATAAATATATTATATCTGAGGGAGATTACTTTGAAGGGTGCAAGATAGTTATTGATGAATAAGTAAATACTTTTGGAAAAAATTTTACATAACTGGTATTTTTGATCACACCTCGTATGTGCCCGTTTATGAAGAGAAAACCAAAATTCTAACATATTCTACCCTCAAATAGGACATTTAGTTAAATCCCTAATTCATTTAATTAATTGTTTTAAGGGTAAAATGAACCCAATATAATTTTGGTTTCTTCTTAGTCTTTATGCCTGCGATTCTTATTATGATAAAAGTAAATATTTTAGCACAGAAGGAAATACAATTGGGTGTGGTGAAAAATAATTTATAGTTTCTTAGAGATTTTATTAATTGGAAAAATCGCTACAGATTTTACGTACGAGTTGTTACTCGCCAGCAAAAGGAAAACCAGTCCAATGTGGTAACTGAAATAATGAAAGAGAAAGAAAATGAGGAACAAAGAAATAACTGCGATAAACTTTCCTTCGCCAGACTTTTGTTAATATTTATTTAAGTTATTAAATAACAGGAGTACATATTCCCGCATACTCGTACATTATCGTATATTTCTATGAAAAGGCAAATCTAGTAATTTGGATTTTGTTTTTATATCCGGTTGTGCGGAACCGCAAAACTTTGATTACTTTCTAGATTAGAACTTTCAACATATTGAACGCTTTCACAGTTGCTGCTGCTACTTGGTTGGTGATGAAATTTATGCTCTTATGTGAACAATTTTATTGCTAACATGTTAGGGAAGTATCCCAATGGAAATATATCATCATTTATTATTATATGTTTCTACGTATTATTTTGCATTAAATGAAAAAATAATTGTTCTTTTGGCAGAATATATTCTATTATAAAACTTGTGAATTATTTTTTAATTGTCTCTCAAGCGCAGCTTTATTGAAAAAGTATAAAAATGCTCTACAAATCAATGAATTTTATTTTATAGCTTAACAGTAAAATATTGTCACAAGAATTAAAACTCTAACAATTAACATTTTAACATTTTTAAGTCATTTAAATTTTAAATTTCTTTTTTTGACCTTTGGCCCTCATTAGTCTGTTGATTTTAAAACACATTGTGTGTGGGTTATTCTCCCAAAAGCATTTGCCAGTTGCGTGTAAACGCCACCTTAATTATCAAATAAATGTGTTTGCCTCCGTAGGCGAATGGATAATGCACAGGCTACTAAACAGGCCTAAAGCTAGACTGTTTCCCTGCTGATTACAAAACAAACAAAAAAAAAATAAACGGGCTATCAGTTCGAAATTCAAATACCACTGCCTCAATGTAGCAAACCTTCTCTCGATAAAAGTTGTTTGTGGGCAACATGTTGCGTGTAAAATATGTATAAATTGCTGTGGTTGTTGTATTAAAAGTAATAATAACAATACTTAACATGCTCGCATACACACCAAACAAAAAGCAGAAAACATTTTTTTTAAAAACTTTTCTCTTTAAGCATTAGAATATTAACACAAATTTTACGACTTTTGCCACTTTTCAAAAATTTGAGTGGAATTGGAGGGGTAGGCAAGCAAATGGTGTTGACACTTGCCAACAATTAACAACATGAACACAAATGTAATGAATTGAAAGTAACAGGAATAACAAAACAGCAATAACAATAATAAAATATGTGCATAAATACTTGGAAAATGTTAATAAAAGGCTAAATAAGAGAGAAGGAAGAAAGGCGAAAAGAGCAGCAGCGATTACGTATAGTATAATCTGTGAGGATTAGACAAATGAGTGAATGAATGCTGGAGTGACTATAAGAATTGTTCTTAACATTTAAGACAATAAACAAAACTTTTAACGTTTAGAAGATAATTTATACTCCATAAAATAAGATTTCTTTACTTGCCCTCACACGACTATACCAATTACAATTACAATTCTGTAGTGAATAAATAGAACAAGTATGTTTAAAGGACATTTGTACTTAACGGATACTGGTGTATATACATACATGCCTACACACGTGTATGCATACACGTATACATGCACGTCTTGTCATCAATCTGTTTGTCTGTAGTGTACGACTGAATTATAGTTTTAAGTATTTGGATTCATTTCCAGATCCAAGTTTTTTATAATAATTTTTTTTTTCTGCAGTAGTGGGTGTCGGGGTGGGTGTTGGTGTGGCTGTGTACTCAAGTATTAACGTTATCAAACTGTTCATTTGACTGCTGCGCGTTGTGTTCTTGCACACATTAGCATCATTTGTTGGTTAAGCTGTTATTTGTTTTTCTCATTTCCAACTTTTTTAGTTCTTTTACCCATAATGGCTTTACTTGCACACTGTACGTCTGGGTATGATATACATGTTTCTACATCTGTGTGGGTGTGTGTGTGCCGAAGTCTACGTTTTTGCGGTTCTAATTTACTCTTATTTGAAATAGAAAAGGTTTCAAATTTAAGGGATTTTTGAAAAGTAGATATTATTATAACTGAAATAAATTTATATTTAGTATCAGTATGATATAAATCTGTCAATATTTTGATTGGGGATTTCTCAGACTGAATGAAAGCTTTTATAATGGAAAACTAGTGTAGCAATAAAAATATTTTTGTTATGAACAAAATGATATAAAACAAATATTAAAAGGTAAATAAGAGATTTAATTTAAATATCACTTTGTAACACATTTTTAGCAACAGGCAAATCACGCCTTAACGAACGGTGCAGCAAAATGTAAATTATTATCTATAAACAAATTGTAAATTATTATCTCTTTCAAGTTCTTTCAGGTTTGAGTTCTTTTTTTAAAATTTCATAAAAACATAATAAATAATAATTGGTGTATTGCACCAGCGAGACTAGAGTTCTTGGAGTTTGTTTTTTTGGAATAGTCACTGTTTTTTCAAAACACTATAGAACTTAGGAAAGGGTTAGCTTTTAAACGATATATTGCACTGCACTTTTCTAATAAATATATCATTATAAATATTATGAAATATTTTGAAAATCAGCCATCAGCTTGCGAAATTCATTGCCGAGTTTGCTATGGTTTTAAGCTCCATCTTCAAGCTGTGTATACAATTTATATCTCACAGGGTCTAAATAATATAAGAACTTAAGAAAGGATTAGTATTTAAACGATGTATCGCGCTGCACTTTTCTGGTAAATACATCATTATAAATATCATGATATATTTTGAAACTCAGCCATCAGTTTACGCAATTCATAGTCGAATTTGCTACGGTTTTATAGTGCATATAAAGCTCCATCTTCAAGCATTGTATACAATTCATATCTTACATTGTCTAAATAATGCAACAACAAGTCAAGAAAATATGGTAGCTAAAATGAGTATCCTTTATTTATAAGGAATTTATAAGGATAAAATTATTATTATTTAACTGAATCTCAAAATTTATGAAATGGATTGTTGAGGTGTTGGCCACCTGGTATAAGCACTGAGACATCAACGTATAAAATGAATATCGCCATTATAAACCAAAATGTGGAAGAAGATTTCCATTTAGCCATTCACCATCGCTTGCAGAAATTAGCTGTGATGCACCTTGTGTCACAGTCAAAATCACGAGATTGTTATATACCTAAATATATAGGCGTGTTAAAATATTGGGACCCTCTTCTAAAATAAAGCGATAGCTTACGACAACACGATAACTTTTTTTTATTTGAAAATATGGTTCTCATGATCCGGGCGACTGTAACTATCGCTGTGTTTATATCAAAATTTTGCAGTGAAATGATGTGGAAAGTGGCCCGGCCAATTATCCATAAAGTTCGAGTGGAATAAAACCTCTCGATAAATTAATCAAGCTATTTGAAGTCACTTGAAAAAAAAAATCGTTCTAAAATTTAAATTTTAATCGATGTTAAAACAACTAGAACCATCGCTGTATTAAACTTGTAACGTGTATTTCTTTGAACTGTTTCTTCCTGCCGACCGCACTTTGACTCTAAAGGAGTGTTAATTTTTTTTTTGGATGATATTTTTTATTGGTTGCATCTGAACTCGAGAATGCGGAAACTTCTCGAATGTTTCTATTACTTTTACAGTCATACAAAAAAGTATAAAATTCACTTTCTACTTCACACCGAATTGGCACATGGAAAAGTTATATTTTATAGAAATGTTTGCTATTCTTTCTCTTCAAAACAAGTTTAGAGCGATTGTATGGGGGCGAGAGAGAAAGGAAGATAGACTAATTACTGCAAATGAAGTAAACAATTAGATTTTTAGTATCAAAGAACGCCTCAAAAATACTAATACTCGTATTTTTTTTCTGCAACAAAAATTCAATTTCAATGGGAAACCACGCCAACACATTAAAAATTTGTTATGAGAATGACGGATCTGTGAAACACATTTTGCATGTTGTAAGATATGAGCTTGCAAATTAAATGGTTTTAAAGCATACAGTGTATACAGTGCATGCACTATCGTGCTTTGATACTAAATTTTATTTAGCATTCGTTAAACCGGGTGTAAAATGTGTTTAATCGATGGTGCATATTTTAATGCTCGCTATGCTGCATTTGCTTTAAAACGAATGAAACTGGATTAAAGGAATCCAACTGTGATTGTTTCCAAATAATAAAAGTATTTTAAATTTCATTTCAAATAGTTTTTGTAAAATTTTTTTATCATGCAAGTATGTATTTAAAAAAAAATACAAGTACAATATTGGATGAAAATAAGTTTGCCAATGTAGCCTGTAAAATGGAATATATCAGAAGTGATGGCAGGAGAGAAATTAGCCAGACGGTCATTCCTGTGACGTACTAATAGGTATTTGAAGCTCATATCTTCCAACATGCAAAATGTGTTTCACAGATCCGTCATTCTCATAACAAATTTTTAATGTATTGGCGTGGTTTTCCATTGAAATTGAATTCATTACATTAAGTCTCGACCTTTTCTATCACTGTTATGGCCCAAGTAAATTGTGGAAATTCTTATGTTATTCCCATATGAGTCTACTGTAAAACAAAGTCCTCATCGAAAACCGTCGTAGTTTTCTTCCATTTCATTGTCATATATTTTATGTAAAAATCCATTTAGCTGCCAACAAAATGTTGCAATAAAAATAAATGCTTACCACAAGCTCCAACACCTGCTACTTAAACGTTTTCGAAAACAATTTTTATTGTATAAAGAAACCAAGGAAACCGCTTTATTTGACACAACTAAAAAACGTTGGCAATTATTATGTGGTTCGTGTTTGCTTTTGGCCAATAATCAACGAACTGTGACATGCTCCCCTACTCTTAAGTTTCTAGCTCCACAGTTGCCAACAGAACAGAATGACTTGATTAAATGAAGTAGAATACGGGGGCAGTTATTAAAACTAATTTGCATAAACAAAAGCGGAAAAATGCATATTTTATTATAATGAAGTTACCTGCTTGACAACCGCATTCGTTGCCGCCACCTGCTCCGCCTAACAACTCCTGGGAAGTAGAACCAATGCCGCCACCCAAGCCCGTCTGGCGCCGATGTTGTATTCTGCGGCTTAGTTGGAGTTGGGAGACATCACGTCTAAGGCGATGTAATTCACCCACTTGCCGTGTCAATAAGCGAACAGCTTGTGTAACATCTTTGGCATCTTTCAAATGTAAAATATTTAAATTTTCAACACTGTTGGTGGCAGTTGGAGATCGGGAGGCATAATCAACATCGCCAGTATCCATTTCATCATTATCGTCTTCATCATCATCATCCTCATCCACTTCATCGTCTTCTGTGTTGTTGCTAATGGAGTGTGTTGCTCGTCGTAATTGTTCTTCTTGTTGCGTAAGGATGTAGCTAACATGTTGCAATTGTTGTTGCTGCATTTGTAGTTGCATCTCCAGATCCATTAGACGTTCATCGAATTCCCTTAAATGTCTCAGTGTTCGCTCTGTGTGCGTTTGTCGTACGTTGCAGTACAAAGAGAAGCACAACGATGTGACGCACATGATATAAAAAAATAAATTTAATAACGATAGTGAAGTATTTGTTGATTTTGTTGTTGCTGATTTGTTTGATGCGGAGGAAGAAGGACGACATATGGCTGATGTTAAGAACGAGGAGCTGCTTAAAGATTTTATGTGGAATGAAGGAGGTTGTTTTGGTGCTGGTTTTGTGTTTGTTGTCTCTGGCGATGTTGCTGCTGCTGCTGCTACTGCTGCTGATGTTGCTGCTACTCTTGCTGTTGTTGAGGAAGTTTTGCTGTTTGATACTACAGGACATTTTTTATACACTTCGTTATTGAACTGCTGCTGCTGCTGCTGCTGCTGATGTTGTAGATACTGTTGCTGATGATGCTGAAAGTTTTTTGTAATTTTGTTTAAGGGGCTCTTATTTGTTTGATTAAGTCCCTCAAGGCGACTAGTTTGCTGAATTATAGCTACAGTTTCATCTTTTGGTGCTGCTTGTTGTGCACTTGACATTTGTAGTGCCTGCTGTTTATTATAACTCGTTGTAGTAAATGCTGTTGTTGTTGATGCTGTTATTGGCAACATTTTTGTAGAATCTTTCAAGGACAATTCATTGTTAGAATTTTCCGTATATGCTGCTGGTAAAGTGCAGCCTTTGCCGCTATAAGTAGTGGCGTGATATTGTTCTTGCGGTGCTTTATCTGCGGATAATGCTATTGCTGTTGTGTTTTGTGCGAGCATAGTTTTTGCCAAAGCTCTTGTTGTTGCGGGTGTCTCAGCACCCTTTTCTATCTTTCTCATTACCCTTTCTTGTCACTCGTCTCCAAATCACTAAAGCTGGTCAGAGTCCGATTCAGCAAGTATCTGTTTATGAAAGAAACTATTTTCCTCTCTTTGTTTCGGTTTTGAGTTAATGTTGTGTCTTTTGTCTGTTTTTATGAGGTAATTGTTTTTTATCCTGTTGTGACAACTTGATGTCCTTTTTGTTGTCAAATCATGTAAAAGTAAACTAAGTATAAATTATTTCCAACTCTAGACTCCTTGGGGCTTCGCACAAGATGAGCAACGCAAAAAGAACGAACACAAATAAATGGAAAATGAAACCAGCAGTGGATAGATCAGACCCCTGTTTTGATATTAGGGTTGACAGAAATGTTCTTCAAAAAGAATAACAAAAAATAAAAGTAATATTAAGTGATGCCTTCTAGATATTCTCTCGTATATTAAATCCAAACATACTTTGTTTTTGCTTTGGAAACTTTTGAAACATGTAAATAAGATAGAAAATATTAAGCAAACAACAGGAAAATGTTTTAGGGGGAAGCTTAAACTGAAAAGTGTCCTTGCTCTAATGCAATGTCCGTTGTCCTTATTAAATAAATATGTTTGCGGGTTTTAAAGTTGATATTTATTAAATATTTTTTCAATTCCGAGTCTCCCGTTTTATTTTTCTACTTTTATGCAGCACCATGTATGTTTTATTTTTCAATGGCTGTTTTATTATTTTGGTAACTTTTTTCAACAATTGTTGTCATCTTGCTTGTATTTATTTTAACTTTTTTTGTTAACATGTTTTCATCCTGTTGTTCCTCGTGCTGTCTTTTGTTTCTCTATCTTTCTCTCTCTCTCTGTCTCTCCCAGTCTCTCCCTGTTTCTAATTTAAGACCTGTTCAAGTGTCATTCTTTTGTTCGCATATTTTGTTACATTTCAGCTACCAAGAAATGAATTTAATCTGCAAGAAGAAAAGAAAAAATTGATATAAAAAGTTACGCTGGAGATAAGAAAGCGTATAAAATATTAAAGTCGAAAGCCTGAAGATATTCTTTTGCTTGATTTAGCTTTTACTGTAGATGTTTAAACAATCTTATCAAAAAATAAATTTCAGTAATTTGAGCGTACATATCAGACAACTTCAATTTCCAACGATATTGCCTTCAAGTGGAGATTTATGGAATGCTGAGAGTTTGCTTTTTCACTAAATTCATTTGTAATTGAAGGTGATAAATTCTATAAAAATAGTCTCTTGAAGTAGTTGAGCAAAAAAACGTGTGACATTAAAGCCAACATCAAACAAAAAAAAAAAAAAACATTTCTTTGAAAAGTGTCTTTAAAACGTTACATTTACAGTGGCACTTACAAGACAGTTAATTTTCACAAAAATTGGTGAAATGTAAAAAGTAACAGCGAAAAGCTCTGTTCAAGAAATAATGAGAAAAAAATTGACGAAAGAGTTTTAAATCCGCACACTTCCAAATTCCCGTTTCGAAATTTTTCTTTAATTTTCTTTACAACTTTTGTAATTCTATTGTATAGAAACGGCTCCAAAAGAGATGTTGTAAATTCGGAAAAAGAAAAATAAATGTTACAATTTAATTCCAATAAATTTCTTTAATGTTTTATATTTTTTGTGTTTAAATATTGAAAAAATAAATAAATAAAAAGTTAATTAATTTCAACATTACTTAAAATATATGTATATAAAACTTTTCTGTTATCGAGACAAAAATCTTTTGCTTTTATGCGGAAATGTATTCGAAATTTCTTTTTTAATATTTTAAAGGGCTGCTATTCAAACTTAGTTGCTGAACTGAAATGATCGTCTTTCAAACTTAAGCGAATATAGACAATCTTCAAATCATTCTTCATTCAATCTGCAAATGAAAATGTATTGCTTTCGTTTAAAACTAAATGAGAATTATCACTAGTAAATATGAGACGTGCACTCATTATGCCAGTACTTTCTGCATATCTATGGGCGGGTATCATCACTTACATTGCGAGTTGCATTAATGCATTCATTAAAAATTTACATCGTATTAAAGCTAAACAAATGTGGTCTCACGTATGGAATACGATTTCTTAGACGACAATTACATGTTCAATGGCATAAAAAAAATTTTAACAAAAATACATCCAACAAAGAAAAAGTGTATCCCTGATTTTCCATATTTATATATACTCATAGTAAATATAGTTTGTGTTCTCAGCTTAGAGCCATAGCTGCCATGGCTCTCCTCTCATTATGCTAATAATTTACTTATAATTATAATTTGTAAATAAATAAATAAATAGTTTGTGTTCTAGATTTCGCCTGAATTGCTTCACTGGAGTCAAATCCAAAAGTCATTCTAATTATGGGTAAGTTTTGGGCGTTTGCAACACAGCAATGTGTGAGTCAGCGATATCAGTTCGCTAGGTTAGCTCACCAGTCCAAATCATACTAAGAAGATTAGGACTGTAAGACCCACTAAAAACTCGCTTCTAGCACATCAGACAATTCCAGTTGATTAGCAATAGCACACAGAATCGCATCTGGTGGCCTAAATCAGCCCCACCACTTGTCACCGAAGACCGTTACAGTGATCGGGACTTTGTTGTCAAAGTCTGCCACTATTTATACTGGCAAAGAAATCTCACTAATCAGTGTGGTATGAAATTTACCTCCAGATAAATTTCAAGAATTACTTATATACACAGGTATCATTCCTTTAACGCCGTGGGCTTACAGCGAAGTCCATTGTTAGTATTCAGCGCCAGGATGAACCATTAAAGCTCAAGCCATGCCGAATATGGTCTCACATACAGAGTACTACCTGGCAAAGATTGATGTGAGAAAACACTGAATACTTTATATGACAATGCTATACTAAAGCGCTTTCATTGGCGACACTTGCCTCCCTTTGCCTTAAGGAATTGTTCCCCCGGTAGGCGGCAATTTTCTTCTAGATTGCAAATCAAATAAACTAACATGATTTATTCAATGCCTTCGCATGCTCTGATTTTTAACAGAATATCGGTCTTGTAACAATATTTTCCACTTCTGGGTCGCTCTGTCAGACAAATACATATTTTCACTTCATTTCTTTATCAATTTTTACTGTGATTATTCCCAATAGATTATAAATTGTGTTCATTTCCTTTTCTTCTATGGCCGTATCTCTAAATGTGTATACCAAACACACACACACACACTCTAATAGTAAAGTTGCAAGTGGCATACATGTGTTTATTTGAATCTTCATAAAATTTCTTAGGAAAATTACTTAATATTATTTTCTATGTTCTTTGCAGAAAATTTCAATTTCATTCAAGAGAAAAAAAGTAGCCAACAACATGCAACCGCACCCACATGCAAACACTTAAAAACATCTGAAGTTCTAATTTCAGACAACCCTTGCTTTCGTTTATTATTGCCAAAAGCAATAACCCATCCATGTTGTATTTATGTATGAGTTTTATATTTCTCGGTTCTTTGTGTTTACTCTTGGCAATTTCCGGAATTTTAGCACGCACTCCTGTTACTTTTTTCATTTCCTTAAATTTACAAAACTAACAAATTGTTTGAAGTTACAATACAGAGTAGAGGAAGAAAGGAAAAAAACCGAAAGTGTATAAACTTGAAAAAAGGCAAATGTTAAACTAAAAAACTTAATCAGACATTCCCTCACATCTGCACATATTTTGAGGTAGAGGTTGTTTAATAAACTTTAAGTGAAAAGCAAAAACGTTAAAGGAAAACAAAAAAAAAAAAAAACGAAAAACTAAAAAGTAAAAAAGCAGGAACTGGAATTACAATTAACTAACATTTTACACCCACTGCTCTTGTTCGGCAGGCACTAAAGTGCTTCTAGACTTAGTTAGCTCATGTGCGTTGCCTTCACACTCCCACAAACATGCATACACTGGGAATGGAAGGGTTAAATGGCAAATGCTTGTTAGAGTTGTTGCTGCATACATTCCCTTCACTCGAGGCAAAAAATTGTGAGTAAAACAATTGTTGAGGAAGTAATCCCTATGGAAATAATTAGATTTTAATGTTAACATTACCCTCCCACAAAACGGGAACTTTGTTATGTTAATCTCTAAGGGGGAGTACAATGTAGATTATTGTATTTAAAGCAAATAAAGAGGGATTGACCTCAAATAGAAATACCGTGCTTTGACACTTTTAGGTCACATACAATTTTAATGCTGAATGTAACTTACAGTACAACAATAAAGTCGCTTTACAGCTTTTGCCTTCTCTGATGCAGTTTTATGAGGGAGAGCTGTAAAACTAAATAAAAATTAAACTAAATGAAATTAACAATAGACAAAACTATCATATAAAGTGTTGAAAATAATCATGTGTAATAAAACAAATAATTTTTTTTTACATTAAATTTTTAATTACGTTGTAAGGAGTTTTAGAATAACGTTGGGAGCACCCTTAAATTAAAAAGGGGCTACTGCATATTAAATTATAATTTAAATGAAATTGCGGAAAACGAAACTGGCCAAAAAGTAAAGTTGTTACGTTGATCAATGGAAACAGTGTAATTCAAATTATTCAATTAATTTCTACGTTGTTTCAATGACATTGTGTATTAAAAGTGTGACAATAAAGTCATTCATAATATGAATGAAAAATATTTTTCTAGTAAAGGCATCATATATAACTGTATCAGCTCTGTAGAGAAAAACTTTATGCATAAAATCTAACATATTTTTCATACTATTGAAGAAATTTTACATTAAAACTTGATATCTGATATTTTACATAAATTTAAGTCATGGGACTACTTATATTTTTTAATGACATTTTTACATAAAAAGTTCCTTGAGACAATGTAATGATTTTCATTAATATAATGAAACATGAAAAACTTGTTTCACCACTCCGTTTGATAAAATTCTCAGAAAGATATTTTTTATTGTATTATTTAAAACTTTTTAAAATTTAAAACAACAAAGAATCCATTGTTAATTCCAATAAAAAAAAGCTCTAAAGCAATAAAGCAACACTTTTAAGTACATCGTCCTTGACAACAACTCCCATGCGCCGTTGTTTTTGCTCAAAATCGAATAGCACATCAAAACACGACTTACGCTTTTATCTGTCAAAAACAGACTGACAATCCAAAATGACTGATATTCCCAAGATATATTTGAGTTCCAACATAACAGAAAAAAAACTCCAAAATCGGGCATACCTAACTCATGAAATTTGAAAATTACAGTTATTATTTAATCACACCTCGTATATAATAGTTAGGTGTAAATAAATTCTTGTAGTTAAAGTTCAATGTATTATTTTCTATATTCGAGATCTGACATATGGAATGTGTACAAGGATTCTTCCAGCAAAGAAATTCCAATGGATTTTGAAAGTTGCCTAATTAACCCCTTTTGAATCGTTTTCTTTTCTTCAAAAGATTGCGAAATTTTATTTGAAAAGTGTAAAATTAGTTTCGTTACTTCCTTGACCTTTTCAAGGTCAAAGAAAAGGTAAATTTTTATTCTTAATATGTTACCTTCACTCGAGACGTAAAGTATCGCAAGTATTACACAAGTCAAGAGTGTTAAAAAGTGCCTTCTGAAGAGTTACTAAAAAATGTCGGAGAGTGATAAAGTTAATTTGTGACAGGTTATGAATGATAGAAAATAAAATGATTTTCAGAGCTTGAATTTCATAAAAAGAAAAATCATAAATTTCTTGAGTGGTTTAAACTATTTGAAAACTATTTTTTTAACTTTGAATTTCAATATTAGAAATTCTGAATACGTTCTTGTCAAATATATTTAATAATAATTTATGTTGGCTATCGATGGAGCAACAAAGTTTTTCGTCACTTTCTCATATTTTCTATTTTATTCTCGTCTAGAATGAAATGGCGCTTGTAAACAAAATCTCAGATATTCAGAAAATTCGCCAAAGTTTTTGCCTTTAGCATTCTTAAAGGTGGGGGAACCCTCAGTAGCCATATTTTATTGCACCCTTTTTGGTATTTGCGGATTTTAAAGAAATATATTTATTATTCCTGCAACCAATCCATCTGTATATAAATATTTTCCTCCCTCTCTCTCTCTCTGTCTCTCTCTCCTAAAATATTTTGCCACATTTTTTTAAACAATTTAATGCTTTTGTCCGTTTTAAATAAATAAAATTCTGCACACTTTCCCACCAACATTTTTCTTCTAAATGAAAATTTTCTAAAGAATTTCCGGTTTAAAAAAGTTTTCCATTTTATGCTGAATATTCTCACTTGGCTTTTATTTTGAGTAAAAAATTAATGAAAGGTCAGTACGAATTTTGAAGGCCCTGCATGGTCACTTAAAGGGAATAAAAAGTTTTTCAAATTAATCAGATACAGACGGAAACGGCAAATGCAAAATAACTAGCAGCTGTCAACGTTTAATCGATTAATCTTTTCATCAGCAGGTTTAGTTTTTCTATTCTAATAATCGAATAATTTCCAAATTTTGCAATCATTTTATTGTCAACTTAAATTCAAAGAAATCTTTTTTTGTGAAAAATATTAATTTTTAAAATAATTTATGTTATTGTACGGAAATTCTCATTTTTTGTTGTAAAAGTTTATTTATTATTTATTCGATTATTTTTTGAAAATGACAATTGCAGTTAATTCTTTAAGCAATTGATTTATTTGACATAATTTAATTTATTTAACAATAAATGAAAAAAAAAATTAAAAAATTTTATATAAATTATTCGATTAATTTATTCGATTAGTTTATTTAAATGAAATGCTTGAATGAAATGGCATCTTAAGTGCTAGAAAGCGGAAGTTCTCAGATTTTATTTGAGCACAATTATTCGAATAAAATCTTTTTATTTTGATCTTTATTCGTTTTAAATTTTTAAATTCTCATTATTTAGCAAACAGGGGAAGGCCTACCGATACTATCCATTTACGAAACCCTTCAATGCATTTAAGAAAAAAATTATTTTCTACTGGAAATTAATTAATAAATTTTAAATGAATACACTTTAAATATTAAATAATAAAACTTATTACAGACTTCGCTAAAGAAAAGCATTAAAACATTACTAAAGATAAACTAACGAAATGCCGTATTCAATATGCAGCAGTAAATCCGGAAGTCAAACGAGTCTATAGTCAAATCTACGTTATTATAGTTGAACTTTGTTTCTGCTAGCTGTTGTTTTATATTTCTTATCCTTTGCTCTCACTCCGTCTTGGCATCTGAAACCTCTTATTCAGCTCATAAACTTTACAGTGTGTAGAAATCAGGCATGACCATTTTAAAAAGTACCAAAAATATCAAAACGGATTAAAATTTTGCCTCCAGTTGCACGTCCTTATTAAACGCAACGGCATGTAATTTGAAATGTTGAATACACATCAGCGCAGCGTATTGAATTCAGTTAAATAAAAATTCGAATTGCGATTTCAATATTAAGTTTCATGTCCACAATTTTCTTAATCGACTCGATAGTTTAAAAGGTATGATAGTGGCGACATTTTAATTACTGATATAGCTTTGTTTTTAGTTGAGCTTCTCGTTTATTTTCTACTTGCAGTTGCTATAAAATCTCGTCAAATTTAAATTTATATTCTTCTATGGAAGTTGAGATTGATGAATTAACTAAATTAATATTGGAGGTGTTACGACGAATGTAATATTTACTGTTTTAAACTAAAACTCGAACTTTTGGCCGAAGCTTCGTAAAAAGTATGAGTAACATATTTTTTTCTTAAATTTGGTTTTATGATATGAAAATTATAAAAAAAAATTTATACGCCAAATTTTTAGTCTCTACAAACACATTTAGGAATTGAACTCAAGCCTACTTATATATTTCATTTAATAGCCAACATAATTCAAAAAAAAAAAAATTGAGAAAGAAATGATAAAAAAAAATTTTAATTTTTTCGTGCAAAAACTGATGGACTTGAACTGATAGCCTTAATTACACCGAGTAACATACAGAGCTGATATTTTTAGGCATTAATTTTCCAACAAGTGGTTTTTTGTTATGGTACAGTTTTTTTTCAATGCCACGATTTATACAAATTTATTTTGTTGCGACTCCGAAAAATAGCATCAAGCCTTTAGCAGCTTAAAGTAAATGCGACCCTGCCGATCTGACAATGAATATTTACATAAACTCTTGCAATTGCTATACATCATTTGGCATCACTTGCTGCAGAGTTGCATTTTTCGTTCCCACCATCATACTTTTTCAGTACTTTTTCCCATGATTCCCCAATCGCCCATGGCATTGTCGAGATATAACGAGCAAATAAGAGCAAATTTAATTGCAGAGCAAAATGAGTTTACATTTTCAAGTTCGTTAATAAAATCTTTTTTTCTGCTTCGTATTTTCGATATGTGAGGAATTTTACAACGTTTTTAGATTCAAAATCGCCTACTCTGATATTCTAAATGAAAGAGGAAAGAAGGTACCATGGTACCAAATTGGAAATCCCCGTTTCATCTTTGGTTTGCTGCTATTTTATTGTGCTGCTAGACGACGAGACTAGTAAACTTTACGAGAGTTGACTAGACAAGATGCTGTTCATGAAAATGAGCTTCAATCCCATATTATTAGATGCAGTTATAAAATAATTTTTTTCATGTACACACTCGTTTGTATGTGTGGAGGTTCTCATTTGCTAGTTGCACTTGAAGTGGATGTGTGTGTAGCAGAGTGTCTGTATGATTTACAACTTAGTGCAAGATTTTTTATATCCTTTCTCTCCTTTTTTTCTTTTGTTTTTTTTTCGCCATGAAAAAGACAACAATAGTACTGAGTATAAAAAAGCAGATTTCTCTAGTGTAAAGCATGATTTTGATTAAATGAATTTCGTATATTTTTTTGTTTTTTTAGTTGTTGAAGTAATTTTTTTCTATTTATTTCTGCATACTCCCAAGTTATAAAACATTGTTTTAGTCTAAGGATTCTTTTATAATGTTTTCTGTTTTTCGGTTTTTGTGTGCTTAAGAAAGCATCTTTTTGGCATGCCATGAAATAAGTTTTTCCTAATTTACAAATTAACTGAATCAGAAATTTAAGTTTTGCTTAATTTGCGAGATGAATTAGCAAAATTAGATTTCGTTTTTCGCCGTACTTGTGGTATACTTGTTGGCTCATAAATTATTCTGTGCCTGTTTAATTTATGGATTAGTTTGAATTCTAGATGTGACTACTCAGGCGTGTATTAAGTACTCTTAAACGAACTTGAGTGGCATTTTAAATTTCAGCCAACATTCCACTTATATTTACATGCATTAACTTGAAGGCGGTAATGAAGTTTGTGGCAGGACTAAGAATATCAATTGCTAAATGTGTATGAATAGTCGTGCAATTTTGCTGTGCTCGTAATAGGAAATCCAACTAAATTGAAAAGGAAATTTCGTTAGCACAATTTGTATTCAGGATTTCCAAACACCTACGTGTGGTACGAAGAGCCATACGTATTTGCATATTTACTTTCAACTGTTTTAAAAATTGAATCTGAACACCAATACAGTGGCATTAATCCTGTTCATGTAATCTTAATGAGCATACATTGGTAGTAGTTGACGCTATTACAAATTATGCGATAACAAAAGCAGTTCTAACAACAAAGAAGAATGCGCGAATCGTACAATGGTGACAACGTTGGTGCCGTTAAATCAAAAGGAAGGCAAACCTTCGTGTCACATAAAAAAATCGTTGGTTCAGCAACGAACATGACAGCAGACAAATTTCTATGTGATTAGGAGTGACTGCAATACTACAAAAGCAAATTTAGCTCATGTGCTAAATAACGATTTAATAATTCTCATTTGGTTCGTGTTACAAATGTTTCACATTGTCCATTTCACAACATCATTCTCTTTCTGTTAAATTTGAAAGTATTTTTGAAATTTATAGTTTTAAATTTAATTCTTTAAAATTACAGTAGATTAGGTTTTGCTCGTACCCGCGAGAAGTTTATACTTTAATTTATAAATGCTGAAATCACAAACTGGCTTCTAACTATCTTTCCACTAAAGTGATACAAAGTTGTAAAACTAAATTAATTTTCTAATTACATTAAAAAAAGTGACACACACAGGGTCGGGTTTCCTAAGGGTCCGGATTTTTATTTTTAGGATCCATATTTCAATGTCTTGTTTCCGTATTTGAACTAAGAAAAGGAAAACTTAATACGAACAGAAATTTGCAAAAGCCGAGAATTGGAAATTATTAAATTAATTTTTTTTCTTTTGTTCGCACATGGAATGCCAATTATTGCATATACGATAAATTTCTTCAAATGGGTGCCTCCGCAGGCGAAT
This sequence comes from Ormia ochracea, assembly GCA_963402855.1. Lineage (NCBI taxonomy): Eukaryota > Metazoa > Arthropoda > Insecta > Diptera > Tachinidae > Ormia > Ormia ochracea. The sequence continues at coordinate 68,420,581 of OY727105.1, forward strand.
GAATAATGCACAGCCTACTAAACCGGAGGTCGCAGGTTTGGTTTCTGCCTAGACCCTGGGTGTTTGCCTGCGGGCATGCCGATAGCTTTGCACGTTATGTTAATTAAACAAAAAAATTACAAAAAAAAAAAAAAAAATAATCGAAATAGTCTGCTGGACAGCCGCTAATAAGGGAAAAAGTACTTTAATTGCAAGTAGTTTTGAGAATTAAAAATTCCGTTTAGTCAGCTTGATCTTCTCATTTATTAGACACATGCATAATAACTTAAGTTTCACAACTTAAACATTCCTATTTGGCAGGATATCATTCGTATTTCCAAACTCATATGGGCTTTTTCTAAAATGACTTTTATAACTTCATTATCCTTTCAAAAATAAAAATTGCCAATTAATTGTTAAGGAAAAATTATATTGGTATTGAGATATGCATTGCGACCATGCATGTCAATGTCGACTATTTGAAGAAAAATTTTCAAACTAAATCTGTTCAAATATCTGACCATGCTCAGTTCCTCATTGGTCAAAGTTTTTGCTGCAAGTCCACTCATGCGAGACCAAGCAGTGATCTTCTTTCCAATACGGAAAACAGTGGAGAGAGAAATAATAGCATCATCTGGTTTCTACTACTGGGGAAACCGTTATTCGTAAATGGCAATAGAAAGATTGACAATTAAACTATAAACGTACGAGTAGGGACCGTCTATTGTATAGCAGTCAATGTGATCAAGACCTAATCTCTCTAAACTTTACCGGCAAGCATTTTCAACACGTTCGGGTTCATGGGCATGGCACCACAAATTGAAAATGATGAATATGTCCTCGCGATTGATAACTCCTTCATTTATCTTATCTCTTATTTCTTTCCCCACAACATTTTCGTTTTCGTTGAAATAAGTGGCTTCTATAAGGCAAAATCCTTCATCAATAGCCATACCCACATTATACCCGTCATAGCATGCAGTGGAAGAGCGCAGTCCTATAGCAGACATGTCGTACCCATTGTTTAATTTCACTTTTGGTGGTAAAGTTGTATATATTTTAACATTTCTTTTCATGTAAAATCTGTGCATTTTAAAAAGTCGACTGGAATTACAAAGGCAAAAAAACTTCTCAGGACTAAATAGAACCACTCGCAAGCAAGCGAACACGCCAAGTCCTGCCTCTAGACCCTGCATGTTTTCCCGCGGACAAGCCGCAAGCTTTGCAGATTAAATTATTAAAACACAAAACACAAGTTTTCGAAAAAAAAAATAGAAAAACAGATTTCTGTACGACATCTGCCCTAATCAGAAATGCAATATTAATAAAAAAAAATTTTATTTACAGAGATTTTTATAAAAATATTAAAATGGCCTCTATCTTTCACATAAAAAATATTACGCTTCTTAAGGTTAAATAAATTAATAAATTTCAAATATTCATTTTAAATTAGTATCTTGAATTTTTAAAGTATTTTGTAATTTATTTCCTGCAAATGAATTAAAAAAATATTATTTGCAGATTACCGTCGTAGGCAACTACACACACACTGCATGCATAGCCATATATGTTTAAAGAAAATTTTTATGAAAATAAAGAATCTCAACTGTTCCTTGAAAATGTTGAAAATTTTAGGCCCAGACTTTCATTAACTACTCGTACAGATTGCAAAATTTTTGCATATTTTATTTACACTTCTGTTGCAGTTACTATAATTTTTCTCCCAACTGTTAAGACTTTAATTTTTACCTCACTCAGATGCTCACACATCCCTAAGAGCGTTTTCACACCAACTGTTAAATATTTAAGTGAAAAACATTTCATGCTGCCAGCAACATATTGAATGTCATTAAATATTGAAGAGTCAAAAATTGATTTGAATTTTAGTCGAATGTATGTAAATCAAATAAAGGCAACAAAATGCAAAAAATTTCAAAAGCTTAAGATCGTGTTAGAAGGGAAATGAAGATAATGATGGCAGTGAATGAATGCTCTTGCTGATGATTTTCTCCCCAAAACTATCCCTGATTAAGGAATTTGCTGTTGTCAATGTTCAGATGCTGTTAATGGATACTTTGAATATTGTGTTGGCAGCCATAAGGCTGAAAGGATATTCTTATACAACTCGTTGTGGCATCTACATGTGTGCACAGGTGTGTTCGTTGTCATTGGCTTCATTTTCCTTTAACCTGTATGAGCATTTAAAAAGGAAAATATTTTCTTTACTTTAACTTTTTTGCCTAATGTTGGCAATAATTTTTCGTGCCGCAATTTTCTTGGCAAAGAATTTGTTTTCAATGAAAAAAACTTCACTGAGCAAAAATATATGTGCTGAGAATTTTTTATTTTCTCTTTAACAACAATAATTTCAGCTTCTGTTTAAGTGAAAATACGAGGACTTTATTATTGCAATTAAAACTAATTAAAAGTATAACCATTTTTGTTTAAACATGAAAATTCCCTGGATATTTCTTCAGCGTAATAATCCTTATGACACATATTCAAACACTTTAGATTGGAATTTATCCTCCTAATTAAGGCACGCAAGGAATGTGTGGCTCCCGCCACTAACATGCAGCCTTTGTGTTGTAGTCTCTGTCTGTCTGCCATGCAACCTTATATCCTTAAGGGTATTTCAATAATTGAGTACTTAGGCAAATGTTGTTGTTGCTTAAGAATTAAATTTATATAAAATTTAAAATATCTAAGTATATACATACAGTGCACTTAACAATTGTACAACCGCAGCAAAATTTAATATTTTTATTTTAATTTCATTTTTGTTAAAGGAATTACGATTTTGTGAGAGAAAAAAAACCTTCAGATCAATTAGTAGATGTGCCTTTAATGAGGCCACCACACCTTAATTAGTAACTGCAGCTAAATAAAACTAAGCAATAATTTAATGCATTAATTAATATAATTAATTTAATATAATTAATTTAATGTAATAATTTTACGTATTATTTATCAAAAAATAACAACCAAATTACACTATAAAAGTTTTGATTTCTATTCTTCTTTATTCCCTTTTTAAATCCCTTTTAAAAGGGTTCAATTTTGCTGGCCCCACTATTCGCTTTCAAACAAAAAATGACGTGTAAAATTGCACGTCATGCAAAGCATTGCGTAAATAGTGTAATTCTGGGGAGTTTTTTTACAATCGACAAGGAACTAAAAGGACCTAAAAAAGGAACCTTAAGCACGTAAATATTCAATGGGCTCTGGAAACAAAACAGCTGATTCGTTACACTTTACTTAGTCGGACGTGGTGTATTCTAGTCAAATTTAAGCTGCCACGGCAATGAAATTTTCCATTTGGCATCATAACACTTTTTTCCAAATAACACTCACTAAACGATGTTAGTCATCGTTAGTGGAATTCATATGTTTGTTGGTTTTTTTAGTATGTTTGAACTGACAGAATGTGTTTCATTAGTTAATAATTTGATCAGCATCGCTGCATTAATTTCTCTTCCTCGGTTTATCTATTTACTTGCAGAATTGCATACTTTAAATCCGTATACTATGTATCCTGCATACTTTCATATCCATCTAATAAAAAACTAAATAAATTAAGTTTGTATGCTATTAAAATTTGGTTCACTACATACATCGTTATTAACACATTAAATGACTTAATCAAAAATGAAAAAACTGTTCAAATGGAATTTGGTCCTTGCAAGTCAATTGCCGCAACCTTTAAGAAAGTCGAACTTGTTGTGTCACTTTATTAAATTTTCTAAGGATACAGGAAGAAGTAATATTATTCTCTAGAGGCTCCAAAAAAATTTTGCTTTCCAACCAAATTCTAAATGGACAGCTTTCTACAAAATTGATCAAACGTCCCTAATATACAAAGTTATGCATGCATATGCCGCTTTATTAGATGTGTATGGATGTACGTATTCGTTCCTGCTCCTAAATAAAATATTCAATATGTTTAAGTATGTGTTTTGTTTTGTTTATGTTGAGAAAAAATATAAGCATGTCACAAATAGTTTAATTTGCTTGCGAATAAGGAAAACAATGTATGCCAAACGTGGCAGACACCCAATGCCAATCACTACCTGCTCACATGGCTCTGTAACCATTAATAGGAAGTAGGGTAAATAGAGAAAATTAAAGTGACCAGCCTGAATAAGTAGAGAATGGAAAAATGCTTTCCAACAGCATGTAAGAAAAGGAATATTAATTAAAATAAATTAAACATCTGTATGTGTGACCTCCTCTGAGAAAGGGCACGCCCCCTCTAAATTATGCATAACTAAAATAATAATAAATATTAATGAGGCTTTTAAATATTATCGATTACTGTTAAATATATTTCCTTTTTTAAAAATGTAAAAGTTTTACGCACTTCGCATTTAAATATTCTTTAACAATGGCAATAAAATTAATTTAATTTAAATTAAATTAAGGAAAATTTAACATTTTCCTTAATTTCTTAAAATATTCTCTCGAAGTTATATTTTACAAACAACATTCCATTTTAATAAATAAAAACTTCGCAAACAGTTTTTAATAAAACGAAATAATCAAAAGTGTAGTAAAATATTATAGACCAAATAAATTATTTTTAGCAGTTAACAGGATCAAACTGAAAATCAGCCGTGATTTGGGCTGATTTTAACTTTTAAGTTTTCTAATTTCGGCCAGCTTTTTTTTCTCTTCGCTTAAAATAACAAAAAAAAAATAATTTACCCCAAAGCAGTTTGTATTAATTGGGACATTCTTTGCTTACAATAGCTGATCTTGGATGTCTACAAGGTAGATTCCCTAAAAACTGTATTAGGTGTTGCAACTGAATGTAATTACAAGTGTACAGCGAGCGATATACTTGTCCCCCTATTGCCTTCTGCAGTTAAAAAAGTAAACAAATTAAATCCATTTTTAAAAAATTAATTCTTTATAATCCGTTTGCAATCGTATTGCATTTAGTGGTATGATTTTCCAATACTCATAACTTCTCAGCAGACTCTACAGTATTATACTCATGTCACTTTGCCATAATTGACTAGCTTTGAATCAACTGTACTTAAACAAATTTCCAACATTATTAAATTAGTCCAACCACCAGTCTAATAATTTAAATGTTTTAGCCTGGGATTTTGGCTCCAAATTGCAGTACTGCATTCAATAAATGAAACGTAAAGTCTCTTAATATATATAAAAGCTTCCAACATATTGAAAGCTTACAAGCTTTCAACATCTTGAAATTACACGTTCTAAATTTGACGCAGTTGTGTACGAGATTCTACAAGTATTCGATTAATATTTGTAGATTACCCGATTACTCTATTTTATATTGTACGCAAAATACACAATAAATTTACAAAAGCTCTTAAAGGCCTCTTAGATATGCATACCTGGCTTTCTAATAACGTGTCCGTCATACTTCATATAAAAATGCAAAGCGCTCGTTGACGCTGCTGTGTGCGTATCTATGGGAAATTTGTAAAAAAAAAAAATTTCTTTTGCTAATATGATTTTCTGGGAAGACTTTATTGAGGAAGACAAAAGCTTTCCACAATTGTGGCAAATAAAATCAGATGTGATATATAAGGTTATAAGTTTAATATATACGTTTCAAAATTTAAACAAGCAAAAGTTTCATCCGGTGATAAAAACCGTAAATTGAACTCTTAAATGGTTCCATTTGTAAGAAATTTCGGTAGTCTTCAGAAACGGTTGCTTTTAATTCCATTCATTGAGCCATATTTTCCTTTTTCTTTTTAATTTCCTTTTTCTCCTCTTGTAATAATAATTCGTTCGTAACTTTAAAAAATTTGCTTCAAAAATTTCTGTGTAGTGAAGTATGCCGTCAGACTTTGGCAGTATAATTAAAAAATCCAAAGTATGCCATCCCACAAGTCTGTAGACAAGTAGGCGTATCTAATAGGACTTTTATGGGTGACATATTACCCATATATGCTATCATATAAGTATGTAGCTATCACACAAGTCTGTAGCCATCACAAAGGTCTGCAGCCATCACTCATATGCCATCACACAAGTCTGTAGATAAGTAGGAGTTTCTAATAGGACTTTTGGAGATGACATATTTCCCACATATGCCGTCATACAAGTATGTAGCTATCACACAAGTCTGTAGCCATCATACAAGTCTATAGCCATCATACATATGCTATCGCACAAGTCTGTAGATAAGTAGGCGTTTCTAATATGACTTTTATTGGTAACATATTTGCCATTATATTTTTTTTTTCAATTATTTCAACAATAAAAATATTTTAGATTCCTTGAAAAATATATTTTCGATTATTCGAATTATTAATACCACTATTCGATTAGCTTTAACAAGTAAGTCAACCTCAATATTATTTTTTATTATTTATTTCAAACTAATGAAAATCTGGTCCCTCTAGTTGGGTCACATATTTGTTCGTCTGCATGGCTACATGCTTAACGTATGAATGTAAATTCATATAGCCGGACGGATCTGCCTTTAAGTTAATGCAAAAACAAAACAAACAAAAAAAAATTGGTTTTTCCGAATGAATTTTTTTGTTCTTCCCTCAAATTGAGGAAAATTAAAAAAAAAAAAATGCTGCAACAAGAACCTCAACTACAAACAACAAAAATGTTGAATATATAATAATGGTTTCTTAACAAACAACAAACCATGTATTTTATTAGAGAAAAAAGAAGGAGAAGAGCAAATGTTGTTAACAATAATGCAAAAAAAAGGAACATAAAATAACAAGTTAAAAGGCCAAGGCATTTTGTGTACTTTTTGCTTGGCTCCTCTTATTTAATATATAATTTAAACAGACAGGAAAAGAGACAAAAGCACGCAAAACTGGTGCCACCACAAGGCAACATTTGAGCTCAAACGCAATTCACAGTTGGCTTGAGTGGACAGTGGAAGACATTAGAACAGTGACAAAGAAAAAAAAAAAGAGAAATTACACAAACGACATAACAGGGCTTGAAGAAAGCTTAAGTTAGAAGGGGCATTATGCAAAGAACTGTTGGCTACATGAATAAATATGTGTGTTTAATTTTTTTTTATAAAAGCCGTATATGTAACGAAATTAAATAGGCGGTTTTAAGTGCTGGAAGGAAAGCTGGAGCAAAATAACTTAAGGCTGCGATGTTATAAAGGACTTTTAGCAATTATAAATAAAAATTCCTGCACTCGAAAATTATGTTTTATGCATTTATATACTCTATTCTTTTTATTATATTGAAATGTGGAATCCTTGTTTTGTTAAAGCTTTTCGTACGTTTTATCAAAATGTAAATGGGCGTGCATAACAGAATGAAAATAATGGCCGAATTTTCTTTCTCAAGCAAATTGCATTATCAGTCAAATAATTTTACTGCATCAGTTTTCATTCTATCATATCAAAATAGCGTTGAAGGTGCCACAGTACAACTGCTTGAAGTTATTGTTGTGTGATCACATAAAAGCGATCATATTTTAAATGATACGCGTCGTTAAAAACTCTGCCGCACCCGATGTATTTTTATTAGCAGACCAATATATGGTAAATCGTGCTTTTGAGTGGTATAGTACAGCACAAAAGCTGTACTAATTTATATGTCCAGCTCCATTACAAATGAAGTGAACCTTTGCAGCTTTTCCTTTTTCATATTTAATCATTAATATGCTAAGCTTTTGCTCATTTAGGCAAAAGCTTATTTTAAGTTTTTTGCTTAAGAATTTTCATGTTTTTATTGAAATTTATTTTATTAAACAGCTGATTTCATAACAGAAGTGGAAGGCAAAAACAAATATGAAAAAAATTGACGCCTTTAAAATTTTATGTTAAATAAAAGTTGAAGCAAAAATTATCTGCGTCTGTAGAAATTTTTTATGAAAACATTTAAATCTATTATTAGGCATCTATTAGAACCAAAAACTACTTATACTTAATATACCATTAACACAATTTAGCAGAAAACGGTAAAGAGCAAGGAAATGAATTAACATTTTTTCTTGAGTGTAAAAGTGCAATATTTATTAAGATTGAGAATTATGTACGGAAAAAGGTAACATATCAGTGGTTCTGTTAAGGTAAATTAAAACAGACATAAACAAACATAAACACACGCAGTGGGATGTCCAGTTTAGCAATATAAACAAGAAATGAAAATGAAAAACTCTAACTATAGATAAAAAAAAGAAACAATAAAAATAAAACCCAAAGAGCAGAGGCCACTGGGAGTTTAACACACACCAAGATTATTTTTTTTTCCTTTGCTTTTTTGTTAAATGTAGGCACATTAAGCAGGAAGCAACACAAATTAGTTCGGTTGTTGTTTAAGCATTTAAGTAATTTGCTCATTTGTTGTTCCACTTCATGTAGCGTTTTTGGGTGTCCGTGTGTATTGCTTCCATCCTGTTGCTGCACCAAGCACTCCCAACCACAGAGTAAGTATACCGGCAGAAACATTTTGCATTTTGTTTCCAAACACACTGCGTTATAATTTCACATGTTCATACTCGTATTCCTGTTGGCCACAGTAAGACCAGTTTCCTTGTAACTCTTTGCCTTTTGTTAACTTTTTTTTATTAATGAGAAGTACTTTCCGTAGCCCTGTAATGGCTTCTGTGTACGCACACATATATTGTAAAATTTTAACACATTTCGTACGCGAATGAGTGCCACTACTTGACTCTTTTTTCGTTTTTATATTTTCATAATTGCTTCGTGGTTATGCTCAGTTCTTATATTCCTTTGCGGCTTGCTTGTCCTTACGTCCTTTTTGCATACTAACTTTACTATTTATTGCAGTCTTTTGTAAAGTGTTGCTTTTTTTTCGCTGGCCTCTCCTTTCGTATCAGAGTATGTGACATTATAGCAGGCGACACTAATACCTGACAAAATGTCATTTATATGTAGAGTAAGTGAATAAAAATCCACAGTCAAGTCAGCGAAAATGCTTTTAAGACTGGCAACCAAGTTAAGACAGCAAGTAGAATAACGTTCGTCGTCGTGTACGGTTGATTATTCTTCTTATCGCATAAAAGAAAACCAAAAAAAAAAAAAAAAAAAAAAAAAAAAAAAAAAAAAAAAAAAAAAAAAAAAAAAAAAAAAAAAAAAATAAAATTAATCAAATACACAAGGACTACATATTTCTTAAAATTAACAGTTCAAGAAAACGGTATAAAAAAAAAAATGTTAAACATAAACACTGTTATTGTGCATTGCATTTAAGTGAGGACAGAGACAAATAAAAATTGCATTATTCCAGTGATACGAAAATTAACATTTTAGAAACTTACCATAAAGTTTGTGTTCGTTCATTGGTTGTCGTTTCTATTCTTTAATGGAGGTCAATTCGGCATGCAATAAAAAACAAACACAAGCAAAAATAGAAAAAAATACCATCAAACAATATATACTCAGTCAACAAAATCAGATACTATTTCAAGAAAATTGTCAACGAAGCCAAAATGAACAGCTACTGTACAATCAATGGCAATATGCGACCAATGGCTGGCAGGATGCAAATAATGAGATCACCCGATTGAATGCGTTCGCATCGGAATTACAAAAACAAATTGATGAGCTCAAGGAAAATCTGCTAAGAGGAAGACCGGCTACTTTTTCGAGGGCTGGAGGATCAAAAACTTATATCTCATCAAAAGCAAGTACACCAACACCTGTTAATGATAAAGAGACTGATTTTCATACAGATGAGGATGAGTTAGCTAAGGAGACTGATTGGATAAGGGTCAAGCATAATACCAAAAAAAGAAAAATGAATACACCACCCTCGCCAGCTGCTCCTAAAAACAAAAATATAAACAAACAAAATAATACTGAAAACACCAAAAAAGAACAGTCACCTCCACCTATCATTGTGGACAATGTTTCTTCATATGAGGATCTATACCAAGAGCTCATAAAAAGAATCAATAACCAAGTTTTTCAAACAAAAATTGTTAATAATACAACAATTAAAATTAATTGTAATAATACAGAAACATACAGAGCTGTAATTGAAATATTAAACAGACGTGAATATTCGTACCACTCATATGAAAATAAACAAACTAGACTCATTAGAGTTATGGCTAAAAACTTGCATCATACATGCAGACCAGAGTGCATTATAGAAGAACTAACACATAAAGGATATAAAATAAAAGCAGCAGTAAATAAATTAGCGTGGAAGCAAAAAACTCCACTTAATATGTTTATGCTATTCTTTGAAAACAGTGAAAATATTGATAAAATATATGAAATCAAAAATATCCTTGGTTGCAAAGTAGAAATTGAGCCAATTAAGGCAACTAAACTTGTCCCGCAATGTAAAAGATGCCAATCATTCGGGCATACTAGTAAATATTGCAACAAACCAGCCAGATGTGTCAAATGTGCTGGTAAGCACTATACAGTGGAATGCCAAAAAAGTGATAAAAGTGAACCCAAATGTATCCATTGCGGAGGAAATCATCCAGCCAACTACAGAGGATGTATTGTAGCAAAGGAATTACAAAAACTGAGGACCAACAAACACCAAAAATCTGAACTTGCTGAAACTAATAAAGTCAACAAAAATAATATTAAACACGCTCCAGAAATGCAGAGTGTAAATAAAACAAAGAACATACAAAATAAGATAACTTACGCCTCGGTCACTAAAATGAACACAGTAGAAAAAAACATGGCAAACAAGCAAAATAATGACATTAACCAAAGTCTACAACTCATTCTGAACAAAATGACTGAACTTGAAAAATCATTTTCAAAAATGAATGAGAGAGTGAATAAATTGGAAAGTAGTAACAAAAAAACTACTCCCAAATCAAAAAAGAAGTAATGGCCAACACAATTAAAATTCTGTCGTGGAATGCAAATGGATTGCCTAAACGTCAAACTGAGGTACAAGCAATCCTAGACATAAATAAAGTGGATGTGTGCCTAATATCAGAAACACATCTAACTAAACAATCATTTATTAAATTTCGAGGTTATAAGATATATCACACAACCCATCCAGAAAACGCTGCAAAAGGTGGAAGTGCAATAATTATAAAAGAAAATATAGCACATTTCGAAGAAAACAAAATTCAGTCAGAAGATGTACAAGCCACGATGATAAGTATTAGAACCAAAAATCAAAATATTACCATAGCTAGCCTATATAGCCCTCCAAAGCACAATATTAAACAACAAAGATATTTAGAACTGTTCAAAACTGTAGGAAATCGATTCATCATCGGTGGTGACTACAATGCTAAGCACACACATTGGGGATCGAGACTTACAACAACAAAAGGAAAAGAATTGTTAAATGCAATTCAAGATTATAAATGTGAGGTCATCTCTACTGGAAAACCTACATACTGGCCTACTGATCCCAGCAAAGTGCCAGATCTGATAGACTTTTTCGTCACTAAAAATTTATCAAGTAACTACATGCAAATAGATGAAATCCTGGAGTTAAACTCGGACCACTCGGCTATAGTATTAACACTGAGCGAAACTATAATTTCTAAGTCAACTAATCCGTGCTTAGTTAACAAAAAAACAGATTGGAAAAGCTTTAGAAAATCATTGGAAGATAAAATTGAATTAGCAGTACCACTACAAACCGAAGAACAACTGGATTCTGAAGTGGAAAAACTGGTCAGTGATATTCAGAACGCAGCGTGGCGAAATACACCTGAAATTAAAAGAAAATTGAAAGGTAATCACTATCCTAAAGAAATAGTTAATATTGTTTCAGAAAAAAGGAAGGCGAGGAAAAAATGGCATCAAACCAGAAATCCACGCGACAAAACCACACTGAATAATTTAACATCACAATTAAGAAATGAAATCAGTCAGTTAAAAAATGATTCAATAAGTGACTTCCTCTGTACAGTGACTAATGACTCAAGTACTGAGTATTCACTTTGGAAGACTACTAAAAATCTAAAGAGACCAATTATGCAAATACCTCCAATCAAAAATGCAGATGGTAGTTGGGCCAGAAATAATGAACAAAAAGCAGCAATATTTGCAAATCACCTTGAAAATATCTTTCAACCCAATGCAGCCAATGACACTGATCCTCTACCTAATATTATAAATCAATCAGAGAGGCCGATACCACACGTCACACTAGCTGAAGTCAAAAGAGAAATCAAAACCAACATCAATCCCAAAAAAGCACCTGGATTTGATCTTATTACTGGTCAAATACTAAAGGAACTCCCAAAAAAAGCGTTATTGAAAATAACAAACATAATTAATGCAACATTTCGCCTACAATATGTGCCACAACTATGGAAATTTGCAGAAGTCATTATGATACCAAAGCCAGGGAAGCCGCCTCATGAAGCAACATCATATCGACCAATATCATTGCTGCCGGTTATATCAAAGTTATTCGAGAAACTGCTTTTGAAAAGGTTGAAACCAATCGTCGAGGAAAAACAACTCATTCCTGATCACCAGTTCGGTTTCCGAAATCAACACTCTACGATTGATCAAGTACATCGAATTACCAATATAATTGAAAAAGCGCTAGAAGAGAAAAAAGTTTGTTCGACAATATTTCTGGATGTTGCACAGGCTTTCGACAAAGTTTGGCATGAAGGGTTAAATCATAAACTGCAAAAGTTTCTTCCTGCTCAGTACTCAAATATCATAAGATCATACATATCAGAACGTTATTTCAGAATAAAGCAAGAAGATGCCTATTCTGATCTAAAGAATGTACAAGCAGGTGTACCACAAGGAAGTGTACTTGGACCAGTCCTTTATCTCCTGTACACTTGTGATCTGCCTACTTGTATAAATAATACAGTCGCTACGTTTGCTGATGATACTGCAATAATGGCCACTGGTGACAACAACATTGAATCAGCAGAAAAGTTACAAACAGCCATTACTGAGATAGAACGCTGGACAGTGAAATGGCGTATAAAACTCAACGAAACCAAATCTGTGCATGTTGATTTCACTAATAAAAGAATCGACCACAAACCAGTCTATATAAATGATCAAATAGTTCCGTACGAGAATTCAGCGAAATATCTTGGCATGACCCTTGATGCAAAACTGAGGTGGAAACCACACGTCAAGAAAAAACAAGAAGAACTCAAATTAAAATACAGAAAAATGTACTGGCTATTGGGTAGACATTCTGCCCTGTCAATATACAACAAGTTACTCTTGTATCAGCAAGTCCTCAAGCCAATCTGGACTTATGGTATTCAGCTCTGGGGCTGCACCAGTCAAAGCAATAGAATGATTATTCAACGATTTCAAAATAAAGTAATTCGTGCCATAGTTAATGCTCCGTGGTACATCAGAAATGACAATATACATAAGGATTTGGATGTGGAGATTGTCGACAACGTTATCAAAAAATTTGCACAAAGTCATGAACAAAGACTTCAACACCATATCAACACTGAGGCTCACCAGCTCCTCGGCAATGTTGACATAATCAGACGATTAAAACGAGTGAAACCTTTTGAACTTGTGTAAAATAGTGAGCTAACTACAGACAAAACATCAAACTCAGTCGCATGAACGTATATAGTGACCAAAATATTTAACTTTAAGAGAAATAAAAAGTATATATCATAGGATAAGTACTTTGTAATTTTAACCGTATCAATTTAAGTTAAAGTCAAATAGCTTATTAGTGTTAAGATACTAGATTGCTATAAAATAAATGCACCAATAGGTGTTGTTTATACAAAAAAAAAAAAAAAAGTTAAGACAGCGAGCAACGAACGAACTAACCATTCATCTACTCAGCCATTCAAATCGCCAGAGTCAGAGGCAGGGATAGAGGCAGACAACTTTAAATCTTTGAGAAGTTTAAGTTCTACTCTGTTATATGTTTCTTTAACAACTACAATCACAAATGGTGGATCGCTTCCAATAGAGTACGTACACTGAGAGTTTTTTGACAGCAGCAAGAATTAAGATAGACTTCGCTAAATCAAGCAGAATCTTGAAGACATCTATGAATAATATCTCTTCTTTAAAGCTCATGCCACCTTTTAATAAATATATTCACAAGCTTCAAAGAGTAAAATTGCGACTCTGAATTCATTACTTTCTTGTGACAGATACCACAATATCTAAAGTTACAAATTCTCTCTGGGATGGCTGAAATTCTTTATCTTATTAAACATATTCGGAATTTAGTATCAAATTAGATTCTTGCAATTCACTCCTTCAATAGGCCAGCTGGTGTGGCAACTCACCAGTTGGTGTAGATGAGCTCAGCAAATTTTAAACATTTTGCCAAGAGGTTTAGTTAACAACAACTACTGTGGCTAGCAATAAGGCTAAAGTGACTCACTAAGTTACTGTTGACCCCCTCTTCTACGTTTTTCAAAAAAAAAATGAAAAAAAAAATAAAACAAATAAATTGATACTTCTAATCAAAGTATTTAAATATTTTTTTTTGTGAAATTTATTAATTTTAGTCTAAAAATTAAATTAAATTTTTAAATAACAATATTTAAACTATCTAACTGTTTGTTAAGATTTGTTTATACGTTACTTTAGATGAATGCATTAAACTTTCGCAAAATGTCATGATTTCACTAAACAATCGGATAATTTTCAATATTCGTACTAAAAATAAAACTTAAGTTTTATTAATTCTATAAATTTTCAAGGACTTTTCTTTTTAAACGGCATAAAAAATCGTTAAAAAGCTATTGAACATGTAAAACAAAAACTTTATGTTAATTTTTGTTATAAAACATTTATTAACGCTATAAAAGTTGTTGAATCAAAAATTTGGCGAAATTTAGTAAAAACTATTCCAATAATATTGAAATTATGCTGTTTCTAAACATTTTTTTTTTATAAGTTAATAATAAACTTTATTTGGTTTAGTGAGATATATTAGCGTTTTTTATATAAATAAAATTTTAGTTTTAACGTTTCACTTGGACCAGCTATCGATTACTATGACATATATAAGTAACTGAAGAGGTAAACAGTATTGTCGTGTTTTTTTTTATTTTTTATAATTAAACTCTATTTAAAATTTTAATATTACTTTAAAAAAAAAAATCTCTTATTGGGAAATTTTAAGGAAATTTATCAGAAATATGGGAAGTGTGAAATTTTAAATTTTTTTTTAAAAAATTAAATGCATTCATATATAAATAAATATTTTAATTTCATAAGTTTTATGGTCTTCTTCACTTAAGCCCAAATTTCCCTAATGGGGAAGTTTCTGTAGTCAATGTGTGAAAAAAATTTTCACCTTCTTTTCACGCAAGCAAACCTATTGGAAACATTTCACAAAATTAAAATTCCCAATTTAAAGATTGAAAAGGAAATTATTTATTTGTGAGTACATTTTATTAACAAGATTACAAGATGGAAATCATTCAGTTGGCGGTTTTCTATTGGAATATAATTTTCGAAAAATATGCCAAAGATTTGTTGCAATTTTATATGCAGATACACATGTGATAACAAAAATTACTTTAAAAACAAAAACGAATTACTTTAAAAAAAAAAAAAAAAAATAATTCAATTCAAGCTATTAAAAATAAGTCAGTTGGAAAAATTGCCCAAATTTATAGAATACTTGTCATACTTGATGTTTCGAATATGAAATGTTTTCTAAATTGAGAAAAAGTTTTAAATTTTAAAAGCTTTTTTCCTTCTCCTCATATTATTTGATCATACACTTAATGAAATCTTTCAGAAATGTGAAATTTCTAAGGACATCGTAGCTTTCCATCATCAGTGCTTTGTATCCATCCGTGATTGAGTGACACGAATTTCATCTTTTAGCCCCCGAATCGATTTTGAGCTTCTGGTGAATTATATTTTTTTTTTTCTTCTTCGAGTTGCTAGAAAAGAAATATTCCTTGAATTTCTCTCGGTGCATGAGCTTTTTTACGTTATTAAATGAGTCATTGAAGTCATTTGTAAAGTACATGTTTTAACCCGTGTCGTATGTCTTTCAAGAAAATCCCCTTAATTTTTTTATTGTCTTCTATCGCATGATTTGTGGCGACGCGCGTATTAAAAATATATTTTTTTTTATTTCCATTTTACTTCAATTCGTTCCAACTTGCGTAACATTCTTAGAAAATTTTCTAAAAAGGGTAAGACTACAGAAGGAAAAGTTCTTCAATTCTGCATTCCCTTATTTTTTTTTTTTTTTTTTAGTGTTTGGGCAAAAGCAATTAATTTTTAACTGCAAGTTTTATTTGAAAAAGGTAACTTTAGCCAAAACACATTAAGCTCATTGCAAATGACGCTCCAGATTAACATTTCTATGCATGATGGCTGGGGAAAGGAGCGCAGAAATATATTTTCACTGCAAATTTCAAAAAAAAAAACCTACGAACACGGGCACTTAGACGAATTACATTGACTGTAACTCAGCAGCTTCGAACATGTTCGCTTACAGCAATCGCAATTACAGGCAGCGTATTCGCTATTAAAACCTTAACTTGCGTGTAGGGGTGTGAGCACTTGAGCCCACTAGGACTTCTGTTGGTATTAAAAGCACTGCGGTGGCATGGTGGTGGTTTATACAGAGGCGACATTGTCAATTGTTTGTTGCATTTGGCTGGGGCCAAAGTAATTAAGATAAGATGTTAAACCTTTTGGATTTAGCGATTTCTTTTTATGAGCTCCATCCGCCAATAAATGTTTCGCACTCGCTTTCTGTGCTACAGCAGTGCCTAAGTATGCTTCTCCTTTGAAGGCATGCATGTAGATTTATTTCGTTGTTTTTTATAAGAAAATTAATTGGAAACGTAATTTGATTAATGGCAGCAAGAAACGGTTTTACTTTTAGTTTTACATAATTAACGTTTGCAGGAGCACAAGAATTGATAAGTTTTAAATGAATCGTCAGTTTTGAATGCCATAAGGCTTAAAGGAGCCTTGAAGTTAAGCTACTAAAGTGTTCACTACTTATTACGCACTGCTGATGCACTAACTTTTAAGCATTTAAAATGGCGTTTTTAATGGCATTAAAATTGCCCTCCTTAATAGTACGAAAATAAAATGGCGCACAGGTCCAAATCGAAAAAGGAATAGAAAAAAATATTTGAGTCAAATACGGAAAATTATGCTAATATTATTTGCAGCAACAAGTGACAAAATCAATTCCCCCTGATTGGTAAAAAGAAGAGTTTTTCCTTAATGTCTCAAACTGCGGAAAGGATAATTGTAATCAAAAGTTTTTAGAATCAAGCAAAAAAGTAAAGAGTCGCTGATAGAAGCCATAATTAGCTTTACAAAAATATAAAATATATTTAAAATTAAAATAATAAATTTGCACTTTTGGTACCGGTAGTTTTTATACAAAGGTACTTTTTTTTGCAAGAAAGCCATGTTTTCTTTTCTGGAAGTGTATTATTATAAATGTTATTTTCTGCTAAAGAATCACTTGCTAGAAGTGTCTTTTTGCACAAGTAACTTTCTGCAAGTGTTCCCTTTTTGCTTAACTAACTACTTTAAAAAGGTACTTTTTTCACAATAACTTTTTATAAAAAATACCTGCTTTACAATAATAACTTCTGTGGAAAAAAGTGCAGATGTAAAAAAATTGTTATTAAAAAATTATGCTTTTCATGGAAATAAATTTTTTTATAAAAATGTGCGTTTTCCAAATACCTCTTTCATAAAAGTACCTTTTTCACAGTAGTAAGTTATGAGAAAAAGACAACAATAATCCTTGGCTGTACATAAAACATATTGAATATGATGAATTATGCATCGAATTTTCTTGCATGAGTACAAGAAAGCGTTGCTATGTGTAACGTAGTGCGGAAAGGGAAAGAAAAAACCAAAAAAAAAGTGTCGAACCAGCATCGTTTGCATGCATGCATAATATGGAAACTGAATCTGGGATGTGTGAAGAATTAAATTTTGTATTCTGTTTTTTAAAAGAAAAACTTCATTTACATTTTAAAGAGTATAAAGGAAATTTAAGTTTAACTGCTCTACTTATTATTATTTAATCATAAATTAAACAGAATTCACTTTGTGGAAGCTCTCTAATGTCGTGTTCACAAGTATAACAAATTTTATGTTGCCTCTCCAATTGGTTGGCGCATTCATCATCGTCCAAGCAACATATTATGCTATACAAAATTTTTAAAGCGAAACGTCTTAGTATACTTTAAAAAACATTAACCTAAAAAATGGAAAAATTCTTATCTCCTCTAACTTTTGTCGAGAAAGTTGTCTGAACCGGTCCGTAAAAGCTGTCGGAGGATCCGTCATAAAATTAATATTAATGATAACGTAATCATAACGTAAACGAATTGATGGCAAGCTAACACTATATATGCAGATATTTACATGTTTGTATGTACTAGTAAAGTATTATTAAAAAAGAATGGTTACAACGTAGGAAGAACTTGCTCTGGGAAGTAGTTGCTTCGCTCTTATAACTCAGATAGCGAACGCAATAACTCAGCTATCCATAAGAACACAATACAAAAAGGTAAGGGGTATGCTACTAGACCTGTAACCCGGCAAGATAATGAAGACTATGCTCATAAGGGGGTAACGCTAATGGATGGTGAGCAAAGTTTTAAGTGCAAATCTCGCAGACAAGGCAATATATTTCGAGAAGCCAAACGGAAAAAATAATAACAAGTAAAAGTCCTATATTGGACTATATGAAATCTTATATACTCTTCTCCAAAAGTACTTTACATACCTATTTTTACATACACTACAATTGTACTTCATGAAAGTAAACTTTAAACTTTTTGCATTATATTTCTCAATACTAAAAAATAATAAAAATTGCAATAGCGAGGCAAGTGCTGTCTCTAGTAAGCCAAGCCTTTCTGTTCTTATACTTGATGATATTCGCCATTTTTGCCTATAAATATATAAAAAAAAAAATTTCCTGCGTTATTTTTATTTATTAGCCTATTTAGATGGTTTTCTTACTATATAATTTTAAGAAAAGTTTGAGCAGAGTTTTTTTTTTAGTTATTGATTTTAAGATTAATTTACTCCGCAACAAAAATAGCCCGGACAGACGGACGGGCAAAGCTATATCAACTTTACTTCTTATGTATTCCTTTATGAATATAATTTTTGGAGTCGCAAGCTAATATTCCAGAAATTTCTATCAATATATCAAGTCCTTATATGCGAGTATAATACTATTCCATTCTTTTTGATAGAGAAGGATATAAGAAGGATACCAATTAGATTTTTGAAAACAGTTGAGAAATCCTTTTGCAACATTTTTAGTCTTTTTTGCTTTGCTTATAGATAAAATGCATTCATGTTTGCACTACAAGGACAACTTCTTTAGGAGGTGAAAGTTACTCTCACTTTCAACTGATGAAAAGCCAAAGTGAATATGCAATCACTCTCTTCCTGCCATCATTCATCTTCTTTGGGTGGCACAATGTAGCGTAAAATGTACTTATGCACTAGTGTGCAATACCACTAATATACTACTTAAGGTGTTTAATAACTACATTGCAACATGTTACACAAACAATCCTTGTAAATAAAGCCGTGAAATGAAGTTTGCCGACGTTTTATCTAATTTCGTTTTCATCTTTTATTAAAAAATGTTTTCAACTAAAAC
Organism: Ormia ochracea; assembly: GCA_963402855.1. Classification (NCBI taxonomy): domain Eukaryota; kingdom Metazoa; phylum Arthropoda; class Insecta; order Diptera; family Tachinidae; genus Ormia; species Ormia ochracea. The sequence continues at coordinate 68,440,099 of OY727105.1, forward strand.
GTTTAACCTTAAAACGACTTTTACAACACACACATCAAATGTTATTTCTGTATACATAAGAAATACACACATACATATACAATTTACAACTTATTTACCAAGTAATTTCTTATAAAGGCACATTTGGATTCCAGAGGAATACATATCTAAAACGCTCACTCACATATCAGAGTTTGGAACACTATAATTTAATCAATCAATCATCAATGCCAAATACTACTTGAACGCAACATCCAATTACACACATTTGTAAAGTTTATTCTCTCTTTAGTTTGTTCATTTGTTGTACACAAGTAGATAGATCTGTGTGTGGGGGAGTGTGAGTGTGTGTCTGTGTGGGTATGTGTTGTTATGCATTTGCTTGCTGCCACCTCCAACTACTTGCCACCAATTATCTGATACTGGATAAATGTGAACATGGTAAATACTACTCCATTTACATTATGCCGTTACGTCTGTTACGAATAGTATTAACAATGTTAAATAAATGTATTTTTTTTAATGCAATTGTCCATGATACGACATACGACAAGATATAACTGTCATTAATTTAATTGGAAATCAATTGGGGAAATGATAAACCAAAAAAAAAAAAAAAAAACAAAAAAATTTTCGGTATTAAATCAATAAAGGATTTTTTTTGTTCGTTAATTTAAATGAGAATTTATTTAAAAACAATTGCTACGAGAAACAGTTACGGTTAATTGATTGAAGTTTAGTAAATATCGCATGCAAAATGTTGCTCTTCATTTAATAGATGTTAATTAATAGGCGGCCTATTTGATACTTTTGTTTCAATTAATCGTTTCAATTGCAGAAGTTTCAACATGGTGATGTCAAGCAATTGGAAGCTTTAACTAAAGTGGTGTTTACAAACGCTAATACCCCGTTCAGACGTACAGCAAGGGTATAGAGTGTATTAAAAAATTAAAGTTTAAAAATTTCTTGTTCAAAATGTAGAAATGTTTTTTTTTCATCAAAAGAAGAGTATTCGTTTGATAATGAAACTTAATTAAACTTAATTAAACTTAATATTTGGAGTTTTTCTGGCTTTAAATGAAAAGCCAGCTGTTTTTTGATATTTACTAAAGCTTTTCTTATTATGCTTTTTTGAATTTTGAATGGTTTAATAGACGCCTGAATTATATTGTCAAAAGTTTAAACTCTGCAAAAAACCACCCGTGTTTTGAATTTTGAATGGTGTAATAGAGGACTAAATTATATCTTCAAAAGTTTAAACTCTGCAAAAAACCACCCGTGTTTTGAATTTTGAATGGTGTAATAGAGGACTAAATTATATCTTCAAAAGTTTAAACTCTGCAAAAAACCACCCGTGTTTTGAATTTTGAATGGTGTAATAGAGGACTGAATTATATCTTCAAAAGTTTAAACTCTGCAAAAAACCACCCGTGTTTAGAATTTTGAATGGTGTAATAGAGGACTAAATTATATCTTCAAAAGTTTAAACTCTGCAAAAAACCACCCGTGTTTTGAATTTTGAATGGTGTAATAGAGGACTGAATTATATCTTCAAAAGTTTAAACTCTGCTAAAATTACAAGTAAGTTTAACAAAAATGGTATTCAAACCCTCATTGATTTATTAGGCCTTATCCTGGAAGTGGTACAATATTGCATTAAATTCAATACTACGCGGCTACACAGGTTAGCTGCAATTGTCGACATGTAGCTGTCTCAAATGTTATTCTGAATACATCAGCGAGAAAATTTAAGCAAACCGTACTTCAATACGCTTTTGTTACTGCAATTGCGTTATGTTGGGTTTAAAAATAAAAAAAAAAATTAAAAAATGTTTGATTAAAAACAATCATCAGTTAAATTTTGTGCTGTCCTTTTCCAAAAATAATATAATTTCATTTATTCATACTTCACAATTGTCGCTTTATTGTTAGCACTAGATGACTAACCGAGAGAGAAATAGTTTTAAACTAACGACAGCTGAAATGGTGAACATGCAGTTGCGTAGCTGTGTTGTAGTCAAAGTAATTATTCTCATATAAGTATCTGTATTTTATGTAGGCATACTGTGGTGGGTAGTTCACCGACTTCAAGGTGTTTTGTACAATCTTTTGATACATCTTTGATCTGGTATGCACATATAGGAATTCCATTTAAATAAATAATATTTAGCCAAATACGAGAGAAATTTGATAACAAGAATTTTAAAATCTTATTGAATAAATTTCTTATGATTAAATATACGACCTTTGAACTTATCGAATGCATTTATTTTTATAAAAAAATATTTTTTCGTTTTTTTTTTGCATTTATTCACTTAATTAAAAATATTCCATTTGTGGCTGTTTCATTGTTTTAATAATTTATTGTGTTTTTAGCAACCACCCAAAAATCAAACTTTTGCTCAACTTTTAACAACTGAATTTATCAACCCTTCTATTACTGTTGAAGGACTTTCGATGATTATATATTTCTAAATGTAAAATTTAGAAAAGCAACCAGTTTTCTGTGCAATTCGAAGAAAAAAACAAAACACAACAGCCATTAAAATTCTAAATAAAGTAGAGAAAACTTACAGGGTGCTCAAATGAAATACTCGTTTGTATATTTAAAAGAGAAGGACTAGACACAAAAAGAACAAAAATGGAATGGAAAAACGTCAACGAATGCATTACAGTCGGGAGTAGAAAATTTTTCAATTAGTTTTATTAAGGAGTTTCAAGTGTAAAAGTTCAATTTGATATTTTCGTTCTTCTGGTTGTTTTTACTGCAATAATATTTGCATTACGCATGATTGTGTTGCCGCTCCTTTTGTTATCGAAGCAATTGTCGTTGTTGCCTTTAGAGCGGAGCGCTTTTCTAAAAGTAATTGCAATTTAATTTCTATTCGTACTTACTTATTGTTGGCTTCATTTAGCCCAATTGAATTGAATTGTGTGTGAGAAATTCATGTTGTGTTTATTTTGTTTTTCGCTATTATTTTCTTAAAGTAGACCAGCCAAAAATAGAAAACAGAATACAGCTTCTGCGTATGTATTCCAGATATCACATTCACAATTCTAGTAAAAATATAATTCTCGAACTTATGCAAAATGCATGCATATTAACAAAAGAAGGTTTCCCTAAAGTGTATTCCTCGTAATACGAGTAGAGTCATTGAATTTTTAATTGTTCATAAGAATTAATTTAAAGGAACAGAAATTTATTTGTGAACTAAATTTCAGGCCATGGAATAGCAATACAGCACATGTCTTAACAACTTTGCTGAAATATCTTTCCCCCTCTGCGAATTTTATAAAACCAAACTGATACGTATTTAGTTGAACAGTAAAAGCTCACCATTCAGAATAGTACATTTTAAAAATATGTTTTTTTTTTTAATTTTTGTTTCAAAAATTTGTTTTATTATAAGAAAATCAAATTAATATTTGACTTTCTAAGAGAATAACTAAAAATTATTTTAAAAAAAAACCACTTCCAAATTAAATTATTAAATAATACTGCCATGGACTTTTTACTCTTCATGGTTATTTGCATGTGAGAAATTTAATAAAAGAATTTTAATTAATTTTTTCTGTTTCATTTCATAATATTTTCGCTACAATAAATTTTTCATCCACTAAATACGCTTTTCAAATCAGTGGACTATTGTAAAGATACACTTTAGTAATGTTGGAAATATCGTTGTGTGAAATGGTTAGTAAGTAATATGCCACAAATGAGCAAGAGCATGAGTTTGATTCCTGTGCCTGGCAGTTATAAAATGAAAAATGTTGAAACATTTTTCTCCAGTGGTTTAATATTTCAGATGTTAAATCTTGTTATATATTTATTTAAGGGGCGAAGTCATACTCAATTGCCAGATAACATTTATACACAAACATCTGAGAGCATTGAGCTTAATTGAGTAGATAGATACCACCTTTAGCATCATCCATTTCTCGTACATCCGGCTCAATGCATTCCTCGAGTGCAGATTATCCCTTGAGTACAGGGTCTTAGGAAATGAATAGTTGGTTACATCATTTCATCTTTACAGAAATAAAATTTGTTCAATTGATACTTTAAGTTCTTTATATCTTTAAGTACCAAATTATATTGCATTGAAATTTCCAACCAGCTGAAGATTGTATCAAAAATAATTATTCCTCTTTTTTAAACATCCACAATAACTTTCGTAATCAGAGTCATAATAAACGTCATCTGCAATCGACTTTTTATGCTGCATTTAATAGTCATAATAAAAGTCTATCGAAAGCACTGCAATCGTAATCACCAGCCTCATTTCTATTAGCAGCTGGCAGCAGAAAACGAACTCAAAATACACATTTCAATAATACTAAAATCATAAATACGGAAATAATTTAACGTTTTGGGAGGAGGGGGCTAAACTGAGCATATTAATTCGAAAGTTTCATAATAATGATGACGACAATGATAACAGTATTTTCATTGCATCTCACTCGTATAGCGGTGGCTGTTAGAGGGGAAGAGTTACAAAAAATTATACAAAACAAATAAAACAAAATATTTAGTATTATACGGTTATGTACCCTTTTAGCTCTCTCGTCCGTTAATTTAATTTTCCGTCGCCGTCGCCACTGCCGGCTGTTGCCTTCCATAATCGAAAAATGCCAAGTGCATGAAAGTACAGCTAAACAGTTTCTATAACTGCCACCATCATCACCAGTTAAATCGAAGGAATATCAAAAATAATAAAATATTTTCCCCTATTCTATAAACTGTGATAAATTTACAGGGATTTTAAAGTCATTTTTCAGAATAGAAAAATAGTAATAGTTCTGTTACGAAAAACTGTTTTCAAATACTGGCATATATTGGGAATTTTTTTAATTAACTTCACAGCTAAAGCTTTCGGCTTGTTCGCAGGAAAACATACAGGGTCTAGGCAGGAAGCGAACCTACTACATCTAGTTTACTAGGCTATGCATTATTCATTCGCCTTAGGAGACTCCCTACGAGTCAAGAGCCGGCACTATGGCCAACCTTAAATTGCAATAGGCATTAGCGATTTCGAGTAGAGAGTAGTAGAGATTTCGAGAGTTCTTAAAACAACTTTTATGTAGACCATTTCGAAAGCCTTATAGTGCTTGAAATGAGTTTTGAAGAAAATCGAAATATTCAGCCGTCTCACTTGAGAAACGAAATACATGCAACAATTTCAGTTTACAGAATGTGGCAATTAATTTTCTATTTGCTTGTTTGTTTTTTCTGTACTCAAATGCTGGTGGCTTGCTGAGCTGTTGGCTAAAGTACCCCACAATGTGCGAAAGATCCATTGATGCTTAAAAATATAAATAAAATCGTATAGCTTTAACACAAAGTCAGAATCATATAAATGTCAAATCATTATTTCCGCGGCAAAATTATGAATGAATAAGCACCGACTGAACAAACACTCAAACTGTATTAATTTTCCTTTACAAGTGCATGCAGAAACTTGCAACTGGTTGGAGTTAATGCAGTAAATGTTCGCGTTTGGTCATTCCTTTTAATATTGTAATAAAATGTTATGTTGCTGTGCTTCAAATGGTAGAGAAAATGTTGATTTTAAAACTTCTAACTTCTCGATTGTTGGCTGTGAATATTTTGTTAAATATGAAGTAACAATTATTTTAAATGTATGAAATAGTGTGATGTCTGCCTTGAGCGGAAGAGGGAAATTATAATAATTAAAATGCCGTAGGAGACGACATACTCACACACATTCGTCACCAACACTTTTCACAGTTGGCTAAACTTTTCAGAGCGATTTCAACGATATTTTCAAGCAAATTATTTATGGTTTAAAGCTTCATTTATGTCATAAACAGCTGTTTGCAGTAAAGTAGAACGTTCACGATTAGAGTCCTTTGAGGCTTCCTCGATGGTATACATTGAGGACGCCTGATGTCATGTAAACTGTAAGTAGTGTGATTTTTAAACTACTAAATTCATTTCCCCGGTTGATAATTATGAGTTATATAACCTCAAGGACATCATCGTCAAACTTCTCTAAGTTCATGATTTGGAAATCAAGTTAAGTAGCAGATTCTAGTATTCGATCCCTACTTCTGTAGTAGTCATAAAAAAGTTCCACAACAACTTTCCAAAAGTGGAGGCTATTCGCTCTCAGCTGGTATTAAAAAAGGAAAACAGAATTAAATCTGCTACCAAATATTATCCCATTATCATATCGGAAACCAATATTATTTTCAATTAAATTTTATTTTTTCTTTATTTTTCGCAAATATTTTCACTTGGTCAAGTGCTCTTCTAATCGATTGCTGTGACAAAATTGTTTTTAACTAAAATATTTTTTATTTTTTCTTTGTTTTAATAATTACTCAATATTGCGCATATTATTTGGTCGGTTTGGCATTTAAATAAGTTGTTTTATTCATATTTTACGAGCATTATGATTATGATATCGCATGATATTAACAATAATAACCATGATAATAACAATAATGTAAATATGGCGCTTCTGCTGGCAGGCTATGTGTCTGCAAAAGTCGTTTATTTGTTTAGCTTTCTTCAGTTCTTAGTTCGTTATTAGCACGGACTTAAATAGGCATTCGCTCAGTGACATACAACGTTTGCTCACTCAACCGTATTTACGACTGTGAGTACTCACAAGGAGCATTTGGCAATTTCATCGCCACCAATGCGAACACCATCACCACACCCACCAAAGCCATTCAGTATCAATATTAAAATCATCAACTCATTGTTTAATGTTCTACAAAAGTGGGCGTCAGTTTTTTGATTTTATTATGCTTTAATGCCTTCCAACTATAGAGAAATCAATAGAAATATACAGTATCTATTAGATTGTGTGATGAATAATTTTTAAATATAAATTGTGATATAATTTGTGTCTGGGCAGTGGTTGAAATCTTCTGTTTTTAAAAACTAAAACAAACAGCCTTAGACTGGTTGACTCTTAACTTCTGTAACAGCAACTTTATTATAACTTCTATTCAAAATATTGTCAAGGCCTGACCTTCCCTCTACACGTAAACTAATTTTCGCGAAAATTCATTCAGTTACTTCAAACATGAGGATTTAATGCGTCTTGTTCGATTTAAGTATTAAACAAATAAAGAAAATATAATACTATAGAACTGTATGCATGCTATTATTCTGATGATTTTTCATTGCATAACTCCATCTCGCTCCAACATAGCTGGCAAACCAGCTGTCGCAGTTTAGGTAGTAGAACTGCATATCAACTAATGTGATGAACTGCTCATTCATACCCTTCACATGCACACGCAAATACATCATGTCTAAAATTACCCCTTCGGCGTTGCAATACGATAAATACTCGTAGCTTTCATATTTATGGTGAGAGCAGAAGCTTCATGTCACTTAAGCAGGCAGTGTATTAAAACAGTGAAGCTGCGACTTCTTTTTTCACTATTATTGAGACAAAAGAGAAACTCGTTTCATATAAAAGAATGAAGTAATATTTCTAGTTAATCAATTCATTTATAAATGATATAAAGCGAAAGGGATTTTTTCCTAAATATTTTCTTCTTCTGCTATAAAAATTGCTGAGTAGATAATGAAAACTGGGCGTGGCATTTCATTTTATACGACTGTATATAAAACTGGCAATATAAAATATAATCAACAGAATTTGTCTATCTATAATCATAGATTGTATTAAAAAAGTCTCTGATTCATTGTTCACTTGATGTATCACGTGATAGTGATTCGATTTAAATCATATGAGGCCATTAGTAAATGATTTAGAGCCCCCTAGTCGTAGTCGAATTGTTTTCCACAAATATAAATTTTCTTTTTTGAAAGCTGATATGAAAAACTTTTTATGCTGGCTTATAGTGTACGAAAATTGCTGTAAACTTATTGAATCCTGAAAAATCCTAGTTGTATGTATTTGCATATTTTTATATTAAATGCATATTTTTGCTAATTTTTAAAATACGTAAAAATACGAGCTTTTGTTAGGCTTTTAATAAATTTTTTTTTTTTAATTTTTTCCACCTTCAAACCATTCCCTCAGCTTTAATTAATTTAAAAAACGCAACAAATTTTATTGTTAGTTCCGGTTAATTTTTTCTCTTTAGGGATATTCGTATATAAAAAAAAAACGTTTAATCTCAAGCTGAGCAATTGTGAAATAGATTTATTGCAAATCGAAGAGTCCTTATGCATGTGCTTAAACAATTTTTGTAAAGAAATTCAAAACATGCTGGACACGCTTAAACCAAAGTGAGGTTTTCACATTCCGATTTTAATTTAAATAGAAAATGTTCGATAATAAAAAATAAAAATAAACTGAAATTAATCGCTTTTCTGACTGCAAATACTGTTATTATAGCGATCTTTAAGATTTGGAAAATTCGCTTTTTTGAATTTGTAAATGATTGTATTTATTATTTATAAATTTAGTTTAGAGTCTTGTCGAAAATTTCCTGAAAATATTGTAATTCTTTTAAATAATTTTAGTAGAGGGGAATCGCAAAAATCTTTTAGAGACTTTCTTCACAATGCATTACACGATCACTTGGATAAGTGAGTCATTACAGCTTTGCTACTGTAAAAATAATGCAGTGGCTTGAACATTCTGTAGAATACAGGGCGCTGCTGCGGTTAAGGCCGAGTCTTGTAGAATCATTCAATACTTCTACTTAAACTTTCTCAACTCGCATCAATGGAAACTTCTACTTAAACTTTCTCAACTCGCATTAATGGAACACTTTGTTAAATGGGGTATTACCCAGATCTGTCATAAATTCATTAAAATGGCTACCAGGAGCACTTTATCATATTTATAGTTTGAACTTTGCTGAAGTGAAAGCAACCAAATCGCTTGAGTGGCGCTGGCATATTAAGTGATCAGGTGACATTTTTCACCAAACAATTTAAATTAACATCAGAACAAATGCAGCCTCATTGGACTTTCGTCTATAGCAGTATTGCATAGGCGAGGTAAAAATAATTATTAAAACGCTGCTCTGTTTTCTCTAGTACCACTAAACCTCCCAAATAATTGCGGCTCAAAGCATGGCATGATAGGAGCCTATTTTTGAGTGCAGGACCTGGAACCAAGGGAAACTTTAGTACTTTCCTATGATGTATAGATATATTTTAACTTAGAAATCAGTTGAAAACTTAACGTACAACGTATAATGTTTCACAGATAGTCAGTGACTCGGTCTTCACTATTTTATAAAATTGTTCATCTCAAATGATTTTTCTTTTTTTTTTTTTGGAACAGTATGGATTCTTATACAGCAGTCAGCAGTACATGCTGAAATCCCTTTTTTTTGTCAAATTTGATAACTTCTTTGTGTATGCGACCGAACATAAACCTTTTGCTGTAAAAGTTTCGACAATAATAAGTTGACCTCAAGGAAACATGTTTTCCAGCTTGTTTATGGGAACTTGAATTGTTTCTTATTTTGGTTTCAATGGCTTTCTTCCTATTAAACCTTTAATCATATTAGCTTAAATTGTTTAATGTTCTATGTTGTTGTTTGATGTTGTTATTATTTCTTTTATACAGTTGTTGCTGTTTCCTCCCATTCATTATTCATTACAATGATTTACATGCCAGTCCAACTGAATTCATGCATTTTTCCCCTTCGTCTGGTTTAAGTCTATTGTAGCATTCTTTCACTTTTCCATGCATGAGTTTGTTGTTGTTTAGTAGAGAGTATCTACGAAATTGTGTTTTTTTTTCATTCCATTTAACACGCCTCAACGCGTTTCTCTACGCAATTATTTCCTATTGATGTTAAATTTTGTTGCTGTTGATGGCAAAGTTGTTGCTGCCTTCACTATTGTTGTGGCATTATTGTGTGTTATTTAAGTCTTTTTCCTATTTTATTTATTTATTTAATTTTTCTCCTCTTATTTTGTTTTTGTTGTTGTTGTTGTTATAATGTTTTCATTTTCGGCATTCAAAGTATAAAAAATATAATCTTTAGAAAAAGGTTGTTGTTGCTTTTGTTCACGGGAGGGAGTTTGAATGTGAGTATATTTTGAGTGTATGCTTGGAGATTTTCAATAATATTTGTTATTATTGCCATCGTTAGTAGTCTACCAAAGCACTTTTCTCTTGTATGCCCAGCAAACATTTTCTATTGCGGCAGCTGCTACTTAACTGGTATATAGTTTAAAAGAAATATTGTCTATACAATTGACACTTTAATGGTTAGAAAAAGAGTTGAGTAGCATATAAAAAGTCAAATCTATCAGACACTTTTTTCAGTATATTCGGACTGTGCTTTCTTCATACGCAAAATATTTTATTTATTTGATCGTCTTAGTATGGTATTTCCAATAGGATATTTTAGCATTTTTATCTGTGATAAGTACTGCTACAGACAGGCTTAAAAGTAGCTGAACCAAATTATCCAATAGGATATCTTAGCAGTTCTATCTGTGATAAGGGCTGCTACAGACAGCCTTTAAATTATGCAGTTATTTTACTGAGAAGTCCAAACCACTTTTGTCCACAGCTGGTGTAATTTTTTTCACCTCTTCATCCATTTTTTTTTTTGTCAGGATATTTTATTCTTGCAATAAAAAAAAAAGCACAATAATGGATTTTTTCTATTTCTATTTTTTTATTTAGTTTTCAGTATTTTCTCAAGTTTATTAATAGTGTTTGTTTCTTGTTAAAAGTTTATTAATAAAAAAAAGAAAAACTCAAAGAAAATAAACAAGGAGTTATGTTGTCTTTAATCTTGGGAAAAGGAATCAAGTTGGGAAGGTTTTAGAGTTCAGATTTGAGTCACACATTGAATATAGCTTAAGGCCATGATACACTATCCTACACAATAGTACGATATCTGCTAAATATGGCGTGTGTGCTGAAGAAAAAGCATAATGTGGTCTAAAACTACATCTGTGTGACAAGCAAAAGCTTATAAAAATTGTTATGGAAATAAAATTTTAATTATGAAAATTGTCATAAAATGAAAATTTTCATAAGTTCAGAGTTGCATTTATTACAATTAGCAAAGAAGAATATGTTTTCATCATTTTTGTGTGATAGTGTAGCACCAGCAATGATATTTTCATGCATTTTTTTTAAATAGAAAGGGAATCACATCGGACTTTCGTCTAAATGAATCCTACGATTGTGTAGTATAGTGAAACATGGCCTTTCTGAAAGCACATTTATAGTGTCATGTGTCAGATATGTGAACATTTTCCATTAATACAATTCAAGCGTTATCCAGTAAGGACATCATTATACATATTTTTTTCTTCTTATATATATTTTTTTGTTTTATTTAAATTGAAAGTGTTTATGGAACAAATTTTTAGAAGCCTATTTAATCTATCGGCAAAGGCTTTAAAGAGCTTTCAAGGACCAATAAAGCAAAAGATTTTTGGCTTTAATGCAAATTGGAATAGAAACATTAGTTACCATTAATTTCTGGACTTGTTACATGGGAATTATTTTGGCTACAAAAAAGTAGATTAAACAACACAACGCACTTCATTCTGAAAACTTTGTGTAATAAATTATGGTCTAAAATATAGTCTGCTTCATGGTCTTCTATTATCTTCAACATTATCTAAAATTATCTTTAATTACACAATTTATTATTCCACCAAAAAATTGGAAATAAAAAAACAAAAACATAAAAATTAATTTTTAATTTGTAGAATATTTCCAATAAGTTAATTTTTTTGGCCACCAACAACGGAAACTTGGAACTGAAAAGAGAGTTTACTTTCACATGACTTCAGTCCTGCTGTCATATGCAAAATGTTTGTAGGGGTTTTCTGTATTCTCATTCGCTTAATTGAAGTGAGTGTTTGCTCGCGTGTGTGTAATGTGAGAGTTTTATTTCTGGGGTTTCATTAAACGCTTTAAATGGAAAATTAACTTTTTTATAATTTTTAAAATTTAAATTGGTTTTTTTTCTTTCTATCCATTTAATGTGGAACTTTAAAGCAACGGGAAGACTTAATGGAAGTGCTTCAGAATTTAGGTAAGAAGATCACGTCCATTTATAATGATTTTATCTATTGAAGTTTTATTGAATCTCTTACTTTTATCCACAATGCTCTTGAATGTTTTTTATAAAAAAAAAAGAAATTATTGCTTCTATTATTCAAATTTGGATTAATTTTATGTAGATTTTTTTGTTACTTTATTTTGATTTATTTTACTTTAATTTATTTTAATTTTACTTTCAACGAAGTGGAATTTTTTGAAATCTTCAATTCATCTTCATTACGAATTACTTAAATTAGTGTAGGAGATACCACTCTCTATGGATTGCAGTGGAAAATATATATTGAAGAAAATGTTTTTCGACATACACTTACGTACGTGCCCAAGGCTGCACCAGACTCAATTCACGAAAATAAAAATAATTTTTTCAAATGTACAGAAATTTTTTACCTCGATATGCTTTAAGATAAAGAACTTTTTCAAATAAACTAATTTAACAGCCAATATAGGTGTATAATGGCATAGATTGACTAAGACTTTTCATTGAGCCTAAGAACTCGATTTTGAATACTATGAACTGGAATTTAAAATATTCGTGTTTTATTTCGACTTGCATTTGCATTGTATTTCATTCGAAAGAAATTGAAAAAATTAATCTCTGATCTTTAAATCACATAATTGTATACTTAATTCACATAATTGTATACTTTTTAATTATATTTAATAATTTACTAATAATAATTTCTCTAATATGTATATAAATTTTTTAAAAATTATGACATTTTTCATGATTTTATTTCTTATATATGTATATATATGTATTTAATACTTCTTCAAGATTCTTATTTAGATAAATTGAAATTATATAGTATGGTTCAATGGGGTAACTTCACATAACGGGTGATACATTAATGATTATTGAAATTTTTATTTAGGATTGCGAAAAATCTCATAAGAAACGATATTAAAAGAAATTGTAATAGCATGAGGCAACTGCTTAACGCTTATGACATTTAAAGGATTTAAATTTTAGCTTCTTATTGAGAAATTTACGTATTTCATTAAATAGTAAGTATGAAGAAAATGCTGATTTCCATGTTAGGAAAATCGCGAAATCGCTATGTTGTTACGGAATTTAGTTTGGCCAATTTGCCAGCAAAATCTGACTTATGCTTTAGCTTCAAAGCTGTTAAAAGCATCTGCTCCATTCTAGAAATTGTAAAACTGAAAATGTGATGTTAATTTGCTAATTTAAAAGAAATTTTTTATTATTTTCATTTCAAACTTCTGAGCTTGAATTTGCTGCTTTAAACTTCGTGTCTTCTCTTCAGTTTCCCGTGAGGGAAAACTCATTAGAATTTTATATATAATTATCTATAAGTAGAGTGCAATATCTGAACGGCATCGGGAGTTAGCAAATAACTTTAGTTAGTCAGACCTGCATTGACAAATTGAAATTATATATTTTTTTTTTTTTTGGTTTTTTGCTTTTCTAAGGCCAGTGTTGCAACGATTCAGTATCAAAGTAGACGCTCTTTAGTTACTTGTGGAAGTAGTGCTAATTAAAGGGTTTTCTTCGCCAAAGAAGTACTGCTAGAGGACTTCGAAGTAGAATAGAAATGAGGGATCTAATCCGTAGGCACTTACATTTGACGCACTTTCTAATTCATCGAATGTAGGATTATTTTATTACGCTATACAAAATTGTTTTCATAAAACTCGCTACTCGAGCACAGTTTTAAATTATTGTAGGGTGTATACAAATTATGAAAAGCTTAACCGGTTTACCTAAAATGATACTTTTTATTCAAATGCTTATTAAAAATATGCATTCATCATTCAAATTCTATTTCCCTGATCAGCTTAAGGTTGGAAAATTAGCAGCTTAAAGGACTTATTAAGCTACTACATTTAAGTATTCTTGGAATACTTATTGATTTCACATGTAAGTTTTTTTGCATTCCTTTCACCTTTTATTTAAACATTTTCCCATCTTGCAAAGAAAATCCAGAGCACAGGTAAATAAATTAAAATTTATAAAATGAAAACAGGAAACATTTTTAATATCGAATATAGGGTAAACATTGGGAGCGCCTGCATGTGCTTCCTGATAAACAACTAAGCTGAAAAACACTTAAAATATTAGAATTTATAAAGCTGAGCAGAAGAATATAGAAAAGTTGAAAATTTTGTTGCTCCACTTAACGATGAGTTAGTGTATCTTAATATTCAGATTTTGTATTTCATTCTCTTTCACTTCAAAAGATTTGTTTGTTTGAAGAACCATTAAAAGACCTTAATGAAGTACTTGAGTACATTTTAGATACTTTTTATTACATCTTGATATTATTTCTGTCTTTCCTTCTTGCAGAGTAGCTGGCAGCAGCATCTTACAGGAGAACTCATTACCTTGGGGTCCTCTTACAACGTTTTATTCTTGCTTTCTTTGTCAGGCCTCTTGAGAAGTTATCATTACAGTGACTTAATTTCAAAAGTCAATTACGAGATGTAAATTTTTCTATACTTAATAAACCATTTTTTTTTTCCTTTTTGCGTTTTTTCACTTGCTGCGGAACATAATTTTATGTTTTCATTCATGCAACAGTAGCAACGATACAACAACAACTAATAAGCAGCAGCGAGCAACATTAAAAAAGGAATTCCTTTTATTTCAATTTATTTTTCTTTTCATTTTCTGAAATTAAAAGATGATGTTTGATAAGCAGCAGTAACGAAAAGCAAAAAATAAAACACACACAAATACTTTGTATACTTTTAGTACACGACTATGGCAATAAATGATTTAAGTAGGTAAATATTTACAGAAAAAAAAGCAGGAAAACTGAATTGTGCACTTGTTGTTTTATGTATATATATATTCACTTCACGTCACAGTGGGACTTTCTGCCTCATCTACCTCTGGCACAAGCAGAGACAAGATGTGAAGCACACAGCTGAAAATGATTTCAAAGGAATTAACTTTAAAACATTTTCGTATTTCTGTGTAAATTGCAGTACATATCACATTATACATGTGCAATCATTTAGCAGTTGAGATAAGAATTGTCTAAAATAGATCTTTATTCTTCTTTTATTTGCTTTCTATTTTCTTACATAATTTTATTTATTCGTTTGCGATTGTTTTCACAGTATCTGATGAATAAATACGTAAATTAATCCTAATTTCAATATTTATTCAGTTTTCCTTCTTATTTTGTATTGTTTGTTGTAGAGCAGATTAGTTTGGAAAACAATTTTAGCCTTCAAGTCAATCAATAAAGCTGGTTAAGCAAATAATTAAAACGCTACAAAACTTTTTCCTTTATCATTTCTATCAACGATCACAAGGAGTATTTATTTTGTTAATAAAGTTAAAGCAACTATCAGTATACAATGTTGTTTTTATGTTCGATTATTGGAAATGAACAACAAAAAACACTTTAGTGTTTATAGGCTACCTCTGACGAATCGGGCATAAAATTAAGAGTTAATGTAATTAGAACTCAGGCGAGTTGCAAAGCGGCTTTCCATGATGATTCTGGCCGAATTTTAAGAAAATTATATTCTTGAAAGATAAGCATTTGCCAAAAACTGGCTGAAAAAACGCGACATTCTTTTTTAAGTCGCGTACAGTAAATATATTGAATTTCAAAGTAGCTCACAGAAGGACATTTTCCATTTTCAGACAATTTAAAAAAATTTTCTAAATAATATATTTTTTTTAAGAAAATTATTGTTAATTCTCTTAATAGGAAATTTAAATCGCACGAAATGCCCAAAATTTATATTCTGTAGAACATTAATATTCTGCTAAAAATTAAAACCCTATAAAAATTATATTAAGTTACCATTATATTATTATATTCAGTTTTAATTAATTAAAGAAATATGCAAATTCGTAATTCTTTTATTATGCCTTAATTTTGCTTTATCTTATTTGTAGTTTACCTACTTAAATAGTTTTATAACTATAATGAACAATCTTTAATTAACACCAGGAATTTCTTTATTAGCCCGCACACTTTCCCTAATCAATTTTATTGCAAAAATATGGAAATTCATCATCTTAGTTTATTTTTTGGTAAAAGCAAATTTAGTTGGTTAAACCTTAACAGTCTTAATGAAGTTAAATGGATGCTTTAAAATCATGATGGTGATAAAATTGTAATTCAATCAGGAATGGTATCATTCAAAGCGATATCATTTACGTCATTACGTAATACTGCCAGCTTCAGCACAATCTCTAAAAGTATTTTGATATTTTAAGAGGTTTTTCCCTGTTTCACATTTTCTTGGACTGAGTAACAATTTTCCATTTATTAAACATGTTGCTAAAAGTATTTCCGTAAACTGAGATATTAGGATGCTAAAAGGATTATTATATATGTAAATTCAATTAAAAGCCTACTAAATTATGTTCACATTTCCAAAAATCAACTGAGAACTATAAAAACAGACCTCCGAAAAATTGTTACCCAGAAAGTTTTATCCGACTTAAGAGATTCATATCGATCGCACTAAATTTATTAAGTATGCATATGGAATTCTGCAACCACTCAACAGTAGAAAGAGCCATTCTATCAAATGAAAAGCAAAACAATAGCATACGAGAATTTTAAACGGTTTTTAACAGTTTGATAAGGCAACTAAACTTCTTGTTTTATTTATAAAATATATTTATTATTTACTGCAACTTCATTTAATTACTTTTGTTTGAAAATTTTTTGAACCTGTCTTTCATAAATTAGAAATGCATTTAATTAAATAAAGCAATCACATTGCCAGCGTATGCCTAATTATAGATACAGTTTTTAAATAATCTTTTCTCAGATCCAGCAATTTTTTTTATTTATACACAAGGCGATTGTAACAAATAAATGTTCCATGTCTGCAAACAAATTCTCTAAATTATAATCATCAGCACCAACGCCATTCCTTCACCATTGCTTTCAACAAATCTCTCAACTTTTGCATCATCATTTACAGCAAATACTACAACTTGAATATTTGCAACTAATTTGTAAATTTCCCTACAGATAAATTTCTTTTAATATCCCTTAAGATATTTAAGTAAAAAGTTTATTTATATGTACTTTGCCATGGCACAAGCAAGAAAATAATTAAAGGAACGGAAAATTGAACACGAAATAAATAAACAATGAAAAATGAAGGAAGTAAAGAAAATCATGCAAAATTAATATATTGTGAAAACAATTTGAAATAAAACTTTTTAAAACTTTATGCTTTCGTTTTATTAAACGTTAATTAACTGCGTTATGATTTTTAATGCCAAATTTACCATCATCATTATCATCATCATCGTCATCATCATCATTATCATGATTTTCATCGTCACTATCATCTTACATTGTCTTAATCATTATTACCGTTGTCATCGTCAGCATCACCAGCAGCCATCATTATCAGTATCGCCATCTCAGACTTTTAATTCATTTAACAGCCCCAGCATCCATTTAAGTTCATTAAGAGCAACAACAATAACTTCAGCAAAATGTAACAACAATTATCATTGATTTAAATTATTTGCTTTTGTTCGGCTTATTACTTTTGTTATTGTTACTTCGGCTGTTGTTGTTGCTTTCACCAACTGCTGTTGCTTTTCTACTATGACGTGTTGTATTTCAAAATACAAAAAAAAAAAAAAAACAAACAAAAAAAAGGAAAACATGGTTGGAAAATTTGGTTTTAATTTCTATACGAAATTCTCTTCATGCCGCCAATGTCTAGTGGGTGGCTTCTAAATATGTAAGCACGTATTCAGTTTGTGTTATTGTTTCATTGCTACTGTGCAAAACATTAACAGAAATATTATTTTTCTATACTCCCTGAAAAAAAATCCTTTCCTAATAATAATAAAAACAACAACAAGAATAAAAATGGAATCAGAAATATTTTTTCAATTTTCCTCTATACGCAAATGAATTTTCATAAAAATTAATAATGAGCCGAACTCAGCTGAGTTGAGCTTAGTTAAAGCGTTACCTTAAAACTTTGTGAAAGAGGGGTACGCCAGTGAGAGGGTGTGCCAATTTTTACATACAAGTATTAAAGCCAATTGTTGGCAAGAAATTTTTTGTAAAAATATGCAGACAATTTGCAAACTAACAATTATTTGGGGCAATCGCCCCTGTCGTGTACAACAAGTGGAATTTTCGTTACCATTAAATTTTCATTTCCTTCCAAGCAAAAAATCTTCCACTGAAATTATTTTCCAATATCACTTCACAGTAATTATAAAAGAACGGAAGACGATTTACACAAATTTAAGTATAATTTAAAAAAAAAATTCAATCTTTCAACTAAAATGTTTTTCAGCTAAAATGTTTTATATTTTGAAATATATTAAGTACAGTGTAACGAAATGCTAAGCATGCCACCGCCCTAAAATTTTTGGAGCATTTGAAACAACAAATAATCATAGACATTATTTAGTTAATGTTATTAGTAATTATAACTTTAAATATTAACTTTGAAGAGACAATTGAAATTATGCGAAATGTTTAGTTCAATGAAGAAAATAAGGTAAAAGCGAAAAAATGAACAGCGAAAAGTTATTCACAATAAAAGGAATCTCTTGAGGCGAAAATTTGTTCGCGTTGTTACTCTCAACTGAATTACTGTAATTGTTTATGATTGCAAATATGTAAAGTGGCAATAAATTACGAGGGAAAACTTATTGACAAGAGGGGTAACGATAAAAAAATTTTAGCCCAAAATGTTTGACTTGAAATTTCTCTAACGATCTGGGGAGGAATCGAATGTGTAACCTCCTGGCTGGCAGACTATACAGCCACACCAATTGTGATTTGGAATTTCACGAGAAAAGCTTTTGTATATTAAAACTTAAAAGACGACATTAGTACAAAATCTCATGCCTACCGATCATCAATAATATCGGAATTCGTAAAAAAAAATCTGCTTGGCATTTATAGCCGCTCCAGCATTTCTAAATGGGCAGTTTCCTTTGCATTTATGAATGTTTAAATCATGCACTCTGAAATGATGTGCTGTAATTTTTATATACAATTTTTTCACAGATTCTTTTACGAATATGTAAGGATGAAGAGAAAGCAAAAGTAAGCAGTGAGTGTTGTAAAATGTATTTTGTATACAAATTACTCCACGTCTTCCAACTCGATTTAAGAGAATAACCGAATGCGGGTTATGGGTTTGTACGTGTCTACTTTATTACAGTATTGTAAAAAGGAAAAGTGAATTTTTCTGGTTTAATTTCAGCCTTGTATTTATAATACTGTGCTGTTTTGCTCATTTTTTCATTTAATATGAAAGCATGACATAAATGTAATAAATGACAGACACCAATCTGTGTCAAACAAAATTTTGCTTTTAACTCTCCAATTCTTGGTGGCTTTTTTTCTTGTTTCAAATTTTTTTCATGTTGTTTTTAAAACTGAAAAAAGTTTCAACGGTTTGGAAAAACATTTTAAATGAAATATTGAAGTAAAAAACAAGAGCAGTCCCTTACCCGCCAATTACATATATTGGTGCCGTCGAAAGTGAGCTTCTGTAATGCACTGGCAGAGGAAAGAGTGCCAACAAAATTTTTACATTTCTGAGGTATATGTGGAGAGGGGAATCTGTTGAAAATTTGCGGCAATGAACACCGTAGAAAATGTAGAACAATAAGACAATTACTTAAAATAATTTCTGTCAAGTGCTTTTAAAACAAGTGCAGGTTCTTGTGTTTATTTTCCATTCAACTTCTCGCTCTTTTTATAAAATTTTCAATAGAGGACAATTAAATCACAGCTTGATTTCATTTATAAATGTATTTGTGTGCCAGAGAGTGGGCGAGTGTGAGTAAGTCCTAACAAGCACTTGTAAAGTTGAGCTACAAGCGAACCGGCGCTGCCGGACTATTAATACTTTTCACTGACCTGTTTTTTCCAAACAACAAAAGGAAATTGTCAGCAATAAAAAATTTCAAAGAGTTTTTGTTTTTTTTTTCAATTTATGAAATTTTCTATTGATTTTGGTAAACAGTTTATCAACAAGAAGCCAGTCAAAATTACCAGTTCTTCTAGTTAAAAGTACGAAATTTTACTTTACATCCGAAGTTTTTTTTCGTTACGTTTTTTATTCTAAATTTTTTAGTAATTACCAAATTTCTCATACCTTACAATTTTATTCAAACAGCTTAAATCGCAATAATAGCAAATTTAAAGAAAAAAAAATTTAATTATTGAAAAAAATTTCCCATGATTTGGACACGCCTCTTTCTAGCGTTTATCAAAACTCTTTTTTAAATTATAAAAACAAAATGTTGAAAATCGCGGAACTGAATAGCCACATCCAAAACCCTCTAGAACACAATTATTATCCTTTTGTTTTCATTAACCATTTTTATTTTAGCGTTTTTAATCTGCTGATATGCCATTTGCTTTGATCGATACTCCTCTTGCTTTCACTAAATCCAAAGGGACTCAATCGAATTAACATTTTGACATTTTCTTGCAATAATGATCATTGGAACAGGCATTCTAGCGTGTATTCGCTTTGAGGCAAACTTTGCATCGATTTTAGAATTTTTTTTTTAAACTACATGTGGCAACTGCATTTACAACTTTGCCGAACGAAAGGAAGAAAAATTTATGTTAAAGAATTATAATGAAAATATAAAAGATTGTAATTTGAGAAATTAAATTTGCAAATGACACAGAATAATAAATGTTGAATGAGAAACAAGTAAAAGAAGTAAAATGAAATGCCGGTAGTCAAGGATGCAAGTTGAGATAACAGTGTTTGTATCAGCTCCAATATTTTAAAACTACTTTGACACAGTTATGCATTTTTCGCATACTTTGGTACTTGTAAAGCCACATACGAGGTGTGATTAAAAAATAACCGATATTTTAAAATTTCGTGAGTTACGTATGTTCGATTTTGTCATTTGTTTTCTGTCATGTTAGATATGTGGGCAATATTAGCTATTTTGGATTGTCACTTTGTTTTTGACAGATAAAAGGGATAGTCCTGTTTTGGTGTGCTCTTTGATTTGTTACTATTCGAAAATGTGGATCAAAGAAACTGTATTAAATTTTATGTAAAAAATGAAATTAAATATGCAAAAACGTTTGAAATGTTGAGTGTGGCGTTTAGCGTTTGGCGAGTCTACTATGAGGAGAACACAAGTTCAATTGTGCTATAACCGGTTTAAGGAAGGCCGAGAATATATCAATGACAAGGCTCGCCTTGGTCGCAAGACCACGTCAACAATCGATGAAAAGGAAATTATTTTGGATAATCGTCGTATTACTATTAGAGAGCTTGCTGATGGTGTTGGCATATGCTTCTGCTCATGCCAAGCAATTTTTACGGATGTTTTAGGCATGAAACGTGCAGCAGCGGAGATTGTTCCAAAATCGAAAAATTTTGGACAAAAACAACGTCGCATGGAAATTGGTCAGGATCTGTTGAACTTCGTCAATGGCGATCGGGTTTTGCTCAACAAGGTGTATGGCTATGACACTGAAACCGAAGTCCAATTATCCCAATGGAATGGTTCAGAAGAGCCAATACCGAATAAAGAACGTTAACTTCGGTCAAATGGGAAGGTTTGCTCGCTTTTTTTCCGATTTCAATGACGTGAAGCATCAGGAACTCTTCCCACAAAGTGATATGGTCTATGAGGAAGTTATGCGCCGTTTGCACAAATCAATTCCTCAGAAACGCGCAGAATTGCGGATAATAATTCAATAATGGATTTTGCACCATAATAACGCACCGTCGATGCTTGTGCGAAGACACCAACGAAAGGAAAGTGTTTTGCTATGATTGAGGAAATAAAAGAAAAATCGAAACAGGAACTGTTTGCGATACCAAAAAGCGCATTTCAGAAGTATTTCGAGGATTAGGAAAAACGCTGGCACAGGTGTATTATATCTGAGGGGAATTACTTTGATGAATAAATGAAAAAAAAAATTAAAAAAATTTAAAATAACGGTTATTCTATGATCACACCTCCTACTGTGTAATTAAAGTCATAACTTTTTTTAATATGCATAATTCTGAAATTTCCTTTTTCCTAATGTAACATTCATGTAACTATAACACACCCATATTGAATTTGCCAACATTTGCAGGTCAAGAGTTTGCACTCAAATACTCAAATACCGAAGAAATCAAAAAATGAAAGCAATATAAATTAATGCCCGAATAGATTCAAACTCCATTTAAGATTCTCAATATTATTTTTAAATAGAATTTAAAAATACATACTGGCAAAGTTCAGAGGGGAAAATTTTGAATAATTAGGTATGAGTGTAATAACCCAGGAAACAAAAAAAGGTGTAGAGAGACAATTACAAAATGCTTTCCACGCCATTTAAACTATTCCCATTGTAGTGAAAAACGATGGATTTCAAAACTAGTTTTTAATTCGTAGTAGAAAATTTTAAAAAGTTTGGTATGAGTGAAATAACCCAGCAAACAAAAAAAAGGTATACACAGACAATTACGAATTGCCTTCCACGCCATTTAAACTATTCCCATTGAAGTGAAAAACGATGGATTTCAAAACTAGTATTTAATTCGTAGTAGAAAATGTTAAATAGTTTGGTATGAGTGAAATAACCCAGCAAACAAAAAAATGTATAGAGAGATAATTACAAAATGCCATCCACGACTTTTCCAATTTACGTGAAAAGCGATGGATTTCAATACCAGTTTATGTTTGCAATTATGTGTTTATAGCCTATAAAATAGCCATATTCGAGAAAAAGAAGTGGACTAACTTTTTGTTAAAAAAAGTCCCTAAAAATGGTTAAAAACGTTGTCAGCTTCTACAAAATTTTACTTAATTTAAACGAATTCTAATTTGATGTAACCGAGACTAATTAGAATATGTAAAGAGCTTTCAAAGCTGTTTATAAATTGTTGGAAAGTTTTTCTAAAATTTTAGGAAATGTGTTCCGACCGAGAAAAAATGTGTCCCAAAAATAAGAAAATGTACAAAAAATTTTAAAAATATTTTCTTTTCAAATTTAAATAAATTATATTTTAGTAAAAAATATTAACTTTGATTAAATTAAAGTTATTAATTAATGATCTAAATTAGTACGCTTTTCAGGCGCTCTTTCAAATAGAGTCAATGTATTTGACGGAATTCACACGACAATATTCCCAATACAAGTTTTAATCAAAGTTTATTTAGAAATCAAGAGAGGAATTTGACATTTGATTTTTTACGATATTCTATCAGATGTCAAAATCGATTACATACAGGAGTTTGAAAAAAAATAAAATGATTTTTTTTGTTTCAATAAATAAACTTTTGGAAGGGTTGTATTGGCTATTTTACTCTTTATGGGACAACTTCTCTGGAAGTTACATGACGGACTTTTGAACTATTAGGAGTTAGATTCTAGGTCCATCTAAAATAAGCAACAGTAGGAACACCTTTTAATAAAAGCAGTAGTTCAGGGATGGATAAAATTATTTACTTAAATTTACTTCATGTTTTTGTAAAAACAATATGGAAATTTATTAAACGTATCCCTAGTTATTGGCCTTAATTTACGTTTACCTCTCGGTTAGAAATAAAGAAGACTTTGACAGTTAATTGGACAAACTTATATTTAAAACTCATCAGGGGTGGCCATTGTGTAATGTGCCCTAACAAAGTTTACGTGCATTCAAATGTGATTAGAAATATTAAGCTTCTCTGGCAACATGCAAAGGAGATGGCTGTAGAAGGACGGGGAACCCCATAAACATATCTCTCAAAAATGCGTGATTTTTTTGTGGCAAATGGAACTTCAGAAAAAGCGATATAAACTCGTTGAAGTAAGAAATTTTTATTTACTTCTCTGGTACAGAAATAAAGAAAATATTTGCCAAGAAATCGCTCCCATCAATAAGATCTACCCACAGCAATTTTTTATTTATTATATATATTATATTTATATATTTATATTTATTAACAATTTTACCATTCGACTAAATTTAATGAAGTGAACCACAATATTTAAAAAAATAAATCCTTATCTATTCCACATAAAAAATAAACATTTTATTAACCAAAATCTGGTTTTTATTTCATCAGCTCACAAAATATGGAATTTCTTGGGAAAAACAAAAATATTTGTCGGTTCCGCTTTCGCAACAATTTATGGTATTGATGTGTTTGCTTTTTGTGGAAAGTATTGGAATACAAAAATTGGATTGCAAAATAAATAGAGGGGTCAATTAATATTGAACATAAATCATTTTTGAAAGTATTATAAATGCCTGCTTGGAATGCATGACTGCAATCGTCATCTGATTTGTTATTTAAATTTTATAGACATGCTCTTTGTGGGGATGCTTCATTAAATGAAGCGAAGATGAAATAATTCATTCATTAACACGACGCCAATAGCACTTGTGGGATCACTACACTTTTCAGATACTGGAATTCTTCTTAATGTTACAATTGCAACATGCTGGTGACAGCTGCGTCATGCTTATGCCACCAAAGTTTCTGTAACACTCGTAAATATTTTTAGAATGGTTTTAAACATTATTGTTCTTTACAGTCCTGCTAAAAATAACTCTCGCCGGAGATGAAGAAAGTTCGAGTTGTTCATTTTTCTTTTGTGGTCAAAGTTTCAGATTTAAAGCACAAGAATATTTTTTTATTATTCTTTTCAAACATTTTTATTATGCCAACTTAACTTAAAATTTATCTACAGTTTTTTTTTATGCTAAAAAGGATATCCCCTCCTTTTACAACTTCAATGTTTGCCTTATTAAGTAATATGTATATCAAATGAAGGATATTCATAACAACCTTTCCAACAACTTCGGCGATTCCCAACCGGATATTAATGGAGTAACATTCTGATGTTTTATTTGTGAATAGCGGCAAAATTAGCCGTTGTTGCAATGATTTTAATTCTGGAAATCTATTCAATGAAAATGATTTAACTATAAAACAGGCCAGCCTATAAAGCCGTTGGCCAACAATTAGCTAGTCCTTGGGCATACTTTATAAAGACTACCACATGAATAATTTTGTGTCAAAAAAATTACTTTCCCCAGCTGCATTAGCAAACAAAGGGCCTCCTTTAGGATTCTGACATTGGCAGGAGTATTGTTAGGAATCCGTACCATACTAGCCGCGTCACGGAAGAGGTTTGGCATTGGGCCTCTATATATGTACATTGTCTTATATTTGTTTCTGAGAATTATTAAAACTTACTAACTAAATTTTTAAAAATTAATATTCGGTGAATGAACCGAAAACAAAGCGGATTTTAATATAAATTTTTTTAAATTGAAGAGTTAAACCAAACCAAAGATGAGATTCATTGAATATCTGAAAAGCATTGCTTTCCAGTATTTTGAAAGTGATGCGATATTT
Organism: Ormia ochracea; assembly: GCA_963402855.1. NCBI lineage: Eukaryota > Metazoa > Arthropoda > Insecta > Diptera > Tachinidae > Ormia > Ormia ochracea. Next base: position 68,465,410 of record OY727105.1, read on the forward strand.
TTCTGCTTTGAAAATACCCCTTCATGAATTTCTTTATTAGTTTTTTGCATAAAAAATTGTGCTTCTGAGTAACTTATTAGAAATCAAAAAAAAATTAATTTTAGTGAGAATTACAAATTCATTAAACTTGTTGCCGGGTTTTTAAAAATATAAACAGTTAAAAAAATTTTTTAAACCTTTTTTATTACCGGCTTTATAGTTAACCATTCCCGAAATGGCCTTTCATTATCCTTCCATAACAACACTCCTATCAACATTTGTATTAAATTCTAAAAAATATTTATATTTTAGTTAAAATTGAAGCCATTTTATAGAAAATATAAAATGAACCGCCAGTCAGAAATGATTTGTGAACTTATGAAAAATAATTTGAACTAATTTTTTATCATTTTTATATTTTATTTTTACTTAAAAGGTTAAAAATGCGACTTTGAATTTTATTTTCCACAACAAATTAATTTAAAATTTAAAAAAAAAAAAAAAATTTAAATTGAAAACTTTTATTTTTATCAGCAATGAAGCCAAGCAGCAATCAAGCACTCTCAGCTATGAGGAATGACAGTTGGGCAGTCAGGAATATTTGTTAGAGAAGCCATATTTAAGGATATTTTCCATTTTCATAAATCCTTTTAATAACCCAGAAAACACAACAACATCATTAAATTTTCAAATAATTAAACTAAGAAAAATTCAAAATTTTACTTTGTTTTGTTCAATATTATTGCATTAATTGTGCACTATTTTAATGTGTGACAACCGTGATGACTATTAATCTACATATATTAAATAGTGATACCATTCCGCCAAGTTCTATTATTTTATGGTACAAAAAATTTTCTCAATACCTGCACTTCAATGTGTCCGCATGAAAGTAATTTTATTTCTAATTATTTTATAATTTTTTTTTTTTTTTTTGCTTGCACTTATTCCAGATTTAAATAACCGCTTATTCACACATGCAGCCTCACTTCACTACTTACAATTTCACAAGTACACTTTTTGCGCAAAAGCTTTTTCCCTCAAAATCAAGTGGCTTTAACACTTGTAATCATAATAATAAAACGAAAAGAAAAAATAATTTATAGAGACGAAATAAAAATGTGAAAAGAACGCAACTTTTTAATACACGAATTTTCAATTCACTAAAAAATGTATGCATATCGCGCCCACACCATCCGCTCCAAAATTGCAAAATATTAAAAGTACAAGAAAAAAAAACAAAAAAAAGAAAAAGAAATCGAAACTTAAGTGAAGCTCGATAACACCCGCTAAAAGCATTCACTACACACCAAAAGCAACAACAATATAAAAAGTGTATAAAACAAGAAACGGAATTCATTGAGCAGGAATGGGGGAGCGAAAAAAGTAACCAGCGTATGAGAAAAGCCCATTGTCAGCCACTTGGGCAGCTGTGCTGCGATGTTCGCAAACCAAATTCAAGATGAAAAAATTGAAAAAATGAAAAAATGCTGTTGATGTGGCAAGTGCTGAAGTGGCTGCTGATGTAGCCTCTATGACCGAATGACTGAATGACTGACGAGATGCTTATATCACATGTAGCAGCAGTACACCGATTCCAACTTGAAATGGTAAAAACTTGTCAAGTTTGGGCGAGTGTACATGTGTGCGTGTATGCCCGTTTGCCTGTTTGCCTGTTTGCGAATGAGTCTTTAGAAGTGAAGTTTGTTTTAGAAAAATTGTTTCGCCAACAATTTCAGAATGCTGGCATGGTCACACATACACACTTAAGTGGAAATTGACAAAATAAATTAAGGTTTTATTGTGATTCTTACGACTAATAAACATGGAAATTTCTCTGGAAAAATAATGGGAACCCCATTAAAACATCAGCTGTTTCTACTTTAAACTTCCTTACGGACAGAAACAACTTTCTATTTTAGGAATTTTGTTAATTCTTCTTTTTATTTATTGCTTGCGCTGCTGTGTTACAGTAGTGATAGTGAATGTGTAATAAACTTCCTCCTTCTGTTGGATTGATTGTTTGTTTGTTTGTTTGTTTTATTTCTATTGTACTTCTTTCATTTTATTTATATACCAGCGTCCTTTTTAATCCACCCTGTTCGGTTTGTGCCAAAATACAAGGATTTTATTGTTGTTTTTTATCCTTCTCGCCTGGTTACATTACACAACAGTAAATTCATCACAAAATTATTTCTTACATGATTTCTAAACACCAGCAAAAGAGCATTAACAACTTCCAACTTGAAACTGCTTAATTTGATCCCTTTTTAATTTATTTAATTAAAATTTACCTTTTATCAACACTTTTCTTTCGCACTGTATTAAAATTTCAATAAATTTTCAAAGAATTACTTAATTGTAGATATTTTTATTAACACTGTCGTTGAATTAATTAAAAATATCTTTTATTTTTCTTTTACTACTTCCTTCCGCTTTTTATTTGTTTTAAAACAACATTCACAAGCACTCTTCTTTGTCGTTAAACATTTAAATAAATTTAAAATTTGTTTTCCTCCAATTAGTTTGACCGTCGTTGGCATTCGTACCGCGTACTCGATTTCAACTGTGCGTTGAGGCCAGACCCGCTTTTAATGCAAGTCACCGTACAACTGAATTTAGAACCCGTCCTACGTTCATCATCACATTCTATATTAACTACAACAACCAGTTGTTTTCAGAGTGTGATGCTTATTTGTTGTCAATTTGTTTTCGCTGAGTCCTATTGCTCTCACTTTATTTCTGTTTTATTTATTTTATTTTATTTAATAAGATTTATTTATTCACTGCTGCTTCAGTTGTGTATTTTTCATTGAACAACGTAAACGTTACCATGCGCTAAAAAAACACATTATATGCCTTCAACGGACACGTAAAGACTGAAATATTTGCATTTGTTTGGTTCATGCAAGAGTGCCGAGTTTTTCCAGCCAATACTTTTGCTTGTCTGTTTCTTTCCAATGTTACTAATTAGGCGATTTTTTTTTACAGAGCAGAAAAACGGCCAGTTGGCAGAATATGGCTTACAATGGAGTCTTTCTGAAAATACAAATTAATAAATCGTTATTGATTTGTGACTTTCGAATAATAAACTGTAAGTGTATTCAATTAGTTCTCTTTAAGAAGAATATTAATCGGTTACTTAATATCACGGTTACCATTTCTATTAATCATGCCGAGCGTTTTCTGCTGTTGCACATTAACTCGCTATTGATTTGTGACTTTCGAATAATAAACTGCAAGTGTATTCAATTAGTTCTCTTTAAGAAGAATATTAATCGGGTACTTAATATCACTTTTATCATATCGATTACTCATACCGAGCGTTGGCTGCTGTTGCACTTTAATTCGCTATTGATTTGTTATTATTGTATTGATTTATTATTGATAATAAACTGCAAGTGTATTCAATTAGTTCTCTTTAAGAAGAATATTACTCGGTTACTTAATATCACGGTTTCCATTTCGATTTTCATGCCGAGCGTTGGCTGCTGTAGCACATGTGACCCGATCGGAAAAGTTGTACGCTAAAGGACAACGATATTCATTGCAACTGACATGAAAGTTGGCGCTTTTATTATTGTATATTTGACTATTAGTACTTCTGAGTATGATATGTTGGCAGAGGTAGTCAAATACTCCTGCTGCAAAAGGCTAAGGACGTGGGTTCAATCTCTCTAGCTGGTAGACGTAAATTTTACTCTTTATAGAATGTTCAAGTGGCCAAGGTGTTGGTGGGGGCCATCTGATATATACCAGAGAACCATTAACATTGACGATAATATGCATCAGAGCAAACCATTAGCTATAAGCATCTACTGAAAAAAAAAATATTTCCTACGACTCCGATTTAGCAATTATAATTTTAATAATGATTCGTGGTAATTTTTCAGCACCAGCCTTCATATGGGTGCCTCCGTAGGCGAGTGAATAATGCTCAGCCTAATAAAGCGGAGGTCGCGGGTTCGATTCCTGCCTAGACCATGGGTGTTTTCCTGCGGACAAGCCAAAAGCTTTGCAGGTAGAGTTGGTTAAAAAAAAAAAAAAAAATATTTCTGTTTTAGTTATTCTTAAAATCACTACAGTAGCATTACTTTCCTGTTGCTGTTTAATTGACCAAGCAACTACTGCTCCCAAATTTATCACTCGTTTGCTTATTGCTCTCGCATATTATATTTTATTCTCCTCTTTAATCACTTACTCTCTTCCTCTGTTATCAAACATTTGATTTCTGTTTTTGCTGCTCACTTTTATTCTCCTTGTGTGAACGTGCAACAAAGTGTTCTCATTACAATTGTTGCTTTATGTTGGCCTGTACGAAAGCAATGCAACACATCCACACATATAAAGTCTTGCTTTCTTGATAGCAACTACATAGAATACTTTATTTTCCTTTTCGTAATCTAAACGTTGTGAAATATGTTCTCTGTTTATGCTTTTATGTGTGTAATTTTCTCAATGAATTTTATATTTTACGTCTTTCCCACTTACGAACTCATAAGAGTAATTTTTAAATGGCAACCAATTTGATTTTTGCGCTCTGATATGTTTGTAAGAAGCATCCGTTCCCATTTCCGGTTTCCGCTGTTTTGCTACAACTTTATTACACAAAAGCATTTAGAAACGTTGAAAGGATGTTGATTATAATTCATATTTGACAAAAAATACATAAAAAAAAACGTTGTAATAAACATACGAAAGAATAGAGCATGGAATTCACTTATTCATTGGTTAAACGTAATTATTTATAAAATTGCGTTTTAATTTAGAAGATTTTAAGCGCACTGACATCATTGCGAGTGTTAAGCACAAACAGAAAAACAGACGTTTCAGTTTTTAACAACATTACTATGCGTTTCACCCTTCTGAAGTAGAAATGCTACATACAAACGTACAAATTTGTATTGAACTTGTCTGTCTGGAACGTTCAGTCTGATGAAGGCGTTGCTGAATTCATTTTAGCCTCTGTTTTGATTTGTTTAAGTGTCTGTCTCTGTTATTTAAATCAAATCAGATTTCTATCAATCATTTGAACTTCCTTTAAGCCAGCTAATCAGCATGTTTTTGGCTAAAGCGGGAGCTGCTTTGTAACGCAGCATAGTAAATGTTTCAAATGTCAGCAAGGAGAAACAACAAATTGAAGAAAATAAAAATAACAGCATCATTTGTCATTTCCTGGTTAATCGTTTATTTTGAAAATATATTATGGTGGCTTCTTCTGAGGTACACAGACAAGCATTAGGGAGACTCTTTAACACATTTATTTCATAAGGAGTGGTTTATTCGCTCTTCTTTCGGGAGAGCTCATATCTGCCTGGGGATGCAAACTGCTTTACGATTGGAATATACTTTTTCAGTATATTTTCCGATAAAAATTATAATTTTTTATTATTTTTTTTTTTTTTTTTTTTTTTTTTTTTTGTATTAATAAAAGCGAATAATACCAAATTTGTAGCTGCATTTATCTGCTCTTTAAGGCGTAGTGAGCTTTAAAATTAATATACTGCCGAACACGTTTTTATTCGTTGTCTGATTTCGCCGTATGATACCATGTCACAAAAGTAAACTTTGCTCCCAGGTTTTCTGGTTCTATCGAAGGAATGGCCAGATGTTCTCAACTTTGAGCGTGTAGATCCGTTCTGTACGCCGGCAATTTTGAAATTTTTCCCAAAAATTTTTCCCAAAAATTTTAAAATTACTCAGGAAATTTGCAAATAACTGTTATTTTTTTATCACACCTCATATGTAAATATAGAATATAATTTTTTAAAAAAAAAAAAATTTATTGTGGAATTTATAAGGACTAATTTTCTTGTAGCTCTTAAAGCTCCTGGAACTATTAGTTCTTCTGAGTATGATATGTTGGCTAAGGTAGTCAAATACTCCTGCTACAAAAGGCTAAGGACGTGGGTTCAATATCTCTAGCTGGTAGACGTAAATTTTACTCTTGATAGAATGTTCAAGTGGCCAAGGGGTTGTCGGGGGCCATCTAATATATACCAGGGAACCATTAACATTGACGATAATATGCATCAGAGCAAACCCTTAGCTATAAGCATCTACTGAAAAAACCATATTTCCAACGACTCCGATTTACCGATTTAAATTTTAATAATGATTCGTGGTAATTTTTCAATTTTGTGGTAATGATTTCAGGTAAATTTTTCCCAAAAAATTGTAAAATTAATTTGTTAACAAATTAGAAGAGCAAAAACATTATATTTCAATTATTTGAGGTGCAGTTTGCTTTTGAGGAGTCCTTAAAAAGCTCTTATTTTATTATGTCCTATATAGCTTTAAGCTGTAGGCCTAATATTGTTGTTGTATTTGATATTAATGATCACTTATTCAGAAGTTATAGATTAATCGCTAATATAATATAATATAATATATTAACTTCATAAAACTATCACATTGCTTGCCAAGGCGAATTCAAAATAGTGAAACATTTTCCCTTAAAAAGAAGAACTGAAAGAACTGAACTGGCAATTACTTGATCGTAAAGTTCCCTGCCACATGTGTGAGTGTCGTGCGTTGCTTGTTTAAGGGAAACATACAACTAAACTTGACAATTAGCATTTGTTCTATGACTTTACACTGTTATTTACAAAACAGCTGGCAATTGTTTTGTCAATCACACTTGGAGAAGATCAAACCGTCACTCGTCAAATTAAACTATAAAAGTTTTTCAATTTCCGTTATTTAGAGCCGTTAGTCAGAGTCTAACGGGTATTTAATAGCATAGGCGAATTACAATTTGAAGGCGAATTGGTCGAATTTTCAGCTCTTTTTACTTAATATATATCAAAATACGAATAGTAGAATACGAGATGAGGAGCGGATGGGCAAAAATCAGATAATAAGAAATCAGAAAAACGTAATGTATTAGTTTCCAATTGAAGGAATTAATGCAAACTAGTATAATTGTAAATAATATTACGTAGAGTGAACATAATTAATTAAAATAAAATATATATAAATATGAAATATTTATAATATTTGTTCGCCAAAATCAAATTTAAATAAAAAAGTGCAAAGAAGCCTTCATTTTAATGGTTTCTTTTTAATTATATTGTATTTATAATGTGTGCTAAATTCCATACATTTTTTTTAAACATTCGCCTTAAGATTTATTAAGGCGAATTTATTGTATTGATATAGTTTCAAGTCTTAAATACACATTCTCCCTTTTTAAGTAGAAATCCTTTACTTTCACTTAATCTGAATTGGCCTTTGTGGCTAATCTAGGTAAGATAATGTCAAAAATGTAAAACACATAGAAATAATAAACCAATTTATCGGTTTGTATTCGCCTTGCGTATCTGTTTTTATTGGTGTGCTTTATTAATTTCAAATTCAAGTATTATGAGAATAAAATTTATAGAATAAGTAAAAGTAAATAAAGCGAATTCATTATTTAAAGCGAATAATCCCAATAAACGAAATTCACTTAAACGAGGCCATGATATATCTGTCTCCACTATTGATAAGGCATTCGCCTTCTGTAAGATAAATACATATACATATATTTTAATAGAAAATCTTTGAGAAATTTAAAGCACAACTAACATTATTTCAAATATGGAGTACCTTCAGGAAATTTAGTTCTTCGCGTGTTAGAAATAAATGCTTAACTGTACGCTGACTCCGTTCGTATAAATAGACAACAAGTATCAGAGAATATAATTCCAATGTCAGGCATAGCAGATAAATAATAAAAGTGCTGTAGAAATGATGGGTGGTGACGTAAAAGTCCAACATGGCGTAAATACTGCTTAAAATCGTTATGAAACACAATAAAATTCCCAACAAAATGCCGAACTGGAATGTCCTGCTAAACAGATCGACAAGTTGTAGCAAGTGATTCTGTAAGTTTATCAACTGGGACATTTTTAAATTGCAGGAGGTCACATGGCTGTCTTGCAACATTCTTTCCAATTGCAGAGAACAGCTGAGGAAGAGCAATATGAATGTGAAAATGTTTAGCTCAAAAATTCTGGCCAAACCTTCTAGGTAATGTGTGAACAAAAAGGCCAGAATACTTTGTGTTTTCAAACGATATGCTGCCGAAAACAGATACGGCAAATTAAGCACAAAATCGTAAACTGTTAAGGACATTTTAAGTACTAGAGCCAAAACTATTTTCAAGGACACGAAATTTGTATCCAATTGCTTGAATCTCAAAAGGAGTTCATTAAGTGAATTTAAAATTTTGACAATATTCTCACGATACCAAATGTGAGTGGCCATTACAAGCAGCCAATAGAGGACGTCAGCGGCCATAGTAAATTTGGCAATTGTTATAAAAATATTGTCCTGATGACGGCGGGTGCTCGCATATAAATTTGCAGCCATTTTGATTGTAAATGGTGAGAAAATGGCATAAAAGATAAATAAAAGTATTGCCAACGTGGTAACCAAGCGGTGGGTGCGGAACTTCCATGTAACCACTGCACGAGCGGGAAAATTATTTTTCCAAAATATTCCTTTCGATTGTTTAAAATAAATAAATGGTGACATTATAAGGATTTGATTAACAACGATCATTACGCGTATGATTATAAAAAACAAATTATTCGCCCATTGACGCACATTTGACCCTTGACCTTTGCTAGAACTTTGCTCGGCCATGTTGTTACGTTTCCGATGAGCTGCTGTTGCTAGAAGTTCAGAAGTGCGTGCTTGTGCTGTGCGGATTCGTTTTTAGCTTCCAAGTTTATAATTGCTGTTGCAGTTGCTTTTATTTTCTGCAAGAAAAAGGAAACAGAAAAATTAGCCACTACAAGTGTAGCGTCTGTCAGAAACAGAGACTTTAAAGGGCTTATGAAAATACTCGTAGTGTTTCTATTCGCGGCGGCTGCTGCTGCTGCTGATGTTGTTGCTGTCAACAAATTGCACTTGAGCAGTGATTATTGAAATTGTTGACGTTTATGAAATATTTGTTTTAAATTATGCTCGTTCCCACTTTTGAGATTTATTTGATTTTCTTTATTTGGCTGTGTGCTGGCCGCATCCGCCGCTATGCTTCACTATGCCTGTCAGTTAGCAGATTATATTGTTGTTGTTGTATATACGAATGGAATTGTAAGTTTTCGGCAAGTTTTATATTGTTTCTTATTTGAAATAATTTGTAATTTATTTTCCTCTTTTCCTCACTTTAGTTTTTATATCGGCGATTTCAGTTTGGTTTTTATACTTTGAGGATTTTCAATTCAGTGATTTTTTCCTTTTTTGGCGTTATTTTTCGTCCTTTTGGCTGAAACTACAAAAAGTTCTTAATTGCAGAATTGCACTATAATTTATTTTTTTCTCTAATTTTCATAATTTTTATTAAATAGTTGTTTTATTATGGTTGATTTCATATTGGTGGTTTGGTGGTTTTAGTACAGATACTTCCTCCATCCTGCTAATAGTGATATCCTTTCCAGGTAAGTACCTGCCAGCGCTTGTCATATGATTGCTTTTAAAGCGTATTCAATTAGGTAAAACTTTTGATAACATGAACTTAAAAACAACAAAATGCTTTTTTAGTTTTTGGTCTAAATACTTGTTATGATAAGGAGCAAGGAGCAAGGCGAATTGGGAATTCAAAGCAATCCTTTTGCTTCTCCTTGAATTAAAACTAGGCAAATGCATTCTGAAACCATAATAAGGCAGGAAAGAACGTTATCAACTGTTGGCTCCTTTTGAGCCGTGCAATTCGCCTTCTTATCAATTCGCCTTCACAGCTGATTGCCTTTGTCTTTTGGTTTTTTTTTTATTTTAGAAGAAGTGCAGGCTAATTTTGTGGTTTTCTTGATATTATTCAAATGGCCTCTTGTTGGCTTCCGCGTAATATTTTTAAAATTATAGACAATAAAATAAAAGAAATGTAATTTTTTAAACAAAAAATAATTGAAGTTAATTTTTTTTTGTACGAAACTTTGTGTGAAACATCTATTATTTGATTACTTTTTTCTTTTTAAAAAAAATTTATTACTTTTTTTTACTTTTTTTCATTTAATTTCCAATTTATGACTAAAACTCAAGGCCAACCACTTCGGCTGTCCACATAAAGCTCTGTGAAATTGCTAAAACTATAAATGCAGTTTTCTAATGCACTTGTGTTGTTCATTTAATTATATTTATGAGTCTTCATGTGTAAAGCTTATCAAGTGAAAAAAAGCTCGATGCCGCTTAGGGACATTCCACAAATGTCGTGCTATATATTCTACATTTAACATAAACAAATCGTTATTCGCTAAACACGTTTCAACGCTAAGCAGAACGTGGTTATGCAAAGCGTAAATTTGACATTTTTAAATAAACGACTGACTGGCTTCGTGAGTCACCTCATGAAGTTAGCGGCAGTTATCCGATCATGTTCGCCTAAAGAGCGCTTTGTAGTCCTTCTTTAATTCAAATAATTCATATAATTCACTCATCTCTAAAGCTCGCTCAAGTGAACATGGCTATGCATAACGTAAATTTGACATTTTTAAATAAACGACTGACTGGCTTCGTGAGTCACCTCATGAAGTTAGCGGCAGTTATCCGATCATGTCATCGAACAGTTCGCTTAAAGAGCGCATTGTAGTACTTCTTTAATTCAAATAATTCATATAATTCACTCATCTCTAAAGCTCGCTCAAGTGAACATGGCTATGCATAACGTAAATTTGACATTTTTAAATAAACGACTGACTGGCTTCGTGAGTCATCTCATGAAGTTAGCGGCAGTTATCCGATCATGCCATCGAACAGTTCGCTTGAAGAGTGCATTGCGGTCACTCTGTCATTCTTCTGGATTTCCATGACAGTAACAAATAATTCATATAGTTCACTCATCTGTAAAGCTCGCTCATGTGACCGACCGCTTCTCTAGTGTTCACCTTTGCCGTCAAGTTCGAAAATATCTGTTCGTAAGTTTAGAAATATATTGATATTATTGATAATAAAGTATTTTTAAAGCTTTCTTTGCAAAGTGTGCTTCTAGAAGAATGGCCGCAATTCGTTGTCTGCTTTTGTGTCGCTGGGTGAATGCGACTTTCCTTTAAATATTTTAATAACATTAAAGCGATGGTTTCTGGTTATTTCTGCTGTTTGTTTGTTTCTTTAAAAAGGATATCTGGTTGAGAATTCCTTTATATGCGAATAAGTAGCATGTGTCCATGCGGACAAACATGCATGCAGTCGTTCATAATAAGAGAGTCCAAGGATGTGTGTAACGCGTCCTGTGTGGTGTCCTGGCACTCATACTCTGTTTTGTCTGCTTACCGTGTCTTTGCTGCTTGTTTATATTATTTTAAAATTTGCTTTTGCCGCTGTTGTCTGTCTTTCACGCGCTGTTGTTATTTGTTGTACTGCATTTGCAACACTATTTCTGTTTGCCATTCACTGAGTTTGTTGTATTGTGCGGTATCTGTGTGAGTGTGTGCGTGATTAATAATTGAAAGCATTTAAATGGACACTTGGTTCGTTGGTATTGAGCCATTATTTATGAGCTTTGGGAGTAATTTTGCTATTTGTTGTCATTGTCTTTTTTTTATTGTTGTGCCCAGTCGTTATTTGGAATTTTTTTGAAAACATTTTTTATAACAACATCGTTTGTGTTTGGAAAGGTTTTTGTGCAAAAGTGGGAGTGGGAGTGGGAGTGGGAGTGCGAGTGTGTGCAAATGAAGCAGACATATTTTTTTAGTTGTATTTAATTTGTATGCAGTTATTTTTTACAGCTTATTTTCGGTTTTACTTGTCTCTCAAATATATGTCGCGTCTGGAGTTGTGCTATAAAAAACGAAGAGGATTAGTATCCTTTTTTTCCTATTTGTTGGTGTTAGTGATGGTGATGGTTTTGGTTTTTGTTGTTTTTCTAGTTTAAATGAAACATGTTGCTGCTACAAGTTATCATTTCAAGCAAATTGAACTTTGCATTTTTTCATATTTCCAGTTGAAAGTGGCTACAAATCTCTACATAAATTTTTATTTTACTTTTTGTCATGTTCACGTACTCGCCCAATTTCACATGTCTTAATTTTCGCCCCCTTTTTTTGTTTTTGTTTATTTCCACTTTCTACTTTTTGTTATTGTTCCGTTGAAAATGTTATCAATCGTGCAAAGTTATTTCGCAATTCGACAAAGTGAAAAGCTCATGCTGATCCTTGTGTTATTTGGGATTATAAATGTCTGCAGAATTTTAAACTTTATAAATCATGTTTAGCAAGTAACAAATACGATTAGTTGTTAATGGAATTAAATGGAAATAAATAACGGCTGATTTGTATTTATTTTAAATTAGTAACACCGTGTCCTTTTGCCGATGATTGGGCAGTTGTCGTATTTTTTTCTTACCAATTAATCACGCTCACTTCACACACTGGGATGCTTCAGGAAAATGTCACGTTTTTACTAGAGATTGTAACTTCATTTTAAATCAGCATGAATTCGAAATGATATCTTTTGTAAATAAAATCCTTTTGCAATTTTTGCTCGGGGTAAGAGATGTGAATTTACCGATGATCTTTGCAGTGTTACAGAATTTATATTTATATTTATTTTTCAAACTGGATAATTAAGTTACCTGATTACAATTACTCTGTAAGTTTAGTAATTCAAAGTTGTAACAAGAAATACAAACAACACCGTGTTGTACTCAGAAAATATCTGGCTAAAGGTTCTCTGTAGATCTGCATTCAGTATGGGGTCAATTTTTTGGGACTTTAGTGCGTTCTGAAATACAAATTAACATTTATGGCCACTATATAAATATTGTTCATTAAAATAATAGAGTTATGCATTTCAGCCATAAAAGTTGGCCTAACAGGCTTTATATAATTGCTTTTTTAATATAATTATATTTTTTCAGGATACAAATAAAGTGTTATATTGAATTCATGAAAATATCAAAATAAAGAATATTAAATACCATTAATAAAATAAAAAAAGGAATACGAGATATTTTTAAGCTTTACAACTGACAATGTCATTTTCTTTAAGAAATTTTTCCGCTACGAAATGCATTTAAGGCTGGAAAAAATATAAATGCACTTCCTGTATGAATTGATGTAATTTTTTCACTTCGCATTCATTCTATTTGTTTTCATTTATTTATTAGAATACGTCTCTGATATGAATATAAAATTGTGTTTCACATAAAACTTTAGCAATTTATGTTACATTTAAATATAAGACTTATGCCCCTCCAGTATTTCGCTATCGAGCCATACGAAGGGCACTAAAATGGCATGCAGCAACTCCATGTTTAATACTTTAATAAACTTTTTATTATTATTATAATAAAATATAATAATAATAATAATAAATATAATAATAATAATAATTATTATTATTTTAAAAAAGAAAACAATTATTTTTTTGTTAATTAGTTACAGCCATTGGGGAAATTTTTTTCGAACGGATAAGAATATTATGAGTCAACTTGCTTTATAATTTCAAAATGTATGTCAAAGTTATTATTTATTTATTTACCAAATATTACAATTATATGAATATAATTGCAATATGTATAGAAGCATTGCCTACTGAGGCCTTTGGCTTCTGGCTCCATGGGGAATTGAACCCCTGACATCTGCGTAACAGGCGGATATACTAACCACTATACCATCGAGGGGCTAAATCAGAGTTTTACTGTATCAAAGTATTAAATTTCAAATCACAAAAACTGGAGCTGCAATATTTTTTCCAAAAATTTTCTCCAAAATAACTTATCCTCCGCGACTTGATAATCATGCGTATTGCAAATTTCGCCAATCCGCTCTACATTGAATATTTCAATGACAAACTTAAACTTTTATGCATTAAACAGATTGATCGTAGCAGCTTACTCAATATTGCTGCTTCAATATCGGGATATAGCCTGTTTGATTAACAATTTGCAACATGGCAACAAAAGCTCAACAGTTTGTTTCCTTTTCAATGGAAGGACTCACAAATATTTGAGATCTTTGAGATACCAAATGTGGCCGAATAAGAAAACCTGCTGCAATACAAGCTATTAGACACAAAAGAAGAGATTCTAAGACTTTTAGAGCAGTTTACAGGCTTTGAGTAATCAGATTTCAAAAAATGCAAAAATACCATTTTCCCATATGCAATTGAAATTATTTTTTTAAAATATACTCATCACACATAAAAGTTAGAAAAAAATCCGAATTATTTATACAGTGAACATATATAACATATAAGCATTTCGTTTCTTTATACTTCACATACTTATACAAGTATATATATGACCTTAGTCATTTTAGTGCTTTTTTTCATATTAGCGCTTTTTTTTGATAAAGCCCATTTACTTATTTTTTCTTTTCAATTGAGAAAACCAAATATTTGCGATTTTAATAAGGTAGCTACCTTAGTCATTTTAGTGCTTTTTTTGATATTAGCGCTTTTTTTTTTATAAAGCCCATTTACTTATTTTTTATTGCTGAACTTGGCTTTATATTATTTTTTCTAGTTGATTTTATGTCAGAATACGAGTGTATTGCTTTTATATTTCTTGGCAATTGAGAAAGCCAAATATTTGCGATTTTAATAAGGTAGCTACCTTAGTCATATAAATGAGAAGACTATATTAGTCATTGTCCTTAAAAAATAAATAGTTTTAAATGGCGTATAGTCCTTTGTCTCTATCCTATACACATAATCTTTTCAATACAATATTACTTTAAATTTTTTTTTCAATATTTCTTTAAAATCAGAAAGCTGTTTACCTCACCATTCCAAATTTAAGAATATAATACTATAAAATAACTATCTTCTTCGATTTGTAATGCATGCTTCATTGCCAAGAGTCGATTAGTTAAGCGTTTAATAAGAACGCGCGTATACGACTTGATGGCGTGTATTCTGTGCTCATTACAAAGTAGCGAAGACATTAACCGTTACACTTTATGTGGGCAAAAATGTATTATGTTTAGTAAATACAGATAATTGAATGTTATTTTTCATTAATTTTCTACAATTAATAAAATATAATCGAAAAATAGTTGCAAGTAATATTTTTTATTATTATAATAATTATTTCTGTTAAAACTATCTAATTGTTTGTGTGTTTTTGTTTGGTTATTATTATAAAAGAAAAAGTTTAAATTTTGATAATCATTTAGTGTGGTTGTTTCACGCAAAATCTCATGCACAAACCATTTCCGTCATGGCAAATAACATGTTTGCCCTCTGGCGGCGTGTAGGAAACTTCTTTTTAAAGCAAATACAAATTAAAAGCCGATTTCTCTACCAATGAATATGTACATAAAAAAGAAATCGCTAAAATTAAGAATACGAAATAATGAAGTTGTAAACCAATTACACGATTTGCAAATTGATAGAAAATCAATAAAATGTAAACGTAAACGAGGCTAATAAATGAAAAAATACATTTATACACAATTCAAAATTGGGAAAAGAAATAAAATAAAAAATGCTAGTAAGAGGCCACAGCCTCGGCCTACTAAATACATTTGCTCATTTTTGATTATTCTCTACTGATTGAAATAAATAAATAATTAATAGTTATTGAAGAAAAAAATTGTATTCCTTTTATTCACAAATATTTCGACAAGAGACAATATTTCACAGCATAAGAAAGAAATTATTTTTCAATTGATTACATTCCGCATGTACGGAAACGAACAAAATTATTAAATTATAAATTATTTAATAATAACCATTTTAAAATAAATTTTTAAATTATAAAGCAGCTGCACTCTATCGGAAGTCTGCACCCCATCCCGCCGCACGTAATTTGAAATTAGCAAAAAATTACACAATTTTAAATAATTATTTTTCTTTTCTAATTTTTTTTTTATTTTTGCCTCATATTAATTTGTGCTGAATTATTAAAGGCCTTACAAGCTTTCGCGATTTTACAATTAAGAACTGTTTTCGTCGATACAGTTCAATTTGGTTTAAAAGAAATATTAAAAATTAACTGCACCAGCATAATTCTAGCTTTTGAACGTTAAACAGAAAAAGTGAAAAATTCATTAAAATAATTTTTTTTTTTTTTTTGCCCCAATTCAAAGCACCAGCAGTCATTTCAGTTTCATGTTGAAAGTTCATTTTGCAACCCAAACAAGAATAATTAAACATTTGACATGTTTTTGTTGAAAAGGTGCTCGTAAACTGAAAAGATATTAAAAAAAAAATAATAAATCGCGTCATACGAGTACCCAGCAAGCACTGTTCGGACATGACAAATGGCCATGGACAACCGACCCCAGGAGAAGATTTACTAAAAGTAAAAGCCAGAAAATAAAAGCATCTGTTAAAACTTGCCCAAGACATGCTTAAGCAAATCACTCAAACTAATTTCAATTTTATTTTGGCTGAAATTTTTAATTTTTGTTAGTGCAAGTTTCGAGATGAACTCTGCTTTCAAGTAAGACAATTTATTGTTGTTTTTATTTTAATTTTTGTTTTTAACATTTCAAAATGTAGTTGCTGGTGCTGCATTTCAGCCATGCAGTTGTTGAAATAATTATTAGCTGCCAGTGTTAGTGGCACTCTGACTGTTGACAATTTAAATAAAGCATTGAAAATTTTTAATTTTGCACACACATTCGTTTACTTACACCTGGCGGTTGAAAGCAAACGTCGTGCCAGAAGCACAAGCCCACTTGAACTTGAATTTATAGTAATTTTATGTTACTTTTATTCGGCTTCTTTCTCTAATAAGCAGTATTTTAAACAATTTAATGTCGCATTCAAAACATTTCACAAGCATTTTCAATTTTGCCGATAAAGGAAAAAAATAAGATTAATTCACAAGAAAATAAAAAGTGTACATGAATTGCCCATAAAATTGCCAGCAATTTTATGCCAGAAGACAACACAGTCGCGTTTCGGCCAAAAATTTGGCAAGTTCACTAGAATTCCATGTGAAATTCTATTTAAAATTATTCCGAATTATTATCTAAAAATTTAAATAAAAATACATCAACTCACCCATTCGCATTGCCGAATAATATTTTAATGCTGCAATAATATATAAAAAATTCACTGCCATCTATTTTATTTCTATTTAAAAGGCGGGAAAGTTGCAAAAATTAAAGAATTTCAAGTAACAGCTTTTGCTAGTTTCTGATGACGTCTTTCAAAACTTTAACTTTTCAAACTTGTGCTAAAGGACTACATACCAAAGTACCATTTGTCTCCTTCCTATCCTTTGAAGCGCACCAACATTTTTTAAACAATTTTAGGACAGAATCCAGCACATTTTAAATTGTTCAAAAGATACTAAAGTTTTTCTAAAATTCTTACAAAATAAACTTATTTAGAATTGTAAAAAAGGAATATAATTAAAGAAATAGTAAAAGAAATTCTTAATAGGAATCAGCCTCTAGTAATTTTTTTATTCCAAGAATTACACTATGCAACAGATACCAGATTAAAATTTTCTACCGTTTCTAACATTGAAGAATAATAATTATTTTTAGGAAATACATATTTATAAAAATCTTCTATTGCTGGTGTAGAATCGAGTTTTTTTTAACATTTTTATATGAAAAAAAAGTTGAAAATAATTTGAATTGAAAAATTTAACTTTAGAGAGCGATTACAAACACCGTGGAACGAGATTTTTCAATTAACTGGAAACACTATTTTATTTTATTTTATTTTATTTTATTTCTAAAAAAATTAATTTTATTGAATACAGTTCTAAAAAAATATATAGTTACTCCGCTCCAGGTGATTTTCTATTATTTTCTATTTAACAAATCATCAATACTTCAATACGAAGTTTGAACGCAAAAATATTGGAAAACTCTTTTTATTTTAAGCTGTATTAAAAAAAAAAAAAAAAAAACAAAAAACCCCCGACACAATAAAATTTTTATTATGCGAATTTTTAATATTCGAGCTTTTAAGTTTGATAATAAAGAAAAACAATAATAATAATTTTAATTAGCAAGTAATTGCATTTACATGTTTGCTTAAAATACTTCTCGTATTCTTTTTCCATAAATTTTCTGTAAAGTACCTTAAAAAAAAAGGAGAAACGCTTTAAGGTTTTTGTACACGTAAAGTCCACATTAATTAAGAACTAATTTATTGCTAAATGCTGATAAAAATTTTTTATCTAAAAAAATCTTTGAATTAAAAGTGAATGTTAGTCAAAATAAAAGCCGAGTCTGTATAACGTTGGAATGTTTTTATATGGTTGACAAATAAAATCTAAATAACGTTTCAGTAATCTGTAACAAAATATAAATATTTATCTCAGATCTTATCAGATGACCTTCTTACATTGTCAAGAACAAAATAACTTTATTGTTTTGCTCTTCATTGTTCCGCATATTTAAATTCCATACTAGCGGATACAGAAAATATCGGCTTAAAAGAAAACGGGGTTTCGAATCGATTGCATTTCAGTTTTCACTCAACAGCCTTTGCATAAATAGGTGCTCATTTGATTTTGGGAAACACTTGTACGGTTTTATATTTTCACTTAATCTGTTTATTTCAATTCTTTGAACAGCCGCCACTAAAAATTTCAAATTATATAAATTATTCGTTATTCTTTTATTTCCTTTGATGCTAAAAAACAGTTGAACAATTTTTGACTTCACTGTTTCAACACTCGGCTTCTTACAAAAATTTGCTCATTGAATGAAGAAAAAATTTGTTGGCTTTTAATAAAAATAAAACAAATGCAAAATGATTTATCGATAATTTACAAACGCATGCAAATCACTGGTATCGATAAGCGTTGCTGCATTGTTAGAAAATAAAACAACCAATTGGAGCAGTTTGAGTGCTCCTCTATTGTGAATTAAATGACTCAAATTTCAATAAAGTTGTTTTATGCAATTCAGTTATATTAAAATTAATTTATAATAATATTGTATAGTTTTTTATTTGTTATTTTATATAATAAAAGAAAACATTAGAAAACAATCTGTGACCCAATTTGGAGACCTTCTCTTAAAATAATAGATCGTGAGTGCGCCATAAATCAGTTACTAAAATGTAAGATAAGAGGAATTAAAAATGTTAAAAATCTTTCCTCATATGAAGAAGGACGAAGGAATTACATTCTTATTATAACGAGAATGGTAAACTTCACCGCATCTCGTAAGAATTTACTAAATTTATTAAAACAATTTTTAAATTTTTTAACAAATTATTTAAAAACAAGATGACGTTCTCTATTTTTAATTATGTTTCGTTTAATTATCCGCAATTTTTTTCCTTCATTGTAATTTACAAAAAAATAGTTATTACTGTATGCTCAATTTATTTAATTTTATATTTCTTTGCATTTATTACACAAACAAGTAAAAAAAAAAACAAAAGAAAACAAAAAAATGTTTTTCATTTCTGCGTTTGCGTCGCTAATACGTAAAACGTGTCTATTATTTAATAATAATTTAAAATCATTTGCTTTCATAGTAATTTCCAATAAATAATTACTCAAAAAACGGTATGTGATACTCCGAACGACAGTGGGGAAAAGTAATGAAAATGCATTACACATTTCATCACATAAATTTTATTTTTTGGAAAATTTTTGAAAAATTTTATTTTTATTTATTTTATTTTTTATATAACGTGTTGCCAAGTCTTTTTAGAGAACAGCATTTAAAAAAATTAATTCAAACAACTTGTACAGTAGACCAAAATAATTTAGAACAGCCATCACTTACTACTATGCATATTAATCGTACGATTTGAAAAAGTATGATAATTTGAACGCAAAATGCAGCGGAGAACTGTGGCAGAGAACTGAGAAAATTTCCAAGATTTTGTCAAGTTCTTGTGAAAGCATCTACTTCAAGTAGCAGAAATGAAAATTTCAATACATCATACTTGTACAGTAGTGTAGCAGCTACAATTCCATTTTTATGCAATTTTTGTAAACAGCAAAAAATCACAAATAATTATACCACTATCTGGAATAGTGAATAGTGGCCTTTATGATATTTTTATCCACTAAAACGATCTCATGCTTTCCCACTTTCATTTTACGGCAACACTGTTTAATAGTGTTCACTACCATGCGGGCATAATAGAGACACTGTACTTCTTCCAATACAAATCGCGTTACAGTAGTCCATTGATACAATCAATGAGTATAATAATAAAATTTC
Organism: Ormia ochracea; assembly: GCA_963402855.1. Taxonomy (NCBI): domain Eukaryota; kingdom Metazoa; phylum Arthropoda; class Insecta; order Diptera; family Tachinidae; genus Ormia; species Ormia ochracea. The sequence continues at coordinate 68,485,473 of OY727105.1, forward strand.
AAACGTGGTAATCCATAGACAGCTATGCAGGAAAATTAAGCATTTTAACTATTTTTGCAATTGATATATTGGCATTCTTTGGAAATCTTTAGTGAGCAAAAGAAAAAGTTTACACTTGACAACACGGAGTGATAAAAAAAAATAAAATGTAAAAAAAGTAAAAATTAATTCTTCTTGGATTGCGCATGTCAAAAATATTAGAATATGGCCAAATTTTTTTTTTTATAATTTATTATAATTAATGATAATTAATATTCAAAAATAAATTGAATTTGACATTTTTACATTAACTTTGTGATACTGCACTTCCGTAATTCCATAAGCAATTTTATTTTAATATTTTTATTTTAAATATATTTAAATAATTCAAATTCTATACTAATCAATCTTTTGTCTAATTTTTTTTTTTTAATTTTGAACAAAAATGTTACTTTCTTTTTTTATATCTTTATTGCTGGAGTTAATGTCGACGTCGCAAAACGTCGACGTCGTCTGAACGCTGAAATTGTGATGTTCGACGTTTAATTTCATTTTGCTGTTAATGTCAACGGCGTACAGACGTTTAAATATAAACTGTTAATTTTATAATTTATTTACTGAAATATTTGTAATTAAATACTTATTACTTATTTTTTACCAAATCTCTCCTTTAAGAGCTGTATTCTTATAGTTATATAAATATTTTTAAATATTTAAATATATTTGTTTTTATAGGGAGATGTTACCAAATTTTAATTATTACATATATTATCCCCCTATAATATTAATATTAATAAAATGAACTCTCAATTTTTATAATTTAAAATAAAATATTTAAATAAATAAATAATCAATTCTTAATAAATATAATAATTAAAATTAATAACTAAAAATTAATTTATATTAATAATTAAAATTTGGTAATATCTCCCTATAATTAAAAAATAAATATAATAATATCAATATTAATAATTGAACTCTCAATTTTTATAATTTAAAATAAAATATTTATACATTTTTAGTATAAAAATATACCAAATTTTAATTTGGTAATATCTCCCTATAAAAAATAAATATTATTCCCCTATAATATCAATATTACTAAATTGAACTCTCAATTGTTCGTTTTCGCGAACAGCATTTATAATTTTTTCATTTAATATATCATCCGAGCTGATTTTAATTAAGAAAAAAAGCAACAGTTTAAACAAGTACAATAATCAGATAATTATGTATGTATATTACACTTGACAACACGGCTGTTCTTTGACATTTCATTGAACCCGTACAAACGCTGAAAAATTTGAAATCGATTGAACTTTTTCAGCGTTTAACTTCAATCGTCATTGAGATTAAACAGCTCTCATACAATTTCATACGTTTCAACTTTTTTTTGACAGTTGACGACGTTCAGACGGCGTTTGCGACGTCGACTTTAACTCCAGCATAAATAATTCGCAATCACGCTGAGTTTCGTCATCAAATCGATTTCAATAAATTTTTACTCAAAACTAAAAGTAAGATAATTATATATATTTTTTTATTAAAAAAAATATATATATTTTTAAAAAATTTTTAAAATTTAGACGTTAACTCTTTACGGAATTCTTTTTAATTAGCTCAACTAATTTAATTGGCTACCAAAAGTTTTACTTAAAGTCTACAGCGTCTCTGTTGGTGACCCCGTTATACTTTCTTTACTACCTTTTCCTCATACAAAGAAACTATTTTAATTTTTATAGTTCCGGCTTACATTATTTAAATTAAATTTTTAATTCAATTTATTTCTTAGACCGAAATTACAAAGAACTTTTCAATTTTTTATTTAAAAATATAAATCTTTTATTATTCTCGTCATTTCTGACTGGGCGTATTTAATCGAGTTGTTTTGGTTTTGGGTATTAATTTAATGTTTTCAAAATAAATAAAAATTATGTTAATTTCCGTAAATAAAATAAAAAAAAAAAAAATTAATAAATATTCGATTAATTTCGTCATTAATATTGAGTTTGTAGATTTTTATTAAGAAGAAAGAAAACTAAAAATGACATCGTATAATATCAATACCTTCTCTTTTTCTTTTTTCTTTTTTTTTTTGGATGACTTTCTTCTTGGGCGGTCACCTGGAATATTTTGTAAAAGAAAGACGATTTTACAAATTTTATTAATTTTATTAATGCCCAGACAGTGCTAAGCCGGTCGGCCAGTACTTTTTAAGCATGGAAATATTTACACATTAGCTTGCGATCTCTCTCTCTCTCTCTCTCTCTGGTTAGAAAGTAATAGAACAGTAGTAGAATGCAGCTGTTTTAATCTAATCACATCTGTTTAGAACACGGCAATTGACATTGTCCAGCCTCTTGTGACTTTCACAATAACATGATGAGAATACTGTGATGGTTTCAGAATAGTCTTATCACCATTAATTAAAATTAAATGAATATTTATTGTGTTTTAAAAACTGTCAAAAACGAGCTCTAATTTGCCCAGCCGCTTAAAATATGCAATTAATTATAATCATATAATATATAATTAATTATATATAAAATTAATAATTAATTATAATCTTTTATTATAAAGGGAAAATGGAAAGAATCGTAAGTCATTTAAATGATATATATTGTGTTACAACACTATGCTTCTCTATATTTTCTGCCACTTTAAACGAAAGCGAAACCCGTTTCACTATCCTACTCAGTAGTGCAATTTCATTCACATGAAAATCTGACAGTGATCAAATCAAATCAAAATGGCGTGCTGGTAGCAGACTACATAATATAAAATATATATGGATATGGAAACCATATGGATTTATTATATGAGGTGATCTAGAAAAAAAGGTTTGATTGTGTAATGAATTAAACTTTAAGCAAAACTTTAATAATAATATAATTTCTCGAAGTTTTTCTTGTTTATCTTCCCGAAGGAATAATTCTTTGTTCAGCTGCTGAAAGTAAAAGCAACACTGATCGCACAAAAACTGCATTTTATGAAAATTTTCATAAAATTTCGCTTCTCATAAAAATCGCGCATTTTTATGTCACACTAATTAAATTTTTCAGCAAACATGGCAAATTTGTCAAACCGTGCGGTTGTGTAGGATGGTGAAACGAGGCCTTAATCTGCATTATTTACAGATTTTAGATAAATTTTTCCACTGTTTTACACTTCAGCATAATTAAATATCAGCCATTCAATACAAATTGATCATGGTATGATTCAATGGCTGTGTAAACGTGCCTCTTAATGTTGCATGTTGCATGGTCATTTAACCAGCAAGTAAATATCTTTCAGCAATAACCCCGCGGGTTACAGCCGCATAGCGTTCGCTGAAATATATTTACGCACGCAATGCTGCGTGGTCTCTATTAACACTTTCAATATGCTCTGCCTGTCGAACATATAAATCGACTCGGATGCATTCAAATACAAAAGTATCTGGTTATTTCATAAAGTTTGTATCTCATTTTATAATATTTTATTTCATGCCCCCATTTCTATTATTTAACTCCGTTTTCATTTGTTTATTTATTGTTAGTGATGAATTTATTTGTTTATGTGATCGGTTTGTAATATAACCAAATACAAAGAAAAAATATCGTACCTTCTTTTTATTCTCTGTTCGACGACATCGCTGAAGATCAATTTCATTGCTCAAGGCTTGACACTGCCGCTTCTCCTCTCTTTCACTTTTTACTTTTCAATTTTGTTTTTTTTTTTTGTTAAATATTTTAATGTCGGCAGTTTGATCAGTTTCAATTTGCATAATTTTAGTATTCTTCACCGTTAATTGAACAGAATGAAACTTTCAAAGAATTTCAAAAATTTAAAAAAGAATTTAAAAAAAAAAGTTCGTTGTAAAGCACTCTCGTATGGCTGGTCAGACGAGACGCAATTCACACTTTGGCGAAAATTGCAAAGTTGCAGTTAATTTGAAAAGAATTTCAAATAATTATTAATGGTAATTTGATTTTAAATATTATATAATTGCCTTTGGGCTAGAGCTTTTGTGTTAAGTGGAAAAAAAAATTAATAGCTAAAAATGAGCAATTCCATGGCGACTGCGCACAATTTCTATAGCACGTAATAGAAAAAGTAGTCAGCGAAAGTAGAAATTACTTTTTATTCCGTATCGAAGTTCAAATTTGTAAGACGGCGATGCGAAAAAATTAAAAAAATATTTATAAAAATAATACTTTTAAGGAAAATAACAAAAATAAATATAAATAAATATTGTAACTAAATCTAATTAACTGCCATAATAGCAAACCCTTTATTATAGACTAGTAAGAAGAAATCGTCAATCGGGTATAATATTTATTTTTGAGAAGGGGATAGTACCAAATTTTAATTTTTTAAAAAAATTAATATTTTAAATTCCTAATTTTAATTATTTATTTTATTAATAATAATTTATAAATTTATTTTTAATTTATATTTTCAACTATAAAATTTGTAAGTTTAATTAATTAATATAAATATTATAGCGGGATAATATTTATTTTTGAGAAGGGGATAGTACCAAATTTTAATTATTTAAGAAAATTAATATTTTAAATTCCCAATTTTAATTATTTATTTTATTAATAATTATTTATAAATTTATTTTTAATTTATATTTTAAACTACAAAAATTGTAAGTTTAATTAATTAATATATTTCATAAACACTTAACAGAAAGCCGTAGAAAAGGCAACACTAAAAATGTGCGGCTTTCTCACATGCTTGTCAGCTGCTACGCCACATTACGTTACGATTAACTAATCGTACCTTTACCATACAAATACGAGTACTTTCTCATCTTCTTGGTAGCTTAAATTGAAAGAATATATAAAATATAAACCAAACATATTATTATAATCAGGCCTGTTCTAATATCACGATGATTTTTTATTACGAAAGTTTTTAAAAATGACGAGATTTTCTTTTCCGAAATCACGAGAAAACAGCTGATTTAGTTTGGCAATACGTTATTCTGTGGCCGAAAGTTAAAATGAAAATAAAAATAAAGAAAACAAGATAATGTTGCCACGGCTATAAGCCAGTTATTATTGCCATTTGATCACATTTTAAGCTTTTTAACTGACTGACTAAATCGGAAAAAGTATTTTTCTTTAAAAACACAGTATGTCTTCATTATTTTTGTTAATTTATTTTGTTTAAAAGATATAACAATATTGCACAAATAAGTATGAGCACCCCTGAATATTGTTATTTTACTCTATTAGAAAACGTAAAGTTGGAAAAAGTAGACGATCAAAAACGATCAAAAACGATCAAAAAGATCAATAGTTATAATGGCTTACAAGGCGAATGGCGAATGGCGAAGTGCAAATAGCGAATGGCGAAATTAGAATCTTAATTCGTCGTATAAAGGACAATGATAAGAACAAATATTACATATTTTATGTATTATATATTGTAAATTATATATTATATATTATATGTTATAATACAATAAATGTTTTTATTGATAATAGTCTGACCATAGCAAAAAAAACTTTGTTCGGGAATTTAAACGCCAAAATAAGCACTTATAAAAACGATTTTTATAATTAAAATATTTTATATTTATTTTAAATACGTTGAATTAAAAATAATATAGTAATTAAATTAATTTGCTTAAAGTTTTGAAATCAAAAATCAAACATAATTATAATAATTGGTTCATAGAACCCAAGAGCCGACTATTGGCGACGAAAAATTCCTCGCCCTTAGAGGTGGAAATGTTTCTTTTTCTTAAGAGCAGTGGCCCCTACTCATCTCATAGAATATGCCATAATTACCTATAAGAAAGAGAAGGCGATAGAGATGGGTGTAACTGCATACTATCTCATCTACATTGTTGTCAATATAAATGGTTTGCTGGTATATTTTAAGTGAAAAGTGATCATACCTAGAAAGCTTTATTAACAAGTGAGATTTTAAAGCACTTCTGAAAGATTCATTTGTGACTGCCAGAGTTGGGAATATTTCCTATATATCTACATCTTTCGTATTTATTAAAGTATCTGTATAAAGTATATCTTTACTTGACATATTCTTAAGTTTATTCCCCCTTCTTCCATATCACTAAATTAGCAACAAATTTTGTCTTTTTCCGTAAAAATGATAAAAAATACATTTTAATACAACCGATAAACATATATAAATGGCTGACTCTGTGGGCGAATGAATAATGAACAGCCTACTAACACGGAGTACGAGTGTTTGATTCCTGCCTAGACCCTACATGTTTTCCTGTGCAAAAGCAGAAAGCTTTACAGGTTTACTTAATGAAATAAAAAAAAATAAATTTTTAAAGCCAAAAGCCAGCGAAAATAAATTCTATAGACAGACTTTATTAAATGATTCTGCTTTAAAGCTTAATTTTTTTTTTTTTTTTGTTTTTTTTATGCAAATAATTTTTGTGAAAATTTTTAATATCAAAATTAGAAAATTCAATAATGGGAAACACAATGCATAGCAACCAAAAACAAGTAAATTATTATCGGATTTGGATTGAAAAGTGCAAAATAATTTAGGAGGTTCGTAATACGTAATTAGTTACAATACAAGAATCATGTCGTCTCGTCAGTCTACCTGACAAAAATATCAGATTAATAAAAAACTCTGAAATTTTTGTTTGAAAAAACTTCAAAAGCCAAAAAAATTATATAAAAATTATATATAAAAATGACGTGTAGGTTCGTGATCGATAAACTCTAAAACTACTGAGCCGATTATATATACATGCTCTATGGACCGTGAGGAGTGTTTCTGTGTAGTTTGAAGTTCGTCCGACAGGTAGGCCAGTATTAGCGCGATAACTGTATGCTCTGTTTCGCTGAAAGCGTTGGGTGTTCAATCGGTGTCTAGAGGTGCTAATACCCCATCATACATGACCTATTTCCGTAAAAAAAAAATATATTAAAAAATAAAGCTAAAAAAGTAAATATATACGTATCTCTAATTTCTGATTTAGATTTTCTCCAAGAGGCATGCAAAATAAAAGAAAAATTTTGGCCCGGAACCCCTAGTATTTTTATAACACATAAAATGAGTTCTAGATTTTTGAAGAACTTTCTCTCAAAAATGATTATTTGTTATTGTAGTTCGTAAAATCTTTACGTGTGGGAAATAAATGTTTTTGTACTTTTAATTGGCCAGTTTTGATTTTTTATTTCATTTTAATCCACAATATTGTTTTACATATCCATTTTATATAATGCCCGGCAAGAAATCAGTTTCGTACTACCCAAAAGCACTTTAATAATAATTATAAAAGCAAACAACATTTAAGCTTAAACGCAATCAACTCAATGGAAAACTTCTTTCATCAGTCTTGCAAGCACGCAAAGAGTTTCAGTTTCGAGCTCACAAGTGCGTGTTAGAAAAATGATGGAGGGAGAGAGGGTTCTGTTTTAAAGCGATATACGTATTTTTAAATTATTAAACTCCGCACATGTGAAGTAATTAATTTAAAACCATGAAAATATATGCTTAAAGTATAATAATAAAATGTTTATTTTAATTAAAAAAAAAAAAAAAAAAACATCATGTGCCTATTTAGCAGACTCGAGTTTGGGCACCAGCGGATGCAACAAAATATATATTTTTTTTTTATAAAAAAGTAGAAAACAAAAACACAAATGAATGCAAGAATTGAAATATAAATTTTAAAACTATTTTTACGCAACGAAGAATACAAATTTCTGATAAGTGCGAAACAAATTGTGCATCTAATTTTGATTTTCATAATTTTTTCTGTTATTTTTTTATTTTTATTTTAAGCTTTTCAAAAGCTTTATTCATTCTTTTACTAATTTTGTATGACTGAAATTTTTTTAATTAGAAAAAACCACGCCTATTGAAAATTTTTTATTCTAATAAATCGAAATAAATGTTAAGTTTTTGCCTTCCAAATAAAAATTGCCTCTTCTATTTAAGTGGAAATTGCCAATATTTTGCTGACCTATTTTCGGTTTATTTTTACTTGTCGCTTGCATTGCAAACAATTACTTAAGATCATGTATCTTTTTTGCATACAAGAAACAGACAACTGCAACTGCAACTGCTTGCATTGTAGTCGCATCAGTTATGTGGTAAATTAGTTTTTGTTTGGTGCATTAACGAGTGTATGATATGAGACATCTTAACTTCTTTATTTTTCATTATTATAAATTTGTTTTTGTTTTTGTTTTTGTTTTTGTTTTTGTTGTGCCATATTGAAGAGAAACAATGTCTGCTGCTTAGTTTTTTGTACTTAAAAAATAGAATTTTTTTGCTTTGAAATGAAACGTAAAATAAATGCAATTTCCCAGCAGAATATCCAAGAAATAGTTTTAATAACAAGAAAAGAAAATAAATAAGTCTTCTTAAAGAGTGTTTCCACACAATCGCTCAATGGCTTTTTAAATGTTGGTTGGAAATAGTTGGCTACTTTGAGTTTAAATTAAAAAATTGTCCGATTGTTGTCAGTTATTTTTTATCTTTGAAAATAATTTAAAAACAACGAAAGGAACGTATTAAAAAGCCACTGAGAATGGCATTTTTAAAATAAAATCTTTAAAAAAAAAAACACTATTTATTTTTGTGTAAAAAAATTTTTCAACAATTCCTAAGCATCTCTTTAAATAAATATAAATAAGTTATTAAAATAATAAATAAAAATTAGAATTTAAAAGAATTTGCTTCTTAAAAAACTACTGTGTATCCAAAGTTACCTTGTGGAATTGTATTTGAATTGAAATTTATCCTGCAAGCTTTTTTAAAAGCTAACAATTTAATTAATAAAACCTAACAGTTATTTTATAGTTTTTTTTTAAAATAAAAACTAAATGTTTAAAAAATAATAATTCGTTTAATAGCGATTTCTTAAAAAATATATATTTTTTTTTAGGTGTATCGAAAATTAAACTTTTATGAAAAATAACTATTAAAACGTGTAATATTTTCACAAAATTATTTTCATAAAAAAATCTCAAAAAGTTATTAAAAAAAGTTTTTCGGAAGACACTTTAAAAGATGATAAGTGTATTAACGTACTGCTTGGGAGTTATATTATGAAATAATTTTTATAACCAAAAACTCTACAGAATGCATTTAAAAGGATGCATTTAAAAAATCAAAATGCATTTAAAGGATCAAAAAAGCATTTACAGAATTTTATTTAAAGATTCTTAAAAAAAAAAAATTTTTTTACATTTCTTTTTAATTAAAAAAAGAGGTCCATATAGGGGGCCGATGAGAGTTAAAAAAAAAACATGGTCTTTATAAGTGAGTAATTTTCTTAAAAGTACATACATTTTTAAGTTGCAATGAAGAATCAGTTATTTAATATGGAAGCTCTTTTGAAGCACCTTCTTAAAATTACATTTCCATAAAAGAGCTCTTTAATAAAAGTACGAGTATTTATAAAAAAAAGTACTTTTTGTATAAAAAAAAAAAAATGTTCTTTAAGATGTGAAAAAATAAAATTTTGAGAAGGGCTCCTAATCTGTTACCTTTACTTGATTGAGAAGTCTTTTATAGGGCTGGAGTTCGAAACGTTATTGCATAAGACTTAGCATTGGAGGCTTCGATTAGTGGCTTAGCATTGGAGTTGCACGCATCGAAACTCGTGCTTGACTTAAAATTGTTATAAAATTCCTAGAAAGTCAAAACAAAAATCTGCTTTCTTCCAAATACACTAAAAATAAAATGTATATATTTTTTTTAATTTCTTGCTTCTTCTTTTATTTCTACTGGGCATACTTAATATTTTAAAAACTTGTTTGTTTTTATTGGTTACCCAGCTTGTTTTTAGTTTTTATGGTCTTGGTGAGTTCTCTGGCTTATTGTTTAGAGGAAAAACTAAATCTCAAAGTCGAGCTTGAAACATCTTTGCAACTAAAACAAGACACCAGTAGATGTTTGAGTGCGATTCGTGTTGCAAGTAATGAGCGGTTAAAGTAAAAGTATAAAGCAAAAATTAATTAATATTAAAAAATTAAAAAAACGAAATTAAATTAAAATATGCGAAAGATTTAAGCAAATAATAACCGTTTTAAAATTGTCAATTTGTAAAAGTTAAAAAGAAAGAAATATAATTGAATTACCTGTTTGTAGAGTAAAAATTTTTAAAAACGCGAAATCATTTTTGAGCTCATAATAAAAAGATTCACACTGTAAATGGTTTAATTTGAGTCATTAAAAAATGTTTAATAAACAACTTGCTGCATGTTTAAAGTGTGTGGGTCAAGTTTGTTAACCCACTTTGCCTTTTAAAGGATTTACAACAAGAAATACCAGCTGTGTTGCGTCTACAACAACAACGGCTCAACGACCTTAAAACCGTAAACCAGTGGTTTGCCGTTTGGCTACACTTACAACGCAACGTTACACTTGATCCGCAATTTAAACCGCAATATTTAAAAGAAAATGCATTTTCCTCTTCTGCTTGTGGATAAAGAAACTGAAAATTGCTTAGGTCTTGTAAGCAACATATTGATTTTGATAATGATGCTACACATTGCAAATGGCAAGTTAAAACTTTTAATTTACGTATATTTCAAATTTATTATTCAATTGCTGTAGTAATTAGAGAAAAAAAGCATGTTAACAATTTCATTTAATGTTTATAAAATAAACTAATAGACGACGACTATTGCCTAATCCGCACTATAAATTTCCACATACTGGTCTCTTTGACCAAACTGGACTTGTTTATGTCCAAGTCATTAATTTTCCACGAAATCTATAAATTACATTTACGCTGATCGTAAAATCATTAAAAGCGCAGGCTACAGGTGGTATGCGTACAACTGTTATTTACAACATGTGTGTGTGTTTGTGTTTGTGTGCGCCTAAGTGTTAGTGTTAAGTGTTTGTTTTTCTTCTTTTTTTTTTGATGAGCGAGTGTGGATACTTAATTCATTACGACTATTTCTGTTTGCTCTATTGCAAACATGTTTGTCGCTTAAGTCTTTTGTTTTTTTTTTGGCTGTGTAAGTTTGTTCAAAATGATCCGTTAAGTAACCTTATTTTTTGATATGTACGTTTATACTTGTATGTGTACCGTTCATACAGTGGGCTTGAATGCAATATGTGCCTTTAGAATAAATACACAAGAGCCATAATTATTCATGGGCCTAAATATCGCTTTCGATAAAGATGTCTTTATATAAATTTCTGTTAGGCTGGTTTTACGTTTGATTCACTATCGACCTAATTTCATAATATAAACGTGTTTAAGTTCATTTTCATTTGAATATTTTTAAACAAATTTTTAAACAATAACAGCACAGCATCATGCATACGTTTTATGACATGTGGCCGCATAAAATTATTATATTTTTTTTTTTGTTTTGGTATTCCAAGATAAAAGTTATCAAAACTATGAAAAGAAAACATTTTAAAATAGCTTTGCAAATTTGTTAAAATTTAAGTTTGTGTGGAAAACATTTTTTCTTTAAATCTCAAATCTTATATTATATATAAGATGAAGACAAACGGATAATAAACGGCTAGTACAGATATTTGAAACTTCATACTAAATAAAAACTTAAAAATTTGTCGCCATCTTAAATAAAAAAAAGTGAAAACTACATATATAAAATAAACTTTGTATTAAACTTTTACTTAGTAAAATAATATTTATAAATAAAAATATTTATTTTTATAAATAAAATATATCTTAATAAATTTAGAAAGCACTACTTCAGTCATATACATATTTACATTTGTATAACTCTATTGGTCTGACAAAAAACCCGACAACCGCCAGCTGGTTTCTGTATGTTCGCATCCTTTAAAAACGAGAATAATAAAAAAGAAAATTTAATTTAATTAATTTCCATTTATATTTAAAAGTGTTTTATTATTTCTGTTTAGTTGTTTGTTACTTTCCTGTAAAGTTGCCTTTCACCCACCTGTTAACAAAATGATAATAAAATTTTTTTAAATAATATTAAATATTAAATAAAATTATATAGCAGTAAAAATTTATATATAGCATTCTAATTTTTTTTTTATTTTTTTTTTTTTTTTGTATTTTTGTGTCAATAAAGTTAATGATTTAAAAATGTTTTTCTTTATACTTTGTGATCTTTTCCGTCTGAAGAAAAGATCCTAGTTTTTTATTAAACACTCCGCTTTAAAAAAGAAACAAAACAAAAATAAATATCAGTTCACACTATAATAAAATATAAATGCAATATTATAAATAAAATGTAAATTTAAGTACTTACTTTTCATTAATGAATAATTTTATTTTTTTTTTTAATTACATTTTTAGTAAACGAAAAACATTTTTGAGTTATAATTCTTAGTAGTAATAAAGTGCCATTTAGTATAAATATTGAAAGAAAATGACACGCTGGTGCCAAAATAGTGCATGACGGACTTTAATCAAACCATTTCCTTGTCATGCAATTTTATTTTGCCAAATCATTATGACTTTGAAATATCAGTATTGATTATAAAATAGTAACATATAAAAATACCACGGAGAATAATATTTTGAAATTTGTTTTCAACTCGATCTTTTATTTAATTTTTTTGGTTATTTAAGCATTTTTTTTTAAAGCGAAAATAGTAATGCTTTTGTGTGGATGTGGAAGATGTGTAAAAATATGGAATATATAACTTTTTTAGAACTGTATTCTTTAAGTCAATTAAAGTGAAGCCATAATATTTTCGGCAATTATTTACGAGTATATAACTTTTGTATTGACGTTTCGAAAATTTTAGAGAACTCAATTTTATTATCCAACTCAAAGTAATTTTTAATTGGCTACTTCAGTAAAACACTCCTCTAGTAAAGTATTCTTTATTGTGTACACTGTTTGCCATCATTGGAAGGATGGAAGTTGTTCATTGTCTGAACAACTAGTTAATAACTTCATCAATTAAAAGTGGCGTAGGTAGAGAGTTCCATCTCTATCTAATCGTTAATTCTTGTAGGAATGTTGTAAGGTCACTGGTCACTGGTCACTTAGTATTCCCCAGCAAACAATTTATAGTGATGATAGTATACATCTGAGGACATACACCGTTCTACACTTCCTCTGCAGCAGTATCCCATGTGCGAAGTAAAAAAAAAAGTATAAAAAATCCTTTTTTTTTTAAAAAACAATTGTTAAAAAAATCCTAAGGTGTGCCAAGTCTATCACCAGCAGCCCAGCAATAAGTATTCAGTGTTCAATGTCTCTATCTCTTTCTCACAATTTCGAAGGTATTATGCCTTCAGTGTGGATTTTAGAAAACAAACTATTCTCTTCACCTTTTTTATAAAATTTTTATTATAAAATATTTCTCGACTAGAGCTCTGCTTTTCCAGAGGAAGGTATTGGAGACACACGGAAGTTTTCATTAATTTTGTCAAGTTATTTGCAAAATTAAACTCACACAGAGCCAACGGCCTCAATTGTTGGCTTAAAACTCAAGAACGAATGTATGCCTGGTATTTGCATTTTTATATTTTATTTTCCTCTTATTATTATATACTTATACGTATTAATTATTAGTCGACTTTTTAATAATATATAAAAATTAGTCTCCTACTGCAACACTACATATTAGCACTTGCAATAGGCTGATGTTCTTATAACTCAAGACTTGCTTAAAAGAATATTAAAAAAAAAAAATCAAATCAGGTATTGAATTATCGAAAGAAGTTTGAAACCTGTAATATAATTTATTAATTATTTTATTTATTTATTTAATTAATATTACAATTATTTGAATATAATTATAATATGGGTAGAAGCACTGGCTGCTGAGGCCAATGGTTAAAGTCTCCTATGGGGAATTAAACCTCGATATACCGGGTGGCAGGCGACAATACTGACCACTATACTATCGAGGATCTTTACTATAATTTTCATCAGGTTCATGTTCGAGAATATGAATTATTAACATGAGAAAAATTAACTCTTCATTTATTTTATTGCCCAAGAAATTTGGCTCTCTTATATTTTACAATCTTAAAGTCGAGACTGACTGAATGCATATGTCATTTAGAAAATTCAGACAAAATAGTACCAGACCTATTGCAAATATAACACGAGGAATTAACAAAGCAATTTCTGCTACTTTTTCGCCACTGTTTGTTATCTTGGCAAGCGGTTTCCAATCACAAAATTTCTTTCTATTTTCAAGCTTTGAAAACCAAGATATTAAATCGGCATTATGATGAGATTATTGTCGTGGTATGCTTCTGGTTTTTCTTGTAACTAATCATAACACAAAAACACACACACACACACACATTAAATTTAATGTCTGGAATAATCGTTTTTTTGTCTGTCCAGAAAAATTTGCTTCAAATCACAAATCACAATTCACATTGTATGCAACAAACATGTTTGTTTGGTGTCTTTTTCGTTTCTGCAAAGCAAAATTCAATATTTAATGTGAATGGAAAATTCACTTGTAATTAAAGCCTGAAGTTGTAAATATTTTTCACAAAAATTTTCTTCCTGAATTTTTATAATTTTGAAAGTGAATTAAATACATACGAGTAGTAGCCGTTTAATCGCAAATAAAAATAACTTCGCTGGGTGGTTAACAAGTCACCAATTTTTCTTTTAATTTATAAAATATAATTTTAAATATTTTTTGAAGTTTCAATTAATCAAATTAACTGGAACTGGCATAAAATATTTCCTATAATTTTTTCCCCCGTTTTTTTTTGGAAAACTCAATGCATTGAAAGTAAAAAGTAAGAGAAACTTCTTCCTTCACTCTTTAAATTTATCTTAATAATTTATTTCGGAGAAAAGTATTTAAAAACATTTTTTTACTTGTGTACGAATAATAATGAAAAAAGACATTGACATCTCATTGCGTGGTTGTTGTTGTTATCATTTTTTATGTGGGCTTATATAAGTTTAGGGAAATGAAATTTAATTTCAAGAAAATTTCGATTGAATTCATTTCGCTGTATATACAACTACGAATAAGACGTAGATATATGTCGGTGGCCGTATTTCCATTTCTGTGTAGTAAATAATTCAGAAGAACATTTTTTCTATAAACTTTCTAATGCCTACTTAAAGAGTGTTTAGTTATATTTCATTCCCGTCTGATGTTTTTCTGTGGCCTCAATTGGCTTTTAGAACAGTGGGATTTTGCTTTATCGGATTTGTACGCTGCAAAATTAAAATTATTAATAAATTATTTTGTTAATGCTCAGTGTTTTGATTGATGAAAGAAAGCACCAAATCTAATTGCCGATTAAAAAGTAACAAATAAATCAGCAGCAGTAAAGAAAAAGATAGTGTGTTGCAGTAGTTCTCGTAAATAGAATTCTATATTTGCAAGTAGAGTATAAATAATCATTGAGTTTTAAAATGGAGCTTGAAAAATAATAAACCAGATGATATGCAAAAGTAAAGAAGAATGTTCTAGAAATCTATAAATCTATAAATCTCAAAGTCATGCTGGATTGATGTGTTAGTTGCAATGAGATCTTTTTCGAATAACCATTAAAACAAAATCACTAAAATTACTTATTCTTTAAATAGGTGTGCATGTGTGTGTGTATGTATATGTGTACGTACAGCCATAAGACCAAGAAAATATTAGCCAATTGTGTTCTTCGTTTTTCCATTATTATTATTATTATTATTATCGTTTATTTGTATCATCTGCCAAAAATTTCAAAGTCGTCTTCTCTACCAATTTATTTTTAGCTCGGGGCCACTTTGGCCTCAAGTTTGTAAATGTTAATATGCATCGCATCTTTCTATACGTTTACAGATACTTTTTATACCGAAAGGCATTGCTTAAGATAAAATAATATTTTTTGAAGCGCCGCAAAATGCGAAATAAAAACGTCAGCTTGTTTAAAAGTTGATTTTAAATAATTTTTTTTAAAAATTGTTCTTGCTTGTTGTGTGTTAAGCGTAAGAAAATGTTTAAATAGTACAATCCCTGATCTGCATATAAGCTTACTTCGTCTTATGTATAAATAAATATTTACAGCATTTATCAAATTGGACGAATTACATTGGATCCTTACATTGGTCATATTATTTTAGAGATGCTATAATTTGGCGTGACACATATGACGTCAAGATTATTATAGGAAGTTGCCTGCAGAATACTATTTCTACAGCTATCTCCAGGCAGTATGAACGTTTTCTTCATCCCTGTCAGATACATATACGAAACATTTACTCCCATACCTTCTTGAAAATTTATAACAATTTAAATATTAATCGGCCCAGTAAGCAAACCATGCAAGGGTATGTTGCTGCGGCCTATAGCAACATACAAATGTTAAGAGTTGGGAGTTCGATCCTTGCCATTCCATCCCTACATGTTGTTCGCATTTAACGGTTGCCATCACAAAAATAATATATAATATAATGTATATTTAAGCAACTAGACACTCCTTCGTGGATCTTCATTAGCACTTTCTCAATGATCTGTATACCCCTCTTCTTTCCCATTCGTGTGTATCATTGCTCTTTTCTGCAAATTCTCATAAAAGAAATTCCATTAAATAAATACTATTATCAGGGAGGCAATAGAGCTCCGATTTGTGGCTCTATTAATCACAATTGAAAAACATATAAAATTAGTATTGAGAGCTAAAGGGAAATCGGAAAGTTAGAACAGACATATTTCAATTTTCATAAAATATTTTTGTTCAAACGGGAAAGTTTTCGCCTCGATTTGCAATATCGTAAGAAGAATCTCTAGAACACATTCATTTGGAAGTAGAATTTAAATAATCAGCAAAACTAGAAGGCCCAAATGTTTAGCATTACAGCATTTCCTATGTGATAGTTCATTAAAATTCTCAAAAGCTTGTTTGTATCTTTAAATTTTAATAATATTTGATGAAAACTCTGGCCTTTTCGCTAGTGAAGGTACTCTGTCTCAATTAAAACGTTCTCAGTCTAAACGAGATTTTGCCTTAAAAAAGCTTTAAAAAAATAATTATTTTGAATATTAATTATTCCCGATTTATTAATTATTCCCTTTTACACCATTAGTTTCTGCTTTGATATCAATATTATTAATTGTATTGTATTGTATTGAATATAATGTTTTATTTTTAAAAAATTGAAAATCGATCAAACACGTTTTAATTAAAAAAGCTTTTGAAAGAGTTTTTATTAGTGATGCAACTTATTGATATTAAAAACAATTAATTTAATACATACTCGTATTAAAATTAATGATAACGCATTCATTAAGTGCGAAATAACCAAAAAAAAAAAAAATATAATAAGAATATAATTTATATGAATCTTTTATTTTTTATTATTTTATTTTTATTAACATGAATAAGAAAATATTTTAAGATGCAGATATTTTGATCGCTTTAATCATTTAATCTGTCTTAATCATTTAAACTGTCATTTAGATTGTAATACGATTGGTTTCAGTTTGAGCGAGGTTAATAGAGACTTGCCAGAATTACAGGCAATTTGGAAAAGCATTGTACTAATTGGTATACAGTGGGGTTCAAATTTTGTTATTAATATTAAATTCGTTTTTTGTGCTTCTAATATTTCTGTATGTAATACGTTTCTTGCGAATGCAAATAAGGATATCGCTCTAAAATCACTTTGGACTGGGGTTAAGTCTTTAGAAAAATTGTTAAATATATTCAGGTTTTCAAATGATAGTGGCTGAGATTGCTGTTTTACAACAGCTTGTAAAGTTATTTGTGAATGACCGTAAGAATTTCCATACGAAGTACCTGCTTAAAATCTTCCAAACAATACTTTATTATTACCACGATTATATTTAATTAATTTGCAATTAAAAATTAATTTTAAATAGCAATATTTGGGTATAGAGCCTGGCTACTGGCTAACAAAGTGGGCGTCTGACACTCCTTCTAATCTAACCCATAATATTTCAGGGCATTGCGTTGTAATACCAGTACTTACAAGTAAGAAAATACTCAAAAGAGATGGCTGCGACTGAAACTTGAAATTGGTGTATTTGAAAATGTTAAACTTTTCTTATATATTTTCACAACAACAATTTGTTTGAGTTTTCCTTAAAATATCCTTAAATTAGACGGTTGTGATTTGAATATTTTACAACATTCAAAACATTTTTATACTCCTTTGTTTTAATTTATAACAAATAAAATATGCAAATTAGTCTGTGAAAAATGTGAAAAAGTTTTCTTTAAGACTCTTTTAAGGCATTTTTTACTGCATTTAAAAAAGCAGAACAAACTTACAATTTAAAACTCAAATTAAAATAATTTCTTGGCGTGTAATTTAGAAAATGCGTTTTATTATGATTTCATTGGTTTTTATTATTAATTTCGCTTAAAAAGCGAAAAATTTTCACAAGTCAGACGAATTGTTTTTTAGCACAATTGCGATGAAGTGAAAACCATATAATTTTTGCCAGCGTATCTTTAAGATCGTGCGAAAATCTTCCAAAGCAACATTCTTCGCATTATCTTATAACGTGTTTTCCTAAAACAAACTCTAACTTTCCTTGGCGTAAAATAGAGAAATAAAAATTTAAAAAATAACTTTATTTGCGCTAAAAAAAAATATTCCAAAACAAAAAACTTTCCACCACCCACAATTAAAAAAAAAAAAAGAAACTTTTCTTTCCATAACCTCCTCCCCATACCACCAGTACGAGTACAACGCATCCAGCAGTGGTTGCATTAAACTTGATGACGATTGCAACACTTGTTCAAAACAATGCATCTGCATTTTAAATGCAGGCAATCTGTTTTTCTTTTTATATGTATTCGGAAAGGCAACATTGCGATTCATGTCTTTTCCAATTTGCTGTTGTTTTTTTTTTTTTTGTGAAGTAAGAAAAATCATCTAAAATATTCATGTGTCTTTATTTGATTTTTATTGTTTATAGTTTTATCAACGTTTTCCCACCCTCATGACATAATTAATTTAAAAGTATGTTTTTTGTTTTAAATAAATACATCCGTTTGTAAATATCGAATTGCTTCCAATTGCAAATTTTTATTATTTAAACAAAAAATGGTAACGAAACGTAGAGATGTACAGCCATACAGTGGGTGGTATAAATAAACACCACATAAATATTTTCATAAGTTTTTTATATTTCAGAATATAAAATTTTTGGTAAAAATTATTTGCCAGCTGGCCATTGAACACCCAATTTATTAACAAGTATAAACAAAATAATTGAGCATAATTTTGTTTACACTGTGGAATTAATAAAATGTTTCTAAAACGCGTTATAGAAACCAATAATTATTTTTTAGTCAAAATTCTACTTTACTTTCTTTGCTTACAGAAACTATTAAAGGAAAATGTTGAAGAAATTTTCATGAAAAATAATATCGAATTGAGTGGGTGTCCGCAGGGGCATGTGTAATGGACAGCCTACTAAAAAGGAGGTGGCAGGTTCGATTGGTGGGCAAGCCGAAAGCTCTGCATGTTGAATTGATTTAAATAATGATTTGTTCTCTAGGTATTTTAAAAAGTAGACTTATAATTGACTCGGCAATTTTGAAAAGTATCATTGAGTGCTTTCTGAAATGAAAACAGAGATGATCAAATTAATCTCCAGTTACATAAAACAAATTATATTCCATTAGATTATTTTTATTTAAAAAAGTCTTTAAAAGTTAAAAAAAAATAAGCGCTACATTTTTTTGGAAAATAGTATTTTTATATTTCCTGGGGTGTGCCTTTCCCTATTTTGAAGTAGAGTCACCGGTGTTGCCATCAGCCACATCAACTGATAGTACAATGAAGTACAACTGGTTGACATGCTATTTAAAGAGGTAAAAGAAAACATTATCTAGAGATTATGATGCTTCAATGAAGTCCAGAAATTGTGCTGGCAAAGTCTTATTCGCCAAGAAGGAAGAAACTTGCTTTTTTTTTTTAAATTACATGAGAAAAGTCAATCCGTCACGCAAGAATATTTAAGGTGATGATGTGATGACATGCCATCAAACAGATGTTTTGCGGCGAAATTCATGTTTGTCAACTTGTTCTGATGATATTCACCAATATTTGATATGGTAGTAGCAGGTTTGATTTCACAAGCAAAGAGTAAATATGGCTCGCTTAAAAGGGTTTCTCAATGTTTCCTTCTACACTGATATTTGGCCTGCTTGAAATGATCCTCTGATGCCCATGCCCATGCCCACATATCAGTGTAATATATTTCCAATTTAGTCTGATAATCATGATAGTTATGATTTATTGTTACATTAGCGAGAGATTTTTGGCAATTTTTAAACGGAAAGTTATCTGAATTCTGTTGCGCACTGTATTCGTATCTATATCTGTTCCAGTTTATACATCTTTTGCAATAATTTCCAGAATGTATTTCAAATTTATACGTTTTCAAAGATTTTTTTTTAATTTATTGACTCTTCTTTTATTTGAATTACTATAAAAAATATTTTTTTTTTCTTTTTCATTAACAAAATTTTCAAAAGTACTTTAATTGCAAAGTTTTTCTTGCTATAAAATTACTTAGAAATTCCATAACAAATTAATGCGAATTTTTGTGTCATTTTCTTTTTTTGTGGCTGCATTTTTATAAGATAAATTTTATGCTGTTGCTGATTAAAGAAACTTTTATTAAAATGCTGCGGTTTGTGTTGCTTTAAAACGTTGTTTTCTTTAATCTTTCAAGAAATTTTAGGCAAAACCGCGGCATAGCAGGTGAAATTTCTTATTTGTTTGACAACAAGAGAAATTTTATGCGAAATTTATAGAAATATAAACTATAATTATAAAATAGCTTAGGAAGCACAAAATAGTTTCGTAGTGTGTTGTTTTTTTTTTATATTAAATATTTTATTCTTATTTGAAGATTTCGTTAGGAAACATTATTTTTATTTTGCGAAATGTTTATAATCACACAAGAAATAGTGAAACATGCTGTCATAAAATAAGTTTTTATAAATTATTAACACGACACATTAAATTATTTTTACAACATTCACAAGTGGTTTTCATATGGATACATACATACACACATACAGGCATAAATATAAATAAAAATAATAATTACATTTCCAAACACAGACACATACAAAAGGAGATTTATGACAGCATGTTAACGAAAGCTTGAAAAAATAATGAAATATTAAATAGTTTTCATAATAAACACGTACACGTTAAGCTTAAAAATAGGCAATTAAATAAAACATAGAGTTCCATTTATTCTGAATATTAATCATAATCGTCTCAATTGAGATACAGATAATAGAGAAATATTAATTTATGCAGAGAGAACTGTTGGGTCATTGAAGAACTGATACTTATTGACGCATTTCCCTTAAGCAAAGTAGCAAAAAATTACAACTCTCTTACACGTGCATGGTCAAGCAAGAGGAGAGAAGAACTAGGCATTATTATCTATGTGAGAATATTTCAAGGCAATCCTGCAATATGTGGGCAGGATCAACCCCACCGAGTTCAGATATGACAAAGTCTCTACTCATCTGGCCTAATTGTTCGCCATTCACGGTAACACTGTGGCCAATCAGAAGCCTCTGCCATCGTAAAAAAATAAATTTTTTTAGTAAAAAATAATACCCAACAGACTTTTATTGATTTAATTTTTTATTTAAAATGATGAACTCTTCGAAGAAGCAGCAGGCGGCATTGAAATTAATGCCATTTTGTCTTCAACTCCTTTGGCTACTTGCAAAGGATATGGATAGGAAGACCAGTCTATTATATTTAAACAATGCGTTCATTACCATTTTAGCCCCACTGGATGACAGAGGGTTAACAAAGGCATTACTAGATATAAAAACTTCGTTAAAAATGACTACGAGGAAATGTTTACCGAGTGGTTGCGGAGAGAAATTAATGCCACCGATTTGCAAAAGATAAATTATAACGTAAATTCGATTAATTTCCGTTATATAAATCTGCCGACACGATAGTTGTATAAAAGTGACTGAATCGCGTCACTGTTTAACTCCACCCATAATGAAATATCAAACAGCTATGTGCCTAGCTATTAAATGGGTATTCTAATAAAGCAGTGCTCTCAATTGAAAGTTGTAAACCCATAAAAATACATGATAGAAATGAACACACAACATCAAATAAAAACTTTAAATTCTTAAATATTTTTGTCTTATTGTGTATCATGTCAACTATTGATATTGAATGCGACCAATGTAATATATCACTATTAGCTTCTTGGAAGAGCTACTTCGAAGATCTAGTTGATGAAATTTGTTCAAGCTAATATTTATCTTTGATCAATATTTTCCGTAACGTTTTCGCATTTAATTAGAATGTTAATATTATAGATTCGTTCGATAGCGATAATCGTATTTCTTCATTTTAATAACATTCGTTAATCGAAAATGGAATTTTACTCTTCCAGAGTTAAAGTCCCTCCAGAGATACCCAATAATTTGATATTTTTGGCGGTAAGACTTTATTTGTATGACATTGCATACTTAAAATTTTCTGTATGGATCATTGATTACGAGTACAATTCCTAAGGTAATGGTAGCACATATCTGCTCAATGTTATTGTCAATATTCCGTCAGGCTGGGTTAATATTGGAAGAGATCTGAATAGAAATTATAACAAAAAACTTTAAATTATGCTTTTACAACATATTCTCTATATTTTTTTTAGGTCACTCTGGATGTGCTTTTCACGATGGTGCATCAGTAGAAAGTGAGGGCGTGCGTTTCATACGACTTCGTGAAGATACAGAGATAGGCAAAGATGTTCTAACCCTTAAAGCATACCCCCGTTCAAAGATATTTTTACAGTCTAGTGACGGTTCAGGTGATCATAAATATTTTGCCATACATGAAGTGAATGCAACGTCTGTGGTAGTGAGATTGACCAAATCATTGGAAGATCTCGTTGATAGAGATGTGCCAAAAAATCTTTTAAAATTTCGTATAGCGTGTACGGCTAAAAATGAAAAACTAGAGGAGGGGAGTTATCTCTCTGTAACTGTATATATAGAAGATGTTAATGACAATAAACCAGAATTTTTAAATACACCATATATTGTTGATGTTGAAGAGAACACACCTACGGGTACTATTGTGTTCGAGGGTATTCAGGCATTCGACCGTGATAAGCCCAATACTCCTAATTCAGAGATACACTTCAGTATGTCTACTGTTCCAGAGCAATTGTCAGCAGATGGTAGTCCATACTTTGCTTTAAAAAGTCCTCACAGGCCGTTACTAATTCTGAAAAAGGAACTGGATTTTGATAATGGCATACGTTTATTTAGTTTGCCGCTGTTTGCCTGGGATCGCGGTACTCCAACTAATCAGATTAATACTACTATAACTGTAAATGTTAAAGATGTGGATGATTTACCGCCAAAATTTACTGAAGGAGTATATCGGACCAAGATCAATGAATTTTATCCTTTGACTGTGAGGGTCTATAATGTTTTGCTTTTAAAGAAACTCTACATTATTTAAAATTTTTTAATTTTTAGGGCATGCCAATCAGAGTGCCTTTGTATTTCAATCCACCCATTATGGCTTTTGATCAAGACTCTTTAAATGCTTCTTTAGTCTACGATATTATATCCGGCAATGAGCGCAAATTATTTCGTGTAAATCCTCATAACGGTGTCATGTATTTGCAAAAAGAAATCGATCTAGAGGAAGAAAGTTTGCCAGGAAATACTTTTGTACTGCAAATAGAAGCTAGGCAAAAGGATAACGCTTTGAAAAAGGCTTTGGCAAGGTAAGTTATTTGGCTCTTGATTTCTGTAGTATTTGGATGTATTTTTTAATGAGTTTCATTCCTCACAAAATGTTTCTGACAGAATCGAAATTGAAATCCTTGATCTGAACGACAATGTTCCTGAATTTGAAGCTGATTTTTACAATATTTCCATTGTGGAAAATTTACCCACCGGTTTTAGTGTCTTACAAGTGAATGCAATTGATCGTGATCAAGGAGAAAATGCTGAATTTCTATATAATCTTAAAGAAGAAGCACAGGCTGTCGGTGCTTTTCGTATAGACTCTCGTTCTGGATGGATTACAGTTCGTGACGATCGCCTATTGGATCGTGAACAACGTAAAGCTATTCATTTAGAGGTCGAGGCTTTGGAGCGTACGCCTTCTTACATGGAAGATGATAATCTCAAAAGGCAGGGTCCGAGTGCAGTTAAAGTAGAAATAACATTGCTTGATCAAAACGATAATACACCCAAATTTGAGCACGGAAATCTTTATGAATTTAAAGTGCCAATAACAGCACCAGTGGGATATGTGGTAGGACATGTTGTGGCCTTAGATCCAGATGAAGGACCTAACGGTTTGCTAATCTATGAATTGCAAAGACCGAAGAAAAGCGGTTATATACCATTTTCATTGGGTAACAAAAATGGTACAATCCAGGTTTCTGGTCCATTGCGAAGAGGTAGAATTGCAGTGTTTGTGGAAGCCAGTGATCAGGTAAGTACACCTATTAAGTTCCCAATTTACTATTTACCCATTTTAAATAAAAAAACTAATTATCTTAATAAAGAAGGTTTGAGTCCTTTAAAGCGTCATAAGTCTTGTGGGATAAAAGATATATTTTTAAATTTTTGGAACAAAATTTTTCGTTTCGTAGTGCCACAACAAAAACTTCAAGCAATATTTAGTAAAAATAATTTATTTTATTTTTAGCCTGTAAATCCATCGGAAAGGCGATTCTCCTTAGCCGTTATAACCATAGAAGTATATGCTTCGATTGATGATCAAACTATTGATTTTATAGGAGCTCCTTATGAGTTTTGGGTAGGTGCTAACGCCCCCTTGGGAACATCGGTAGGCCAAGTGCGCACTACATTAATGTATGACAATGAAGATGATATAATGTACGATCTTTTACACACCTACTCAGAGGGTGTACCTTTTGCTATAGAGGAGAGATCAGGTATTATCACTGTTATACGAGAATTATCGGAATTTAAGCGTACCATCTATTTCTTCGAAGCCGTGGCAAATTATGTGAGTAAAGATAATAAAATAAATATTATACTAAAATAAGAACCGCAAAATCCATTTTAGCTTTTTGCAAATTCTACTCAGCCGTTGATGATGTCACGCAGTTCCCAGCCACTGACCACATTTCCAGCACCAGACTTAACTGACGAGGGAGTATTAATAACAAATGTTACCATACATGTAGTAGCAAAACCAGAGAACCGCGTTCCCTTGAGACCAACCATAGAGTAAGTCTTATAAGAAATTATATTTCAATAATTAATTACATTTTGTTATTTTAGGGAAATTAATATGAACATAATTAAATTTCATATCGAGGAAAATATTGTTGGCGGCATTATAGGACAACTGTTGTATAAAAATGGTATCAATGTTGTGAACAATGACTTGGAATCCATTAGAAGTTTACCAACTGAAACAAACGTTACTCTAAATTCCCGTTTTCGCAATAGAGGTCAACGACAGCAGCTAAGAAAACGGTTGCCTCGACGTCTGCTCCAGGACAACAATATAAAACTGCGCTATATCATAGCCAACCAGCAAGAAGTTACCAATAAAATAACCATTACCGAAGACGGTACGCTGTTAACCCTCACTGGGTTGGATCGGGAGTTGAAAGATAAATATGATATGACGGTTATCGTTGAATATACAAGTGGATTGGTTAGTGGTGCTGGTATATATCAGGTGGAAGTTAATGTAGATGATGTCAATGACAATGCACCGGAATTCGGAGATATGACTTATATGGGTTTAATTAAAGAAAATAGCGCAAAAAATGTAGAAGTGGCTTTAAATAAGCCTATTCTTATATCAGATAATGATCTGGGTAAAAATGCTGAGTTTAAAGTCGTGTTGCAGGGAGATTATAGCGATATGTTTAAAGTAGAACTGGTGCAGCAAGATAATGCCACCATTTTAAATGCGCCGCAAATATTTGATGTCTATAACTTGACTGAACAGTGGCGGGACGATTTTAAATTTCTTGAAATGCAAACAAATTTAAAGCCTATTAACTTGAAAATGAATAATCAACCATTTTTCAAAATTTGCTACTCAGGCTTAAGACCATTGGATCGTGAAAAAGAGCAAATATACTCATTCAAAATATTAGCTGTTGATAGTGGCGGATTAACCTCTTATGCCAATTTGAATATTCTTATAGCCGATGTTAATGACAATGCACCAATGTTCGAGAGAATCTCGGTTTTTAAGGATTCTAAAGTGGAGATCAGGGAGTACACCAGTGATATGGAAATATATTTTGTTGAATCACAAACAAACATTGATCCGTCCATGGTCCCTCTATCTCCGAATACAATGGTACCGCCCTATTTCTTACCTGGTTCTCCCAGACTAAATACGGAAGAAGGCCTTTTTAATGATACGCATTTACTTAGAGCTCGCTCCAGATCGAGGATGCGTATTAGATCGAGGATAACTAGATCTATTCCTGCTTTTATTAAGTGTCCTTTATTTGCCGTATTTGAAGATACTCCAGTTTCTACCAAAATTTTGCAGGTTATTGCTGTAGATGAAGATTTTGGTCGCAATGCTCAGGTTTTTTACGAATTGGCGTCGGAGCATGTGGAACGGCTGTCAGGCGCTCACTTAATTAATAAGTATCATAACATAAAGTTTTTCGCCGTTGACAAATTAACTGGCGAAGTAATGATTAACTATCCTTTAATTGCCAACATTGAAATCGTCTTGAATATAACAGCTTCCGACATTGGCAATCTGCAAGATACTACCTGTCTAAAATTTGTTGTTGTTGACGTAAATAATCATGCTCCTGTATTTAAAAAGTCTTGGTATAGTTTTGATACTCTGGAAGGTGATTACAAGGATTCGGTCTTGGGTCAAGTATTGGCAGTTGATTTAGATTTTGGGGAAAATGCAAATGTTTCATATTCACTCAGTGAAACAGATTTACCATTTAGAATAAAACCCGCATCGGGTGTTATCAAGATCATTGCTTCTTTGGATCGCGAAACCAAAGACAAATATAACTTCCAAGTTATAGCATCAGACAATGCTGAGCCAATATACCGCCTCTCCTCCTCAGTAGAGGTAGAAGTTAACGTTCTCGATATCAATGACAACAATCCTCAGTTCATAGGTTACGATGATATAACTAAAGCAGAGCTTTATATATCCGATGTGCCCGATAGAAGGATGGAAGTGCCTTTATACAAGGCATTTTTAGATCGTAATACTCAACCAGGCACATTTGTTAAACAAGTTAATGCTATTGACAAAGATTACTTGGGAAATGGCAATGGGCTAGTATTATATTCGCTGCTACACCAAGAACCTTGGGTGCCTATATTCTTTATAGATTCCAGAGATGGTTCCATTACCACCATTAGCAATTTTAAGGGTTATAATGATTATGAACATTTAAATGTAACAGTTATTGCTTCAGACTTGGGTAGCCCTTCTCTCACATCCACTGCTGTCGTGCTAATAAATCTGCAAGGGCAGGCTTTAATAGAAACAACTACACCCAAACTAGATGAAATAACAAATTTACAAAATTCTACCCCTTTCCAGCATCAATACTATGAAATAGAGCTGTTGGAAAATAACGAAACTCCCACTGAACTTCTAACACTTAATTTTACGAAAGATCTCAATCCAGACACGTTACGTTGGACTCTATGGCTGGAAAATGGTTTGGATGTGCAAGGTGATGGTCGTGAGTTATTTGAATTTAATGCCAAAACTTTAAAGCTTTATGCTTTAAAATCATTTGACCGTGAGGAAAAGGATCGTTACCAGTTGCGCCTTAAGGTAGATAGACTTAACCGAGAGGCTAGAACCTATGCCCGCTTGTCCTATCCAGTGTTGGATGAACGTTTGGAGGGTTTAGAAAACAATGAGTGTCGCTTGGTATTGAAAATCTTAGATGAAAATGATAATGCCCCTATGTTTAAACAATCAGGGCAACCCATTATTGCAGTTGTACCACGTTCAGCCACTTTTGGTTATCCTATAACACGAGTGAAAGCTTTTGATCCTGATGTGGGCTTAAACTCCGAAATACGTTATCGCCTGCTAAATGAACATTCACATTTGTTTGCCATTGATGAAACATCCGGCAAGATACGACTCATTGCAAACATAGAGCCATCAAGTGAACGTGTTTATGGGTTCGACGTTAAAGCAACGGATCGTGCGGGAGCTGATGATGGCCGTAGCAGTATCATTAATGTTTTTGTTTATATAATTGATGAAAACAGACAAGTCAGAATTGTAGTGGCTGGCAAACCAATTGAGGTGGAGAAAAAAATCGATGCTTTAATGCAAGCACTAAGTGAAGCAATTGGTATGGAGGTTAGAGTACGTCTGTTGGAGCCTCATATCGGCAGCTTGGAACCATCGTAAGTCCAACAATATACCTATTTGCATTAATGCCTAATTTCAATATTTTTCTATCAGCAAATATAATATAATATCACTTTTATAAGTTATTAAAAAAAATTATATTAAAAATATAATATAACAAATAGGAATAAAAATGCATATTTTTTT
Source organism: Ormia ochracea (assembly GCA_963402855.1). Classification (NCBI taxonomy): domain Eukaryota; kingdom Metazoa; phylum Arthropoda; class Insecta; order Diptera; family Tachinidae; genus Ormia; species Ormia ochracea. The sequence goes on from OY727105.1 coordinate 68,513,903, forward strand.
ATTAATATTCTATGAATACCCAAAATTAGGTCTTCCGATAACTTAAGAAATTACGAAAAAATATTCTAAGCCCGTAAACGAAAAAAAGCGAAAATATTTATTAGTTCGTAGATAAAATATTTTTTCGATAAAAATTTTTTTTTTCTACCTCCTTAAAAAGTTTTTTATAAAAAAGGCCTTCTGATAAAATAACAATTTTTAATAAGTATTTGATATTATAATATATATTACCAAAATTTTTTTATTAGATTTATTTATATATTTAATTTTATCGTAGAACCGATGCCTATATCTATGCCGTTGATTATCGTTCAAATTCCGTTGTTGATATGGCACAACTACAGGAGTAAGTTATATTTAAACAAATTCCCATCTTACTGCGACAATATTTAATGTAAAAAATATTTTTGATAGAGCTCTGGCTTCCATACAACTAGACACCCTACAGCACCACCAACAGCAAAAGCTCCTGCTAAGCAACCCCGACGAACCTTGGGATGCCAGCAAAGCCATGCCGCGAATAATCGAATTGAGTGAATTTGGCAAACTGCCTCACAAATCCTCACATAGTGCAACAATATGGAGTAGCTTAGAAATTATATCTATTGTACTTGTAGCATTTTGTGGTATAGGCGCAGCTCTAACAGCATTGTGTTTTATTTGCATACGGCAGAAACGGTAAAATAATTTCTTAATTCCATTCTTAAAGAGATTATATTTCACTTTTATAACGAAACAGACTGACAATTTCAATATGTATTAAAGGAAGAAATGAGAGAATAAAATAAACTTAAGCACTTACATACGTACATATGTAGTTCTTAAGAAAAGCTGGAATAATAATAAAAATTAATTATTTCTACATTAAAAGAGAAACTTGGAATTTTCTTTTTCATATCAACTCATGTATCAGTAACAACAGCATTAACCAGAACAATCAATAAAATAAAAAATGCATAAAAAATAACGGTACTTTCTGCATTGATAAATAAATAACCCAATTAACAAGCCTACAAGTATTATGTATGTAGCTTCAGAGATTACATCCACAGACAATAATTCCAAGCTTCTCTTGCAATGCTGCAAAAATATTCCAATAATGTCAACAATTTTCTAGCTAATTAGCCACGAACATGTAGAGAGCAGTACTCGATGCTATACTTCTTTTCCACATCTTTATAAACTAAACGACTATTAAACTGAACATTTTCTTTTATTTGCTTTCATGTTCTATCCAATAGTGGCTTATGGTCGCGACAGGAATTTCCAACCTCAGAAACTGGCTTGACATATGCAATAGCACGTGCTGGTCTAGATTCGTGTCGTAGACGCCATCATCATACTCAGGCTGTGATTCAAGAAAAACATCATCATCAACAACTACAAAGGCAAAGTCAACGTAAATACTATAAATATACAACTTATATATTTTGCTTGATTACTCTTTCTTTTAGATTCTCTCGTTAAACAATACATTTATCCATTTTTTCTGCATTCCAGAGTCTATTTGTTCTTCTGCTAAGACGCAATCGACCGCAGTGGTAACGCCAAAATTGGCTCAAGATTGGTCAACATCTAAGATGCAACCAATGCTGCATCATCAAACACAACCTCTCAGTCAGACTCCTGCTTCGTCCCATTTTCATCACCAACATGCCCATCACGAACACAATCATAGTAATCAACAATCGCCGCCGCAACAAACACAACACCAATACGTTCCTCAAATACAACATCAGCACCAACATCATTATCAGCATTTAAATAACGAGTGAGTACATTTTTTATTTTTTTTTTTTTATTTTTTCAAATATTTATTTTTGTTATGCACATGGGATGGATTTCGATACATAAATATACTTTTGCGACGAAATGGCACACATTATTTGTAAATACACTGTAATCCTTTTCAGTAAGTACTTGAGATCTTGCAACTCTAAACTAACATTCATTCCAATCGTGCTGATATTTATATTCCTTCATGTGTATGGGCTAAAATTAACTAAATAAAAATTAACCCTAATAAACATAAAAGTGCATAAAATTTGAAATCCGCTGCAATTCATTCATTGCAATAAAATAAGAGACAACTCCTTCCGTTTGTTTATTTAGAAACTGGACACTATTAAAAAAGTTATACATACTGTAATCACTTTATAACACTTTATAACACTAATTCACACTACAATGTCAATTTCAATACCAATCGCCACTCTCATTATGTCGCTGCTTCAATTCGCATATGGCAATACCCTATGAAAATAATAATAACAACAATTAATATAATTCCCAACAAACTGAAAAAGCGCAATAAACAGTAGACAATGCTTGAGAAATACAAGCACAAAGTAATTATTATCGCCAAGATTTTTTTTTTTAATTTACAAAATAAATGAAAAAAAAGTTCAATAAAAAAGAATGAATTTTCTAGTTATCGAGTAATTGAGTATTTAAATTTTGGTAATTTTCATTTCAAGTTGATTTAGTTTGCACATTTCATAACTAAAATCGTGAAAAATCGAAAAATTAAAAATATTTTTCATAAAAGATTTTAAGCTTGAAAAAATTATTAAATAATTTAAGATTTGGATATATTCAACTAAATATGTAAGTGGATATTTTACTTAAATCAAATATTATTTGCTTGTAAGTTTGTATTAGATATTTTTATAAAAACCACATACGAGAATTAAAATTGGAACCCTCTTTTTCGCTAAATGATTTGGAAATATAAAAATCTTTTTGGTGTTTTGTAGAAAGTGAATAATCCCGTTAACCGTTATTTATAATGTTTCTGGCCAAATGCAATTGCTTTTTCCTGCTTTTCTGTTTAGTAAAATGAGAATTACACTATTGAATTTAGACTCTACAATTGAAAACGTTTATTTATTTCATTATTTTCAACTGTGAACATTTTTAGTACCTTCGCACTGGTTATCTGTACTTCACATCTTTATTAACATTCTAAGGTGGTAGTAGCATTTATATACATATATAAATTTAAATCTTTTTATAAAAACCACATATGGGAATTAATATGGTTTTTAAATATGGTGAAGTTTTTTTCACTAACTGCTTTGGGAATGTGAAACTTTCTGGTGTTTTGTGTAAAATGAATATGAAGAAATAAAATCGTTTTAAAATTCAAACTGTCTTTTAGTCAAAGACAACGTGAATATATTGATGTTCCTTTACCCAAGTCTGTAGTAAAATCTGCAGCTTTAAGAAATGCTAATATATCAGAAGACGATGGAAATGCATCCTCACCATTTGTCTTAAAATATAACACGTGCCAGCCCGTTACTAATCTGTAAGTACTGCATGTTATAAACATTGTAATCAGATAAAAAAAAAAAACATTTTAAACATTAAAAGCTCTCCGCATTCATTTGAAACCTCAAGATTTTCATTGCACTCCAACGGACAAGATTCCGGGGTAGATTTTCTCAGTAGTCGTGAACTGTATGAGACTTCTCCAGATTCATTTGATTCTCAAGCACGCAAAGGCACTTATAAATCTTTGTGCCCGCGTCATGCTAAAGAGCATTTGACAATTCAACATGCAAATTCGAATTTAATAACTGCCAGTAACAAAATGGATATAAATAACACCGATTCCAGGTAATTGAATACAACTGAAAACATACTTTTTGAAATTGTCACTTAATTCCCCAAATATTGCTTTTTCAGTGACAATTATGAAGATTCACTACAAAATGATGATGCCTTAGTGGTGACCAATTGTCGCTCATTGTGTGATCATCACTTGCAAAAGCATCAGAAACGCCAGCAAGATCTCTATCAAAATTCACAATTCGAGAAAAAATCCGGCGTGCGGCATTCTTTTTCCGGTGTAAAGGATGATTTAATGCAAAATTCACCACGAATATCTCTGAGATCGCGTGGCCATATTTTACGTAATTCTATGAATGATTTAGAAGAACGGCTCCACAATTTGGAACAGTCATTTAAACGTCCCTTGGATTATCCCAGCAGTAGCAGTAAAAATAATAGCATTATTAATTCATTAAAATTTTAGTTGCTTCCATGTACATAAATTGTGCAATATTTTTAGTTATAAAACTTACTAATTGTAGGAATTTTGTTATTAACTTGCGTTTAGCGTAATGCAGCTCTTTCAATGAGAGAGAGGCAACTAAGTAAAAAATTCGTTAAATTTTATTGCATTTGTATTATAAACGTACATTAAAGTTGAGTAGTTCGTAAATTAGTATACATAAGTTCCACTAAGCATATACATATAAGATACTTTTAAGATAAGATACATATGTATAAACAATTGTATATTGCAAATGTTATATTTGTTGCTTAAATTTAATTTTATTCAAGCCGTTTTTAGTGTAGCAATTTTTCGATATGTGATCCAAAACATTTTCCGATGACCAAAGAGGTTTTTTTTTTGAATTTATCTTTTCGTAAATTAATAAAAAATTAAAAATAAAATACAAGTGGTTCATTATTTATAAGCTAATTACGTTTAAAATGCTCTGCTCAAAGCTACTCATTTCTCATTCTTATTAAAGTTTTGAGCTTTTAAATATAATCGTAAGGAGAGATGTGCTTCTGAGGAAGGTGGTGGATGCAACAATATGGAAATGTTCGAGTGCCTCTGTGTAAAGTGATTTGTGAATATTAAAGAAAATAAAAAAAATGTCTAAGAATTGTTGCTCTGACTTTGTACACTTTCCAAAGTTTCGAAGTCTGCTTTGACTCAAAACTATAAATTTTCCTATTGGTCGTCATTTTCTGTTGACATTGGCGTTAACAAAGTATGCTGATGAATTTGGAACATTGGAGTAATATGCAATATGAGGAATTGTTTTATTGTTATATAACAAATTCCGAGAAATGTTTTTCCTTTTTGTATCATTTTAGGCAATTTTGTTAGTTGATAATCGCAAAGTTATCCACATTATCATCGTGAATACTTTTCTTCCTCAATACAAATGTATTTTAAAATTTCAGTTTTTGCTATGGATTTATCGTTTTTGTATGTGCTATTATTCCAATACATATTAAAATGTTATTCGTTATACTAATTTCATTTGTGTATCTTTACATTAGCGAGTTTTATCTGCAACCAAAGAGTTTTGATCACAGATACTCACTCATATTATGAAGCTACGTATGTACATATGTATGAGTATACGCACTTACGAATGGGTGTATGTTGTTTGCTTTCAGATTTTTGACAGTTAACTTAAGATTAGCATTTATACATAAAATTTTTATCTCCAGAAAAACAACGCCTTTGGTCGCAAAGATCTAGATGTAAGATGGAGAATGTGACGCAACAGTCATATTCCAACTAATATAATACATATGTACATACACACATGTATATGTACCTACAAGTTGTTGGAAATTTAAAAAGTATCGATCTTTTATTCGAAAGCTAGTTACTCCTACAAATAATAAATACAATTCTATCAAACTCCCGTAAAACTATTTGAAAACTCTTTAGTAGAGAAATTTGAACTGTTTTACTGTTCATTTTTATGGAATTTCCACAGTTTGCTTGAGAAAGCATCTTTAATTAGAACGTAAATAGTAGTTTTGGTTATTTTTAGTGATTTCCCTCATAACTTTGAGCAATAGAAATGTTATTAAAAACTGCGTATTATCGAGGGCACTTTTTTTAGGTTCTGCTGGAAATGAAACATTAGAAGGTTTTTTAATTTACTTTTATTTTTTAGAAAAATAATAATAAATAATTAAGAAATAAAAATTTTTTAATAAACTTTTTAATACTATAAAGAAAAGTAATTTGATAAAATAAAGAAAATATTAATTAAAGAATTTTTTAAATTCCAAACAACCCGCCCAGTTCTCATCAAAACCGGGAGCAACATCCTTAGCATTGGCGTACCACTTGGCAACGTTGGGGTATTTGCTGAAATCGAAGCCAGCAACTTCAAATGTGCTTACTGTGGCCAATAAAGCCAAATCGGCAACAGTCAGTGAATCACCAGCAGCATATGGTTTGCCTTCCAAAAAGGTATTGAGGAAATCAAAGGCGATTTCGATTTTCTTATACATCTCGGGGTCGGCGGGTGCCTTGCCAAAGATTTGTGGATAATAGTAGTCAGCAAAACTCTTGTATAATGTACCCATATCGAAGTACAAACGTTGGTTAATGACGGCACGCTTTTTGGGGCACTTGGGATACAAGGAATCGGTCTTACCGTATTTCTCAACCAAGTATACCATGATAGCACGAGATTCCCATAAAGCGAAGTCACCATCCACCAAAGTAGGAATGGTGTGTTGCGGATTTATTTTCAAAAATGCAGGTTTCAAGTGTTCTCCAGTTTGTAGTTCTAACAATTTTTTGTTCAAGTTTATACCCAAAGCCTTGGCAGTCATAAGCACCATGCGACAGGGAGCAGATCCTGGTTTATAGTAAAAATCCATAATAACTAAAAGAAAAAAAAAAAAACAAAAGAAACGAATTAGTCTCTCTGTTCATAATTGGAATTAACAACCTTTTCAACCATTTAGCCTTTTACAAGAGCAACAGGAAGGAAATATGTTTCCATGATCTAAAAGAATGTAGAAGTTACAAAACCTAAGAAAACAATAAGAAAAAGCTTAACCCAGATTTAAAAGTTCAATATTAAAACTTGAAATATTTGAAATTATGAGGTGTTGTTCATTTCTTAAAAATCTGAGTCAGAGTTTTATTACTGTTTTTTACTTATTTTAGAGTTTTGCACTATAATTTTTTGTGACGTGTTACATACGCCTCTCCAAAGTTAAGTTAATAAAACTTAAATGTTCTTAAACGTTATAGAGTGCCAAGGTAGCCAACATTTGGCTTAATTTTTTTTATGGTGGTTATAACTTTTTTTTTTTAAGTAGAGCACTACTATTCTCCATGGAACTTGGTATTTCCATTCTAATTTTTATTTTAAATTTAATTTAGTTTGCTTACTTCCGCGATAAGTCCAAACGTTAGAAAATGTAGTTCACGACTGTCTACATTTGCAAGAGTTGGAGATATTTATGCAAACTGGTCGATGCCGAACGAAATGATTAGATCTCTGCCGTTTAATTATAAAAAAAGCAAAGGAAATGGTTTTTTAAACAAGAGAGAAAAAGAGCTGAAGACAACATCGATGTGTGTATGTGTGTCTCGACAGTAAAATTATTAAAAATAATATTATCATTAGAGTGGTCCACTAAATAAAAAATTTAATCTTCAGTCTTACGAGCTTTAAAATTTGAAATTCTCATACATACACATTCATATATATACGGTATATATGTATGTACATACACACCATCATCGCACTCTTATGTTGAATTACAACCAAACTGTCTTCAGAGTTGTAGAACATTGTTCTCATTGTTTTGGAGTTGTTCAGCCATTAAGAGCGCATGCGCAAATACGAAGTGTGAATTTAGGCGATGTTTTTTAACGTATCAAGAATAACGTAGTGATCATCGTCTACTTTTAAATTATCTTGACATACTTGAAAGAAAAAAAATGTGTATGTATGTATGTAGAAATTTTAAAGATTTTAAAAATGGAATAAATTCCGTATGGCAAGCAGAAGAATGTTAATGGCATTTTCTTTTCTACAATAAAAGGCAACACTACCCGCAGGGAGGGCAATTTTGTGTTCTTTTCTCGAAAATGCGTTGCCCTGTGAAAGGGTTGCGTGTTCTTTTCTAAAAAATGTTGCCCTTTCGCAGTGCAAAAGGCATTGCACTTTTGCCCTGAACAAATCAACAGGGCAGAAATTGCCTTGTAAAACAAATAGTTTTTATTCTTGCACAGCGTTACCAGAAAATGTTCAAAAAAAGTTTTTTGAGTTGAAAGAGTCAGAAAATTAGATTTTAATAATAATTTTTATATTTTGTATCATATAAAACAAACAAAAGAACACTATGCGGCTGCTTACTTGTATGAGATATTAAAAAAATATATATTTGTTTTCTCAAGCAGATGAATTAGCAATCTGGCAACTGATCATTTTTGTATACACATTTCATAAAATATACAGAAAATGTTTGTTTATCAGCTGTTAAAAAAAAGGCATTGCACTTTTTTCTAATTTGTGTTCTTTTCTCGTTGTATAAAAAATTGCACTTTCACAGGGCGGGCAATGCATTTTAAAAAGGCACCTTTTCACAGAGCGACATTTTTAATGCAGAAAAGAAAACGCTGTAATTAAAAGGTTATTTTAAAAGTTTATTAATTTTGTAAAAGCCATTTGTAGTAAGTTAGTAAAATTAAGAAAGTTCGTTCGTGTTTTACAATTCACGAAATACATATTTACATTACTAATGAGATTAGAGTATAGGCCTCTTGGGGCTGTTTGTATATACTCTTACCTAGAGCTATTTCATTCTGTACATAAACTTTTGTTTGTGTTTCTTTTAAAAAAAGAAATTGTTTTTGCAATGCATTATGAAGATAATATAAATAAAACTCATTTATAAGTTTTTTAATTCGCTACAGAGAGCATACATACATACGTAATACTCACGAGTATCACTCGCTCACCAAATGCAATATTAAAGTTTTTCAAAACAGGGGGTTCACTCATTTGGCCACTTTAGTAATACGGTACCCTGTAATGTGAGAGTCTATAAAAGTCATTCGATTAGTGTCAATATCTAGGGGTATGACAATATCAGTGGGAAATGGATAAAAATATTTAAGTACGTTTATTAAAATGTTTACAGTCAATATCTGATTTGTTGTTTTTTGGGGGAAAACAAAAAAAAAACAATTTAAATATTTTTGGACTCATTATAAATACATACATATTGGCTTGGCCAAAGTACAGTTCGAATAAGCAAATAAAAAAGTCATTAATTAGTATTAAACATTCATGGGTTGGCTGGTCGACAACTTATATTTAACACAAAAACAAAACATATTGTTTTAATACAAGTTGCCGATCCACATTCTCGAACCGGCCAATACCGGCAATCTAACCTGTGTATGGCATAAAGGTGGTTGGACAACAATAATTTGTTTACTATTTTTTATACGAAATATGCGATTAATTTTACTTTAAGTATGAATGTATAGGTGAGAACAAAAGGTATGTTTGATGACTTTACACAAATAAAAATAATAATAATAATAATAAAAAAAAGCAACATATCGGCAAATGCTTACTAAAATAAAAATATCTTTATTAAATATCTAGTCAGAGGGGCATGTGATTAGTAATAATTGTCGTGTTATTTTTAGTCATTCATTAAAATAAAGCATGAATTCTCAATTTGCTAATAAAGCACAGCTGAAACTAAATAACCAAAAAAGTTTCTGTATAAATTTCAGAATAGTATGTATTTATTTCAAAAATTATTTTCAAATAATGTGACTCCAAAAGGAGTCAAGCGTGTATGTGTGTGGAAATGAATGTTTTTAATGTAATCATTTTCTATACTTGTATGTACATACATATGTATGTATGTATGTATGTAACATTATCTATTCAATTAAAATTCTTTGAACGAACTAGTTGTTTTTTAACTATTGCACATTTAACTTCAAATTAACAACAAATAATGCAAATTATAATATTTAAAAGTAATTAACGGACTACTTTTTTTTTATTTAATATTAAAATGTTAGACCAACAAATAATATGAAATCAATAAAAACAATCTATAAAAATTTTTAATGTCCGAGTATTGAAAAATTTTTCTTTAAAATCTCTGCTGGTACAACCTACATTTCCGCATTATATTCCATCTATTCAAATATTTACAATTCAAATAATTAGTAACGTGTTTTAACTCCATAACGTTTGTATCTACAACCAGGCCCACCTCAATAGAAGCATTTCTGTTGTTGTTTTCATTATTTGCATGAGTATAAATAAGTGTGCGAGGGGTAGAAATTACTTGTGTGTGTCGGTCTTTCTCATATACAAATATGTGTTTTGTATTGCTACCTATGGTAACGATTACTGGTTTTCAGTGGCCCAAATTCATAACAATTAATCAAGAGTAAGACTTTTTAATTTTTTTTTTTATTCAACTTTATAATAAAATTATACAATATTTTGTGCTTTTTTGCAACAGCAATAAATTAATAGAAAAATATATAATAAAATGACAAAAAAATTACCAAGCAATAATAATTTAATTAAAGAATTTTTTAAATTGCAAACAACCCTCCCAGTTCTCATCGAAACCGGGAGCCACAGTCTTAGCTTTGGCGTACCACTTGGCAACGTTGGGGTATTTGCTGAAATCGAAGCCAGCAACTTCAAATGTGCTTACTGTGGCCAATAAAGCCAAATCGGCAACAGTCAGTGAATCACCAGCAGCATATGGTTTGCCTTCCAAAAAGGTATTGAGGAAATCAAAGGCGATTTCGATTTTCTTATACATCTCGGGGTCGGCGGGTGCCTTGCCAAAGATTTGAGGGTAATAGTAGTCAGCAAAACTCTTGTATAATGTACCCATATCGAAGTACAAACGTTGGTTAATGACGGCACGCTTTTTGGGGCACTTGGGATACAAGGAATCGGTCTTACCGTATTTCTCAACCAAGTATACCATGATAGCACGAGATTCCCATAAAGCGAAGTCACCATCCACCAAAGTAGGAATGGTGTGTTGTGGATTTATTTTCAGGAATTCTGGCTTCAATTGTTCTCCAGCTTGCAAGTTCAACAATTTTTTATTCAGCTCTATGTCAAGAGCTTTCGCTGTCATCAAGATTGATCGACAGGGGGCAGAACCGGGCAAATAATATAAATCCATAGTGACTGAAAATGCATAAAAATTGAACATTTTATTGCCATACAAATATATTCACAACAGATATTGATACTAAAAAAATATGGGGTTCTTCCGCCGAAACAAATAAAATTTAAACAATTTTTGTTTTTGCTTTTATAATTAAGCCAAACACTATTTTCTCCACTAGAATTTATTTAATTATTAGACTAAATTATGCTTTTTTTTATATAAAAAAAAAGGAATAAAACACTAAACTTTTAATTTTCTTATATCCGGTTTTTTCCAATTTTTTATTATTCACTTACAGCGCTCTAGTTTCTTTTGGCTGCGATCGTAACAAAATTCAACGTACTACTGGCAGTATCTGTTAGTTACAGCTATTTAAATTAAACGATGACGAAAACCTCTTGAACATTTTAGTAACACAATTTCTCATTCATACATTTTGATCAGTGTGACCGCTTTAACAGTTCCAAAGTATAAAATTAGTATATGTATATATACATTTTTTTTAAGTAACTTAACCTGCAAAGCTTTCAGCTTGACCGCAGGAAAACACTCAGCGCCTATTCAGGCATTGAATCCACGATCTCCGGTTCAGTAGGCTGCACATTATTCATCAGCCTATGGAGGTACTAATATAATTTTAATATGATATTTTCTAATGCTTTTTACATTTCCGCCAAAAATTTAGTATATTATTTATTTTAGTATTTTGAGTAAATGAATTTTGTTGATAAATGTTTATCCATTTCGACACGATGTTTCCTTTGCAGTTGTGTTTTAATATTGAATGTAACACTTTCATAATGCTTTACTCAGACAGAATTGGATACGACATAACGTGTTGTAATAGTTAAATCTGACTATGATAAACTTGTTTAAATTTCCGTTAAATAAATAATTTGTAGAACTCAAGACTGCTTCCCAGTTTTCATCGAAACCTTACCTACAGGCAACTTTTGCATGAAATCGAAACCAGAAACTGCTCTGACTGCGGCCAATAAAGCCAAATTGGCAACAGTCAATGAATCCCCAGTAGCATATTGCTTGCCTTCCAAAAAGGTATTAAGGAAATCAAAGGCGATTTCGATTTTCTTATACTAACATAATTACCATAACGCAAAATAATTTAATTTGGATTGGTATGTGTACGAATATATATGTATTATACACATCTATTTCTATTTACTGCTAACTATTTTTATTTTGAATAGATTAACAAGTAAATGGGCCAGTAAAAGATTTTAATTTTTTATTTTTTTTTTATTGCTTATTTTGTTTGTGAACTTAAATTTCTCCGAAATCGACTTATAGGTGTCTTTAATATAAACTAAAATCAAAGTAATAATTTTTAAATCTTGATTTGCTTAGAAGCATCATCATATTTGTAAGCACTCTCTGACAACTTTGAAAATTTTTTTTCTAATATATACATAGTTTTTTCTGGCATTTAGTTTACATGAACTTTTTTACTGTCTGGTCACACTATTTCGATTAATAAAGTAAGTAAAGTACAACTTAAAGGGAGAAAGGAATGAGAGACGCAACACATTGGCCGGTAATATTATTTTTATATTACTAAATATTATTTTGCGTGTGTTGGGCTACATTGTTGTTGTTGGAAAGAAACGCAATAAAACAATTTTTCTACATGATTGAAATGCTCCTCATATCATGATAAAGAGTGACTTGCAATAATTCCATAATGGTTTAATCAATAAAAATTTTGCTTGACATACCTTTAAATTGCAGATAAAAAGCTCTTTGTCATATTATTAAAATATTTGAAATTTTGTATGTATCTTATACACAATTTCTGTAGAAATAAATGAGAATTTTTGACTATACAAAATAGCAGTGGCGAAATAAAAAGCGTTTAGGTAGAGTACAACTTTAAAGATGTTTGATTTTATTATTCTTTATGATTACTGTACTTTCTTTTAGTGTAAACGTTGTTGGTATTTTATACTTTATTATAAAAACATTGCAATTTTAAAAAATTATGTATAATTTATTAATACAAAAGTTAGTGAAAAAACGTAAAATTAAATAAATAACAATAAATAAAGAATTAATTTTAATAAATATTAATTCAATTAAATAACTTCTTGAAGTCAAGGCTGCCTTCCCAGTTTTCATCGGAACCGGGAGCAACAGTCTTGGCATTGGCGTACCACTTGGCAACGTTGGCGTATTTGCTGAAATCGAAACCAGCAACTTCAAATGTGCTTACTGTGGCCAATAAAGCCAAATCGGCAACAGTCAGTGAATCACCAGCAGCATATTGTTTACCTTCCAAAAAGGTATTGAGGAAATCAAAGGCGAATTCGATTTTCTTATACATCTCGGGGTCGGCGGGTGCCTTGCCAAAGATTTGTGGATAATAGTAGTCAGCAAAACTCTTGTATAATGTACCCATATCGAAGTACAAACGTTGGTTAATGACGGCACGCTTTTTGGGGCACTTTGGATACAAGGAATCGGTCTTACCGTATTTCTCAACCAAGTATACCATGATAGCACGGGATTCCCATAAAGCGAAGTCACCATCCACCAAAGTAGGAATGGTGTGTTGTGGATTTATTTTCAGGAATTCTGGTTTCAAGTGCTCTCCAGCTGACAAGTCCAACAATTTTTTATTCAGTTCTATGCCAAGTGATTTTGCTGTCATCAAAACCGATCGGCAGGGTGCAGAAAGCGGCAAATAATAAAAATCCATTATGACTAACAATGATTGGAAATTGAAAACAAAAAACTATTAGTAATATCTTTGCTGCAGGTGATTGTGATTTTTATTTTTTTTTTTTTTTGGGTTTAAGTCAGCTGCTAGGTCAAGTCTGTGTTCCCATTTTTTATTCCCATCTGAAACGCTTTTTATTCACTTTTTTACTTACCTTTAAAAGTTTAATTTTTTTTGACTGTAAATGTTTCAAACTTCAATCTACGACTGGCTGTATCTGTTATATTTAAAGATATTTAAACTAATGCGAACTGTTGAGAATTTTGCGATTATAAATCCATCTCTTTATAAGAAGAAAAGCAACGATAACATTTAACATTTAAATAATAACAATTAAATAATTCGCATGTGATAAGTGTAGCCGCTTTAGCAATTGCGAAATGAAATAGATTATTTTTTTAAATCTTCTTTTGTACTTCACTGTTTACTAAAATTTACCTTTTTCTTCTTAAATTTTATTTCTTATTGTCACAATTATAATCGAAATAAAAAAACTTAAAGCAATAATATAATTCAATTAAAAGTATAAAGAAACTATATAAACTTTTTAGGAACATTTCCAAATATTACATTATAATTTATTTTAAATTTCTTCGTGGTGTTTCACTACCCTACACAAGTCGTACGATTTATTCACAGGGAAATCTGAAGTGATTTTAGGATATATTAAAAAATCGTATGAAAAATCGATTGTGAGCCCCACAATTACACAAAAATAAGGCAAAGAAATTTTTCCTTTGATTATTGAAGAAAATGCAACTCTGATCGCATAAAAATTATGATTTTATAAAAATGTTAGTAAACTTTTCCAAATCGTACGACTGTCTCGCCGCACTTCCTTGAATAAAAAAAATACCTCAGAAGTAAAAGAGCGAAAACAATTAAGTAGGTTGAATAGAAAAACGCAAAAAAACTCTTTTATACAGAAAAAGATGTGATTAGTTGTTTTCCGACATGTCGAAATGAATATGAATTCTTAATATGTACGAGTATATAGTACATACATATGTACATATGTAAATATTTAGTTTGCTGTGCTTAAGTGTTTAAGAAAATGAGCCCCAAAAACGTATTTACAATGTATGTATACTTACAATATCTACCTATTTATCTACGAGTGCTTCTTTACAATTTCTATTTTTCCATAGAGCCGGTTTCAGATCAAAAATATATTGTTGTGTGAGCGTAATAACAGCACTGGCGCTGAAGAAGAATGTCAAATCCAGCACATTGAATGGATAATGGATGTATTACATCCATACAAACATACATATGTAATAATAACAAAGTCTCGCATATATGCAGGCAAATATAAACATATGTATATACATACGTACATACATAGATATATATATATGTATATATATTTAGGTATCTCTCATATGCATCTATCAAAAATGCCGTAACATTTCATACAAATTTAAATGACAAAAATTGTATTAATTTTGAAACAGCAATACTTATCGAAGTGTTAGATATTGGGCACCGCAGTAAGATTTTTAGTAAGGAAAGTTTCAAAAAGGAAGGGATACTTTCGCTTCGGATTAGTTTGAGCTCATAAAATAATTTAATGGCATCTGTTTGCATACATTATTACGCACACACATTCATACGCACACATTCAAACAGAGATTTGAGAGCAGTTGTGAGAGTAATTTCAGAATGACATTGATATTTTTCAAGGGGTTTTCTTTAATTTGTTACTTCTAAAAATGCTTACCAGTATGGTAAAAACATATGTATGTATGTATGTATATAGCTATGTAATAAATACTACGTATATATGTATATACATATATACGCATATATAGTGTATTTTGCTTATAATCACTAGCCATATGGGAAAATTGATCTATGTTACCTCTAAATATTAGAAAAATTTAGATGTAACAATGTTATTGTTTTGAAAGATCTGTTGTATTTTCAGACGTTAACGATTGCAATTACAAATTGACTCACAAACTATACATGCATGAAAATAAACGAGGTGTGATAAAAAAAACCTTATTTTAAATTTTTCCAAAAGTATTTATTTATTCATCAACACCTTCAAAATATGAAAATGTTTTGTACTTTCTGTAAATTGTATTCTGTGTTCCATTTAAGAAATTTTTTTAGAAGTTGTATGTACATACATATGTACATACAAGCCGCAATTAAATACCATGTAAGCCAAATCTGATTATATTGGGAAATTCACTGCAAAGTATATTTTCTATATCGGTACAGGCCATGATTAAGTATCCTACAAATATGGCACACGTGTGCTTAAAAATGCACAATCTACAAAAGCTTACGAACATTTTCAGAAAATCATACTTTCATACGATCAGAGTTGAATTTACTCAATAAACAAAGATAAAATTTATTTGCATTATGTTTGTATCATAGTGTGACACCAGCAAGGATTTTTAATCAGATTTTTGTGTAAATCAGTAATGTGGCTGGGTAGGATAGTGACGCATTAGTGTAGTTCTAGGCAGTGGTGACTATAAGGAAAATCAACTGTAATTTTATTCCTATATTGTATTGTGATCATTATTTGAAAATTAGCTAATAATTAATAAATAATGTATTTTCATAAATATAAACATATATCTACATACATACGTACATACCTACAGAAATCGTACAAAATTCAATAACAATACACTCACTTATTCTTATACCTTAACTCTTAGATATACCCACACAAACATACATACATACATACATACACCCATAGTTATTTATTGCTTTAATGAAGTATATGAAACAACTCGTTTTTGAACGAGAAGTAAATTCTCGTAATCACCAAATTTGCTCTGAGAGGAAATAAATCCATAAATTATCTGCTCTCTGTGCTTAAGTAATAATATGACACGCATATGCATACACATATGGATGTATGTATGTATGTACATCAAACATTGTTACTTATTTATTCACTTGTGCATGCATGTACAATGCATATTTTGTGTATAACTATGTGTTTTTTTTTCAATTTGGAGACCGGCAACTTTGTTGTACACTCTCCAATACTGTATTATTTTTCATTTCATCGTTTTCTTGGCATTTGCCCAATTGGTTTCACACAATGAAGGGACGCTATAATAGGCAACTATCAAACTTGTAGTAGATTTAAAAGTGATTAGATGCAAAATTATTTTTATTCATGCATATAAAAATAGTGGAGAAATTGCAGTCATCATTCAAAATTTGTGTTAAAAACTAAGCCACAACAGTAGTGCGTTAAATATAAAATAAATTTTTTTTTCTCTTTGCTGTGAAATTTATTTTAGTACACGGAAAAGCTGATCATTTGGAATTGTTTCCCCTTAATTATTGGATTTATTTCGTGTACCATAAATTATGAGTATAAAACGAAGATTATTGTATTGGCAGTTTCTTGCTTGTAAAAATGTAATCATTGTCAGTTAATACTTTATTTGGCATATTTATTGAATTTACTACGATTTTTTTTAATTATTATGTATCCCGTTCTGAGGGGTACACTATGTTACTTCCACACCAGAAGATTGTGGTTGGAAGTCCCATTCAGACAATACTTGGGAAAAGACAATAAAATCAAATTTATACTACGTGATATGCAGACGACCACATGTCATCTTTATAATACTTTGTAAAAAAATTAAATATGTATCTAAAAAAATTGTACTGCTTATATAATGAAAATTGTATTTTAAAACTACCACACGACAATAAACGACAATGCTTTGTTTAACCTTTTAAAAACCCGGTGAACTTACAAATACTGTTCCAGTTGTTGGTTAAGCACCACTCCTCTTGCTGGTTTCACGGTACAATAATTGACAGAACTTTTTAATAACTTAAATTTCGTATATTGTATAAAATCTCGTAAAGCCCTTTTTCACTATCCCACACACTCGAACGACTCATTCACACAAAAGTGATATCAAGTAATAACCTTACACTTTATTTATAGGGTGTTACACCATATTATCCATGCATTACGAAAACATATGTTTTATGTTTGTTACATGCAAACATAGTAATTTATTCTATTTGGGGCTGTAGAAAAGGCTTGATTACCATACTAATTTAAACTATAAATAAAACTGTAATAATAATATACTTTTTACACTTTTTGGTTGCTTTGCGTCACAAAAGAATAAAACTGTGTTCGGGCGCTTGAAGTGGAATCAACCCTGATCAAATGAAATCTATCATTTTATGAACATTTTCAAAAACTTTTGCAAGTGCTATTCGACTGTCAAAAATGTAATAATAGTTTACACTATAATACTTTTTCGTAATACATGCCAAATTTGACATGTGTTAATACTGTGTGGGGTAGTGAAACAAGGTCTTAACAAATAGTAAAAAAACTCCTATAGAATACAACACTGTAGTACATCTGCAATATTTAAGGCAGTGGCCTTAAAAATTCCGCGGAAGGTCTTACATCATAATTTAGAGAACTCCTCAATGCCCTCGTACAGAATTATGTATGTGATGTAGCGCTTTTATATTTGTAGAGTAACTCGAAACAATTAACATCTGGTTAGTCAGACAAGCAGGTGGACTGCAATGATCAAAATGCCGACCAATATACACAGTAAAAGTAAGCAGAATAGACAGAAATATGTAGAAACATATTTATGTACATATGTATGTATTTTAAAAATTTTGTTACTTTGTTTCATTAGAAAGAAGCGAACGCCATGAGAAATGTTATAGAAATTCTATTGCAGTTTCTCTTTTTTATACAAGACAAGAAAAAAATTTAAAGAAAAAAAATTATTAATCGGAAACCAGCCCCAATACAACCCACCACATTCACCAAATTTACATCCACGCTTTTATTTTATTTGTCGAACTGTAGCAAATGTAAGCCTTTAAATGGTAAAAAAAAAACTTTAAAATTAAAATGTTTTCCTTCACTTAATTTATCACTTTACTTAATCAATTGAATGATTATACTTTTTAAGTGGAACATCAATATGAATAAATTTATTTTCTATATATTATTCCGCTTTGTAGGAGAAACGTTTCCATAGTATTGGAAACATCCGCTGGAAATATGTCAATACCAAAAAAATTCTATAAGGACTTTAAAACGACTTCCTGTAATGAAAAAACTCTATTTTGGAGCTAATTGGAACACTATGGGCGAAGCGTATGTATTTATAATTTATATGGTTAATACATACATACATACAAATATTAATTTAAAATACTAACTTTAATTATTAAATTTATCAAATTTCAAATACAGGAATTTTCTGAATCAGGCATGTGCACATCTATAGATATGTAAATTTACATATGTATGTATGTATATGTATCTGTAGTACATTTGAAGAAGTTTGCATGATATGAATTAAAAATTGTTATGGTATTTTTCGTAGCCTTATGCTAAAGATATATCTACATATATGTATGTGTGTGTAGACAAAATGCACACTAGATTTGCACTCTAAATTTAAGGAAAGAACTAAATATTTTCATTCAGACAAAAATGTGCATGCTTACATGCATTCGTATATTCGTCATTATTATTGGTTGATCTTTGGCTCTTAGGTAAATTGGAAATGCATATCCATACGAACATACGAACATACATACATACATATGTATGTATGGATATGTATGAACATGGATGTATGTATGTCCACAGGGTTAGGAGTAAAGCGACATTTTATTAATAGCTTGATTTTTTAATGGATCTATATGCAGAAGTGAGTTCAAGATTTATTCTGAAATGCAAATTTGTAGAAATATGTGTGTAGACATGTATATATGTATGTGGATATCTGTTAACAGATTTGAAATGGAAGGAAGTGTGTCTTTTGGAGTTTATGTAGCCCGAATCGGATCATGGAACTTATGATGTATCATGAATAGTGTTGCGTAATAACGTTTCTTGATTTTTGAAATTATTTTATTATTATTTATTCATCGATATTATATTTTTTATTCAAATCTTTTTATTATTAAAATTTGTATTTTTCTACAAATCATTGTAATTTGAATTGTTGTGGCTGTACCTGGGAAGTAACACCAAATGGAATAAAGTATAGTCGCATTTATTTATTGTTTGCAGTATTATTATTTATTTATTTATTTGTTTGATTTCAGGAAATAAGAAACTCAGATTACGTTATATTTGAAAATTTCAGTTTCGCAGTTCCTTGCGTGGTGTCCGTATTTATTTTAAGATTTTTCCAGCTTCTCAAATTTAAAGTAATAAACGGCAATCAATATTTTTCCATTTTCATTTTATTTCTATAATTGGAGCAGTCAATCAAGTAAATTCCTATGGGTAAATTCCATGGAACAAAAAAGTTTTCTAAAAAAGTTGACGTAAAAATGCCACACAGCTGCGCTCTGCGGTTCCTTGAATTCAAATTTGGTTAACAAAATTATTTTTCTTCAATTTATTATTTTATTTAATAGAAATAATAAAATTAATAATACACATTTTAGATTAGTAGACTTATTAAATAATAACGGAATTTGAACTTTAATTTTTTAATTTTTTTTTTACTTAGCGCTTGCAGGTGATGATACTCTACTTATTAATCATGTACTTCGTTATTGGTCATTGCGTTTTGCATATCTTTATATTTACGGATGGCAGAACGTACAAAATCGGTAGCACGTGTTACTCTCTCGGGTGTTATTTCTTCAGCTACCATGCCACCCACATTGCCTGCATCTTTCCCCCGCAAATAAGTAATACCTTTGAAGGAAATGTCGCACAATGGCGTTAAATTACAAATGGCGGTTGTAAAAATTGTACCAAAAATTAACACCACAATAGCAGCGGTTATGCTAATAAATATACGAAAAATACTAGATTCCATGAGGTTGGGGAAAAGGTTAGTTAGAGAAGTGAACACACTGGTGGTATTGGATGAGAGTGCACCGCTGGTCGACAAACTGGTGGCATCTTGTGCCGGTACTAACAAGGCATCATAACCAGTCTGTATGCCATGTGGAGCTGGATAAACTGTAGTGGGCCCATAGCCTGGATAGCCATAAGGTCCAAAAGCGCCAGCAAATTGTGCCAAATACTGTTGAAAAGCTTCAGGTGTCAAATAACTGCCATATGTTGAGGGATCAAAGGAATCAATGTCTGTCCCACCAGGCGACTGACGTTCAGGTAACTGTAGAAGAAAAGATTTTTTGTTTTATTGCAAATGTTTTTCTTCGATAAAATTATAAAATAAAAGCTTTTAAATCATTTCTATAAGCTTTTAAATCATTATTCCAAGAATGTTTACTGACTGTTACATAAATCAGAACGATACATTTCTCTCAAATACCGCAGGCGGTGTGCTTGATTAAGCTGTCACTTACCACATACATTGTTTGATGTTGCGAATTAGAAGCATCTAAATCCTTGTCTACATTCGTCACTGCAATTGGCTTCACTATTGTTTTATTTGTTTCAGAGTAGTTATTTTCATGATCGGTGGTTTGGCTAGGCTCCTCTGTTGATGATGACTGTTCGACTGGTACAGCTTTAATAATATTTGATCCTAATGCTAGAATGACTGTTATTAGAGTTATATTTCTCAAAGGACTCATTGTTCGAACGTTTCACGTTGCTCACTCTTCTTGCAGCGAAACGCAACTGAAGGTATCCTGCTGCATATCCTTCGCTATTTATACCAAAAAAAAAGTGCACTAAGCCATATTTTATACCTGATCAATAATTTCCTTTTTTCATTATATAAACAAAAATACACAAAAAATAAGTTAAACTGGAATAGATGATTCTGTTTTTTGAATGGGTTTCTGTCCTTTTTTATTCTTTTTGTGCTGATGACACCATTTCATGAGTAATATAAAGTGTTTTCTAGCCCGAATATAAAATAAAAAACAAAATATATTCTTATGGAATAATCTATGAAGTGCAGGTATGCGCTTTTTAAGTAGAGTATGCACTTTTACGGAATGTACACAAATAAGAAATGCTAAAACATCAGTATCGCCTGAAGTGTTTGTTTCAAAACGCTGTGGGCTGTTGCAACAACAGTCTTTTGCTTCAAAAATAATTCTCCTGTCAGCAAGTTACTTTTACTTCGTCAATATTTTGAAATGTTTTCATATTTTGGACGGAGCTGTTTTGCTTCCGTAGTTAGGATTTTTTGTTTAAGGTTCTTAACGTCAACATTTTTACGTATTCTTGCTCCGACTCTTTTTTTTAATCAAAAGAGAAAAGATAAATTAATGATCTACAGCAGGCAGGTATAAGAATATCATTAGCTCAATACAATTTTCAAGATTTTTTATCTCTAATTTAAAAATAATTTTTTTTTCTTGATTTCCAGGTTAAAGATCGCAGAATATTTGTGTGTGTAGATTTAAGAGCTTCCTTGATAGATGCGGTAATACTGCTATTTTTTAGTGCATTAAATTTTAGCCGATTCATTTCTATTTGTTAGCAAAGAGTTCTTTATTTTATATTTAGTGGTCTGTCCTTTATCAATGGTCCCTCTGTTGTGCTATCAGGCTTCTTTACAAATCAGTAATTAATTTTTAAGAACTGTCTTTATTTATAGAGTGATAATATTCTTTGAAACAAATATAATATTATTTAGCATATTTTATATTTATTTATTTTCCCGCAAATGTTGTTCAAGTGTATCAAGTATTAGATTTAATCAAAAAGTGAACCATAATTGTAGTTCTTTGCTAACCGACTTCTGTATGCTTTAAATGGCATATGCGCCAAACGTAATTGATTTATAGGGGTACATGGTTGTGAACATGATTTGATAAGAGAAAATGTGTTCCAAGACTTGAAATTGTACGAGCAAGATGGTATGGGAGAAAGCACGAAACGGCAAATATTTTTGAATACCATCAATGCAAGCTGACAAACGCGAACTTTATTCTATTACACGAGTATGATGGTGTGTCTCCATGTTTACATCTCAAGTGTGTCGTTGAAGTAATAGTGACTTTAAGAGAAATAATGGCAAGTTTTTGATTTCCTAAAGTAAGATCCTTTTGCAGGTCGACCTAACTCGTAATGTGGGATATATTGTTTATAATTCTTAATTAAAAATAATATCATTATGCATTTATACTACATGCGTAGCATTTCTATAAATTGGGTTTAGTTTTCGTTAATGGATTTTATGAGGAATAAAATTTTTGTATTAATTTGATCTATATGTGTAATGGAGGGTATACATACATATTTATCCTTTTATGAGGTTAGGTTCTTATGTTTACTAAATCTATTTGCGGTTGAATTTATAATAGGCAAAAGTGTTTGAGTGGTACAGCTAAAGCTTGCTGTCCAATACAATGCACGCCTTAAAATAATTTGAATATATTGTCGGTAGGTGTATGTTAATATAACATAACTTAAGTAGGTCATGTGGCACGATAATTATTATATGTATAAATGGATGTACTCGCATGTCTTTTATACCCTTCCATTCTTTTTGGAGAAGGGTATAAAATTTATCCACAATTATCATTCTTAAGCAATAAAAATTTATCATATGAAGCTAAAATATTTTTTAGTTTTAATCGGTTTGTTAATGTCTAATTAAAATTGTAATGCTCTCCTTTCAATAATAAAAAAAAGGTAACACGAAAAGGTTCTCAAAAAGTTGTTGTAAAAATTCCGCAGTTACGCTCTGCGAGTACCTCAATGCACATTTTTCTTCAATTTTTTATTTTATTTAAAATAGTAAAGAAATAATTGCGATTACATACATACACATATACTACAGTTGTTATTTGCAAATACACATTTAAAATAAGAGACTCCGTAAATAATATCGGAATATGAACTTTAACTTTTGAATTTTTTTTTTTAACTTCGCATCTGCATTTGATGATACTCTAATTATTATTCATATTCCTCGTAATCGGTCACATCTTTTTGCATATCTTTATATTTACGGATGGCAGAGCGTACATAATCGGCAGCATCTGCTAATGCAGGACGTTTTATTTCTTCAGACCCCATGCCAGCCACATTGCTGTCATCTTTTCCAAACAAATAATTAATAACATGGAAGAACAATGGGATTACATTAGAAATAACACTATAAATGATTATTAAAACAGCTGCGGCCTTTTTAATATATTCACTGAAAGCAGTTAGATAGGTGCTATTGAATGACTCTATAGCAGTGGGCAACCCACTGCTGGCAGCTTCTGTCGATGGTAAGAAGCCATCATAGCTTGTTGCATCTTTTGGCAAATCAAGGGGATCTGTGTCTGTCAAACCAGGAAACTTCGGTTCTTTCGATTTTACTTTGTCCTCATAGGACTGACGGAGATCATCTATATCAGGTAAGCCAGTGGTCTGCACTGAATGTTGTTCAAAAGCCTTAGCTGCCCCAAAAAAATATTTTATCCAAGCCAAGGCATCATCAGAACGCTGATGGGAATCATCTAGATCTGGTAAGTCAGTGGCCTGTGCTGAATGCGGTTCAAAAGATTTAGGTGCATTAAAATCATCTTTTGACATATCAGCGGGATCTCTGTACGTCAAAGCAGGAAACATAGGTTCTTTCGATTTTACTTTGTCTTCATTGGGCTGACGGAGATCATCTTGATCTGGTAAGCCACTGTTCTCTGTTTTATGCTGTTCAAAAGATTTAGGTGTCGCAAAATCATCTTTTGACAAATCAAGGGGATCTGTGTCTGTCAAACCCGGCAACTTAGGTTCTTTCTTTAGCTTGGATTCATTGGAACCTGTGTCTGTATCTAAATTATGTGACTTATTGGAATGCCGATGATTAGGTTGACCTTGAATAATATGTGATCCTAGTACTAGGATAACTGTTATTACAGTTATAATTCTCAAAGACTTCATTGCTCGAACGTTTCACGTTGCTCACTCTAATGGTTTCGAAACACAACTGATGGTGTCCTACCACAAATCCTTCGCTACTTATACCATTTTGCAAAAGTGCACTAAGCCATATTTTAAACCTGATCATTTCCTTTTTTCATTTGCAATGTTTTTTTAAAGAAATTTTCCAGAAAATAAACAATAAAGTAAGTTAAACTGGAATAGCTGATCCTGTTTTTTAATGGGCATCCGTCCTTTTTTATCCATTTTGTCCTGATAATGCCAGTTCATTAGTAATTTTGTGGGGTTTCCAGTCGAAATATAAAATAAAAACCAAAATATATTCTTATGGAATAATCTATGATGATGGCCAGGTATGCGCTTTTTAAGTAGAGTATGCACTTTTAGTACAATTAATTATCTATACCAGGCAGGTATAAGAATATCATTAGCTCAATACAATTTTCAATATTTTTTATCTCTAATTTAAAAAAAAAAATTTTTCTTGATTTCCAGGTTAAAGATCGCAGAATATTTGTGCGTGTAGATTTAAGAGTTTCCTTGATATTTTTTAGTGCATTAAATTTTAGCCGATTCATTTCTATTTGTTAGCAAAGAGTTCTTTATTTTATTTTTAGTGGTCTGTCCTTTATCAATGGTCCCTCTGTTGTGCTATCAGGCTTCTTTACAAATCAATAATTAATTTTTAAGATTTTTGTTTATTTGAAACAATGTAATCTCCCGAAAATACAGTTTAATTCTCTTTACTATTCGGGAGACCCCTATTAGGGGTACGTACATATACGTTTGTGTGTGGATTACTGTGAATGTTGCAAGAAGGTCGCATAACAAATTAATAAAATGTGTACCCCAACAAAAAACAAATTATTCGAGTGGACAATGGGCGCTATTACAAAAATAGATTTAAGTATGGGTTTGTGTAAAAAGTTTTCCTCCTTGTGGTGAAAAAACACCATAGTCTGTGATCAATAATTGTTTAAGGTAAAAGAAAGAGTAAATAACAACAAAATACTCCTTCTATAACACGTCATTAATTGTTAATACATGGGGAAACCCCACATGCTTATGCTTATAAGCTTAAACGAAAATTACAAAATAAGACTTTAAGGCACGTTGTAACATGAGCTTCAATAATAAATTATTCATCTCCCATTAAATTAAAAATGATGCTTCGAATTTTGGTAAGCTATTAGAATACACATTTAAGTGCTATATATATATATAGTTCATTCCATTTTTAATACCCAGATGTGCTTAAAACCCTTTTAACAGTAACATTTCTTGTAATTTATTATAAATTTATCTACTACTTCTTTTGTTTAGTTGTGTGTGTGTACTATATGAAAATCAAAGTGAACGGTCCTATTATTTATACATTATTTTTAACAAAGTGTATGCGTGTATATGTGTATATATATATATATAGCATACATCGGTTGTAAATATTGTAATGTCGGTGCATCATCGTTTCGTGAAATGGTTGCTTGAACAGCAGGCGGTGGGCGAAGATTTTTCGAACAAAATTTTCCTCAGTTATGAAGGACATTTCTCACTCTGAGTGTATGTTAACATACATACAAAATTGTCGTATTTGGGATTCTGGGAATCCTCAAGTAATTGAAGAGAGGCCATTGCATCCGGAAAGAGTCACTCTTTGGTGCGCCCTTTGGTCCGAGGGTGTGATTGTACCTTACTTCTTCGAAAACGACGAAGGAACGACTGTCACCGTCAATTCGGAGCGTTATGGTCATATGATCACCGACGTTTTTTTTGGCTGCTTTTGAAGAATACGACTTGGAGAAAATGTGGTGTCAACAAGACGCTGTCACATGCCACACAACACGAGCGAATATGGATATATTGCAAGAAGCATTTCCTGGCCTTTGTCGTCGTGGCGATATCAACTGGCTACCAAGATAATGGATTTGACATTATTAGACTTTTTTGTGGGGCAACGCGAAAGACCATGTTTATACAGATAAACCTTTAACTCTTGAGGACTTAAAACATACATTCGTCAACTTATGGCTGAGACACCGCTGAGATATCTGTCAAAAAGTGGTAGAAAATGACCTAAAAACAATCAATACTGGCAACACCTCGTGAGGTGGCCATTTAAATGATGTAGTGTTTCACACATAATGTCAACATTCAAACTTTATAATAAAAAATAAATCTCATGAAAAAGAAATCTTTTGTGTTTTATTTATGTTTACTTTTGAAACCGCAAAATGCATAGCCCGTTATATATTGCGAACTTCTTCTTGAAAGCCATTCTGGGAGAAGAGGCAGGTGGTGTAGAAATAAAAACATACATAAGGAAAAGATGAACCTTTTTGCCCAACTGGTATTAAAGTTGGCGCTGTCATAATGCTGAAATTTCGGCGTGAGTATATATGAGTTGATATCTGTTCACACATAGCCAATATACCAAATTATTTTACAAATTATTTTAAAATCAATTATGTATAGTAGTTTTCGCCATGATTATACTTTAATAAAAATAATTACCACTCAAGCACGAATTTTTTAGTCGGCTCGTAATTTATCTTAAAAGTAAATCGGATTTATATTATAACAACGAAAATTCTCCTTTAAATCCTTCGAAACATTTCTTTACATTAACATCGCAGTTAATTGGCTATCGGCAAACAACACAGCCATTTTATTATTCCTACACTTAAACTTACACTATGCTTAAACTTCTCATTCGATTGAACGAAAGTGTTACATGCCTACCGCACCCTGCTTTAAGAAGTTTTGTCGTGAAGTTCCCTGCATTACCAAACACTTAAATACGCATGGGAAGTAACTAACATCTCCCACACAAATACGGGCTGGTTTTCTATTTACTTTTCTGCTTATAAGCTTATGAGGTTGGTAATGAGAATTTGTTATAGTTTATGGGGGTTTCCATTATTTGTACGAAGAGTACTAAAAGCAATTATAAGTTTGATATGATTTTTTATTTATACAATAAAAATTATTAAAACTTATTAAGTTTTGTTTTTACTAAGAATGTGAAAGTTCTTATAATCGTTGAAGTAAGCTAATTTTATTGTACAGACCCATCTTGTTTTCATGCCAGCAATACACCATACCGCGTTTGTTGCCTAGCAAAGGAAAAACTAAACAAAGAAATGTATAATCGCACAACTTTCAATATGCATTTTTAAAATTTGCCGAAGTCAAATAAATTGTTAGAGGACCTTTTCCATTTGTGTTTGTATAGATTTTATAGAACTATCAATTCAGTAATAATTTAAACATTTGTAAGACACAACGAGTCCCTGCAGAGAAGCAACTCTTGTGAAAAGTTTGAACAACAGCGAGTGGTTGTGCTCATAACGAAACTGGGTAATTGTATAGAAACAGTTCAAGTGGTGCAACACAAATTTGTGCATCAATTTAAGTAAGTTGTCTACAAGATCTGAGTGTGGCTCGGTTGCCTACAAACCTTTTTGACTGCTGCAGGAAATCTATATAATTTCGTTCTTTGTTTTTGCTTTGTATTTATCTTATTATTTAAAGCATACATTTGGGCTGAGCGAGGAAAACATATGCACTTCAAAAGCACTTTAAGCATTGTGGGTTTTTTTTTGCTTTTACACAAAAATCCGGCTCGCCTGTCTTGCTATACGTATATAATTTCACCATGTGCGACATGTTGTAATTTTAGCAATTAAATTGATTTAATTTTTTCCCCAGTATTGATTTTATTTATATTTATATGCGAGTGCTAAGTTAGCCACATGTAAATATGCCTATCATATGAATTGTATCTATTGATGGTGTTGTGTGCCAATACAAGAATCTTAAAAGTCACTTGTCATTTTAATTTCAATTATGTTAGCAGAAACAACGAATACTGTTAAAGAATTTGTGTATTTCCTTTTAAGTAGAGGAGCGAATATGATGCCAATTTTATATTATTTACCAGCAAGCCCACCATGCCGTAGCATTTTACTTCTTGCCAAAATGTTAGATCTCGAACTGGATTTAAAGGTTATCAATATTTTGGAGGGCGAACAAATGAAGCCAGAATTCCTGGAAATTAATCCACAACATTGTGTGCCAACATTTACTGATGACGGTTTAATACTTTGGGAAAGGTAATTACTAGAGAGACTTTTAAAAAATGTGAAATTTTTTTCATATTGTATTTTTATAGTCGGGCCATATTATCATATATGGTTTCCGCTTTTGGCAAGGAAGACAGCTTATATCCAAAAAATTTGCGTGTGCGTGCTTTAATTGACCAGCGTTTGATGTTTGATTTGGGCACTTTGTACCAAAGAATGGCGGACTATTTCGTAAGTTTTATGGCATTACTTTAACAGAGTCTCGACCTATTTGAAGGATTGTCAGAAATTGAGAAAGAGAAATGATTTATGTATATTTTTATTGGCGAAGGGTCGTTACTTTCAAACATGTACAAATAATCCCAACTTCCAATAGATCATCAAACTAAAGCTTTTCATTTTTTAAGGAAATAAAATTAATACGATAAGATTTGGCAAATTTGGGTTTCAGCAAAATCTTAATTATTTCAAAACTAATTGTATTTTCAAACGACATTTATGCGTAGACGTATCTTGTTAAAATGCGCACGCCGAAGTTTTCGATTCTAAATTCTTTTTAATCAAAATTATTGATACAATTATTGATACAAGTTCCAATCTAAATCCGATGTTGCTCTTTATAAGGTAATCTTTCCAGAAACGAGTAGAATGAGGGGTACACATGTATTTACAAATTTGTGGATAACATTAAAAAACATATGCAATAGCCGAAATATGCAACAAACTATCTACAAAAAAGTCTTATACGAAGTTTTAAGCCTACATAGCATACAGGAGAAATTCATCTGCTTTAACACCATCGTGCGTTTACTTTTTTCCAAATTTCGGCAAGGTGTCTTTTGGCTAGCTATATATAATTGCCATTATTAGACAATTTTTAAAAATATATGTCTGTTCAGTTAGTGTTTTAGATTAGTTTTATAAAAGGTTTCTTTGCCCCTCGGCCCATTCTAATTTTTGATCTGAAGAAATTTTCAAAACTCTCTAATGCTCCCAATTAATCTTTAATTATGACATGGCGTAGAATATTTTTTAAGTAATTTTTTTTGGCTTGTAAACTAGAAAAAGTATTATTTAATTCTTATTGGGTCAAAGGTTAATATAAGAGATCTTTGCAATTTAGAAGTAAGATTTTTTGCTGATGTTCAATATTCAAAGCTGAAGTACTTTTTAATAAGATGGAAAAGACCATGTTGATATTGACAATTTGACAATACTTAAATTGGCCATGCGAAGAATATCTAAGGTTTTATTTAATCCTTACCGGCTTACATTATTCATTAAATACGTAACGATATATAAATCAATAAAAATATAAAAAAAGAAATGTTTTTATTACAAATAAATGCATTTTTAAAATTCACCTACAATATAAAGAAATTAAGTGTACAACTAACTTTGTTTTATCATATTGCAAATATTCAAAATAAATGTTTGCATTAAAAACACTGAATTGAAAAGCTTTTTCCCCAAGATAAGCGATCCGCCACTAATTCTAAAAAATAAATAATTGATTCTATTTAATGTGAAATTCACTCCTAAAAGGAGAAATTATTGCTGTCAAATATTGTTTATTGTGCAAGTGTCAAAAACTACGGATTAATAAAAATGTTAATGATATGTTTTTATATTGGGTACTTTACAAAAACTCCGCCAGTTCCCTACAATGTTCATTGGGGCACCACTTGATGAGACGAAAAAAGCTAAACTTAACGAGGCCTTGGGATGGTTTGATACCATACTTAAGAATAGAACATTTTCAGCGGCTGATCATTTTACCATTGCCGATATAACATTATTGGTAACTGTCTCCCAACTGGAAGCCTTTGAATTCGACCTGCAACCTTACAATCGCGTCAAGCAATGGTATCAACGATGTAAGCAATATGCGGAACCATACGACTATGAAGTGAGTAGCATCAAAGGAAAAAATTTAAACGATCTATTATATATCTGCATATTTTGTTTGTATAGAATGTAAATGGCATTCCATCTCTGCTTTTAGCTGAAATGTTTAAATCTAAGTTGCAAAAGTAGATTTACATGCAAATGATTGTTGGGTAAAACGAATTTAACGAAACATTTAACTGTAGCCTTCTTTAAGGCAACCTAATAAATATAATTGTAATTAGAAGTAGTTGTGACATAATTTAGAAGTAGTTTAATTATTTATAATGTTGAATGTTAATTAGTGAATTTTAAATATTAACAAATAAAAGTTGAACGTAAATGTGTTTAATTAAATTTTAAATATGTTATACATACGAGTATTTATTTCGCTTTTTTCCACTGGTTGAATTTGTATTGCTAAAGTGTTAGAAATTGAATGTTTACACCCGATTTAATCGATAATTAATTGGGTCATTTCCTGCCACATTTTTATATTATTTTTGCAATACAATTTATAGGTAAAAGGAAATAGAAGGCAATACAAGCAATACTTTCTTACGGTTTTTTTTTTTTTGCAAAATAAGGATGTTGTTAGAGTTAAATGGAACACTCTAATGTGGCTCACTCAGCATTACAGTGATGTTGTTGCCATAAAATTTTTGTTTGCTTTTTATATATAAAAAATAATTTAAAGAGCAGTGCGTTAAAGTAAATTGAAAAAGCAACGCGATTATTCTTTTAGGCATAGAAATTGCTTATCTTAAAATATATGAAAATTATTTAAAATAATCTCAAACATTTGTTAGTAATTAGAAAAAGCTTTATTTCAAAGTATTTTTCAATTTCAATGAATAAAATAATTAAACAAAATAAATGTGGTTACTAATTCTTTGTCGTACATGTTTTTATATCATGTAAACTTATTTTAGCAGTATTTATAGAATTATAATTTTATTACTGTTTCCAGTATAAAAAATTTCCAAAACTAAATGGGAATTCTAGCATTCACATTTTTATATCATCATGGATACGGCGATATCCACACACATATATATTTATTTTCGAATAAATTAGTGTTTCTACAAGTGACATAAAGTTTTCGATTTAAGAACTTTGTAATTAATTTTTTAATTTTTAAAATTATGGCATTAATAAAAATTGTATGGCATCTCAAAGTAAAATATTTACTAATTTTAATATTGGTAGTTATATTGTTATTGTTTTTATATTGTTTAGTTATATTGTCAAAACTGCATTTCATTTGTGGGGCAAACCAAACTTTAAAAATCAGTAGACATTTAACCAAAACATTTTAAAAAATTAATTTTGTTACTCTTAAGTTTAAAATCTTGAATTAAATTGTAACTTTTAAACTAATTAGACCGTTAAAGAATTTATGTAGCGTCTTCTAAGTGTTTAAGATTCGTTGATGGAATTCCATTATTGAACTTGTGTAATTAAAGTTTTTTTTGTTAGTGACTTGTTTTGAGGTAGCTCTCTTCATTACTTCCTCGGCACTTGATAGTAGTGATTACATTTTTACATTTTTTTTTCACAATCTTAACTTGCAAAGCTTTGGGATTGTCCACAGGAAACTATTCACTGTACAGGCAGGAATCGAACACGTGACCTCCGGTATCGGATAATTAAAAACAAAATTATGCTGTTATGGAAATTATAAATCTCTGAAATACTTACTTTCAAATTTTCAGTTAGCACCCACTGTACAAGCGGAGAGTCATATTATGGTTTTTTTTTTAAAAACCATACGTTGAGATGTGATGCCGAAAGTTTACTTTTCACATCAGTGTTCTATCATATTTAAAAGCTTGTTATTGTTCGTTAAATGGATAATAATTTGAACAGATTCGAGCAGTTTCACACATGGTGTATTTTTGTCAACTGTATTACATTCACCATGAAGGCAATGCAGATGATGAAGTTAGTTATATTGATGATGAAGGCGATGTGTGTAGGTCGCAGGTGTGACTAGCTCTCAAAGTAATAGTGTAGAGAGAAAAAACAATAAAAGTAAACTAACTTGCTAGACACTATTTATAAAAATAAAAACAGCACTCATGCAGTCTAAAATATTCCTACAGTACCACACAGGCATTCCTATATGTACATATATGTACATAGCTATACAAATAGAGCTACAACCACATATAAACATGACGCTATTTCCGTTTCCTTAACTGAGATAAAAGCAGAAGCAAGATGACTAAATAGAGCACACAAAACACAAAAAAAAAATTATTTATCCTCATACATATGTATGTATGAGTGCGTCTGTGTATAAAAATATAATTTAAAAAAAGTCAAATAAAAGGACTACAGTGACCACACAGTCTCATACACTTATTATTTACGAGCCGTAGCAGTAAATGAAATTTATTATGAATTTGTCGGCTAAGATGAAACACACTCTCAGTCAATCAGTAACAGTTAAAGTGTGGAGTTTTCAGTGGCTTGTAGTGCTGGTGGTGCTCGTACTATTTTTAAAAGTCTAATTATTTTAGTAAAATTTAAATTTTTACAAAACAAAAATATGTTCAAATTATTTGAAATGATTTTATTTAGTATACTCATAAATACAAATATTCATGACATGCAATTGGCTGTAGCCACTTCACTTACAAATTTATTTATGGGTAATATTATCTTATAATAGGAAAAAAAAGAGAAAAAAAGATGAGATAAATCCTGTAGTAATTGATATGCAAAAATTTGTTCTAGAATGCTCATGTTTACATGCTCAAGATCGCAATGGTTCTTCGACATCGCCGACGGCTGTGAAAATAAATGCCACAATGGCAAGTCGTGCCAAAAATGATTGTTTTATTATTTTTATTACGGGATCCAGTGATGAAATTGTATCAGTGCGTTTTAAACATTTAAAATTAAGGCCGAAGTAAGTTAAATGTATATCGCATGCACAGAAGCTATAATATAACTATAATCTAATTTATAATATTATTTATACGTTCTAGAAGTAATACGACATAGTAACCCAAGTTGAATCTCTGTATGGAAACCAATTCTGCTTTTTAAATTAAAAATTCTGAAAAAATAATTATTTATAAAATTGTGAAATTTTGTAAAAGTGATATAGATAAACATTCGCAATGGTTGTAATCCTCTGCATCAGATTTTTTGTAAACTTGCACCACATTTCGTCTTATTCCTAGTATTCTTAGAATTATCCGCTTTTGCCATTTTTTACAAAAACCACAAATGTGGAAATGCATTCTTTACATCTAGACCTCTTACGTATATGTGTGTGCCACTCGGAACGAACTTTTATTGCGTGCTGGTATTTCTTAAGAATTTTACAGTGCTTTTTATTCCTGTGTTGTGACTATTCCATACCGTGCAAACACTTACCGTTATTTATTGTTTGTTAGTGTTTGTATTTCTTTATAACTGTATTGTTTTTATCATTTATTGTTTATTGTTGTTATTTGCGTTGTAGTTATTAACGTGGCATTGCCAGCTGCAAATTATTTTTCATTGCGTTATTTTTGTTACTGACGCTTAAATTGCCACCTCATAACCGGAAACTTCTTGACTGTATCCGCTGGTATAAATAAGCAGCGATCACCATAAGATTTGTATTGCTGTGGGGCCAGTCAACAACACTGCTAAATGTGAACTTGTTAAAGTCTGTCTGATAAGTTTGTGTAAATAAATTGTTGACTTTGTATGCAAAAGATGTAAAAGCAACAATTGGAAGCTGTATTCCATACCAAATAGCTTTCAAAAGTGTGCACAAGAATATTATTCAATAAAAAGCTATTAGAGGTCTACTCCTATAATGGGTAAATGGTGTCGAGAGCATGCATTAGGAGTAGACACATGCAACATATGTATATATGTAGATGGTGTATGCACCGTACTATTTAGAAAGCATTTTCTTGTTCTGTTTTTCGTGACAGTTCAATTTGTAGGGCATTGCAAGTTTCTTGTAAAAAAGTTATAAAAAAATTCTATGATTTCCCTCAGTCCACTGCATCTTTTGCAAAAAATGTTTAATAACTCTTAAAAGTAATGAATACAGATTAAAAGGGTAGCATTAGCCTGTAGCATCAGCCGCAACTCTGTTTTTGGCAGAATCGAACTGTTTTGTCTTGAATAAATTGTTTTTTTCTTTCGTATGTTGTCGTTATACTCAAACATATCCGGTAAACTTTTTACTTTTCTTATTTTCTAATATTTTTTTGTGATTTGTAAGTAATTTATTTCATCTCTAAATTATGTTCATGCATTTTTAAAATACTTAACTTTTTAACACACTGCACTACTGACACAAATGTTTCTGCTCAGAAGCTTTCGTATTATTTTGAAACCAAAAAAGAGTAAAATGATTGCCAGGTTTTGCTTTTGACTTGGCAAAAATGGCTTAAACCATTATATTCAGCGTTTATTTTAGTTTAAATAAGGGGTAAGCAAAAGTGTGTGATAATCATATGGTTTTAAGATAACAATTAATAACAATAAAATTAAATTAAATTTTTTATTACACTGTGTATTCGGGCAGCTACCTCGTCGTGAAAACCAGCGTACTTATATAAACAAGTCTATTCTAAATTTAATAATTTGCATTGGGCGGTATGGTCTGGCGTATACTTAAACGCTTCATTCACATTTCTGGCGTCACACTGGGGTCGAAAATAAAAAATTCAATCTAGACACTCTGAGTGTAAATAAACGGGCAGTTCTAAAAGATAATTCCATAGAAAACTGATGCATGTAAAATTAGATTTAGGTGCGTTACAAGTAATTACAATATATTTAAATCAACTGAAAGTGCGATCCAAAAGAACATTTCAAAATTTATTTAAGTATGCTCATACGTTTGTGACTGTATGTGTGTTTTATATAAATAAATGAGCCCTAATTTTTGCGTTTATATTAAAAAATTTACGTATAATTTTCTTTGGCTTATTAAACATGAAGATAATAATTTCCACACTGAAATCTCAATTTATTGATTCTTATTTGAAATATACATATTTCAATTTTTTTTCTAAATCCATCTGTTGAAATTTATTTAGCAAGGCATTGACCAAAATATTCCAAATTGCACTTTTTATTCAATATCAATAATTTTTAGTGCATTTTATTTTCGAATTTATTTCTCTGGTGTATACGTACCTCTAACGCAAATGCTTGTTTAATTTCTTATTAAAATGTATTTCGTTGTTGTACTTCAATTGTATCAATCAATCATTGGATATAAAGCGTTACCATTTTAATTTCGATTCGTGCAACATTGGTGGTATTCCACTGATGGCACTTTCTCGTTCGGTTAATGCAGCTGTGATAGTACATCATGTTGGAATATTTATGTGATGTTGTTTGTCTAAATACCGTAGAATTGCTGTGAAATTATGAAAATGAAATATAATTTGTTTGTCCGGGTAAAAAATTCAGTGTAGTGTATTACGAGAATGAATTTTTGTAATGATTTTTCATTTAATTCTCTTCTCTTTAAAGTGAGCAATAAATTCTTTTCTTATTTATTTTTAATTTCCAAAATTTCATCCAGCTCAGCTGAGCTACTGCAATTTATATGTATTTGCAATAAAACAGTATTAATAAACCATATAATAAAATAAAGGTTAAAAATATAGAATAAAAAAAAAAAAATTTTTAACATAAGAATTTTGCGGTAACTATTATGAGAGTAAAAAACGTGAAGGGTTGTTCCACTATCACCTGTAGCCCACTCACCTTTCTCTTAACCTTAACTTCTGTTATCTATTCACTTTCTTCGGGGAAATAATGAAAACTTGATGAGATTAGTACACTTGTAGTTTTGGTTTTTTTCTTTGTTCAAGAAATTTTAAAAATTGTTTTTAAATTGCCAGCGGATTATGTATTACGAGCAGACGGTAGTACTAAATAAATTAATATTGTACAATATTTATATTCCAGGGTTCTCATGCAATGAGTGTTTAAGATTTAATAAAATAAATGAAAATACATTTCTTTTTTTGTCATGTTGCTATTTTTACATTTTGTAATTTTTAACAGAGCTGTGACATCAGTTCAAAGCTTATAAAAGCCGAGCAGAGATGTCAACAGTAAGTTAGGTAGTCAGCTCAGCGTTAACGCAAATTAGTGTATCTATGGCTAACTCGAACTGTGATGAAACCCGTTAAATATTACAGAGCTTTACGCTTCCCTTCGGCCCTCTGCTGTTCGAGGATTTCATTTAGAAGTAAGAACAATAGCTTTCAAAAAACTTGTAAATAATGCATACTTTGACACTGTCGATGAGCTTTTTCACCGTGTATCTTCTCAATAACCACCTATTTCCTCAAACTTCGTCAGGAAATGTGAGCTGGAGCCATCCGCTGTGGATTTGGAATTAATTGAGGACCTTATTGGTGAGGAAAAGTTAATTTTGATTCATTGAATGCATATTCCAAAGATAAGATGTTGCTATGAACTTTTACAGTATAATCATAAATTAAATTAAGGAAGTGTACCAGTACAATTATGAAATAAATAAAACACAAAAAAAAAGAATCCAAATTCAAAAATTACTCAAAAAGCGATTAAAATATAATGAAATTGATCATAAGGCGGAGACAGCACAGAAATATTTAGGAGGAGCTGGGAAACGAACGAACGACAAGGGTTAGTTGAATGAACGGAATTAATTCAATGAGCTATTTAAAATTGTAATTACATTTATAGATGAACTTGTGTATACTCGAGCATACATACGAGTACATACATATACATACATAAATTTGGATGAATTTAAATGTAAGAGATGTGAGAATTTGTGTCATAAATGTAAATCAAATAAAGTGTAATAAATTGATTTACAACGTGTCGATCATTAAATTAAAGATGTAAAGAAAAATCTGATTTCAGTTACAACTGAAGAGTCCACGGAACATAAACTAAAAGTGCAGAAAAGTGATCGAAAAGAAAAGTTGCAAGGATAAAGAATAATAAATATATAAAATAAAAACAGAATGACTAGTGAGCATGCGATATCTTTTGACGATTTGGAAAAGGTATTTCAACATACAACAAATTATTTAAATCAAACTGAATTTAAAGATATTTTTATTTAATTCATGTAGCGACGGCAAAAGGCAGCTTCCGCTCGGAAAGCATCCAATGTCCAACCTGTAGTGGAGCCGGAATCAGAAGCCATGCGTGTGATTAATGAAATTTTCAATCCAACTTTAAAATTACCGATAACGACAGGACCTTACAGGCCTCCTGAGGAACTGTCCGCTGATGAATTTGATGCAATGCGCGATCTAGATGTTCGAAAATTAGCCGAATTAAAAGAAGTAAGACTTAATTATAAGGCAATTTTCCTCTGCAGAGCATGAATTTCAAAACAAAAACAGCCTGTTAAACCGTTGGCCGCGCGTTTGATTCCTGCCCAGACCCTGGCTGTTTTCCTAC
Source organism: Ormia ochracea (assembly GCA_963402855.1). Lineage (NCBI taxonomy): Eukaryota > Metazoa > Arthropoda > Insecta > Diptera > Tachinidae > Ormia > Ormia ochracea. Next base: position 68,551,611 of record OY727105.1, read on the forward strand.
GAACAAGCAGAAAGCTTTCGAAATTAAATTTTATAGAACTAATTTTAAAGTTCTAAGCCTGAAAGAGAATGAGAAATTAAAGTCACATGTGGATATCTCTAATCAAAACTGTAATAGGTCTATAGAAAACCCTTTTCACAATTACTTTCTTAATTATTTTCCATTTTCAAATTTAAGTTTTTTCAAAAGACATGCCAAGTTTTCGTCCTACAGGACCGTACATTCCTATTTTTGTTAGGCTGTCGTAGCAACTGCTATTCTACTAGTGTAAAAATTGGCCTGTGCTTCATATTCCGTAAATAAAAATTTTTTTAATAATTTGAAAAATTAATTTAAATTTTGGAAGTCGCATTTGATTCTGTCAACTTCAGATAGAAATTTTTTTTGGGCCGGCAAAACCCATTTAGGAATTATTATAAACAAAACTTACATAATGCAAGTCTACTCAAATTATTTCAATAATTCTACTAATAAATTTGTGGCTGTTTTAAATAATTTAATATTGTATTTTAGTTAGAATCTTTACTTGCCCCTGAAAGTAAATAAACAAAATCTCCCAGTTTGATTACTCTAACCCGACGGTATTCCATCATGTCAGGAGCTGCTTGTATCACTTTGAAAAGTTTTGAATTTTTATATTTCTCTCCCGATAAAGGTATTCTTATTATTTGATACGAATTGCGATGGTTTGATTTCTAAAGATGACTTACGATTCACTTTTGGTGCCCTGGGATCCGATGTTACCGAAGAAATGCTAGAAGAGATGCTAAAGGAGGTGCTTGTTTATTTCAATTAGAAAAATATTAAAAATATTATGATACTATAGTCGTTCTATAGGCTAAAGAACCTTTGGACGTGGACGCGTTTGTGGAACTAATGAGTTATCGCACAGTCGAATTAGATCCCGAAGATGTATTGCTTGAGGCCTGGAGCAAATGGGATTTGTATGGTACAGGCAAAATTGAGGAGAAAAAGTATATCGTATTAAATACTTTGCGATGTGAAAATATATCGTAATAATTGTAACTTTCCTTTGTTTAGAATGTATGAAGAATTAACAAATTTCGGCGATAAAATGTCTTTAGCTGAAGCAAAAGAAGCCTTAAGACATGCCCCTTTGGCCAAGCCGAAAAATTTGGAAGATCCACCCATGATAGATTATATAGCTTTTTGCAATTTGTTAAGCGGCGTGAGGAAACGCAAAGAATCCTCTAAAGAATAATTAAATAAAAGACCAAAAAAAGAATTATTTGTCTTGCTTTACGATAACATTTTCTTTTGTAATTAAATGTAAATTATTATTAATTAATATGTTGCCATTTAATATGCTGTAAACATTGTCAATGTTTATTCGTTTATATTTGAATTTATTAAAAATTTAATAAACACGTTTTCATTCATTTAAAATGCCCAATTTTTTTAATTTTTAATTTTCCGTTTTATTTCCCAACTAATTTGGACATCCGGCTTTCAGCCAATTGGTGTTCGTATTTGTGTGTCTATGTATTGGTGTGGACAAGCAACGTAATGCTCAACAATTTCTTTTTCTTCACTTGCAGCTGCTTAGATCATGTTGAGATTTTTCCATATTTACGTGAACCGGTTGTTGAAAATACCACTCTACCAGAATATGTGATTTGTAATCAAACACGAATATCAGAGGCAGTGCCACCGCAATCTAGCAATACCAACAGTAATAAAAATAAAAACAGCAATAACAAAAATTCGTATAGTCTATTAGCCGTGTCCAAAATTGGCACAAATGTCAATATATCTTACGTAGCAGCTGGTTCAGCGATCGTATCTGTAGATGATTTGCTGCCACATGACTTTATTTATAGTTCAGGTAAAATAATTGCCATGCGTTTGCGTTTCATTAAACCCCCATCCCTGATCTACGAAAGCAATAATTGGTATTTGAATGTCAGTGCAGAATACCGATTTTTAAAAAGAGGTAAATATATATTTAATATTGGACATGGACCACTTTTTCAGAATAGTTGTAACAAGAATAATTATAACGTATAGATAATTTCAAGAATGATGGTCGTTTAATACCGGGAACTTATTGCGATTATTATTTTTTTGCTAATACCGAAGTAACTTCCAGCTCGTTAGAGAAGTGGAAATATTTTCATTCGCCACGCTTTCCCGCCAAGTATCCTGGTCACATAAAATGTGCTTACAAATTTATAGGCCGTCCGGAAACACGTGTCGAAATTATATTTGAGGAGATACGCATACCGAAAAATGAAACGAGGTAAGTTAGTTTGCCTAATTGCTTGGAAACGGATCCACTTTATTTAACCGCCACTTTCAGTTGCAATTTGGATAAACTTACAGTTTTTGATGCCGAATCTGCAAATATGAATGCTGTGATTGATGTTTTATGCGGCCAAACAACAACTTCTCGACGTATTCTTAGCAGTGGCCCAGATTTACTTATTGAGTTCAATGCCAGTTCCAATGAAACATCAAAGGGTTTCAGAGGGAAATTCAAATTTATACAAAACGATAGTCTAAATAGTATCGCAATAGGTGTGTTGATAAATAATATTTTAATTTTGTGCCAATTTCAGAAATAATTTATTTTACTTTCTAGATTCACCAAATGTTGTTGGGGATTTAGTTGCAAGTCCAAGTGAGCAATTCATCCATAAGCAACAAATTAATATGATGGATAATATGAAAATGTCATCTAATGCTTTCAAAGAAGGTAAGTCAACTGATTGCTTTCACTTGCATATGTATTTGTGATATTTTTATTTGCCGTGGTGAAATCCGAATGAATTTTAAAATTGCTTTTCACATAACACACGTTATATTTTCCGTGACTTGTATGTGACATAACGTACATATAAAGTAAAACATTTTGTACGTCATTTGTTTTTGGGGGCGGTGTCCTACAAAATTTGTTAAAAAAATAAACAAATTATTTTTAAAACTTTTAAAGTTAATAATGAAAAAAAATTTAGAATTGCGTTAACTGTTGTAATGAGCCAGAAAAAACAAGTTGAGGATCGTTCCCTTTGGAGCCGATAGTGCTTGTGCGTAGAGGTGCCGGATTACCAGACTTGACAATTCGTCTTTTTGCACTTTTGTTTTTGTAATATCGGGCGTTGGAAATTTTTACGAATTTTCTTGAAATTTTTATAAAGCTGCAGATATTTGAAATACCAAAATTTAAAATAATGAAATTTAAAGCATAATTTTACAAACATGTTTTATGAGCAGAACGCAATAATCGCCAAAGCTTTTACCTTTTTTTATACAATGATTAATGCTTTAATCAGGTTTCAGGAAATGAAAACATAAAATTTTTGTTTCCAATCATTTTTGGTGAAGCAGAATTTTGAATTTTTTTTGAAAAATGAAAGCAATTGTTTTTTAAAAGAGTTCAAGTTGACGTAAAACTTTCGCAAGCAATTTTTTCTATCATATTAAAGTTTTTCTTAAGATACATAATCATTGAAAGAATATGAGTTTTTATCATGAGAGAAAATTAATTTTGGAAAAATGCTTGCAGCCGGAAAGCTTTGCAGTTTAAGTTAGTTGCACATCAATTAAGGGCACAAATTTGTTCACGCTTTGGGGTTACCAAAGCGTAACCCCAAGAAGTGGCTAATGGCTCTTCAGCCACGAAATGATTTTCAGCAAACTGATTTAGGATTTTATAAAAATCGTAAAATAATATTGCACAGTAAATTTTTAAAATTGATCATATTAAGGCAAATGAAATTATTTAAAAATTGGAAATTCCACTGAATATCTACTCGAATTTAATTCGTATTTTTACCAACAATAAGAAATTCCTTTACTGAATGGTTTTTGACGCCAAACGACAATTATTATAAAATTGAATTCAGTAAATTTTTCTGAATTTTAATACAATATTTTTGTAAGTGTTCTAGCCAGCTAATACTCCTTACCAAACAATTTCATATATTTTTCAATAGCAAATTAATGTTCTACTGAATATTAAATTTCTTGGCTTTAATTCGATTAAAATGTCTAATATAAAGGAATCTTAATAATTCCCAAATACGGAGGATTAATTTGGTTGAAATTTTTATATAAAATGTATCTGTGGATTTGTTGTATTCATTCTGCTGCCAAACTCATGCATTAACCAACAAAAAACTTAGTCAGTAGATGTCATGTCCTGCTGTGAAATAATCGATTCAAAAATAATTTTTTGTAAATAATTATTTTGCAAGAATTATCGTTAATCTATTAAAAAAGCTGATTTTAGCTTCTTGGCAAAACCGCTCTTATATTTGATGTTTGGCCTTAATTTCAAACGGATACGGAAATGAACGTAAGCAACGGATGTGGTTGTTGCAGTTGTAATAATTGAAACAGTAAGTGCGATTATGTTAGTAACAGTTGCTTTTTATTGCATTAAGCATCCCAGTGAACTTTTTATACAACGATTTAGATTAAAAATTGTTAAGTAAGTCTCTGAATGCATTTCCTGTGCCACTCATTCGCATTATTTTAAGCTTATTTCCTGAAAACGAATGGCGAGTTCACGATACTCTATACAGTAAGGGAAGTCACAGGTGGGAAATGGGAGATGTCATCGAGTTTAAAAAGTTATATTTTTATAATCGAAAATGTTTTTAAATGTAATTTAGATTTTTCTTTAATTGAACCAAATATCCTGTTTTTAATATGCGAAATATTGTCTGGGAATATATTTTGTAAAAATAACGAATGTTTATTGTTTTCATATGATGTCTCATGTTTATCTGACTAACTTGCACTTGCAGTAACTCGTGTAGTCTCTTATTTATTCAACTCCTGTTGTTCTTCTTTTTTTCACTATGTTTTTTGTTTTTTTTCCAGCTGTACAGGAAACTTTTTTCTATGCAAAAGTTTTTATACCCTTTTACTCTGTACATTCTCTAAATTATCACAATGGGTTAATTGAAAGCAATAAAGGAAAAGTAATGAATTAAAAAATGGAATTCTGTAATTGACTCCACTATGGCGTAGAGTGAACGTTTAGTTTTATGGTCCAAGCCTTGTTTTTTGTATCGTAGCGAATACGTATTTCCCATTGTGCAATGCGAAAAGAGTATTTACTTGTTTTTAAATCTTTTATTTTTGGAAACTGTATGAAAGTGTAAAAGAAGTTATAGAAATTATACAGAATGTTGTTTATGGTGATAGAAAAGAAGATGATGCTGTTGTTGAATGTTTCTTGAATTTGCTTCATATAAAAGGATTTAAGCGGCAGCACTGCCGTTTAGTTTATATCGGTTGGTGCGCTGAAACACATCGGTGACTCAGAACATAAAAATTCGGAGATATTCTTTTAAAAGCTCTAACAAACTTCAAGTTTTATGTTTAACTTTAGTCAGAGCGCTACTTTCATATGGACTTGTTTTGTGTATTTAAATATGATAAAATTGTTGTAGAAAAGGAACGTAACATCAGGATGTGGGCATCTGTAATTTATGTTTTCATTTCATTTACATCTGCCTGCTGTTTACTCTGTTGCCCAAAAACTCAGAGCTCAGCATCGTCATCTTTATCACTTTCATCTTCATACTCGCACAGCACATTGGAGGATGCAACGCAGAATCCTTTATGTTTGTATAAAAACATTTTTTCAATACAAAACAACACAGTTAAAATGATATCCTCTGAATCAAGTAAGTTTGTGTTTTTATTTTGTCTTTCTTTATTGAATAGATTAGAATAATTTTTTTAATCATTAATCAAAAATTATAGTTATAATGCATTAAAAGTCAATAATTTAAAATCAGCAGTTGTTGTGTTAAATGTGATTTAAAGAACTTAACAATGACGGTGATTGCAAATAAGGATACTGAGTAAAAAATGAAAAAATTGCATAGAGTGAGTGAAATCTCTATATCTCTTTCTCTGTATCTCTATCTCTATATGTATATAAATGACGTGTATGCTCGTGATCGACAAGCTCAAAAACTACTGGACCGATTTTGATCAAATTTTATATCCATGCTATATGGGTCGTGAAGAGTGTTTCCATGTAGTTTGAAGAGCGTCCGACAGATGGTGCAATATTTAGTTTGTTATGTGTTTTGCCCGAAAGAGATTAGTGCGACTACCCTATGCTCTGTTTCGCTGAAAGCCTTGGGTGCTTAATCAGTGTGTGCTTAGTAGTGTCTAAGTAGCCCAAAACCGCATCTCACATAACCTATTCCCATGAAAAAAATAAATTAAAAAATAAAGTTAAACAAGTAAATAAATATCTCTAAATTTTAATCTCTATTCGCGCGATAAACCTATGCTGTGTTTCGCTGAAAACTTTGCGCCATTAATCAGCATGAAGTGGGTTTAATTAGCCCGATACCGACTCTTACATAACATTTTCTTTCATTATAAATAACTAAAAATACTGATTTTGATTTTCTCCGAGAGGCAATTCAAAATAAAAGAAAAAAATTGTGCTAGCTACGCGGACCGGGCCCAGCCAGTATTTGTATAAATCTTAAGTAAATATTCTTAAAAATGGCCACGAGTACGTAAAGGAGGCTTAATGAGATGCTGAATGTGCGAAGTAATAAATTTCAATATATTTTTAAACCAAAAGTTTATGCTCTGCTGGCTATTCAGTCTTTGGAATTTATTGTGTTTAAATTGCAAATAAAAAATTTTTTAAAAATTAAAAAAAAAAAAGAAAAATGCATAACTTTACGAAATTAATTCCTTCAACTGTCTAAGATAAAATTATAATTTATTACGATTTAATAATAATTAGTTTTGCCTTAAATCGGTAAGGAAACAAACTTATGCTCAGATAAAATCGTCTATCGCACTAACCACAGATTGTAGTGAATTAAATGGTTCTGTTATAGGACTGCCTTCACATATGGCAGTTACAATTTAGCAAGTCCTTAAAATTTGCTGCTAAAATTCATATTACGTTTACACTCAAAAAATTTTCTTAGTCTTTTAGTTGCTAATTAAAAAGTATGATTAATTTTTTTTTTGATATGGAAATTTTTGTTTTAGTGGATGTTGTGGGAAACATATTTCGTACGCATAAAAAAAATTTAAATATTTTAAATATGAGTAGTATTTAAAAAAAATTATTTAAATTAAATGTTTGTTTAACGTTCGCCTCGACTCTCAGTAATTCCTTATAATGAAGACTATAAAAAAATAGGAAAATGTTAATTTAAAAATAATTATTATTCGATAGCTTTTGTTAAAAATTGTGCGCCTGCCAGGAAAGCACTGCCGTATTGCCGTATTTTTTCCAAGCATTCTGCTTTTGAATTGTGTAGTGTTTTCAAATATTTCCGTGATAGAATTATTTTTTTCGCACGATACCAGTGTCGCTTGTACCCTCAGCTATTTACGTGTACTTGTGAAACGGCCTTAGTTATATCTCTCGCTAATTGTTTGCAATTTCTATTAACAATATAAATAAAAAAAAAATTCTCAGAAAATTCGTACAAGCAATTTCAAATATTATTAAGCAAAAAGTTTTAATATCTTAATTGATTATTAAAATCTAACGCGTCGAAAGTTTTCTCAAATAATTAGATACAGATTGACTGAAGGTGTCATATTGAGAAATTGGCAAGGGGGAATATTTAAAATAATGTTGTTGTGGAATTTTGATTAGAAATGAATGCAAAATTCAAATAATAAATACTCACAATCATACCTCATAAAACAAAGCGCTGATGGAATAAAACAAATATAAACAGGCGGAACTCAGTTTAACGAATGACACTTGTGGCTAATAAGTGAGTAAACATTTTAGGCCTGGTTTTATTTCCCTAAATATTAAATATTAAATCAATATTAAATCGTTGAGAAGTGAGAAATAGTAGCATGAGAACACTACAAAAAATGCCAATATCTTCGCTCAAGCTGACATGCTCCAGTACACATTTTTAAGGCCTTAGTGTTCGTTTGGTATTACCATGTAGCAGTTGTACTTGCACTTGGAATGCTGCAAAGCCAAATCGTTATGATAAATTTGTTATAATTGGAGGATAACCCCAAATGCAGACAATCTTATGGAATTGATCACTTCGCCATTTTGAAAAATTATTAATTATGAAATATTATGAAATTCAAAACTGTCAACCATATTCTTAATAACGATTTCTCAAGGACGAGCACGTCCTTTGAAAATGTACCTTTCACAGATCCGGCAATATTTCTAAGTGAAATTATAATAATCGTGAATTGAGTTAAAATCAGTACATTCTGCGGAATAGTTTGAAACCTACACACACATCCTCTTGCAGCCACATACAGTGCCATGTATGTTTTTATTACGTCCTGTCACTAATACAAAATTGTTCAAACGATTGATTTGTTTTTTACAGTTGCTAATTACAACGAGACTTGGGTGTATTTGAATGCATTTGTATTGCCAGAAATTATATAATTAAAATTAAAATGCATAATCAAAAATAATTATATGTCGGCAATATTATTTAAATTCAATTTCCGTATAAAACTTTTTTTTATTATAATGTCTGTAAATTAAATTTCCGATAAATTCCGAATTGATGTTGATAAGTAAATATTTTCATATAATTCTTTTAAAATGAAATGCTTCCCCTTTTCCTAAATAAAATTAAGCGATATGAATGCTATAGAACCTTAAATCCAAAAATTTTAATTCAGTCTATTATCAAGAATATTTATTTGGTTCATACCAATTGCTAAGCTCTTTTCAGGACGAAAGAAGAAACGTTAGACTGATATATCAATAAATCGGTTTATGTACGAGTTCTTTCCCATTACAAGCTAACCTGCAAAAGGGCTTGAGTTCAAGTTTCTGTGTAGCAATATGGCTTTCTCTGAATCCATAGTTATTATTATAAAAGTCTCAAAGCTTTACAACGATATAAGTTTCTAAATATTTTCTTTATTTTAAAATGCCCATACAAATTTTAATCTTATTAAATAAAAAATATAACAATCGTAAAGACTAGAATGTGAGAAATTGTTTTAAGATAATCCATAACAGCCAAAGTAACCCGGTAACCACCAAAACCTGAACAGAACAATGCGCAAAATACAATCTGCAACGAAAATAAAACAAAAAGGCAAATAATTATGTGAATCTGTACAATTAGTAAATACTCGTCCTTTTGTTTACTCGTATACGAGGTATGATAAAAAAAATAAACGTTATTTTCATATTTCGGGAGTTACGTATGTTCGATTTTCGCATTTCCACACGAGGATTGGAGAAAATGATGCCATAAGTGTATTATATCTGAGGGGAATTGCTTTGAAGGGGCCAATATAGTTATTGATAAATAGATAAATACTTTTGGAACAAATTAAAAATAAATGTTAATTTTTGATTATTTTTTACGTAATAGTTAATTAAATATATTAATTAATTTTAAATAATTTCTCATTGTACAATTGTTACACAGAAAGAAATATATTAATTTTAAGCCAACATATTTAACTAATTAGCACACTTATACAGAGTAGAAGAGCATAAAGTTGCTACGAACTATACAGCAACTTTATTTAATATATTAAACATGTATTTAAGTTGCAAATTAAATTGGTAAAAAATAATTGATTAAAATAAAATGTTTTTTCCTTTAAAGAGAAATTAATTGCAAATAAAACTTTTAGTTGCATTTTAACAACTTTTTATATAAAATTTTACACAAAATTAACGAGAATTACTCACACAATACTGCTTCTTATGTACGCTACAACCAGTGTCGTTTCAATGTGTTCGTGTTTTATTGTTAGTGTAGGTGTGTGAGTATATGTAAAATTCGTGGGATGTGTTTATGCTACTGTATTTTTTTCTCTAATATAGTCGCACTAGTACGGTTTTTTATATACCACTCGCCCCCGATTTTAGTCGTGGCAAGCAGTTAAAGGAGATGGGCGTACTTTAAGAGACATTATTACCTCTTTAATAAGATCTTGGCTTTAGGTATTGTATCTGGCTCGTCTTTAGCCAAAAATCTCCGCAAGCCAAATAAACTGTTGTAAAAATAATTATCCCAATTTAAGGCGATCATATCAAAGTTGTATTGTTTTCGATCTTCAGGACTCATCGAGTTCCATAACTGTTTCGCATTCGTGGTATCGAAAGTGAAGTTATTGTCCAAAAAATAACGCAGTAGACCACATTGCATATGAATCTTCTTATAGGCCCTTGTCATTCTTAAAAAAGAAAAACTAAATGTAAATAAAGAAAAATGTTTTTTTGCTGAACCGTGTTATTACCTCGGCTTCTTGCCAATTATTAATAAAAGAAAATCAATCAAATAACCGGGCAATGTGTGATAGAAGAAACAGCATAATTTGTAATGCCACATACTGCTGCAAAAAATTAAAAATGGGTACCAAATCATTGTTGACAAAGGTATTTCACTGCCATGCTCCTCCACGTATTTCTTATAGTCTCCCCATTCTAATACATTTGACTCGTCAGGCACCAAAGTGTAGATGGGTGGATCTTTTGAAGGTCTGAAAAAAAAATATTTTTCTATGCATTCAAATACTCAGCAGAAGTTCATTTGCATCCAAGTTTAAACAATAAGCTATTAATAATCTGCTGAATGTTGTTGAATCCGATACATCAGAAGTGATTAAATCAAGTGATTCTTATATACTCGTATTGTGGAAATGGGAAAACTTTATCTTACATTTGCTTAACAGCAGTTGCTGTATTCCAAGCACAGGCCAACATCATGTTCGCACAAAAGTCGACCGGAACTAGACCGGCTTTGTGTATGGGTGTGCCATACATGACTCTGAGTACGCCATAGGCACAACCATAAAGTACGCTCATTGGTCCATACAAGTTATCAATCCAACCAGGTATGGGTTCGTCACTAGTGGGTAAAACTAAAACACATAATTGGTATTTATATCTTTTTGAATAACAATTTACTTATTCCTGGCCTAAATATGCAAATTGGCAATTTGCTTGCGTTAGTTAATACTGCTTCTTCCGCGACTGATTTTGTAAAGCAATACGTGTTTGGGAAGTCTCTTAACAATTCAGTTTCCATATTGTCCAGTGTCTTATCACCGAAGACCTCTTTCATTTGCAGTAACTTTGCACTGGTAACGCTCAACTGATCGACGTAATATTGTTCGCTGCTGTTGAACATCAAGCAATTCGCAAATGCTGAAGACACGTGCACAAAAGCCTAAAATGAGCCAGAAAAAGCATAAGGAAACAATTTAAAGGAGCGAGAAAAAATAGGTACGTGTAACGATTGTTTCGATTCTGATGCAGTAAGTGCTATCAGTTGAGAGGCATTGCAAGTACAAGTTGCAATTTAAAACAAAAAATTTAAAATTTTTTTTTTAAAAATGTTTTGAGGGTAGTATGGCCTGTTATTGTGCAGTTTTCCAATAATTTGCGCAATTGCAGTAAAATCGCAATAAAGTATTATCATTCATTTGGAAAGTATAAAGATATTGCTTAAAAGTGTCAATCGCAGTTGCAGCAGTACGTTGTACAAAGAACGCAATAAAAATTTATGGCGTTTTCTTTTCTACAATAAAAATCTTTAGCCCGGACTGTGGAAATGACATTTTTAATTTAGCGAGAAAAGAACACAAATTAGAAAAAAGTGCGTTGCCTCTTTTTAAAATCTGATAAAAAAAAACATTTATATATATTTTATGAAATGTGTAAAAAAAATGTTCGGTTGCCAGATTGCTAATTCATTCGCTTGAGAAGCTAAAATTTTTTTATTTAAATATCTCATATAATTAAGCAGCCGTATTGTTGTCTTTGGTTTGTTGTATACGATACTAAATATAAAAATAATTATTAAAATCTAATTTTCTGACTCTTTCGACTCAAAAGCGTTTTTTGAACATTGTCTGGTAACGCTGTGTATAAAAGCAATCTATTTTACAGGGCATTTTTTGTCCTGTCGACTTGTTCGGATCAAAAAGTGCAAGACCAATTTTTACAAAAGAACACGTAACCCTTTAAGAGGGTAAAATATTTTTGAGAAAAGAACACAAAATTGCCCTTTTTGAGGGTAATGTTGTCTTTTTTTGTACACAAAAAAAGCCATTAGTTTTTCATATATACGATTTCATTGCAAATGCAAATGTGTATGTTGTACTTCTATAATGCAATGAAACTGCAATCATATTCTTCATTCTCACTTCAGATACTGAATACCCCTAATAATGCAACGTTGCATTTATATTTCATTGACTGGAATGAGTGCTAAGCATAATTATTTCCATTCCAATCAAACTCTTGTAGGTCACTTGCTTAATTTGTGTTTCGTTTTGTGTATCCTTTTTAAACGCTTGAAATGTCTTTGTCTGCATCTGGATTTAATTATTCATTAATAAAGTTATACCTGGACTCGAACACTAGACTGCTTTTTTTTTAAGTTTCACCATTTATTTCAACTGTTTGTTATTCGTTATTTGTCTGGCTCATAAATTAAACTGATTAGATCTGCTACGAGTACTAATTGTAAAAATGCTCACATCTAATTTCAAATGCATTCACATACACACACATATATATATATCATACCGTTGCATGTGTGCATGCATGTGCATGAAAATGCATACAATTTTTGCTAAAGTTGTAATGAAAAAAACCAAAAAAAAAAAAATAATTATGCAATCAACCATATTTCCAATTTTCAATATTTTGTTTATATAACTTCGCATTCACTAGCTGTTTTTCAATCAGTCGCTTAAAGTGGATGGATGAAAATTTTCCCCTCATTTGCAGTCATCTACGCACACTTGGGCTTTAAATGTACACAGTCAAAATATTGCTTCTAAATAAGAAAACTTGTAAAATTGGCCGTAACAAAAAGCAATGCCTGCTTGGCATTTCAAAAATTGGCTCTTAGTCAGTTTTCTGTTAAAACAAGTCAAAGTATTATTTTTTACCATTTTCCTCTTCCTTTATTTTATTTTGCTCAAAGAGTATTGCAGCCGTTACATGTTACGTGATATGTTATAGTATTATAAACCCATATTAACTGGCCCATAAATACGAATATTGGTAGCATGAGCTGCAAGCAGTGTTGCCATTGTTTTTTTTTGTTTTACTTAATAAAATAACACAAACCAATTCTAAAAAATTTGTTGGCTTTTTCATCAATTAGTCGGATGATAAATCGGGTTAGTAAAATGTAAGCTAACGGAATAAGCACGGCATTGATTTTAAATGGCTGTTTAAAGCATTTTATTGGATAGGCAACAATTATTCGAGTCTTGCCAAAAAAAAAAAAAATTTGGAGCAAAATAAAGGTGATTAAAGCAAAAAAAAAAAAAATTGTTGGGCGGGCAATCCACGTTCTAATTGTTGATGCAACAGTTCCTTAAAACAGGCGAAATTCTATGGTTTGAAATGCCAATAAAAATTTACTTTAAATTTTCAATTAAAAGATAAAATGAGATTAAAAACTGATTATGATTAAAAAACACGGACAGGAAAACACTCGTTGCAACTTTTTCTAATCTGGTTTTGTGAAATTAGCAGACTTCATGTTGAGCCACCAGCTGCTTTTCGCTCAATTTTTCGTTTTATTTTTTTAATTTTTTGTTTGAAATATTTAAATTGCTTACATATTTATTTTTTTTTTTTTTTTATTATTTTACCAAATATTATAATTTTATGAATATAATTGCAATATGTGTGGAAGCACTGGCTACTGAGGCCTTTGGCTTCTGGCTCCCCGGGGAATGGAACCCCTGACACTTGCGTAACAGGCGGGTATACTAACTACTATACCATCGAGGGGCTTACATATACTTGTAAATAATTATGCAAATTATAATTCAAAAAAAAAAAAATCCTAAAAGCCAATAATTTCTTAATGCAAATACGCTTCTAAAGCTAGACTATGCCCAATAAAAGCTACAGATCATGCATAGATCGGCGTACTTGATCGGTTTAACCACTATTCAGTAATTTTTGGAGTCGAAACGAAACAAGACAGCTGATGTTGCAAGATTTAAGTCAGCATTGCGTACATATAGTGCCACGCATTGCTCTCAGTTATTTGTTGATGTACCATTGTTTATTTATTTTCTATTTTATAGTAACGCAAAGCAATAAATCTATTGTGTAATTGGCTTGAATTTGATGTAACAAAATCTTAACTCGCCATTAATATCACTTTTGTTTTCCTTTTGAAAATAAGACTCAGTCTTTTTCTTCAATTTCATTTAATATGAGAGACGGCTTTGTTAGCGCTACTGCTGTTACTGAAAATGAAAACCCACTAGATTTTGTATTGTAAAAGAGTTCGAATTTTATGTGTTAATTGTTAATTGTTTGTTATTGTTATTGTCTTTTTTTTGTTTTGTTATTAAGATACGGGTACAAAAATGTTTGTAATACAAGTATTCGCACAAGTGTAACTTACTTTAAGCTTTTTCATATCTTTGGCTAAATTTATTAATTCCACGGTTGCTTGCACATTTATTTTTGTAGCATTGCTCAGTGGCTCATTAAATCGGACGGTTGCTGCCACATGCATAACAATATCAACATTTTCTATTAACTCTTTACGATCTTCCGCACTTGATATTCCCAAATTTGCCACTGTACAGTCACCAGCAATGGCTTTAATATATTTCACTGGGTTAGATTTGATGGCGGATAGTTTTTCAAAAAGCTGCAAAGACGGAATAATGAAATGCAAGTATTCATTTTTAAGCATTCTTGTCATATTTGTTTCGCTTCGCTATGCTTTACTGTTATTTCGATTAACACTTACGGGATCCTTGAAGATTTGGTTGAAGCGTTCAGCAGCATCAACTCCTGCCTTGGGCCTTGTTAAAACATAAATTCTTGCCACATCCGTTGAACGTAAAAGTTTTTCAATAAACACTAAAATTTTGTTACAAGATAATGTGATAAATTATTAACAAGAAATATGTGATCTTGTCTTGCATAAAAAATTTGTGGGAACCATATAAACTCCCTGGGTGGCAGAGGAAAAAATTTGGAATTTTCTTTTTTTTTTAAAAACAAAACATTGCCAATTTTCTGGTATCAGTAAATGAGATTTTATTTTCTGCTACATTTTATAATCTAAAGCAACTTTCTTTCATACAGAATGAAAGTCAATTGGTTTTTAATTTGATCAAGAAAATATACATAAAACAAAATGTTGTTAATACTAAATCGCAGTAAACGAAAACGCGCCAAAGTGCCCGCTTCCTAATAAAAGAAACGGAATATCCAAGAGATCTGTTATCCAGAATTAATATAAAAATACCAATTGGGGGGGAAAAGTTTTATTATGCAAAATTAATTTTAACTGTTGGCAAGTGTATCGTTATACATTGTTAAAATGGTCCTGTTTGCATTTGTGTGTGACCTGAAAGATTGCAAAATTTTTCATCAGCTTTATTTAGAGCGTCTGTATGTATCACTGGACTAATTCTAGACCTTGCAAAATACTTTATTTTCCTTTTTACAATTTCACAACAATAATACTTATCATCGATACCAGAAATCAGTATTTTATATAAACTGCTAAGAACTTCCGAGTCCCTTCTAAATGAATTTCCTTCATTGCATGAATACGTAGTATGAAATATTTTTCTAATAATGAAATTCAAAACCATTTGATTCCTCATAAGATGAACTTTCTAATGCTTCATCTGCGTTATCTGTTCAATGAGATTGAGCGAGTTTTACTGTCTGGTCATTTATTTCTCTACTAGCAGAAGCGTTACCAAACGAAAGTTAATGAGTCTGGGCTTATCTGGAGTTTCATAACATGATCATTTCTTCAGTTCAAAATTTATTTATTTCAATAAATTAATTCTAATATAATTAATACAATAATAACAACAATATCGCAACTGATTTTCATTCTTATTTGCACTTTTAACAATTTTCAGGCTTATTCTTCCCGGAACGACTTTTCCAGTAATTTTGATTTTTTTCTGTGTGTTTCTGCTAAATATAGTAATTTTTCTATTATGTTTCAGATAAAGAACAAGATTAATTAATATCTTTTTTTTAAACTCCAACAGAAATAAATTGTTATAAAATAATTTTTTTTCTTTCACTCAGAATAAATTATTTGTCGATTGTGAAGACACTTTCTAGCCTTATAACGTTCAGTACAGTTTAAGCTTTGTAAGAATTTTTCTTTTATTCAATTATTTCAAATAGTATATCCATCAGATTTTCTTCTTGTAGTTCGTTGTGTTAATTTTTTTATCTGCCCCCATTTCAATATTTTTTATACAAAAAAATAATCTAATAAATTTATTTTTATTCATCTTTTTTATCACAGTTCAATATCATTCACGTTCATTATAAAATTTATATTTTACGTAGTTTTTATTTCCATATTTTATTTATTAACTTTTTTTTTCTTTTTTTTTTTATGCACTAACACAAACCTTTTCCTAAAAATCCAGTACCGCCTGTCAAAAAGACGACTTTGTTTTTATAAAAATTTTGTATATTTGTTTCCATTGATTCCACTATTTATATTATGCAAAAAATAAAATATATAAAATAAATTGGCAAATATCAATTGTTTCCGTATAGAGCGCACGCGCGTATTACAATATCAGCCACAACACACTCTGGCTTGGCATAACACGAAATAAGAAATAAATGTAGACAGTTCCGCTTCAATTTATATTACCAATAAAATCTCAGAGTTCGTTGATAACTGTTTTTATATGAACGGAAAATGTTGGCTGGTGAGCGAGCCGAGCTTCACGTTTATGGGAAGAAGTAGCGCGTATACGCCACCACAAATATAGTATATTTGCAGCATCCCGGTTGTAAGTTGTTAAGTGTGCAAGTTGTAAAACTGTCGTTTGTCTCATAACATGAAACAAATGAAATGCTAAAAGTAAATTAAATAAACAAATGAACGAATCAAACAAGCAACCGATCAACAAGACAACAACCACACAACCACACAATCATACAACCACACAACCATACAACCAACCGCTCATTCATACAAATTTAAAAGCCAGTTTAACATTTCTTACATCAGTCCAACTCGAACCGTGTTTTATTGTAAACAGCCGCTTGCGAGCAATTATTACTGATTTCGGAGGGAATAGTGGCAGCAAACAATTAGTAAATTCACTCAGTCAGAAATTTAATAGCTGGTGTGTGCCGTACTTGAGGTCGGTCGCAATTTTCAAGTGTCAGCATTTATGTAAAACTATTTGCTCTTTCAATACTCTTCATTTACACGTTCTTCGTTTAATTGTTTAATATTTGGATTAAATACCACGTTCCGTGTTCGATGTAGTTTAATGACCCCACTGTAAAAGTTTTGAGTCCAAGGCTAAATAAGTCATTCGAAATGAAATTGCCAAAAAATCAGACAAATACGTGTAAATGCAACGTAAAGTTTATGGTTTCAACTTTTAATTACGTTGGCACAGATTGACTTGCACTTCATTGTAATCACGCCAGTACGAAGCCGTTTTATTAAAAATGTTTTCCCAAGCCAGCATTAGAGTTGCTTTTAAAATGAATATACTTTTTCGATTCATCTGAACAATTTTAATAAAAAAAAAATAATAAAATATTTATTATTTCAAAAATTTTTGCCAGAAGTTCAGTAAATTTTTCAATACATTCGTTGTTGTTGCATTCCATATTATTGTTAATTTTTATTAAAATATTTTTTTTTTAAATCTAATTTGTAACTAAAAGCTCTTATTCAAATATGCGTTATAAAATTGCCGAAAGAGAAAACTCTTTACTTCTAGATTTTTTTATACATTATTTATTTATTTTATTGAAGTTTTTTATTCTTATAAACATTTTATAAGATTTTGTATAAAATATTCCTTGGAAAATATTGTCGAATATTTTGAATAATTAGAATTATTTTTATTACGCACTGTAGTTTTCCTCAAAACAGCAATTTTTCAATTATTTTAAGTAATTTAATTGTTTTCAATTAATTAAACTTTTTATGTGAACACGAAATGGCGCCTTGTAGGCGAGTGAATAATGCTCAGCCTAATGAACCGGAGGTCGCGGGTTCGATCCTGGATGTTTTCCTGCGGACAAGCCAAAAGCTTTGCAGGTAGAGTTGGTTAAAAAAAAAAATTTACTATTTCAGCGTAATTACTTTTGTTGCCAGATCAAACAGAAAATTTCTTCAAGAAAGGCGAAATTAACGTCAAGTGAGGTTTTCATTCATTTACGGCTCTGGTTATACTTGAGGGAAGAATTAAAGTATTGAAACATTTAAATCAGTTAATCAATCATGCCGTAATAGAATTCTTATGAGTGCTACTTCCGAAATTATATACTCGTATATACGAGTAATTAAGAAAGCCTTCAGAAATAATTGCAATTGATCTTAGAACCAAGTTAATGAATATTAATTAAATGCTCAGAAATTAAACTTTGGTTTCATTCAGAAGCCACACACTGTATTCGCACAAGCGAAGAACGAGACTGCATAACATGCACATTTTAATATTTTCAAAACTCAGACATTTTGATATCTTGAAATAAGGGATTGCCATCCCTGACAGAATATTGAGAAACTTGTTTCGAAATTAATTTAGGAAATGTTAATTTGCAAGTCATTGGCAATGTCTGATTTTTCATAGCTCAGCGGAGTTGTAATTGTTTACATTTTAGAAAATTATACAAAGAGAGAAAAAAAAAATTTGTTATGATGAAAATCTTTAATTTTTGGAAATAATTTCGTGAAATTTCCTCTAGGAAGCCGCCAATTTTAAAATTATTTGCAAATGCTTTTCCAAATCAAAGCATATCCTAGATATATCAGTCTCTTACATATTCTTGTTAGCTAAGCAATTCGCTTAAAAGCAAACAATTCGGCCAATTTAAAACAATTCTAAGAGTTCGTAATATGATTTTACATAGCATCTACTTAAATTTCTCACTAACTGGTATACGGAAAAAAAACTTCGAAAATAGGGCAAATTTTAATCCCTCCTGCTGACTAGCTTAGCCGCCGAGAATCACTAGAAATTTCATAGCAAACACCAGTCTCCGATATTGGCTCTATCAAGATTTAATTACTTACTCTTCATAATTTAAAAAAATAATAAAAAAAATATTATAATATAAAATTATGACATCTGCTTTGGCTTTCATCTGAGATGCCCTCCCAATTTATTTATTAATATTTTTTTAAAACTTTTTGATTGAAGATCTGTGGCGGCCTACCGTCTTAACTTACCGATGTTAGCAAGGATAATAAAAGGATAATCAAATTCTTCTAGTATGACAGATGAGCTTCGAAAATTTTTAAAAAATATTTATCCATTTCTTATTATTATTGTTGTTTTGTTAAATTTTTGTTAAACGGCTCAGGCACAATCACAAAGAATAAGCGCCCGTATTCAATATGTTGCAAATGCTTGAATGTGTGAGAGCAACAGTATTGCAACAGTATATTTAATATGCATTTTTATATACCATAATTAGTTTTACATTACAAGCATTTGTTAAAATTAGTCATCCTCCACAAGATAGCAAAGTTGCTTTAAAGAAATTATATTGTAGTTCGCCTCAGAAGCTTTTGGCTGAATGAATTGCTTACGACGCAACTGGTTTTAACACGGACGCCAAAAAAACCATTTTTTATTCGTCAGATTTTTGTAAATTTTTTAATTGTATGCATATTCATTGCGATACGCATTTCTATGTTTGCGTACAATATCAAGAACTTCTTAAGCAGGCCATCCGTGACTATTTTCTGATGTACGCGTAGACTTCATTAATAATGCACACACTTTACAGTTTTAACTAATTCTTGCTAACAGTGTTAAATATAGTTTGATAGATAACGAACGTCTTACAAAGAGGAAAGGAGGGTATACATATGTACGTTTGCCATTACGTTTTTTTCTAAGTGGTTTTATACCCTGCAATTCTGGCCGTCCATCCCTCCGTCTGCATCAGCATTTTGCTTTAAATTAATTTTTGACTGTAAATAATTCTGTTATTTAACAGGGCTGCGTCAGCTGGCCATGTTTAAGCCGCACGTGAAAACGATTCATTTGGAATGACGCATTTTAGTTACTGTTAGCCATTCTTTTAGCAGCGATTGAGGTGTTTACTTTAGCCAAATTATTTTGTTATGATTTTCTCCCCATTCTTCCAACGACTAGTAAAAACATACCACTTTCTGTCTAAGTCAAAGTCTAAATGTTATTCATGTAAAACTGCTGATGTAAAATAATGAATAGAATTTAAAATAAAATTGAATAGAACCAGTTTTTGGAAATGTCACATGTTGACGTCAATAGGCTTTCAGTTTTATAAAAGCGGGGTTTACAAACTGTCAGCAGTTCTTTTGTATTTTTTTTGTTTTCAAAAACAAAATAAAATAAATGAAGCTGGTAAAATATGCACAAAAATATTCCTTTAAAATGCCTTTAAAGGGAGCCAAAGCAATACATGACGTACGTTGGCAAAATAGTAACTTTTCTGGTTATGAAAATGAAAAGTAAATAATTTTAATATTTTTAATTTTTTCAAAATAAAAATATATTATGATTATAAATAAAAATCAATATTTGCCGCATTTTGTTTTAAAAAAAAAGTGGAAAAGTTCGCGCTCCGCAAGGCTTGTAAATAAAAATGATAACACATACACCCAAACCAGTTTTTACAGGACTTTTTTGAAAAAAACCCGGTTATAGAGAAACAAAATGTTTGTGTTGTATAGAAATATTAATACTTTCTATGTTGAATAAATCAAATATATGCATATACATATATATACAGTCGAACTTTTATAAGTCGAATTCCTTCTTAACTCAAATGAAAAAAGACACGTGCCTTCTCTAAGTCGAATTTTTTGCAGAAACAATCCAACTTTTTTATTGTTTTTATTATTTTTATTTTCTCTTTATTTGGGGAATCCCATATTAATATTTTGAAATAGAATAGATGAGGATAGAAATTTTATGCAAGCTGATTATGAAGCATGGCTTACGTTAAATAATATGACTTCTATTGGTTCCATTGACCATTATATAGATGTGGGCAATGATATTTGAGGATTACAATAGTGAATCGATGAATTTCAGTTCAAGCAAAGACGAAAGCGATGAATAGGGCTCGGAGAAAGAAATTGTTCAACAGCTATCTAAGCATGATGTGTTAGATTCTTTTAAAATTTTGAATTCGTATCTTTAAACAAGCTGGAATTTCTTTTTAATGAAAATAATAAGAAAATAACTCTTCAGCTCAAAATAACAACATATTTTAACCCCATGGAACTGCAAAAAATTTAATATTTAATTTCGAGCAAATATAAAGGTGAATTTGTACTGTGTGTTTGATGTCATTTAATAAACTAGTAAATTTTGAAAAAAATTCTCTAACTCGAATTCCCCATAAGTCGAACTTGTTTTTGGTGGATAATGAAGATTCGACTTATGGAGGTTCGACTGTATTTTCTTATTATGCATTCTTATTATGAATTTGTACTGTGTATTGTATTGTCTTTCAATAAATTAATAAATTTTGAAAAAATTCTCTAATTCTAAAGTCTGCAAAAGTCGAATTTTTTTTTTTGGAGATGCGACTTATGGAAATTTGACTGTATACAAATATATATATATATATATAACTTTATTTTCATTTTCAGATATCAGTATTTTTTCAATATGTAAAATAATTATTTGTTTATAAGCTCACTCACTCGTTTGTATTCTTATTACCTTGTTTCTAATACATTCTTAAATAAGTGTTATATATATATACATAATGTATACATATAGAGAGAAACATCTGTGCTTTTCTCCATGTCTCTTTATGAATATGTATTGCTCTGGAACGTATGTGCCGTGTAAAAACAGGATTAGGTGTTTTGGTAATAAAGATTACTTTCAACAAGAAAATTTTACTCCAAAACTTCTTATTTCTTGCTCGTTCTCAAATGAAATCTCTCTTGGGAATGAAGATAATTGGGAAAATTTGAACCAAATCTTTTTTAAAACAATTGAAAACATTTTCATATCGAAATTGGAAACACAAATAATGCCAAATACGAACTCAGCATTCAATCTTATCTCGCCAAATGAAATTTGTCTTATTAAAAATGTTTATTTATAGATAAACTTTCTAAATAAAATAACAAATGAAGCGAAATTGTTATCCAATAAAGTCCGATTGATACATTTTTATACGAACTACGAAAATAAGTTCAAACAGTTAAAAGCATTAGCAAAATGATGGAACTCGAATGCCTCTGACTTCAGTGGAGAGTGAAATGTTTTTTTGTATTTGTGAAAAGCCATTTGCTGCATAAATTAGTCTGCAAATGCAAACACACCAAGACAATATTATGCAATTTAAATTTAAATTATTTATTTGTATTCTCCCCACTTTATTATAAAAATATTTCTTTCTATGGATTTTTCGTTTGGTTTTTTTTTTGTTGTTGTTCTTTCTGAATTAATTGTTGCCGTTCATAATTAATAAATTCTGACTATTTGAGAGCTCTCCGCTGGTTGCTTTGAAAAACATTTACATGAAGCGCAATTGGAAAGAAACACATATTTTAATTAAATTACAAACTGATTAATATTTCCTTCGTTTATGTGAAACGTTAGTTATGCCAAGAACACTGTATGTATCGTACGTGCGTGTGTCTTTAATTGCATGTCATTTATATACAAAGTGGCATTGTAATCATAATTAATCTGCTTTGAAATAAATTGATTTATTATTAGTTTTGTAAATTTACAACAAGAATTGTTATGACAGTGTTTTTCGCCGTTATTGCTTTACTTGGGGGTCATTAATTTTTCCTGGGTATTGCACGCTCGTGACACACCTCGAATAACATGTAGAGGATCGTGACAGAGTAAAAATATGAGCCCAATGCTTGGCATCACGTGAGCGTGTTAGTTCGAGCCGCACATCGAATAAAATGTAGAGGCATTAAACCAGTCCATCCAACACACAATAATATTGCATAGTGTGTTGACAGTGTTTTTGCCATTTTGCTTCACAGTGTACAGTCCAAAATAGTTTAGAAAAAAAAAAAAAAAAAAAAAACTAAATTATAAACGAAAAGGAAACGTTCTCCATATTTAGTAAAAAACCAATGGGCCGAGTAACTTTATCGCCCTGACAAGCACCAAGTTCATCCATTTATCCCACAATAAACGCTCATAATATCTTCACAGTGCCAAATTTTTTTTTTGTCTGGTATCTTCGGCATAGAAAAACGTACAATGTTGCCAACACATTTCACAATTTGACTGGCATTGCAATAAAAAGCAAAAATCTCTTTATTTTTGTCATGTTTTTGCTACATTATTGCACAATAAGAAAGTTCAATAATTACATTGCAATTGGGAAGGCCCCACCAGGCCATTAAATTCTCTTTGACTTCTCAAGTAATTTCATAATTTATTAAATAACGAAATAATATTGCCTTCTTGGCTGAAATATTTTTACATGACAGTGTTAGATTCAATGCTTAACTTATAATGATTTTAATTTTAGCGTTACATTAATGCATTTTATATATAGATTATATATTCTATAAAATTTAGAGACATCTGCAATATAAACAATTATAAGAAATATATTCATTTTAGTAAAAGCAAAATTTTTTTTATAGTTTTTAAATAATTTTTTATTATTCCGTATAATAAATTTTTGATATTTCACTTTTGTAATTCTCATTTGATTGTTAAGTTTTTTTGGTAGTATTTTCCAAAGGCGTATGGTTGAAAGGCCTACTAATGTGTATCGCAATGCCGTTCTCATGGTCCGTAATTATAAACATAAATGATTTTCTCCTTTGGCATCCTAAGCTAAGATGATATCGCTTTAATAAAGCCAAAGATAACACGGCTCTAGCGCAACACGGAAAAAGAATGGCATTAAAAATATATTTCATAGCAGTGAAAGTAGTAGAAAATGAGGATTTTTATTTTTCATAACAACAGGCAAAGGCATTTGGAGAGATGCAGGCTTGTAAACTGCTTTTGTCTATATGTAAAGGTAGACTTACATAGAAAATATCGTACCTGTACTGGCGTCAGGCTGGTGACGGATGCCAACACTTTGTTGACAGATAATAAGTCATTCGGTTTTACCGCGAGTCTACGTAATAGCTTTTAAACTGTATTTATTCAATCGAATTTGACAACTGCGCATTATCAAACTCTTAAACGTATGCAGAAAATAAAAAGTTGCCCAACTTTAGTACTTTAGGCTATTGAGAGGGGCCGCTTTGCTATCAGATGACTAAGCAAAATGTGTCAATCATCATACAAAAGAAAACTCTAAACCGCAACTTTTATACTTCTCATTAAACTCTACTAAAAATACAACCTCTAACTTCGCCCCCTCTTTTCTTCTGAAAAAAAACGCCAAATTAAAAACCGCTTCTATAAATTTGTTAAAGGAGTAGCATTTGACAGTTGTCGCTTAATATTAACTGCAAGCCCAGCTATTTCAAATTAATTTCAAACGGTCGTTGTCCCACATTTCCTTAACTTTGGCCATTTTTATTATATGACCAATATCGCATTTAATCTGGAATATTAATTATTCTAAAATATTGTAAACATAGTGAAACATAAAAATAAATACGGCATATCAAGCATGTTTGTTATGATTTGGAAAGTAAGACATTTTAAACTCTTGTGGAAAATTTAAGCCAGAACCCATTCTCGGGTATTAACTGAAAACCTTTGGCAGACAATTTTATAGGGATGCAACTTTTCTCAGCCGCTTGAATGTGAAAATCTCTCACAATATAATAAATGAGAACTTTTGTTTCTAAGAGAGCAAAGCGGGATCCTGAAATAAAAAAAGCCGTTAATATTGTCAACAATTGAAATGTAATCCTTCCAGTTACCTATGCAGTTACGTGGTCCAACACCAAAAGGCAAAAATGTGAATGGTTGAATTTTGTCTTTATTCTCATCGCTAAATCTTTCAGGATCAAATTTTGTAGGATTCTCAAAATACTTAGGATCGCGATGAAATCCCACTACCGGTATCCATATTCCATCGCCCTTTTTCAACTCCAACTTTTCGCCATTATCAAAATCATATGTAATATCCTTGTTGCATATGCGGTCAATGGCAATGGCACCGGGCCATTTACGTAAACATTCCTGCACTACCATGTCCATATAACGCATATTTTGTAAGACATCGTATGTTAGCTGCTTGCCGGCAAGGTTTTGTTCAACATCTTGAATTTCTTGTAAAAGTTTTTCTTGACAGTCCGGATTCTCCATTAGCTCGTGGGCAGTAAAACATGTTAAAGAGGCAGACGTTTCGAAGCCAGCGAAGAAGAATAAGAAACATTGGCCAACGATATCTACGTCACTCCATTCACGATTTGAGGGCTTGGAATTTTCTGAGTTGATCATGCCTCGGGCTTCCATAAGCATATTAATCATATCGGGCCTAATAATATTGTGCTCCTTCCGGTACTTCATGGCATCCAAGACAAGATGCATAAAGTATTCGGTGTGTTCTTTATCGAAAAGTTGAATATCTAAAATCTAGAGATTCAAAAAAGAGTTAAAAATGTCAGGATGCATTACAAACTTTGGAAGCTAAGAATCACATATGCGTACCTTCATAATTTTTTTAAAATTGGCGTAACACATAAATTTCAAATTTTGTATAAATGTAAATGTGGTAACTTTTTTGCCCATCACATAAAATTTATTATTTCTGTCTTCATATGAATTGATTTTTAAGCCAAAAGCGGTTGATGCAATGATGTCGTTGGTAAAGCGTGTAATAAAATCTTTAATATCAATGTCCAAGCCATCTTTAGAAGTAACACCCGGTACTTTTTTTAAATACTCCATAGTCTCTTGAGCCACCTCATTCATCAACTGGAAGGTTTGCCGCATTTTACTGCCGGTAAACACCGGACTCAACGTACTGCGCATATCTTTCCACTTGTTATCTTTCATTAAAAATAAAGAGGCAGCAAATAAATTTTTATCAGATTCTTCACCAAATATTGAACGATGATTGATAAAATGATCGAAATCCTTAATAGCAATTTGTTTAATTATTTCTGGGTCTCGTATCAAGTAGAGTGGCTGACGCTGGTCAAATACTCCATATATTCTAAAAAGAAAATAAATGCAATTATTTTTATATAATTCACTTTTACTAATTATTGAGCATAATTTTCTCTCGATCAGCAACAACACAAATTCTCTTGCTGAAGGCTGTATTAACATGAGAGCGTGCATGCTCGTGCTTGCATACACATTGGTCATAAACCTTTTACATTTCCGTGCCACAATGCAAGTTTAGTAAAAAAAAAAAAAAAAACAAAAAACCTCCCATACCATTTTCATGCTAACATTACATTTTACGCACAATGTGCATCACTTTTAACTGATCGTTGATGTTGTGCTTCCCCTGACATTCATTGCCTTATATGGGTTTATTCAATTGTCGCATAATAATATTTTGAATATGACTTTTTTTAATAAAATTAGTCAGTTGCGTTTTCAAGATCAATTAAATCAAAGCTTTTTTAAGGAGAAATAGAGATCGAAAGAATGGAAATAAATTATTTATAAAAAGCTCCCTTTATCTATAATTACGAGTGTGACCATTTTAGTGGTTTTGCTAAAACCCATAATTTTCCATTTAACACATTTATTTAAATATTGCAAATTAATAAAAATGAAAATTTTTTTTTATTTAGTTAAAAAAATAAAAATCAGCCAATTTCTGTTCCAATATATACATAATTCATCAAGTAAGCAAGCAATGAAAATAAGATAACAAACAAGAACAAGCAATTAATAAGAAACTTTTTGCGAAACATGTAATTATTTGATTTTAAAATAGAATACGATAACGTTTAGTAATCACAAATATAGAGAAATTCTTCGAATTTAATGGTTTCGAGAGCATTACAAATTGCCAACACATCATGACATGAGAAAAATATTACTTATTCATTCTATATGGGATGCGGTTGATTACACTGCTTGCAATTAATTGCTGTGTCATTCCATTTACGTATGGCATGTATTATTAATAATTTTTCTTCTCTGAACATTTATTGCTTTTTCATATAATGCATGTCGAGATTTTTGTTGGTTTTTTATTGAATGAACGTGTGTGAGCTTTTCTTGGGACGAACAAAGCATATCGCGAAAAACCCCCTGTCTCGGTATACGAATTTTAAATGCTATAAAATAAAATTAAAACAATTATTAAATAAAAAAGTAGCTTTTCGTAGTTCGTCGGACTATATGTGCACTTTCATAAATGTTTTATTTTTGGCGGAGAATAATCGCTTACAAAAACTCGTAGTTCCTCCAAGTACAGTTCCTTATATTACAAATTCCGCTAGCATACGAAAGTGAGTACTTGGTTGTTATCCGCTTATCTCTCTATTTTAAAAGCTATTAAGCCTGTCAACGAAACTTCATAATATTGGCATGTG
Organism: Ormia ochracea; assembly: GCA_963402855.1. Classification (NCBI taxonomy): domain Eukaryota; kingdom Metazoa; phylum Arthropoda; class Insecta; order Diptera; family Tachinidae; genus Ormia; species Ormia ochracea. The sequence goes on from OY727105.1 coordinate 68,579,024, forward strand.
CCTCAAATTTAACTTAAGCGCCATTATCAGGTCGAAAGGCCTTTTTTTATTGTTATTTTTTGCCATAGCGATATTCAAAGTAAATATTAGTGATACTAGTGTAGCCACATATATACTCTACATCATGACGCAAAGTACAAAGTACTTATCGCTATTGGCTACATCGTGGAATCTTCTGCCAGATAGAAGATTTTCGGTTTATAGAAGACGGCGCCTCGTCATAAAGATTTTTTTGTTTTTAATTTTTTTTTCTAAAGTTTTATGAAAAGCCCCGAGCCGCACGTATTATTTTTAATAAAATTTATATAAAAAAAAATTATGAAAAGCATGAAGGTGTGCTGATATTTAATAGATCCAATATAGTGCAGCAATACGAAATTCCATTACTATAAAATTCTGAATTTTTCCAAAAATTGAAAAAGTCAAAAAATTTAATCAGCCCAAAAACTTATGGAAACTTCGGATAGAAAGTTCAAAAAATACATAATTGAAAGACTTCTTTTAAATTTCGTTGCTGTGCGAGCAGAATTTTCATAATTTCCTCGTGTTAGAATTTGTTGTGAATTCTGTGTGCACTTCTGCCCTAAGAACAATTCAAATCTGCAAATCTGAATCATCAGCTAATTAAATATTATAAGAATCTTCAGTAAAGATTCATTTAATTAGCAGTAGAACAAGTGCGACAACACTGCTTCTACTTTATCTCAGACGAGTATGGCCGAAAGCTTTTAATTTAATAACTTCTATTTAAGTTGTTATTAAAAAAAGTAGTGCTTGTAACAGCACTACATGTTTAGTTTCAGTTATGCATACGTTTGTAGGGTAGCGGTGTAAGCTTTCCACCTTCAACAGTCTCGCCATTTGTGGCAAGTTATTTATGCACATAATTAAGCATATGGGCACTCCTACGGAATCAAAAACATCAGGCCGCAACAAGTGTTATACAAATTTACGTTTCGGGCTTAAAACAATTTTAATTTATTTACTGCGTATTAATTAATTGCTTGCTATTCCCACAAAGTACAAACAAATAGCATGCAAAAAGCAACAACAATTGATAAGCACGCAAATAAACAAATTGAAAAACCTGCAAATCAGTGTTTGTATTATTAATTATATACTCGTATTGGATATTAATATTGGCCAAGTATAATGTTGGCCATTTTCAGATGTTTCTTATTTTCGTTTGTAAATTTTACATGAACGTTTTATTGTAGAATATTTTTTTTTCTGGGTTGATTTGATTAGATGAAATTTTAATACGCATTTTGATTTTTAAGCAAAAGGATTAAATCTGGAATTCTAAAAATTCCAAGGTAACCTGTTAACGTTTCTTGTTGAATCTTATCGATTAACCGCATTATTGCATCATGTAATCGTATACACTGCAACACAAAACTCAACAATTACTTGCATATATTCATTTCGCAAATTACATTCGCATGATTTGATGACAGTAAATTTGTAGCTTCTGCTATGAAAAGTGTTTCCGGCTCACATCTGAAGGTTATTTCAACTACAGGCTGACCAAATTATTAAACTTTTCAGCTAAAAACGCACCCTGTGCACATGCATACATACAATATGTCTGTATGGGTGCATGTGTGTTTGAAATTTGTATTTGTTCAACAAGTGAGCTAATGATGAAAAAAACATTAATGGAATTTCGTGCGATTTTATTTGGCTTCTTTGATAGCAGTTCAATAAACTGAAAAAGATTTTGTGGAAGAAAGCATTTTTAATCTAATCAATTTATTCGATTAATCATTAACACATATAATTTTAATTGTTGATAATAAATTTTGCTAAAATATAGAAATTATGGTAGTTGTGATGAAATTCTCGACCGCTATTTTAATTTTTTTTATTCCCCTAATGAAATGAAAGTTTTCGTGTGAGTTTAATTCGCCATATAAAAACAGAAAAGCAATTCGATTAGACTCGCTTAGTTTTCTTTGCATTTTTAATTTCATTTTTGCAATTTGAAATAGACGTAATTTTTCTAAGAACAGTAATTAAATTGAAAATCTGTTATTAATTTGAGTGATGTGCGAACCCTTGATGATTTAATATAGAAAACCCGTTTAGTATACAATAATATAGATACAAAATGTTCTTAAAGCTTTTAAAAACAATGTTTGAAAATGATGGTCAAAGCGCAGTTAACGTAATTATAATATGGGTAGGAACACTGGCTGCTGAGGCCATCGGCTACAGTTTGCTGATTGCAAAGTTCACCAGTAGCTAAAAAATATTTTAAGTAGCTTTTAATTATAAAATCTTTCTTCTATGCAGCCACATCAACACCCTTTAATTAGAGGACAACTTCAATATGGTTGCTGCTCTAAAAGAAATGACTTAAAACACTGTGCAATGGCATAAATACGCGAGTATTCTTTTTTTTAATGGTGCAAGCCTGTTGAATTCATGTCAAATTTCTCAAAAATCTCGAAAAATGAAATCCAAAGTCTTCCAAGCGAAACATATTACGATTAAAAATTATTATAAATATATTTTTGTAAAAAAAAATCTAGAAAATTAATTAAAATGAAATCAAGCGATACGAGAAATAATTAACCAACCTAAACCACTATTTATATTTTTATATTAAATAATTACACATTAATAAGAAATAAATAAAAAAAAGTTGGAGACACGTTCAAAATCCACTATTTTGTATCATATAAAAACAAAAAATACGTTCAATCAACAACTTACTTGCCATCATGTTCATTATATATTTTGACTATTAGATCAAACATGGATCTCTTTCTTAAAACCATTTCGAAAAAGTTGCCGAATAAGAATACTGGCTTGGAATACGGTATGCCGCGCTTTTGGAAGTACCCATTGTTAGCGACCGCCCAGCGATAAAACAAATAACCGGCCAAGGTTAACAGAATCAAGAATTCTATCCACATTTTTAAAAAAAATCTTTCCCTTTTTTTTTAATTCAGTTTTATTCCGATTTCTTTGTGGAAATGATCTCCACCACTTTTTAATTTATACTGAGTTTTGTGGGGTTGTTGTTTGTTTGTTTTATTTAAATTAAATTACAACAACAAAAAGCTCTTTTATCTTCGCAGTATTTATTAAGTTAATAATTTAACGTCGCGGTTGCCGCTGTGCTCCAACAAAATCCAGTGTGGCCAAATCTTGCTAAGAAACGGAATTATCAAGTAACACAAGTAAATACTTTCATCCAGCTGTCCACAATATCTTCTCCAGTTGTGTTGCTTATAAAACCTACATTTCTACATATGAAGCTTAACATTTAAAAAAAAAATTGTGATGAATTGGTTTTTTATTGAAAATTGTAGAATTTCAAAAATTAACTAAATTTTGTGGCTGAGCAAATTAAAAATATATTATCGTACTGTAGGCATATTTTGCCATCATGTTAATTAACTTTTTATAAACTCGTGTACTTTGCAAAACTTTTTTTTACGAATTTGTAAACGAAATATTTGAAATTACGGCCGATTTGATGACTTACATATATAATACAAAATCCGTTTGCAGCCACATTACCAGAAGTTAAAACAAAATTGCTTTTCTGGAAAATGAATTTCATTCGAGTAATATGGACACATTACTCTTGCACTTACTTTAAAAAAAACTTACTTGCAAAACTAAATTATTTTAGGGTTGTGGAAAATATATTTGTTGCAACGCTGGTTGACGCACGAGTGCACTCAGTAGAGGTAAAAGCTTTCAAATCATTTATTATCTAACACTTTTAATAAATATAGCGTCAAGTGTCATAAATTTAATTTCTTTATCGCTTGTCCTTTGTAAGGACTTTAGTATTTTTAAAGCCTTAAATCCTTAAATTTCTCTTGATATAAAAAAGTTTATTAAACATAAAACTATATCGTATAATTTATATTCGGTATTTTAAAATATATATCAAGAAAAAATTAATATTAAATATTAATATTGTAATAATAAAATATTACTAAACATTATCAATACTGTTCGATCAAAATAAAGTAAATCTTCTTAATTAAACTGACTCTCTATTATTTTAAAACAATTAATTTCTCTGTATTCTGAGTATTTATTTCAATAGTCAAATAAAGTGACCGTTTTCCCCCCATACTGAGTGTAGAAGTGCATTTTAATAATTGAAGTTAAAGAAATAAAAAAAAAACTATTTAAGCGTAACAAATCTTTTAAATAAACTAAAGAAAAAGGTTAGAAAATATTAAGAAAGTTATTTCTCGCCATCAAAAATATTTTAAAAATCTATGAAAAATAATTTGGGAAATTAGAAGATTAATTTGTTTAAATGAATACACGAGTGCATACATCCATACATATGTATATATTATATCGGTGTGAAAATCACTTCCGGCAAAAAACTTTTACAAAAAACTAAAAAATTAAATTATAATGTAATTACCAGAAGTTAAAACCAAATTGGTTTTCTGGAAATAAATTTTCATTAGTGTAATATGGAAACATTACTGGCACTGCTTCATCATTTTTGTGCTTCTCTTTCATAATAATTCTGTAGTGTTTTTTATTGCTCTTATTCTGGCCATTCCATAACGCACAAATACTACCCTGTTAGTTATTGTATATTGTAGTTTGTATTTCTTGGGTATTTTAATAATTGTAGCGGTGTTGTTTTTATTTTTATTGTAATTATTCTAAGACTTTCAAATTTTGTTTATGGGGCATTACCAGATGTAAATTATTTTGCATAGTTTCATTGAAGTTAGAATTAACGTTCACAGGCGGAAACTTTTCGAATGTATCCGGTTGTATACTAGTAACGACATTAAAGCAGCCAGTCATGGTAGGCAAGCCATCGTTGAGCAGCTAGTGAAACTAACATCGTTCGTGATGTGAAGTATTGACAAGTCGACAACATATAAAGTATGCGGCATAAAATTATAAAAGAAATGCAAGATGTCTTATTGATATTTACAAATTTTTCCCCATAATACTTCCCTACCGTTTGTTAATTATTTTTTTGCATTGACCTCTACATTTAATAAGCATTAAGTGATTTGTAGTCAATGTAGTAAGTTTTTGTAATTCATGGCTTTTTTCTCTTATTTTCTCTGCAATTGAAATTGAATGATAAGATAATCTTAATTTTCAAAGCAACGTTTTTTTTTTTTGCAAATGATAAATTACATTTGGAAATGCGAAAAATAACCATAATAATTCCAATTTTAATTTAATTTTCATTAATATATAATAAAAATCGAATTTTACAAATTGAGAAGAAAATTTTTTAGTTATTTTATTAAGAAATTTTTATTTGAAAGAAATTATTTATTTTTATTATTTTTTAGTTATTTTATTATTTAGTTGTAGAAACTGGCTCATATAAAAATGTATAAGTAAATTTATAAACAAGACTATTCGTTGATCTTTGAACTCATCATATTAAAACTTGTGTCATTTTGCAAAAAAAACTTGCTTAAAATATTAGGCTTCACCTTAGTTAATTAACTTAAACTTATGTGCAACTTTTTTAAAAATTCATAAATTGATATGTATTGAGATTCAACCCTAAACAAAAGTTATTACCACAAAACCAATATAATGGCTGTATAACGTCGTGGTCTTGCTTGAATTTATCACGAGAGTAGTTATAAAAAAATTTAACCGCTATAAATAAAATGAAATATTGAAAATTCCACACTGGATTTATTTATTTTTTTATTAATAAATAAAAAAGGATCTGAATAGACACTATATACTAAAAAATATTTTTCATTATTGTACATTTCAATATTATCAAAGGAATTAGCAAAATTTTTCTTAGGAATTATTAGAAATGATTTTATATGTACACTAAATACTTTGAAATGGATTACACGCGATTAGATTTTTTTTAAACAAAATGTTTTTTTAAGTTAATAACTTTCGATATTTTAGTATAAATTGAATTTTAATATTTTCCTATCTAAAAAAATTAATATTTTTAACAACAATGTCTGACAAACAAAAATACGTGTGGTATTCACAGATATATTAATTAACACAAAGATTTTGTTTCGGAAAACAAAAAAAATTTAAATTAATTTATTTTATAACAATTGCATATAAACCGTAATGTAAAATTCTATTACTTTTTAAACAGTCCGATAACCATTCTATGTGTAAATGATGGCTGGACGTTCTATATTTTAATCTGCAATCACTTAAATCAACTTTAATATCATAGGAACTATAAAAAATAATATCAGCTGCTTTTGAATTTTTCTTAACTGTACCACCGTTAGCTTTAAATTCTTTAACTATTTCACAAGAGTCATTTTTATTTTCGAAATATGCTACCACATTCTTAAATAAATCACCTTGTTTTTCTACTTTAAATTCCTCTACTGGCTTCTCTCTTTTTATGTTGTTAGACTTTTTAAACGTATTATCTAAATTTAATTGCTTTTTAAATGACTTGATTTTTTCGCTGCTCTCTAATGTTTCCAATTTTATTTGTTTATTATTTGGCGATTCGTTTTGATTGTCTTTTTTATCACTTTTTAATTTAGTTTTACGGCTGCTCGACGAACTTGGTGTTTCAACTTTAATCTTTTTTGTGGTAGTTGGTGACATATTCTTCTCTAATTTTATAGGTTTGGTAGGTGTGTTTTGTAAATTAATTTTACTGTTAATGTGCACCTTGCGTTCGTTAAAGTCCCTATCACTACTTTCACTTGGCCTAATTAAAAGATCGACATTTACATTATTCTTGGAAGTATGAAACATGTTCTCTAAAACTTCCAAGTCATTAGCTTGTTCTGGTGATTTATCTTCTCTCAAGCGTGTTATTCTGGGAAAACGAATTGATATACCTGATGCTGTATGTTCGCCGGATTTTGTAAATTCTGCTCCAGTTATTTCCCAAACGGGCATTACTTTAGGATCTTTCGCTATAAAATCTGGTACTAAAGGTTTATTGCATAAAAACCAAGATGGTAATTTTTTTCCATCAGATCTTTCCATAAGTTTCATTAAATGGTCATGCATCTCTAATCGCTTCTTGTCATCAAGCCCCGTATGCACTTTTGTAACCGTCTTCCATAAACGGTCACGACGATCATAACAACCCATTAGAAATATGCTTAGAATACCTCCTTTCTTACCAGAACCATATGAAGCACCTAAAACTACTAAATCAGCCGTATCCGCCATGCGGCCATCGAAAAGATAATCCTTTTTTACTTTTAACCAACCCCTTTTTCCAGGTTGATATGTTCCCAAAGGATCTTTCAAAACCACACCTTCTAAATTGCCCTTCAAAACTTTTGCCAGCATGACGGAGAGTTCACTTTTAGTTTTGAGAAAATGAGACTCTGATAATTGTATGTAGGAATTAATTGGTGTAATGTTGTTTTCTAATATTTGGCGTCTATCTTTAAAACACCTGGAAGAAAAAGAGTATGTATCAAATCTATGCATGCTGCATGTAATTTTGTATGCTTACACATTTCGTAAGTCTTCGCCTTGAAATAATATACAATCAAAAACAAAAAGGCAAACTTCAGCATTCGAATACTCTTTCTTCTTATGGGCTCCTAATGAACCAAATGGTAATAATTCTCCCGTTGCAGAGTCTACTAAAATAATTTCTGAATCAAGTATCATATCATCAGCTCCTGGGAATGCCTAATAAAATAAATAACTATAAGCGAAAAAATAAATATTTAGTAAGATTTTCTATTTTACCTTGGGAATAAATTCTTTAAAGCGCTTCACTTTATGTTCCATAACTGGTTTTAAATTACGGCTAAAAAATCTAAAAATGTACATGTTATAAAATGTATAAAACTTTGTAAAACAATTTTACTTAAAATCACTGCCGTGCTTATGAATTTGTACTCGTTCTCCATCATATTTTATTTCGCTAAACAAACCACTTGGACTTTTCTTAAAAGCTTCGTCTACAGAACTGCAGACATTTGCCAACATTGGTGATATGGGAGTCATAACGTGAATATTCAACAATTTACCCTAATAAGGAAATATTAAATTTCATTATTATATATTTATTATTCTACACTCACCTTTTTACTCTTTATTGCTTTCGGCTGCGCTGGTTCAAATATGCAGCCTGCACCCTTTTTAAAGCTGAATTTATTAACAACTTCAGCTAAATCCCTTGTGGACTGATAGGATGCATATGCCATTGGTCCAAAAGCTGACAATATATGACTGGCTTTTGCATTCATTCTGAGATCTTGTTTGATAATACGAACAATCTGAAAACCAATTGTACTTAGATCTAAGATAAACCTATAGCTGTTGTATTAAAAAATCATCATTTCATTCCTTCAAATTGCAAACACGCTTTTTATGGAAAGTCTTAAAAAAAATCGGTCCAATCTTATTCACCCCATAGTACTATATCTTTAATCGCTTTATCGTAATGATTGCTAAAATATTATCGCTAAAAATTTTCTTTTTTGTACTGAGAAATCATAATTTTAATTTCAGTTCGCCTTTATTAATTTTTTCGAAACTACTCGTACGTTAACCATTTATTAACGTCCTCAGAAAATTAAATAATTTAAAAGAAATGCTGTTTGAAATGCTAAGATTCGATTAGTAAAGAGTGAATATGGTATTAACCGAATTTTTTACTTTCAAAATTCTATATCTGCAAATATAAAATTATTTCTTTTTCAGTACGTAGCTAAATATTTCTGAAATTAAATACCATTTTTAAATCTGTAGATGTAGTCTGTTTACACAATTCTCTAAGTAATTCAGTCTGCTCATCTTCTTTAGTACGCTGCTCCAATTTTTTTAGAAAGTCATCCACTTCTTGCAAATAAAGGGCACTACTGGTTTGAGGTTTTAGCTTTGTGGACGATTCAAAGTATTTACGCAAAGTTTCGGAAACATCTCCCTCTAATTCACATAAAATAAAAGTTAATATAAACATATGAAAAAATAGATATAGTAAATGAACCTTGTTCCAAATCTAAATGCATTTTATGAGCATCACAATTAAAGATACGCGAAAATAATTTCACCATCTGCTTATTTTGCAAATTGTAGACACGTTGAGAGTCTCCTGGTATTAGCATACGCACCCATAAGAGAGTATCCCCTTGAAATTCCTTTCCATGACATCCTTTGCGTAAAAAATCCTGCAGAATTTTTGCTTTATTCAGGTAACTGCGCTCTTTTGAAATTTCATCACAAATGCGTGTGAATGTCGCCAATTGGTTATCCTCTACTCGCCACATAGTGTATGCTACTTTACGGATAATAATGTATTGATATTCACGCCTAAGAATTAATAACTTAAATGTATTTAAACACATTAACTACGTGCGATGTGTTTATATTGAAATTTACTCATTTTATTTCTTAGGAAATTGCAAAGAGATTTATGACTCTCGTTGGAACAAATCTGGTGTCTTTGAAGCTAACCAGCTGTTTTCCTCAAATGTTAGAACGGCAAATGTAAACAATATACTGCCAATAGACAACACAGGGCGATTCGAATGTGTTTATGAGTTTTTTGCTACCGGTGACGAACGTGTACAAATAAAGTTCCTTGATTTTAATATACCCACCGATCGTAGAAATTCTTCCGAATGTAAGCTACATGATTCATTGCAGTTACTAGCGCAAGTCAAAGGAAAATATGAGGCTGTAGAGCTTTATTGTGGATCATTTTTACCTAAACCTATTATGTCGAAGGGTCCAAAACTAATGTTGCAATTCGTTGGAAAATACGCCAATAACCAACAAAAGGTGTTATATTATGGATTTAAAGCTGAATATAAGTTCTTAACAAGTAAGTGTGTTAATAATAAAGATCATTTTAGTAGATTGTAACGTATAGTTTTAACATATTAGCTTTTATATGTCTTTTCAATATTCCCTGCAATTAACTGCATTCTGTAAGATTATGGTATATCAACTGGATATCAATTGGGTAATAATTGCAGTTTTGTGTACAATAGCACCTCAAAGAGAACTGGACTATTTACTTCGCCTAATTTTCCGGGGCTTTACCCACAAAATATTGCCTGCCATTACCTATTTTATGGTGAACTTGAAGAAAAAGTCAAAATAAATTTTATTTTCTTTGATGTGGAGGGATTAGAAAGGTAATATGGGTTCTATATAAATTATTTAAAATAGCTCATTGTATTTTCTTTTGAATTTTTTTTTTTTTTCAAAATGTTTATATTTTTTTTAACTCTTAGTTGTGGTCATCTTACAGCTAGTGACTATGTAGAATTCTCCAATTTTATAAGTATAGATAGGAAATTTCCTCGATATTGTGGCAAACGTGACAAATTTGAGATTCGTTCAGATGATCGGTTTTTTAGAGTTTCGTTTTATTCAAATGATCGTTTTGATCGCACTGGCTTTCGAGCTTATTACAAGTTTGAGGGAAAATCTTCACCTTCTGAAAACAATTCAGTGCAAAGCTATGCGTCAGCAATGTCGCAAGCATGTTATAAAATTCATACAATTACTGTTAAATATTTCATAATATTGTTATGTGCTTTAAGTATAAATATTTTTTGTTAAATTCATTCTGAATACTACCTTAAACCAAAGCATTGAAGAAAAGTACAAAAATGTCAACGTTTATTTTTAATTTTGATTTTTTTTACTTTTACTTAATTTACAAAAGGTTTGCACATTAGATAAAACGGGTGTATACAATAAATTTATTCTAATCATAAGCAAAAGCATTTTGTTGTGAAATTTAACATTTCATGGCACTAGATTTTCTAAACATTTTGCTTATACCTCTCATTCGTAAACATAATGTTTTACAAAACGAAATTATCAAAGCTTACTACTTTAGTAATCAACCATGTCAAACAGCAAGAGAAAATACAAAAATTCGGTCATCCGGCAGTTGAAAAGCTTCGTTCATCGAGAGTGGTTGGGTTTGTGATAGAAGTTGTAAGGAATCAGAGTTGAGAAACGCAAGCACTCAATAATTATTATATTTTTATTATGTGTTATTAATAAATTTTGTGATAGATATATAATATTATTAAGTAAGCTAGAAAAAGAAAGTTAATTTATAAAATTAAGCTTACCAAAAGGAGTTGTGTTTAATAGAGAGCTGAAGAGGATCCAACAAAATGTTTTCACGTTCCAGGTAAGAAAATAATTAAACTCTGATTTTTTTCATTTAAAATATGAATACACAAAAGAAATAGGACGTGAAAATTAACTTATGCAATAATTATTTTCTCATACATTTTTTTCTTACACAAATAAAAAAAAATGCGTTGGGAAACAGACGCGCACATTTTAAAATGTGCAAGAGATGACTTTTCATCGACCTTTAACACATTTCTCTCACATAAACCCTCATAACTTTCATACTTAACGGAGTAATGTTCTTCGTAAAAGTTGTAAAATGTAAAAAAAAAATATTGCTCTGCTATCTTTGTTTGCAGCGGCAAGCTGTCTGAATACCTTCGCTAAATTTTACTTGGCACTGTATCTTTTAACCGTGAAAAAATGTATTTATTTTTGCCTCATGGCCAACTTTTACAATAGTTCACTACTACTCTGCATTGCATGCAAGATATCTCAATATATTCATCTGCTTAGGCATTTTTTAAAATATTTGCAATTTTGTTGCCGCTATTGGTTACATAATACCGACAGAATTAATTGAATGATTTTCTTTAACAATTTTCTTCACTCTATAACCATTCCTGTGAGAAAAATCAATAATTTCCCAAGGCTCGTTGCATGATTTTATTAGACATTTTACTAAAAAACAATATTTTCTTTAAATTATTTGTTTATTATTCTAATTTACAAATTTTATTAAATAATTTTTTAATTATTGAATTTCTCTGGGTCTTCATTTTAACTTGGTCCACATATACACACATACACATGCATTTAATTTTTCCGCATACCTCTCAATTGGCCGAATGCTTTCTATTGCCAACTCTTAAGCTTTTTAGGTGACTTTGACTTAAAAGGCTGCCTTTTTATATTTTTCCAAATGTTATAAATGATTTTCAATATTTTTTTTTAAATTTATTTTCTCTGACAATAGAAAATCACAAATGTGTTTGGCTAATTTTGGCCAGTATAAATGTTTACCAAACTTGAATTTAAATCTTTTTAATAAATATAAAACTTTTGCTAAGAGGAATATTTTAAAATATTTTTACGTTTGTATAATAGTCGCCTTTTTGACAAAATCTTTATATAAAATTATATTATTAGGAAGGGATGTGAACGGGTATTCAATACAACACAATTTGTTCTAATTAACAACGATGGTTATGAAATGTAATTCCTTTTTATCTTTAAAGTGAAATCAAATAGTGTGTACCTCAATTATTTCATTATTCTTTTGATACCATCTTGTATGTGGAGAACACTACCGCAGTGCATTGTTTTTCAATTACTTAAACTTTTCAAAATATTAAAATCTTTTTCAGTAATTAAGTTTGTTATTTCGACAATAATTGCTTATCACTAGTTGTGTGAGGTTCAGTATTAGATTTCAAGTACTAATTGAAAATAAGTAATTATTTCTAATAACAATTAATAAAATTAATAACAGTGTGCACTAAAATGAGATAAATATACAAATAATATGGTGAAGATCTTTTAATGAGAATAAATGCAAAATTATTTTTTCTGTTTATTTTGTGGGTTAACTGGTGTAGATGTCACAGCAAACAAAAGCAAATACCAATAAATTGGGGGTATACATCAGATAATAATAAAATGCATTAAATGATGAATTTATCATTTTTGTCTAACGAATACTTTTATTGGCAAGCAATGGCTGACGAATTGTATAATGAATAAAAGAATAATAAAACAAATTCATATTGAATAAAATTTGTTTGTTGGGTAGATTTCAAAAACTTTTTCCAAGCTTGCTTTAACATTGTGTTTGAAGTTCTCAATTGATTGCATATTGCATAAGCATATTGTTTGATTCTCTAAGCCTTTTTACAGAATTTTTTCGAGAAAATAAAACGACTTTTTTTTATTTGTTGATATATTTCGTTATGTTATCTTTTATAAACTTTGATTTTGAAATGGAAATCATACAAAATTTATTACTTTTTTCTTTGTTTGATTTTAAGGTTATTCTAATAACCGCTGTTGCCAGTCAACAGTAGATAATTTTTTAACGCCGAAATTCTTATGATGTAATCACAAGTTTTGTTCACGTGTAGGAATTTTCCAGGGAAGCATGTCCTGTTGGAAGTACTTTCTTGCATTTACTACCATGCATTCTTCGCTCATTTAAATTTACATGCATATTTTTGTGATTGGAAAACTGTTAAAATGGAAGAGGAGTGTATTTACTTGTATTTGAAAAAATATAGTAGAAATAAATAAATAAAACTTTAAATTTTTATTTGCTTGAAATTGTAATAAAATTTCTTTAGTTAATTCGAATTTTTGTCCCCGGCCAGCAATCAATATAATGATAAAAAATTCTTTCTTATTTTCATATACAGTCAAACTTCTCTATAGTGAATCAGGTTTCTGAAAAATGTGAAAAAAATTTCTCAAATATTCTATAAAAGCAGTTTTATAGCCTTAGGTGTTTGCTTCTGTTCCACATAGGTTTGATCCAGCGAGGAAGAATGGTTTGGGCACAGTGGTCATATCCCTCCCAGAAGTCATGTGCATATGAGCATTTTGGACTAAACCCCATTTTCAACGGTTTCTAAAAAATGTGAAAACGATTTCTCAAATATTCTATAAACGCAGTTTAATAGTTTAATAGACTTAGGTGTTTGCTTCTGTTCCACATAGGTTTGATCCAGCGAGGAAGAATGGTTTAGATGCAGTGAAGAATTTTCAAAAAAAAGTGGTGAAATTCTATACAAATTCCATACAATTTATACTTGAGGCGAAAAAAACACCACGTGCGATGTTTTCAAAAATGAATTTAACTTTTTGAATTTATCTTCACACACGTGAAATTCGACTGTATTTCATTAGTACTGTTAGGTATAATATATATATATTATATTATACTTATTTGTTTGTTATGCTTATTTTATTTCAACTCTTTTTGTGCTCTATTACATTTATTGCAAATATTTATTTTATATTTAATCATTTTGAAGTAATTTCATTTAAACTATACGTTTCTTTAAAAATGGGGAACTGCTTGGCAATTTTTATCTTCATTCATATTCCAGCAATTAACTCAAAAGCAAACAAATTTTTTTTTTTTTTTTTTTATTATTATTATATAATGGTGTGCGCCTGAAATGCCAATGAGTAACCAGAGTAATATTACACTTTTTTTTATTTTATTTTAAACAAATAGATAGATAGTAGATAATTTCCCTCAATAAATTTATCCATATTTATTTCATTGTTCATGCCATAACTAGATACATACATATGTATGTGCCCGTGAATATGTTTTTATACATACATAAATACAGACGAGTATATGTGTTATTTGCCGAACCAATTGCTATAATTACATTTAATGATGAAAATGTTTTTTCTGGTGAAACCGGGTTTATTCATTTATTTAAGTGTTGATGAACTTGAAAATCAAACGATGTATAAATTGTGCTGCTACAGAACCTTGCAAAATAAGCTTGTAAAAGTTTGTAGAAATATATTATATTAATTCATCACGGTGCGAGTGTGAACATATTTTGAATGGAAAATGTACACTGAGTGCTTCATTTTAAAGATTTTGAACTATAATGTAGATTTCGCCTTCAGAACCGTCGAAAGTACTTTTTAAGTAAAATACATTTCTGGTCTAACAAAAATAGCACAGGAAATTTCTCAAATAAGAAAACAAGTAAATAAAAATTCGAATGAGAATAATCGATCTACTCCATGAATTCGAATGCTTTTTTGCATCGCTTAAAAAGATAAAATAATCTTTGGAAAATATACATTTTGTCGCTTCTGATAATCTGCTGCATAGAAATTGTTATAAAAATAATTTAACAAGCACAGCCAGAGGTATTAAAAAAGCAAGAAAAATAAGAAATGCCTCTAATGAAGGTGTTTGTATTCCATTGGACAGCATCCTGTTTTATCTACAATGTATTGAAATCAGCAGTCATTTTTAGTTCTCGACCTAATTGAAATGTGTTTATCACACTAACAAATATATTGTTAACGATGTATGTATACGGTTAGCGGTTGTGATGTAGAATAGCTTATGTTGTTTTAATTGTTTTTGCAAAATTGATTTATTTTATAGTATGTACTGGTCTGAAGAACTTCAGACTATTTTTTAGCAAATTCGGATTTAATAAATATCCAAATATACCAATTTTCAATTTCGAGAAAATATCGTTATATCGGTGAGTAACTATGATTTGACGGCTGAAAATGCTAAGCTGTTTTGCCATTTATATTCCGCAAGATTTAGCAAATCATGAATCGATTTTAAAATTCCAATTTAGAGGAATTCCTATCAGGCCTTGAAAAGCAGAAAAAAAGAAAAGTGAAAGTGATTATCATTTTTGGAAAGTAAGATGATGAAAGAATGCTTTGTGATCATTCTATGCTTATAACTTATGTTGTGAATTTTGAATATGTTTTCTTAGAGCTGGAATATACTTTTTGACAGATTGGATACCTTTTTCCAGAGATGAGACGAAATAAATCGAAAGGTTTTGTATGAAACCAAATGAGAAATGATCATCCTGTACAGATTTTGAAAAAGCTGAGTATTTTCACTAACCATTTTATATGGTATGACAGCTTGGTGAAAGGCGACAGATGCTGACAAGTATAAAATGGCTATAACACTTCAGGTCGGAAAATTTTCTTTGAGGAATTAAATCTATTAATGAATGAATTTGCCATTATATTTTGCACTATATATTTTATTTAGAAATTTGCTTACAACTTTTTGGCTATTTTCAGTGGTAGAAGTTAAACAGTTTGTATCGGTTTATTATATGATATAGTGAGTCATAATCCGTGAAATGATCAGATTTTAATTTTTTGTATAGAAGAAGAATTTATCGCTAACAAATTCCGATTATTTGCGTTAACTGGAAAATGTCCATTCGTTAGTATCATGGATTTAATTCATGAAACATGAATTTATGACTGCCAATTAATTTACTTTCACGCTATCTTTCCTTCACATACCGCACATGTTTAATATACAACTTTGTAAACTACATACATACATACATACATACGTATTGATATTTAATTTCAGGGGGTTCCAACTTCTAGAATATTCTGTATAAATATAATGCAAATTTACGACAGAGAAAGCGAATTTTTACTCATACGCGGTTTTTATTGGCAATCGCACATATTTGATAACACCTTCATGTATAAGTACATACATATATGCATTCATATGTATGTATGGCTTCTACATTTTTCATTATGTGTGTATTATTTATTGGGGCGAGCAATACAAACACTTCAGTTTATAAGTGTAGATGTTTTAACTGCTAATTTCTGGAACAAAAGTCTCCAGTTAAGTGTCAGCTGACAAGAAGTTGACGATAAAAACTCATGCTATCTTTAGAAAGATATAGATATTTTATGTTTTATTATTGTTTCGTCACTATTGATACGTCACGTCATTGTTTTTCTTATAGAAATTCGACGACAGTGTAAAAACTAGTGATCATTAGCGATTTATTAGTTGTTTCCTAGCGATCAACTATTATTAAATTGTTTATAAATTTAGTAATAATAAAAATAAAGAATTTTTTGGTTGGCTGAAAATAAATGTTAGTTTTATTATGCCCCGCCAGAAATAGGGAAACATTTTTATATCCAAGTGTTGTACGAGTATACTAAATTATACTCATTAGTTTTATTAATTTTGGGTAGCAGTTATTGTAATAGATAAGAAATAGTATTTGTTATTATTTTAGTTCATTAAGTTCTATTTTATTGTTAATCTTCGCATAGATACAATTTTTTTTATATCAAATATTTAAGGTGTAAGTTTTTCACCTTTTAGTTGATTTCATGTGTGTAAATATTCACCGAAAAAGCTTTTCATTAAGTATCAGCTGGCAAGTATTTGAATAAATAGAAATTATTCTTTTCATTCAATACAAAGTTGTGCTTAAGGTAATTGAAAAATGCAATTAATAGCAAAAAATCTACTAAAAAGTAACTTTTGTGTAATTAAATCTGTATGAAGTGGAACTCAGTGCGACTTTTATGTGTTTCTAATTTTACAGTGCAGTAATTAGGCAGTGAACATCGTAAATTATAAACTCGTTTGCCAAAGTGATTTATGCGTTTACATCTGAATTTACAGATCTTGTTATGCGCATTTCAATTTATTTATTCATTTGGGAGACAGTTTTGTTTTTCAAGTTTTTTATATTCGGAAATCAAATAATAAAGAAAATAAATCTGCAGTTTCGGTCAAACGAATCTAATAAGCTTTCAGTATGAGGATGTTTTTTACAATCCTTAGATGATACAGACAACTCACCCAGCAATTTACAGTACAGTAATTAGGCAGTGAACACGGTTTAGAATTCACAAGTAAAACAAGATTAGTAATTATCATTAAGATTTTATAATAATAAATATTATAATTTTTCTTTTTTTTTTGCAATTAATAAAGTTAAAAAATCTCCTGAAGAAGTAAACAAATATTCACGAAATGTCGGGATGAAATATGTTATAAAAAAAATTGTTTTTATTGACATACAAAAAGTTGGGCCTTATCAGCTAAGCTCTGTAAAAAACATCCCCATACTAAATATAAAATTTGGCCATAAAGAGGAATCTAATATTGACAAAATTAATATTTGATTTACAAAAGGTTTATTCAACAGATTTGCCAAATGAATTCATTGTTCGACATTTGAAGTCATGATTTGAAATCAGACGTATTCGTTTAATTCTATCTTTTGTAAATTTCTATATATTCGATAAATTTAATTATAGTTTAGTTATTAAGTTTCTCGTCAACCGAATCACTACGAAGATGTATGTAGATATGTGTGTAGATACGTATACCCACATAAGATTCAAATATAATAATTTCTCCTTTCTTATTTTTGGGAAAATATATACAGTGAATCAAGAAAGTTTAAGTACAGCCAACAAACAAATAAACAGACTAATAAATTGTATTCATATAACATAAAGATTTATTTCAGCTTGTATATCTTATATCTTAAATATTGTAAAGAACATAAAATCAGATTTTTTACTTCATTATATATTAGGGTTTGTAAAAAAAAACAACAAAAAACAATTTACTATCGTTAAATCACATAAAAAAAGCTTAAGTACACCTCGTTACTATTATTAAAAAAACAAAAAACTTTTAGGAATTTAATATTTTTTGGTCCTTTACCGGCATCAACAACAGCTTTTAAGCGTCGATGCATGCTTCGAACTAATTTTTTAGTGTCGTTTTCTATTATTTTGCTCCATTCTTCAGATAATGCATTTTTAAGCGATTCCTTTGAGGTTATGTTATGTTTCCGAATCCTTTTTTCTAACAAATCCCAGACATGTTCAATTGGATTTAGGTCCGGAGATTGTGGGGGTGTATGCAGTTGCAAAGCAGCCATTCCTTAACCACATACGACGTGTGCTTGGGGTCGTTGTCCTGCTGGAAAAGAAATGTATTTTCACCAAGCCCCAATTGTGTTGCACTTTGCTTAAGATTGTTGCGTAAAATACTTAGGTGTGAATGCTTATCCGTAGTATTTTCAATAAAAAACATTTTTCCCACACCAGCTGTCGCCATACACCCCCAAATCATTATATTACCGCCACCGTGTTTGACAGTCGGAATTAAATTTTTCATTTGCATTTCCTTATTTGGCTTTCTCCATATTTTCTTTGCGCCATCTGGCCCAAAAATATTATATTTGGACTCATTGCTGAATAATCTATTATACCAAAAGGAATCTGGCTTATCTAAGTGCTCTTTTGCGAAATCTAACCGCTTTTTTTTATTGATAGGTGATATGAGGGGTTTCCTACGAGGAACTCGCCCGTTGTAATTAGCCTTATGGAGCACATTTGTGATTGTCTGAGGGTTGACTCTGGTTGCAGTAGCTTTTAGCATTTCATCACGTATTTTTGGAGCAGATTTTTTGGGATCAGTTTTGATAGCATTTAAAATATATCGCTCTTCCCGTTGCGAAATTTTTTTTTGGACAACCAGATCGTGGTGTCTTTAGCACATTTCCATTGTTAATGTACAAATTAATAAAATTTTGTACGCTGGAATGTGTTTTTCCAATTCAAATTCCAAATACAATTTCACTATCAATTTTCTCAAATCTTCTGATATTTCTTTGCCTTTTCCCATTTTGTCAACTTTTCAACTAACGCTTGCACACAAATGTAATAATTATCAACAAAGAAATGCTTCAAACGCATCCCTATTTTTCTTTGCTAAAAAAGCCAAAACCAAAAACCGTTATTTTTACAAAAACAACAACGCAACAATATACAATATATGTATGTATGCGTTTGTGATGTACTTAAACTTTTATTGCGTTAATTTAGCTCATATTGGAGTTTTTTGCATGTATCCATTCTAGAATGAATAACGGGAACGAAAAAAATTTTATTTTCATGACAAACAAAGTACGATTTAAGTTATATGAAAATAGTAAACGCAATTTTATTACAATAAGTGTGATAAGTGTTAGGGTTTTTAAGAAATAATAAGGTGTACTTAAACTAAATTCATTCACTGTATGTAAGAAAGCTTTACACAGATATAATCCATTTTTCGAAACTGTAATGAAATTGTTTTTTTGTGAAAAGGAAATTAGATTGAATTAAAGCTTAAAAATTTTGTTTCTCTAGGAATTATAGAAACGCAATTATGGCTTTATTTAATAGAAAAAAGCGTTGAGGTAGTTATAATATGTATTAAATTATATCTTGAACACAGTTATTTATGTCGTCAAGGAAAGGATCAACACTATACACCTTCCCGGTCTCCAGGTTTCAACGCCAGGTTATGGGATTAAATATCTGCCAGCAAGTTATAAAGATAAAAAATATATGTTATGTATATTGTGAAGTCTTGAAAAGCGGCGCTGGCATGTTTTAAAATATTCTTTTAAGATCTTCCATTCTTTGCTTTGCACGTAATAGAATTTTTCTAGCAAGTGTTTCTACATACCGCTGTATGTAAATACAGGGTGGGCCAAAAGTCACAATGGGGTTTAAAAATTTAATAACTTTTTTGTTTATTTTCTTTTTAAGATTATGAAATATACAAAATGGAAATTTTTTTACGCTAAGTATGGAAAATAATGTCACTTAAATGACCGCCGTTATTAGCTTCGCAATGATGGGCTCTTTTGAGAGCATTTTCCATAACATCTTTCAACATTTGTGGCTGTAGCCCTCGAATTTCTGCAACAATGTTGGCCTTGAGTTCAAGGATTGTCTCGGGCTTGTTGACATATACTCGCTCCTTCAAATAACCCCAAAGAAAATAGTCGCATGCTGACAAATCTGGCGAACGCGCTGGCCAATTAATTTCTGAATTTCTTGAAATTATTAATGGCGACGATATGCTCTTTGCGTTAAAATAATTGATCGCTGATTTAAGTAATAAAATTCTATTATTCTTGTTCTTTGTTCAGTTGTGAATCCCTCCATTATTTATTCTCCAGATGTTATTTATATAATCTTACAAAAAAAAAAAAAAAAAAAAGATATTAAATTTTTAAACCCCATTGTGACTTTTGGCCCACCCTGTATAAGTATATTTACATGCGTGTATGCATACATATTTATATACACACATATGTATATATATGTGATTGCTAATCTCATATTAAGATACGTATAGAATTTTTAATTCTTTCGACGGTTTTTGCAAAGCAACACAATTCAGAAACAGCAGCTTATGATAAAATCTGTATGTGTTTTATGGGTTGCCAGTAATTTTGACATTTTTGATAAAAAAGTAAAATTAGCAATGAAATGTAGTCGTGTATTCATTGCATACAAATGTACTACATTTGTAGTGTTTTTTTTTTGCATTTACCTACATACACACATACATACGTAAACAAAAATGTGCATAAGGTTTAGTGCAGTAATTTGTATTTTTTCTGCGTTGAATAATATTTAAAAATATTTTTGCTTTTTCGAATATAAATAAAACACATTGCACACATAATTATATATGTATATAAAGCATGTGAAAAGATGTGGACATTTGATACTTACATATAAACATACACATTCATAAATAAGCTAGTATATACTCGTATAACTGTACATATATAGGTGTGTACGTGTCTGTGGTATATATATGCATATAAAATGAGCAAACATCTAATTAATCCAATACGTATTTTCCAGTTTATATGGAAGTTTGACCAAACTATGTGCGACAGCGTCAGCACGAGTTTCAAGCAACCCAAGTACAGGATTAACTGCTGCCGCTGTACTCAACAGCAATGAACAAGTGCGCAAGTATCATGAAGTAGTAGGTGACATTTTGTGCCCCTCGCAAGTAAAGGGTATCGATCACATTAGAGATGCACGTTTAAACAAAGTAAGTATAAAATTTTGAATGACACCCCATGGCAAATTTAATTTATAAGTACATACGTAATTATTTAATGTTTTATTCGTATGTAGGGTCTAGCATTTACTCTCCAAGAACGACAAGTATTGGGTATACATGGCTTACAGCCCGCCCGCTTTAAGAGTCAGGAAGAGCAATTGGAATTGTGTAAACTTTCAATTGATCGTTACGTTGAACCGATCAATCAATATTTGTATTTAAGTGATTTGCAAGATCGTAATGAAAGACTTTTCTTTGCTTTCCTGGCTAAATATATTGAGCAATTGATGCCGATTGTTTACACGCCCACTGTAGGATTGGCCTGCCAACGATTTGGTCTAATTTATCGTAGGCCGCGTGGTCTTTTTGTTACAATTAATGACCGCGGCTATGTATTTGATGTTATTAAAAATTGGTCAGCATTTGTAAAACCACTCAATGTATGAATTCGTTTACCAATTTATTATTTTTAGGCCCGAGCCCGATGTGCGCGCTATTGTTGTTACAGATGGTGAACGTATTTTAGGATTGGGTGATTTAGGCTCTTCTGGAATGGGTATTCCTGTTGGTAAACTTGCCTTATATACTGCCTTGGCTGGTATAAAGCCTCATCAGTGCTTGCCCATAGTTATTGACGTTGGTACCAACAATATTGATCTCTTAGAAGACCCACTTTACGTTGGCTTACGACAAAAGCGTGTTGTGGGTCGGGAATATGATGATTTTATTGATGAATTTATGCAAGCTGTAGTAAAACGTTATGGCCAAAATACATTAATTCAATTTGAAGATTTTGGAAATCACAATGCATTTAGGTTTCTCGATAAATATCGAAATACGTACTGTACTTTCAACGATGACATCCAGGGCACAGCTGCGGTAGCTGTGGCTGGTTTATTTGCGTCGAAACGTATTACTGGCAAAAGCTTTGCTGACTACACCTTCCTATTCGCTGGTGCGGGAGAAGCAGCTATTGGAATTGCCGATTTAACAGTTAAAGCCATGGTAGCGGAAGGTGTACCCATTGATGTTAGCTCTTCATGATTGTGATTGACTAAATTAGTTTAACGATACATCTATATTTTTAGGAAGCCCGCAGCAAAATTTGGATGGTGGATGTTAATGGTTTATTAACTACAACCCGCGAGGATGGAAATCTAGATGGCCATAAACTTAATTATGCCAAAGATGTAGAACCTATGAAAAATTTGGAACATATTGTTGAAAAAATCAAACCGAATGTAAGATTTGCTCTTAATATTTATTATTACATTTATTAATTTCTATTTTAGGTATTAATTGGTGCCTCTGCCGCAGCTGGTATTTTTACACCAAAAATTTTGCAAAGTATGGCCGCTAATAACGAGCGCCCAGTCGTATTCGCTCTATCTAATCCTACAAGTAAAGCTGAATGTACAGCTGAGCAGGCCTATCAAAACACAGATGTAAGTAATAACACGATATTATGCCGCAAAAAGGTATTATTTTAAATTCTTATCTTAATGCAGATAAACTTCGCAACGTATATATATTTTAAAATATTTATCGATAATTTAGGAAAGAATTTTTATAAATTTCCTTATGCTAGTCATATATCAAAATAAGATTAAATTTGAAAATGATGGTCGATACTTAAATCATGTCGATGGCTAAATTTTAGAAATTCATATTTAATAGTAAATTTTGGTTTAGATTTTTTTTTTGTATCCTTCAAAAGGATTTAAAAATTTTCTATAAAAGATAATTAGTTTTTGTTTTAAAAGTACAAATTTCTTAAGAGTTATCAGCAGATAATCTTTTTGTTTTGAGTAAAGGGGTTCCTTAATCAGATAACACACAAATAGCAATAATTGGTAATATTACGATTTTTCATGTAAAATGCATGAAAAAAGGAGGGAAAATGAGATAATTTTTTTTTTGCAATTTGTCAGACACATGTAAATGCTTGAAAATTTTGAAATTTATTATAAATAAGTTTGTAACATATAATATTTTATTGGTTGCAGGGCCGCGTAATATTCTCATCAGGTTCGCCGTTCCCACCAGTCACTATTAACGGAAAGACATATTCACCTGGACAGGGTAATAATGCATACATCTTTCCAGGTGTAGCATTGGGTGTTATTGCTACTGGCACCCACCATATACCTGACGATATGTTCCTCATTGCGGCCCAGGAACTAGCCAACTTTGTAGATAAAGTTGATTTAGACCGTGGCTCTCTTTATCCACCTTTAAATACTATCCAAGAAATTTCTATGCGTATTGCTATGGGTATTACAAAATATGCTTACGACAAAGGTACATGAAAATAAATAGTCACATCTATAATAATTTTACTTAATAAAATTTATTGTGTTTTAGGTCTTGCATCAACTTATCCCGAACCTATTGACAAGCGTGAATGGTTAGCAGGCCAACTGTATAACTTTAATTATGAATCCTCATTACCTGTTACGTGGGCGTGGCCGCGGATGCCATTTTTTAAGACTCGTGATTTAAATCCCTCTAATTTATTTGGGGAAAAACGTAATTAATCTTATTTTCGTTACAATTACACAAACAAATAACACAAATTTTTGCAACACATCCATATAATTGTGAACACCCAATTACATTAAATGTTATATCACAAGTTGAAATATGTTGCTTTCACTTCTATACAATTTGACATATTTTTCTTCCTTTGCCGAATTCTGCAAGTACAAGTAGCACATATTAATGTAACATAAAAATTGTATATCGGTTTCCAAATATTTAATTATAATTCATATTATTTTAACATTGTACAGTATTTTTTTCAAGTACAAGTACAAGTAGCACATATTAATGTAACATAAAAACTGTATATCGGTTTCCAAATATTTAATTATAATTCATATTAATTTTAACATTGTACAGTATTTTTTTTTTTAACAGTTAAGTAAATAATTAATGAGAAACAATTATGCTTAATATGGTATGCATTTCCTTATTCATTTCTTTAAATTTCCTACAATTTATGTACATGTTTTGTTTTTTCTACTTATGACTACATAAAGTATACATTAATTGTAAGAACACGGATTGTGTGAAAGCTCTCGTCTCATTATATGTGGATTTTCTTATATTTAACGATTTTAGAGAAATTGGGGTTCAAAATTAAATGAAAATTATTGCTCTTAATACGATTAATCACTACAATATTTCCATTTATTCTAAATAAATTTTTTTTGTGCTATACTGTATAACATTTATGTTTTATAACGCTTGTATTATTAATTGTTACTTTAACTAATTGAATTGAGTATAAAAATCAATAACTTGCATTAATAGTGGAGGCTATACCATGCACTTATAATGGTATAAAAAAAAAGTCGAAGATATTTTCATACGCTGAATATTTATGTATTACCGAATTATTTTACATTTTTAATTTTTTATTCGTTTTATACAACTCATCAAATATTTATTATTTAAATTTTTCTCCAAATTTACCATAAATCTTTTTTTAATTTTTTAAACATTATTATTATCCTAAATATTCTTCCTTTGCGAGCACAAGCCTATCAACATTTAGGTAAAAGATTTACGAATATATTTAAAAAAATGTGTTGGGCAAGTTTATGCATATTAAAAAAAAAAAAGATTAAAGCTTTCTTATGTATGTATGTACGTGTGCATTCGTATATACATGTAGCTTTGTAAGACCTTTCTATAGAGTTCCTAGTTCATTTAACAACATTAAAATGTGTACAATTAATCTATTGACGGTTTATATATACATTTATTTTATTAACTTACTTTTTAAATTTGTTAAAATATTTGTTTAATCAATCACGTCATTTATTTAGTTAATATTTAAATTTTTTATATTTTAGGAAATGAGGAGAATCCATAATTTTTCTTATCTTCTGATTACACCTTTTTGATTAAAAAATGAATAAATCTCGCCGTTAGTTGATATTCCTCGACTTAAACCATCAAGAAAATATATATTTTTATTTATTGATCTTAGTTGAATTATGTATTATTATTTTTAATTTTTATATTAATTTGAGTATTTCTAAATTGTTGAAATTTAAGTTAAACTAACAGTCCACAATGCAGAAGCTGAAGACCGAATTTTGTTAATTTAGTGACACTTGAAACCATTGGAATAATAAATAATGAAAACCATAATAAATATTTATTAATTTGTAAAAGCTTTGTTTTTAATAACGATAATATTATAGTAAGTCGGCTAATTTACTAGTGATATGGCAACCGTTGGCACAGGAATAAATTTGCACCAAAATACAAGAAAAAACTTTTAAAAACTTTTTTTTACAACTGCAGTTTTTCTTTTTTCTATAAATAGATCAATTCATACATAAAAAAAATTAAAATTAAAATTGTGATGTTTCGATTCTATTATCTAATGGGAATACCTATAGAATTTTTAATCTAAGTACAAAACAAGTTCAAAACTAGTGTCTTTGTTATAACACTCGATCTTTAGTTGACATTAATGTGTGCATTTATTTGAGACTGGTGTTTCAGATATGAATATTAGGGTAGTTCATATCTGAAAGCAAAATTTGAACGAAACATTCATGCCATTTAAGTCAAATTTACAATTATAAAATGGACGTGGGCTCGAAATGATTTTGTTTGCATTGTCAAGAGGAAAATGTATTCTGTTTAATATACAGACAATCGGAGATAAGATTGGATAAAAATTTTTTTCATGGAAATTTAAAAGAATTTCTTTTTTTTTTGCTTTATAACATTTGTACAATATTATTAATGATAAAACGGCAATGTCATCGAAGTATTGCTATTATTTCAGTTTTATATATTTTTTCATATAATGTTAAGCAATACCGTTTCCAATTGTTCCATAATTCTACTGTTTAAGCGGTTTTTAATGCATCACAAATATTGTTAATAAAATTTATTAAAGCAATTTTTTCCTTTATATGCAGAACAGAATATTCTCTATACGAATAAGTATGTTAAATTCATGCATTGAAAAGTTTGCAATAAATATATTAATAATAAAAGTGTAGGGGTTTTCCAGTTTACTTGTGCCATCTATTTCCTTTGTGAACTTGAACCACACTAATGTTTTCGTACATGCATTACATATTTAAGTTCTATAAAATGAATGCAAAATATAAAATCAATGTTAGTATTTGTAGTTGAGATCTTGAAGAAAGACATTGACAAGCAAAATATATTTCAAATTAAAAAAATGTTTTGCCTAATTATTATTTTTACACTAATTGTGTTAAAAAGTTCACATTGCCGTGAGTATTTTAATTTGGTGTATATACATACATGACGTAATGGGCATACACATTTGTTGCTTATGTATATTTTTGTCTGATCAGAATATGACGAGAATTGTTTAATGCCGAATCAGCAGCAGGGTCGTTGCGTACCAATAAAATCTTGCAAAACAACATATGAAGCTTTTAATAATATTCTCAAAGCTGATCGCACTCCGACAAATTCGGAGCGGGAGGAATTGCGGTCTTTACAATGCGGCTATATGAAAAACGTTGTAAGTAGTAACTTATTCAAAATTTTTAAAAACGATTGAACTTTTTCTTCCGTTTGGTTTGTTGTTAGTGAGCTAATCTACCAGGCACGCCATAATTCGCAATACTAATATATAAATTATAAAATTCACGATACATCTAGATATCCTCTTCATTTTCACTGATCTAATAGCCAACCGAGGCTCGTCGTCTATTCAAATACACATGCAATACATAGTGAAAGTACATACAAAAATTATTGTAAAAACTTTTATAGCCCTTAGTGTGCTGTGCTGAATCAGAAATTCATATGAATGTCGATGGCCTGGATGCGTTAAAGAAAAATAACTGTGGCATTTACAATGTTGACAAGGTGGCATATGGCAAGGAGGCGGCATTATTTGGATTTCCATGGATGGCCTTGTTAAAGTATAATGACGAACTCAATCCATACAAATGTGGCGGTAGTATAATCACCGACCGTGAGTTACTTCTTTAGCATTTTTAAATATTTAGACAAATAAATTTTTTTTTTTAATAAATTTAATTAGAATATATTTTAACGGCAGCACATTGTATACCCAAAAAAAGATATCGAGTGTAAGTTGCAAATTTCTGAAGAGATTTTACTATCAATTCATTAATTTTGAATTTATATGTAGAGTGGCAGTACGTCTAGGCGAACATCAAATAAGTACGGAAATAGACTGTATAAAAACATTCCGCAAAAATATATGTGCTCCACCGTCTGAAGATTTTGGCATTGAGGAAATAATAGTGCATGAGAAATATAACAATTTCTACGACGACATAGCACTGATACGCCTTGACAGGAAAATTAATTTCCAACGTAAGTTTTTTATTACAACCAGAATATCAATAAACATACCGTGTAAGATTTCAGTAAAAGCGTGAGTACTTGAGCAAATGCAAAAAAAAAGTTGTAATGCTCGAGTTCGGTACACATCACATACTTTAATTGGCTTATGAATGTGTTTCGGTATAGTTCACCATTGCCCGGCGCAATATATAGAAAAATGCAGTGCGCAATGCAATTATTTAATTATGCTTTTTGAAATTTTAATTTGCTTGTCACTGTGCATTCACATTGTGAGATTGTCAATGGGAGCACAACTATTTCAGACTTACATACGTACGTAAACGAAACTGAATTTAATTTTCAATTCAGCTGGAAAATAATTTTCTCAGGGCCGCACATAGTACAGCATTTAGAAGTTCAAATCAAAATATTTTAAGACACAATTGTAATAAAATTTAATTTACAAATTCTGTAGGAAAAATTTCTTATTTAGTGCAAAGCAACGATGCTTAATAAATACGATTCAAACGTTATATTTTTGTTACTTCTATAATGAATACTGAGTGAATATTATAAAATTAAACATTCTAATATATGATTTAGATGAATAAGGTTTTTATTACTAAATCTGTATCGGTGCTTGCTTTTGAATCAAAGAGCAATGAATCACTATGCGGGTTTTGAATACTATTTTCAAAAATGTTTGAAATGACAGATTTATGTATGTATGTATGTATATGTATAAAGGGAGCTTAATTGAAAACAATAAATAAATATTGAATTTGAAATGCGGAATAAAGGGGTATTTATATGATTTATATATACTTGTTTTTCTTATCAGCTGGGAAATTACAAATTTCTTATTAGTTCAGTCATCAATATTACACAAATAATATAATAAAACTTTTTAAAGAAGTTAATTTTTTTTTAATCAATGAACCGATCAAAGACGAATGCACTTTTAGGAGACCTAAAAATGCGATAAATAAATGCCACGCCCTTCACTGATACGCACACATGCACTGATATGTAAAACACGGGAGTTTCTAAAAATAAAAAGCGATTTATAAATTTAATATTTCAGGTCATATCAAACCGATTTGTTTGCCGATATATGATAATTTAAAGAACAAGGAGCATAATCAATATGTCATCGCAGGTTGGGGTTCAACGGAAAATGGTTTGTACAATAGAATTATTTATTATTGCTAATTTCCATTCGTTAACTAAATGAGAGTTTTTCTTAAAGGTACTAAATCCGATGTACTATTAGTTGGTGTTGTACCTTTTTTCGAACGGATGGAATGTGAAAAAGTACTGAAAATGTACAATCTTAATTATAGCATAACATTAGGTCAAATTTGTGCAGGCGGCAAGGATCTTGTGGATACTTGTGGGGGTGATTCCGGTGGACCTTTAGGATATCGTGATGAATACGATGGTCATCCACGTTTTATACAATTTGGTGTTGTTGGACTTGGTGTAATAGCTTGTGGAGCTACAAATGCCCCAACCACTTATGCAAACACTTCATATTACTTGCAATGGATAACTGACCATATAAGATGAAAATCGCGTTTTTACTTACAAATAAATTTAAAATATATGTTAGTAGATATTACATACATATTTCTTTTAATAAAAACATTTTATATATACATATATATAATAAGAATTCCTCTTTGCTTTTAAAGTGATGAAAGTGATTCATACATGGACCTGCTATCGGTATAATTGTTTCTGTTAAAGATATTTCAAAGAGACGAGCGGCAAAAATTGGGCTATTGATAAAATGACGAATAAAAATTAATGTTTTTAACATACTTATTGTCCACGACTAAAAATTTTAAATGTTATATCTATTTCAAATATATATTTAAGATACTTTTTATATAGTAATTGATAAAAAAAATGGACGGCATGAAATTACTAAAGCTCACCAGGTAAGAGGTTCTCTCCTCTAACTTGCTGCTCCCTTTTAGGTAATCCAATCTTTGTCTGATAGAATCTTACTCTTAACTAATAAGAAGCTATAATAATACCTCTTATGTATTTATAATTAGTGGACTGGGCCAAATAAAATTTATGGCATTTATTTTTATCGTTTCTATCATTTACTTCGTTTTCTTATTTCCGAAAAAAATGTAATCGATCGGTTTTGATACGATTGAAAAATTAATTCAACAACATTTCAATCTCCGCCGTGCAATAGTTATGCAAAACTTGGAAAAACTATTCATTTGCGAAACAATTTTGTAGTTGTTGTAGACAATTCCTCACGTTGTGTTAGACTTTGGATGCGGCGAGTCTGATGTCAATGCAGAAACTGCTACAAAACACCGATGCGAGCAGTTGTGCCTTTTCAAATGTATATTATCATCGATGTAAATTGTTTATTAATAAAAGCTAAAGAAAAATGACTTTATCACTTAAGCATTCCAACAATAATTAACACAACAAACATTAATTGAATCAAACCTGCTAGTTCAGCCAACAACACCAACTTTAGAAGTGGATTTACATATAAGGCAATATTAATCAATTTCCAAGAAAAACTATATGAAATAATGCCAAAACTGCTTTTCTCTAACTTACAAAATAAAATTGAATTTAATCTATAACAATTTTTTTCTCTGATAAAAAAAAAAACAAGACAATTTTAAATAAATAATTAGCTTTAATATTTCTGAAACTTTTTAACTGTTTTCAACTTTGTATATTTATAAAAAAAAATTCGAAAAGAACGAGAATTATTTCAACAAGGTGGGCTTATTATTAAGTGTATAAGTATGCGGGTCTACTCGTATGTTGTAAATAAGCTTGAAACAAACAATAAGATGAAGCAGCGAACAAGGATTTTTATGTGACATGTAGAGGTAAATTAATGTAAATTTACGAATGTTCGTATTTCTTTGGTGAATTGAAATATGGAAAATTTTAAAAAATGTTTACACATCGCTTGTCGGATCGTCAAATTCATAAGCATAGTTAGCTTGTAGTTTGGCAGTCAAGCTGGTTTGTAGTCTACTATCAACTTGTCGGCGACCAATTGACAATATGCAGAATCTATTGTGTAGCAATTTGGAACCGCTTGCTAGCTAAACACTACTTTTGTACTTGGAACTTAACAAAAGAGATTTCATAAGTTTAACGAGAAAAACTTGCAGTTTTTGTAAACAACAAACAACTAATGCAACTAATAAATGCAGTTTCGCTTTTTGCAATTACAATTCGTGATCGTAAGTGCACCATTTCTAGTTGTAATCCACTGAGTGAATGTTGAAAATTAAAAAATTTCTTTATATCAAAATGTAGGGGAATCTTGTCTTACAGCAGCATTGTAAAATTGTTGTTGTGCCCTATATAAAGGGTGCCCATTTTTGATTTTTCTGATATGAACCTGTGGAAATGTATACCTATATGTATATATATATATATATATATTCAAGTGTTCCTGACATAATGATAAGCTTTATCGGTTATTCGTATAAAATCAAATTTTTACAATCATTAATAAACTGTTTATATTATCATCTACACAACTACATACATACTCATAACTATTTGAAGTACGTCTTTGAGGTAAATTGCCACTTCCGTAGAACCGGCACTATCAACAATACCACGAATAAAAGTTTCTCAGTTAATTGAAGATCTGCAGTATAATTAAGATTTTAATTCCTCCGTAGGCGAATGAATAATGCGCAACCTACTAATACGGAGATGGCGGCGGTTTGATTCATGCCTAGACTCTGGGTCTTTTCCTGCGGTCAAGCCGAAAGCTTTGCGGGTTAAGTTAGTTAAAAAAATAAAAAATAAGCAACGATTTCGCAAAAATGCCTGATAGAAAAGAAAAATTATTATTTAAATCTCCCAAATTATCACATTTGGGTAGAAGAGTGAATATTATTAACATTAAACATGAATAATATGGCGAGCATTCATTATCCTCTTACTCCATTAACATTCATCCAATACGTGCAACTGAATTAAATAGATGTCTGAAACATTTTCTGTGATATTTATCATACACATTAATATGGCTGCCGGAACATTAAAAGAATCTTAAACTTTTTCCTCTATTGGCAATTGCAATAGAGGAACTTGTCTTTAAATTTTCCGTTATAACAGCTTTCCTTCAGGTACAAAGTTAACTGGCGGTACTTTTTAACGCATAGACGATCCTTTCCACTGGTGAATTCAATACCAACAGCTAATATTTTTACTTTTCTTTATAGAACCGGGACCATAAGAATAGCAAAAAAATTTTACAATATTGGTACGAGTATTTGATCCTATTGTTACAAATTTTTTATTTCTTTTTATCATAATGGCTGCTGCTACTTTACAGTTGTTGTAAAGTTGCATATACTTCATAATAAAAGGACATAGATTACAACAAATGCATTTAAAATTAATTACAGTATAATAATAATCATATAATTGTAATAAAAGATTTTTAATCCGTGAAGAAGTACTTTTGAGAATCGTTGATTTTAACCCTGAAATTACAGATTGGCGGATTATATATATATATATATATTAGGGATAATATGTTGTTAGAAATGGTATACTTATATCTATTTTCTTTTGTAAATTACAAATTATTTACTCAATATTATTTTTATAATATCGATCGAAGTTTAGACACATGAAGGGAGTTGCCTGGCCAGCATTTATGCTGTTTAGGAATTTTAATTCTTTTTGAAATGATACAAAATTAAAACCAGCAGCGAAATTAATAAAATTTATATTTTATTTCCTTTCCTCCAATCTGATTCTCTTCCCGCTTTTTTATAATTCAATTGTACTGAAGATTTTCACACAGTTACAAATTTTAGTTTTCTCACTTGAAAAAATTAAAAATTAAAATTTATAAAGATTAATACTCGTCGTTAATGCTGACTTCTCATAAATAATATTAATAAAATATTATTGTGTATAATCATTGATAAAAAGTGTTTCAAGTCAAGGCAAGTGAATAAGCTTTCTTGGGGAATACCCTGTCGATGTAGATGCCGTATTTCATTTTTGCCAGTAATTTAAACGATTAAATCATTGCATAAACAATGAAACAAACTGTTGCAGAGTTGGCAATGTCTTTCAATAAATCAAATAATTATTCGAAATTTCTTATTCTGCTAGTTAACGTATTCGATGTGTATACTTATGAATTTTTTTTAAAAAGTTTTGCGTCTTTCAATTATCTAAATGATGACATATGATCTGTTTAATTGATAAAACTTATTTATCTGCAGTAAAGCAATTATTTCCTTAGAAATTTAATAAAAAAGACGGCATAATTAATAACCATTTGAAGTTTTACAAAATTAACAAAAACGTTTAATTTTGCTTGTAATCACAATAATAAAAATAAATGAGCTTTTTGTATTTCTAACATGGCAAAGACGCAAAAGGAAATTTTAATTCGTGCTTACGAAGTTCGTGAAAGAAACAAGTTTTAATAATTTTTAGTTACGAATCTTTAATGGAAATGTCAAATCCATTTTCATACAGATAAAAAATCAAATAACACATTTAAATATTTTTTCATTATCACTCATTCTTATAAAATATACGAGTGAACAAATAAATTGTTTTCTAAAACTAATAATAATTTCCTTTAGATCAACTAAAGCACGTATATAATTTTAATAAATCAGTAGAGAAATATTCTACAAATGAAAAGTTTTCTGTATTATTGCAAAAGTTCTATTTTACAAAGAAACATGCCTTGGATGATGCTCGTAGTGCTTATTGCAACAGTGAATGATATAAATGCGAGTTAGTATTCCGTTTAAGTAAATAAAGAGAAACTTGTTTGATGATCTAATCAATTATTTAATTAATAACAATTATTCAAAGGTTATGCCTCAGAGTGCTTTACTACTACAGAACAACAACGTGGTCTCTGTATGCCGATAAAATCATGTAAAAGGATTTACGAATTCTTTTTACAAGTAAGCAAAAGTGGGCGCGCAATTTCGGAAGAGGATAAAAAAAAATTAGAGCCATTGTTTTGTGGTAAATTTCAAAATGTACCGCACATTTGCTGTCCAGAAACGGAAATTCAATTAAATGTTGATGGATTAAATATTCTTAAAAATACTGCTTGCGGTATTTACAATGCAGACCGCATAGCAAACGGTCGAATGGCATCAATTTTTCAATTTCCCTGGATGGCTTTACTGAAATACGAGGGCGATGGCAACCCTTTTAAATGTGGCGGTACCCTAATAAGTGATCGTAAGTTATAAACAATCCACTTTTTATACGTCTTCCATTGACGGATTTTGCTTTTTCAGAATATGTTTTGTCAGCAGCTCATTGCATAAAAGGAAAAGAACACTTGATGTAAATTTTTTCTGAGGTCACCAACACAAATAAACTCATTATATAGTATATATTTTTCAGAAAGAAAGTTCGTCTTGGAGAATATCAAATAAGTGCTTTCAACGACTGCACAAACGTTACACGAAAAAATCAATGCGCTCCGCCTGTAGAAGATATTGAAGTTGATGAATTCATACTTCATGAGGCTTATAAGGAAATTTATAACGATATAGCCCTCATAAGATTAAGACAGAAAGTGCAATTTAAACGTAAGACTTTAAGATATTTTTCTGTTTTCCTAAAAGTCCAGCATAAACCGTTTATGGAACACTTAATCAATTCAAAGCAAAGTAAAATATGTTACAACATTGCAAAAAACAATTTTTATAATCACAATGATTCCTCTTTGGATTGGTAAGGATTTTTTGGGTGCTACGTCTGTACAACGCTTAGGACCAAATTTCATATTTCATGATAGACAATAATAAATTAATTACAATAATTAAATAAATAGTACTTTATACATATAAAGTTTTGGTCACACAAAGTATACATATAACGGACCTGGTACTCTTGACTCGAATTCTAAGAATGCGATTATTATAAAAAAAACTGTTTCAAACATTTTCAGATCCCTAAATTTTTTGCCTTTTTTGGGTAAAACCTTTGCAAAGACCAACATTAAATTTATTTAGCTTGATTTTTTATACCGATTTTATAATTCTCATTCACTCAGAGGCTTTTTATGTATACATACGAATTGAAAGTTTTTTCAGTGCCAAAGTGAATCAGTATCTGGCCGATAGGTTAATATAAGTACACTAATATATATATATATATTTTATATATGTATATCAATACGTACAAAATCGCGTACTTATATTTTTGTTGAATGCTTATAGGCCATATTAAACCAGTCTGTCTTCCGATTTATGACAACTTGAGGCCAAAAGAGCATGACAATTACGTTATCTCAGGATGGGGTAAAACAGAAAACGGTTTGTACTTTCTCGAATGTTTCTTCTTCACAATATATTTATAATTATATATACGATATTTTCAGACACAAACTCAGATATATTATTGATGGCATTTCTGAGCAAAGTAAATCGCACAATCTGTGAAAATCAATTACGTGAATATAATTTACGTAACCCATTAAATTATGGCCATATTTGCGCTGGTGGCAGAAACTTAATCGATTCTTGCCGTGGAGATTCTGGAGGCCCTCTAGGCTTTCGTGATTCTTACAATGAACGCTTACGTTTTGTACAGTTTGGAATTGTATCACTGGGTCTGCACAAGTGTGGAGTTGTCAATGTACCTGGTGTCTATACAAATGTTTCCCATTATATACAATGGATTACAGATCATCTTGTAGAGCGCCCTGAGAGTGAGAAGGTACACTTTATTACACCGAGATTTGTTCGAGGTTAGATTGAAATTTGTTTATATAACTATATGTCAAAAGAAAATTTATGAAAGAAAAATTAACAGTTCTATGTATGTACGCACATATATAAAAATCAATAGCAATAATGAAGCATATAATATAATAGTTATAATAATAATAAATTTAGTTTATGTAAAAGTAATTAGCGACTTGAATCGAAAACTACTTTACAAATTAAAGTTTCTCTCCAACGATAACTTGTCATCGGCCTTGATAAATTAGAATCTATGATTGCGATGTCAGAGAAATATATGCGTAATTGGCGATTAATTCTATTTCGGAATTCTTGTTTCCGATTCCCAATAATATAACAATTTTTATTTATTTTTTTTTTTTTGTTTAATGATATACAATTTTTTTTTTTTGAGATCGGTAAAAAAATATTAATAAATTTTTTATTATTTCGTTTCTATATTGCATGGCGGGGACCATCTGCAGAAGAAAGTGCACAAACATTTTTAATAAATTAATAGTTTTGACTGCAAAATACAATTGAAAAAAGATTTTATTCTTAACTCGCTATAGGACACTTAAAATAAGTCTTTTCCTTTATTTAGAACTTAGAACGGCATTGCTAATATCTGTAGTCAGTATAGAATACCTTGTTTATTCAATAAGATCTGTTTCCATTATTGTTCATTGCCATAAATAAATATATCGAAAGGATGGAAACCGCATTTTAGGGGATAATGTGCAGCCTCCTTAATGCTGTTTCTTAATAACTTCATAATCTCTAATGTCAACCCGTCATATGCCTGATGTTATACACTGCAGGAAACATACAAACTTACAGCTTATATCGGCCATTATGAATGATTTCTTTTAAAAAAAAGTATTTTTTTTTAATTTTATATAATTTTATGGAACACACGAGTTATATTCACGGCAATGTATTTCAACCACAAGAATTCACAAGATTCATATTTTACGTTATATATGTATGTGTATGTTTGTAATCGTATTTGCTCGTATTCTTTATATATATGCATATATTTTTTTTGTATTTTTTTTTTGTGTAATCAAATGATTAAAATTGCTCGTATTCAAATAATGGGAAAGGGTACCAACAAAAAAAATGCATTCCTCATTAATATTTATGATTTAGTTATCAGTAAATTAGCAAGATATACAATTACAAATATCAGGAAAACCAGCAAGTTGATTAATTAGCTGTTGCTCATACGGCTCCACTTTAGTTAGAAGCGATCGGTTATAAAATTTTGATAATCGTTTAATGAATCCGTATACTCGTACTTGAAAAACTTTAATATTTTCTCAATATCGCATTTGTATACAAGTAGATTTTATTAATAATAATAAAAGTTTTATACTAATAATATGAGATGTAACATTTCGGTTTGCCAAAAATGTAACAGCTTGATCGGAAATTACTTGTGAGATGGATGAACATTTTTAGCTGAACCCGGCCAGAAAAAATGTGGAAGATTCTATGGGGAAACACAAAATTCTTTTTAGCAAATTTGAGCCTTAATTGAATCACTTCACTTTTTAATAATCTTTTACCTCTTTCAATATTTTCCAAGTTGTTATAATAGCAAGTGATAAAACTTTTCGCAAAATTTTAATTATTTAATTTTCAATAAAATTTCAATTTTGCCAATTTAATTCAAATTATATTTATAATCAGTTGGTTAGAATAACAAGTATATTATTTAAGTAAGATTATAGTAATAAAATTCCCAAAAGAAAATTGTAACTATCAAAACTTTCACAAACACAAGTTTTAATTAATATTACAAATAATTATGGCAATATATAATTTTTCGCAATAACAATTTTCCCTTAAACAAAGTAAACAAACACTAACGAACACCCTACACTAAAATGGAGAGTTGATATGTCCTTATTTGTATTTAACTGGTTTTAAAATAATTGCAATCCTTTTGAAACGACTGCAAGAAACTTTTCTTTAAGGTTTAGCAATTACTTTTCAGGAATAGCTTTCATATCCAGTTCCCTTCATCTATATCGATTTTAATGGTGCCCAAGCTTTCAAAAAACATATCATGATGTTTAAAAGAAAAAGTTTTCAATAAAATCTCACCTTTGAGTGTCTACAAAGCGGTTTAATTTTTCAGTATTCTTCGTATTCTTTGCTGGAATAAGGAAGTCATAAAAATACGGATTAATTTTTCTTACAGTAACTCATTATGCAACAGAAGTCATTTAAAGTTTTTTTTTTTTGCACATAACATAACATAAGTCCTTATTACGACTGCATAGGAAAGATTATAATTCTCGTATTCTTTTTCCCATATGTATGTGACTTTTACAAAGAGGATTTTTAATGGCAACCACTAAAGGACAAAATAAGGATAAAGCTTATGCGAGGCTTACGAAAATATTTTTTTTTATAAATTGCAAATTTATAAAAGAAATGTGTAACTTGCAAAATTTTTAAAAATCGAAATAAATTAGGATTTAATAAGCACTACACTTAACTTTGTCAATTCATTGACCGATTATACAGCCTAACGCTAAATCAATGCTTTGATTGTTAAAGTTACGAATATATAGTTTGTCCTTCCAAGACGTTCCCTTATGAAAGAAAAAGTAAGACTTTTGATTTATAG
Organism: Ormia ochracea; assembly: GCA_963402855.1. Taxonomy (NCBI): domain Eukaryota; kingdom Metazoa; phylum Arthropoda; class Insecta; order Diptera; family Tachinidae; genus Ormia; species Ormia ochracea. Next base: position 68,617,218 of record OY727105.1, read on the forward strand.
CATTTTTTTGCAATCGAAATCTTTTAAATTTGAAGAATTTCAATGTAGGAAATTCTTGGTAAGCTATAGGGAAATACTAATGAGGCATTAGTTCAGCCCACAGTAAAGACATTTAAAGTTCTAAGCTTAGTGAATACGCAATCTATATACTCGTACATATACTTACATATTAAATACAAATATATTCCTTTGATAATCTGCTGCAAAATGTAATTTTCAAATTCATTTTTACGTTCATTCATAAAAAAAGTTTAACGCATTGAGAGAACAGATTCCGCGAGATATGGAAACGTGACTTGGCTTTGTCACTGTTGTGGCATAACAAATAATAAAGTATTATAAAATAATTTTTTTTCGCGCATGTAATGGCCGCCCGAGTGCTTTTCTATAAATTATGATATGACGGTTTGGGGATTTTAATCAAATGCTAATGGAATGGAGTACTCAAATTTACGGCCCCTCAAACAGTCCTTTAGCATTAGTTTACTAAGTCAAATTCATATTGTACAGTTAAACTTTACATATTTAAAGAGTTTTCATAAAGCAAATCCAATAAGAAAAATTATAAAAGCTGTTCAAGTATAAAAACCTGTGCATTTTTTTGAAAAATTGTTTTAAAGTGTTTATTAAACGCTTTGAAAACGATATTTTTTTAATATCATTTATAAATATTGTTAACAACTTTTAAAGGAAATCATTTGAACCATTCTTTAGATTGGGATACAAAAAATAGTAAATTACAGGGGCGGACTAAGCCCTAGGCATTATAGGCACGTGCCTGAGGCCCGTAATTTTTGGGGCCCAAAAAGTAGGTTCATATTTTGTAATTTTTATTTTTATTTAAAATGAAGTAATACAATTTAAGTCTTCTATATGTAAAGAAAATATTATTTCGCCTGTATCCATGTGGTCATTTATTCAGCAAAATAATATTATTGCAACATTTCCAAATTTAAATATACTTCTGAGAATTTATTTAACCTTTCCTATAAGCAATGCCAGCGGTGAAAGATCGTTCTAAGTAATGGCTAGAATAAAAAATTTTTTAAGATCCACATTAGGGCAACAAAAATTAAATAGTTTATCGTTGCTTTATATAGAAAAAGAGTTATTAAATAACTCTATTAATTATGACAAGCTCCTTGACGAGTTTGCAGAATTAAAAGTGAGAAAAAAGGCAATTTAACTAATCAATCTGAGTACATTTGTTTAAGTATTATTGTTTTTTTTTTTAATAAGCCATGTTTAAGAATGTTTGGTTTTAATAAATTATGTTTATTTAGTTTTGACACGTGTATATTATTTTTTAAAATTGTGTTCTTTAAAACCAAACTACCAAACGCAAAGTATGTATATGTCATATTACAAGGTTGCCTAGGGCCCGCTTTAACCTTAGTCCGCCACTGTACACAGTACACAAAAGCCGACAAATTAGGCACTTTACTGACTATAATTTTTTTTTTTTGTAAATAAACACACACTGCGGGGCTTTGGGTTTATCTGCAGAAGGACAATCAAGTTCTAGGCCGTAAGTTCAACACCAGGGGTCTCCATGCTCCTGATCACAGCTACCTAAGTATGATGAGTTTTGACAAAGTAAATTCTGTCTGCAATGTCTAGAAACTATAATCCGGAAAGCGATATTTCCCTCTTCACCGGTAAGTGCCTTTTCCACTACTTTTCTATGACCTTGTACTCGTGTGTCCTGCGTTAAGTGCATAATATCCTTCAGGATTTGTTGATCATGCTCCTCCAAATGAGTTTTTATAAGCTTTCTCAAATACTCAAAAAATGTATGTATGTGTACAGAAATAGTTGTATTCGCTGGACATGCATTCATATTTCTGACGATTCATACGCAATCACGTTGCCTGAGTGAGGGCTGCCCATCGCAAATTTAAATATTTAAGCTTTATAGTATACAGAATCAAGTTTAGAGACGCTTTAAATTCATAAGAAATAAAAGCCGGTTTATTGCGTTACAAGTACATTTGTTTTATAAATATGTATGGATGTATGTATGTATATACACACACACATGTAAGGAAATGTAGCATGTGCATATATACAAACATACATATGTATGCATAAATAAAAATGTTTATAAAAACTGTATACAATGCTTGTGCTAATAAGCAGTTGGGAGGCATACTTGGTTGCAAAATCAACTACTCTCAGGCTTTAAAGTTTATTTTAAAAACTTGAACTTGAAAATTTTGCACAGAATTTCGTTGTAACAAGCAACACACAAAAAAATGAAAAGTTTATATCGCCTATTAAATATTTTTTTTCTTTTTGCAACTATAACTAGTGGACGTACGTTAATTATTTCTAATTATTTCGAATCTGTTGATAGAAAGCTGAACGTTTGAATTTGTTCTGGGTTTACTTTCAGAGAAATCGTGCACAACACCGGCACTGGAAAATGGATTCTGTGTACCGTACAAGGACTGTCCATTTGTTAATGAATTGGTACAAAATTATGGAAGTACTGAAGCGATTCCCCAGTATAACATAAAGTACATATTGAAATCAAAGTGTTCTCAGGACAATGAACCAGTAAGTCAAAAACTAACTAATAAAACACATTCTTTTCAATACTAATTACAATTTTTTTGGTGCGTCATATTAATTAATATTAGATAAAACTTTGTTGTAAAATGCCGAACAATTATGTGCCATCGATGACTAGTGAAACAAAACCTCCCGTACCAGATCAAAGTGATTCATTATTAACGGCAGATTTAGACTACAATAAAGATTTTATTTCGCAATTTAATCCAGATGGTAAGTAGTTCCAAGAAGGCAAATTGTATATAAGCATAAAATTGCTGTCAAATCAGCCTTTTATGCATAAACCTTTAAAAGTAACCCGATTTAATAATGGAAATAATTTATTTCGGACAATTCTTAGAAGAGGAAGAAGGGATTAAGAAGAGATCAGGAAAGGTGAATGTGCTACTATTACTAGAACTAGTGGTACTAGAACCACTGATACTCGTACTAGAAATATCCAAAAAAAAGACAAGTAATTATTTTATTTTTGTTAAAAATTGCGTGCGGTTGTCAATTGATCTTTCCAAGGTGAAAGTACTCCCACTCATAGCACAGCTGATGATCTTCTTTCTTAGCACTCCATAACACAATGTAAAAATCCTTTATGTCGTTTTAATATTTCGGGAAATACCCTTATTAAAGAAAAAATGGCCGGTTATCTTCGTTAGAAACGGTTGATATTGGTAAGAATATGCTTGAGTCTATAGTTTTATCTGGCATCAGTCCGCCTTGCGGTTAAGACTCTGAAAAAAACTACTTTCAAAATTAAAGAGTGTGGGCGATTCACATGCAACACTACTTATGGAGTCGTATATATGGTGCCTTACATCGACAACAATGTATGTATTTCAAAATTGACTTTTTTCGAACAATATATAATGTAACCAGGATACCTTGAATGGGTAATTTAATGAATCAAAAGTAGATCATTTTTTTAGTTTTGTGCGAATTAAATTAAGTTTTCTACAATTTATGCACTAGTTAATCTTTTAAAGCGTTTTGTTTTTTAACCCACATTGTCAAATCGCGAAAAGTATATTTTAAATTAGTTCTAACGTTTGGGAACGAATTATTTAAGAATCGTAATTTATATTACTTTGATTCCCTTTTTAACATTTGTTACATAGAAAGGGACTTTTAAATGTTAGCTGACGATATATCTTACGTATGGAAATATGATTCACATACTATCTCTCTACATGAGAATAATTGTACGTATACATTTTATCTCTGCATATATATATGTATATTTTTAAATGATTATAGGTTTGAGTAATCTAATGAAATTAAGTTGCGGCACATCGGGGGGAGATCGTATTGCTGGCGGCAATGAAACCGACTTGGCAGAATTTCCATGGATGGCTTTATTGCGCCACGATGCAACAGTTGACGATTTCAAGTGCGGCGGATCCTTAATATCAAACCGATATGTCTTGACAGCTACACACTGTGTCAGAAATGCTGTATATCCAATGTAAGTAAGAAGCCAAAGGAAGCAAATTAGAAGAACTATACGCCACCAATGAGAATTGACGTGAGTTGAAGGTTTTTTTTGAACACGTCAGTTGCAAAAAAATTTTGCTTAAAGTTCTTTTACAAAATCAGCAAATAATGATTTCCATATTGCACTATTAAATTATAATTCAGAAACCATTTCAATAATGTTTCAGTATTGGAGTGCGCTTGGGAGAGCACAATATTGCCACTAATCCCGACTGTAAACAAAAGTTTACGAAAACTGTATGCAATCCCGTAGTAGAAGATTTTGGAATTGAAAAAATAATCACTCATCCAAGATACAACAAAAGACGACGTATAAATGATATAGCCTTAATAAAGTTGGACCGTGATGTAGAATTTAAAAGCAAGTATTATTATTAAAGTACAGAACCAACATATATAGTTAATTTAATATGTGTATCTGGAAACGCATTCGTTACAGAACATATAAAACCCGTATGTTTACCTATAACATCGCAATCCTTTGAAACTATTTCGAATGGCTTTACCATTGCTGGTTGGGGTACAACCGAAAATAGTAGGTGCTAACCAATTTGAAAGTTCCTTTTTAACTGCACCTATTTTAAATATAATCTGTATTGTAGAATCTGCATCTTCTGTGCTTCTGAAAGCCACGGTAAGAGGAGAATCACGTTCGGTTTGCCAAAACTTTTTTGCATCGCAAAGATTAGATATAAATCAAAAACATATATGTGCTGCAGATCTAACAACAGGCAGAGACTCCTGCAAAGGCGATAGTGGTGGCCCACTTATTTCATTTAATACCTACACCAGTGTCAAGCGTTTCATACAATACGGTATCGTTGCTGCAGGTGGCACTGCTTGTAATCTGGACCAAAAGCTTCCGGGAATTTATACAAATGTTTTGACCTTTTTACCGTGGATTACCAGCAATATTGTTGAATAATATTTAGATGTATGGTTATTTATATATGTGCATACATACATATAGATGACGTTGACATATAAATGTGGCGCGTTTAATTTAGTTACCAATTTTAAGTTATTTAAATGGTGAAAAGTTATTTAGAAAAAGTTAAACAATTGCATGGATATGAAAGGTATTCAGCCGAACTTTTTTTATAAAAAATATATGCGCAAATACAAATTAATGTAAACATTTTTTTAATGCAAAACATACACTCTAAATTTAATAAAAAAATAAAATTGTTTAATACAAAATACAATCGCTCTTTTGTATAAAAGAACAGAAAAAAATTAAAATTCTAAGATTTTAAAAATTTTTCTAAAAGTTACAATTATTCAAAGCTTTCATTTCAAGGATATATGTAAATAAATCAGATGCAATTTGTGATTAAATGCAGTTTTTTTTTTTTAATTTCTCCGTAGTTATTTTGCAGTTAATTATTCCCGTACAGAAACAGACTAACAGACAGAAATTAAGATTAGTTAGAAAACTTGTCATATCTTTCGGTGTTATCCCTCACAGCAACGGAAAAATTAATGTATTGACGTTATATAAATTAATATTTTAAGTCTAATTAAATTTAGTTTATAACTTTTATTGTGTTAATTTATATCAAATGGTGTCAAAAGTCTTTTCAGACAGTTCTTTTGAAAATTTTTTTATTGCTTTCAATATTATTAATAACTCGCTTAATTTGATGAACAATAGAGTGTTGTTTTCGAATTCCAAACTGTTTATTAATTTTGTTATGCAAAATCAACTAGTCTTTAAACTAGTAGCAAACATATGCCTCAGCTTCTCGGCGATGTATACTTTGTTAAAGGGAAGGTTATCCCCATTACAGTGTAAATAATTAGAAAGAGAGTTAGCATTAGCATTTTAATGCTTTACAATTTACACACTGTTCGTTAAAGCTTTCGATAATTTGTAAATTGGTTTAAAGACGTGCGGCTTTCAAACTTATTCACTGCCAAATCTAAACACATAAAGTCTACTACATCAAAATCGATAGCGGTTAAACTGCGCAATTATTGGCATATGTAATTAAAACATATTTTTATTTATATTTTTCAATAATATTCATATTGCTAAAACTAGTTACTATATGTATGTATTCCAACAGTGATTATAGTAGATATGTAAATACGGATATGCTTCGAAAATATACAAGTACGTCTATAAAAATTTATTTATTTTTTAATTTTAATAGACCTACTTTAAATGGAACCTTAAGTAAATGACGTAGCAAAACACTTTCTTTCCATTGGTGTCTTCAGTTTTGGGAAGGGGGAAAGGTAAACCCGGGCCAAGTCCCGTGAATACAGTAATTGAGGAATTCGGTTTTGTTTTTGGCAAAAAACTGGCGCACAAGTATCGATGTGTGAGCTGGTGCGTTATCATGGTGCAAAATCCATGATTGCTTTTTCCACAATTTTGTGTATATCTAACGAATTTCTTCCCGCAAACGGGGTATAACTTCAAGGTAGTATTCCTTATTAACTGCACGACCTTCTGGCAGGAATTCATGATGCTCAACGCCATTGCATTCGAAGAAAACAGTGAGCAAAACCCTTACAACTGACCGCGCTTGACGTATTTTTCCCCGGTCTTGGCTCTTCCGGACGCTTTCATTGGTATGATTGCACTTCGGTTTCAATGTTATAGCCATACAGCCATTATTCGTCATCAGTTATGACCTTTTTGAACAAATCTGGATCTTTGTAGACGACGTTCAACAGCTCCCATGCGAGGTTGTTTTTACTCAAAATTTAGTAAAAATATCGAAAAGCACATCAAAACACGACTATCATTTTTATCTATCAGAAGCAAACTGACAATCGAAAGTGGCTGATATTGCCAACATATACATATAAGACATGTGTACCAACATAATAGGAAAAACAAATCCGAAAATAATGGTTATTTTTTTTTTGATCATATCTCGTACCTGACAGTGAAATCCGGAACAGATTTAAATTTATGTATGTACGTTAAAAGGATTAGCATTACAAAATTTATTTATTAGGCAAAAATGCTATACACAACGTATTTGCTTTCTGCTAATAATTTTTATTGTATATAATATATTTTTTGTCTTAATTCTTTACCATTAAAATCCGAATATTTATTTAATTTAAAATCAATAATGGATTAATTTTTATATTTCTGCTTTGTCTCCATTGGAGAATTGGTCGTAATGTATTGCAATGCATTTAAATATACGTATTATCGAATTAGTGTTTTTAGTTTTATATTACAATTGGAAATTAGTAATGAAAGTATAATAATTTACATTTGTAAATTTAGTACCAACTTGAATAAATTTAATACAATTAATTTACGTTAGATTAAATTATTAAAAAGTACCTGTCTTAATAAATTTACAATAAGTAAAGTTCAATGATTCTATGCGGGCAGCATATCTACATAACAGTGCGCTTAAAATTTTATTTTATTAATTAGTATGGTAAAGAAAACTTGGAAAGGATTAATATTAGCATCATTACTAATAAATCATGTCGTTGCTTTACATTCGTAAGTCATTAAAAATAATCTGGTTAATGTTGAGAAATATTGTATTTATGAGTATAATTTTCATACAGTGGATTTAAAGAGATCTAATCTTAACTAATACTTATCTTATCCGCCTGCAACATAGGCGTCGCAAAAGATGATGGTGCCGCTTTTTCTTGTAGGGATAGTGGAGTTACAAAATGAAGAAAAGTACGAATATATGATGGTAAATAAACGAAACTGGAGAACAAGACCAAAGCAAATATCAAAGCTGCAAGACCATCTGCAAATGTTTGGATTATGATGTTTATGAATGTTTGATTAGAATTTATTACACTTTTGCTTTCGAAAACATTAATGCATATGTATGTATGTGTGTATATACGCACTTATTAGTTTCTTTTCCCATGGCTCAAACATGTAAATGCATGTCACCAACTCATATTGCATGTAAAGGCTAAGCAAAAACTTTTTAACGACGGCTATCATATTTTCTTTTTTATTGCACTGCACTTCTAGCTTAAGTTGGCCTTTAAAAAGTTATTATATTCTTAGCACTTATTAAAGTATTCTATTGTTAATTTATTGTACTGAAAAAACTTCCTGATATGCAGATGCACTTATAGACGCTATAAATTGAGAAACATATGCTCCATTAGTTGCCAACTTCTGGTTGGTTTACAGTGATGCCACAACTTAGTTTTTATTTATATGTAGAAAGAGGCCATATTATCTGAAAGGCGAATTCACGGTGATCGTATTTCAACAAATGACGATAGACGATAGCTAAACTGACAAACTTTTCTCTTCCTTGGTTGTGCGTGTCGAAAATGCTTAACTTTGGGCGTAGAGCTAATTTTACACTAAAAAAATATATTAATGCATATAATAGGAAAATAACATATGAAATTAGATAATGAATTTCAAGTAAATTCAGGGAACAATTTTGCAAGCATTTTTTACAGCAATATGTATATATTATATAACGATAAGTTAAACGAAGGAAGGAAATATGATTCACAAGTCGATTTTATATAAAAATTGCGTTTTATTTTTAAGAGTATACACTTAAAACATTATATCTGTACACTTACAAATATAACAAAATGTATACACTAAGAAAAATAAAATGCTTGATAAATTTTACGACGAACAAAATAGACTTTATAGTCATGATTTAGTGTGAAATATAATATAATATGTTCAAAAGAACATGAAAAAAATGAATTCCCTTATAATTCAAAAATTTATTTTATTTGATTTATTATTTTCTTTTCGTAAAAACATAATTTTAAAACTGAAAAATAAATAGTTGGCTAATAAAAATATTATTATATTAAAAAATCTTATTTTTATAAAAATAATAAAAAATAATTGCCACTTAATTATTAGCACATTTAAAAACTTTAAAATGTTTTCATATAAATCTTATATTTAAAATATTACTAAAGGTAACACTATGGTTTTAAACAAATTTTAATTAAGCTATAGCATTAAGTTTACAAATTCAATTACACTTCAAGCGTATATATTGATGAAATAAGCTAAAAACATATGGGTATACATCTAACTAAGCATAATGCTAAATATGCAGGAATATTTTTATATATATACATGTTACAACTTTTCAATACATTTTATTGAGATTGAAGTTTGAGTATTTACAATAATTTATTACAAAAAGAACAACAAAACTGTGAATTTATTTAACTAGGTAATAATAATTTAATTCAGTTTCTGGTTTCAATAACTTTAATATCACACTGTGTAGGATTTACATAAAATATTTTTATCATACTTCATTAAATGCTAAATTGTTTTTTACAACTATTAATACAATTGAAATTTTTAATTGATTTTAACGATAGTCATATTCATTTTTATTTATATATAAATTTAAATTAAGTCGTATTTTTATTATTATGTTTTAATATTGTGGTCAATGTTTTATACTGTTTCCACGACACATTCGCATCCCGCTGTGACGGTTCTTGCTGCAGTGTAATTCGTCAAAAATTATTGTTTTACTTCCTGTGTTATTTCAGTTTCAGTACAGTTTCGCGATTTTTGATATCTTTATTGAATGTGTTTATGTGTTTGATTGTAATTTGGTTTTAATTTAAAAACTTATATTCGAACTAATATTAGAGTAGACACAAAGTGCATTCGGTGGCAATCCCATAGACAATAATTTTACACTTGGAACTGCTTTAAATCAGCTAAGTATATGTATAAATTTTAAACAAGATTACAAATTGTTTACAAATTAAAAACCACTTTACGAGTGGATCATCGTGGAAAGAAACGATTACATTTACAAAACATTTTCGCGTAAATATACTTTTTAACAAATTCAAGAGAAGATTTTCATTTTTATTTTCTATTATAAAGGAACGCTTCTTAAAATGTGTTCTGCTTTGCTTTAGTGTATAAATGCAATTAAAAGTTGCGAGGAAGCTTTCGATTTTGTAACCTTAAGCGTTCGATTTGAAAGTTTAGATGATTTTTCATAAAAAAAATCTATGACGCTCGTATGATTTGTACTCTCTTGAAAAGAAATTGGCCTTTTTAATATTGAGATCAATACTTAATATGGTTAAAATGTGTTTACATTATTAGTTCAACATTTGTTATAAAACTAGGAAGCAGTGTAAGCAATTTCGATTTCTTCTTAAACATTTAACAGTTCTAGTAGCATCACATATAGTTTTCTATTAATATTTAATATCTGTAAAAAACTTTTCTAGGCACAAACACTTTGAGTGAGCGTAATGTTTACAACTCTTCCTAAGCTTAGTTGCAACATCTTCCCTGTACTGTACTACACTAAAACTGTTAAAATTTCTGAATCATTGCATTCCACTACTGGGGCCGCCACATTGGTAGTTGAGGATGGTGGTGGTGGCATTGATTTGCAGTTTATTGATCGTTTGCCAAAATCCTTTCGAGGACTATCAATGGAACCGACCGTATTCTTTTTCATATCTGAGTTTTGCGTTTTATGTAGTAGAATTTGGGAAGTGCGTTTTGCATGGAATTCTTTACTTTTCGTTGTCGTTTCTAAATCACAATCAAAATTCGATTCGGGATACAGTGGCTGCGATCGATGTACTCCAGAACTAGATGCAGAAGCGTTACCTAATGTACTAACAGTAGCCATTTCTGGAGCTGGATTCAGGCTTAGCTCGATGCCATTAACACGTCCCAACGAGGACGTGCTACCCTTCAAAGGATTCGTATAACGTCTTAAGTTTTCTTCATTTTGCAAATTATTCGACTTTTCTTCATCATGCCTTAGAACATCCATAGAGGGAGCAAGATTAATACCGGATGAGGATGACATAACAATACGTTGGCGCCAGAAGAGGCTTAGAAATATTGCCAAACCTATCAATACAATGAAAATTCCACATAAAATGCCTATTAAAAGGCTATTGCTGTTCCCCTCAGCGACTAGAGCCGTTTCCACTTTGACTTCCAATATGGAAACCAAAGCAGCCAACTTGGCACTTTTCATATCGGTTTTCTGCTGCAAGGAATTCAATTGCCGAGAAGATAAAAGTTCCCCTAACAATCCAATAGCAGCGGGTAGCTGAGAATCATTTTGTTGCGTAGAAGACTTGAATAATAAGAAAAACATTTCTATAATTTGCTGTCATACTCTCCGATTCAAGTTTACTTACCACGGTTACTTCTATAGTGTCATTAGTGCCCGTCTTTAAATCACATACTATCATCAACATGCCTTCATTATCTCCTTTGGGCAATTTAATTATTCTTGAAGCTAACAAAAATCTTAGAACCGAACATAAACCCTCAACTGAAGAACCAATACCCACTCTTTGCCGATCCAATAATATGGTAAGTCTAGCGCAATTGTCATTTAAATTAGCCTGGTTGGGCCAGCAATCCGGATTTGCGGGTAAGCGTGGCGGAGCCACTCTGTGAGAGGGTTCCAAAGAACGGCAATCACCTCTCATAGGACACGGTGCATTCAAACAATTTTCTCCTAAAGTAGGCACACATACTTCATGTTGTTTACAAGCCCCAGAAAAATTAGAGGATTTCGAATTTGCATCAATTTTAAAGCAATTTTGTAGGCCACACCATAAATTTGTGCATCGTGAAGTGCTATTTTCACACACACAAACGTTGCAATATTCATTTGTTTGTCCCGTCAATAACTTTCCAAGAACATCTTGGGTTTTGTTTAGAGGTGAATAAGGCGAATTGGAATTGTTTAGATTGAGACATGCAGATTTCGGATCAGAAAGCACTATTTCAAAAAAGAATATATTAAGTCAATAAAAATTAAACATCGAGATTTTTCGATTAAACTTACATATCTCACACCTTAAACCATGCCTTCCCGGGGGGCATATGCAACTATAGCCACCAATGCCATCGATGCATGTGGCTCCACCTTGACACGGCTGTGGAGAGCACTCGTTGACATTTATCCGACAATCTGGACCAGAAAATCCCTGCGCACACACACACCGAAACCAACCAGCACCGGACTCACAAGTGCCGCCATTGTGACAAGGTTGACCACGACACTGGTCTATGGGGTCAGTACAATATGTTCCATCCCAACCGGGAGCGCAGCGACACTGAGTCTGCAATCCCTTTTCAGGGGACCCAACCACACAAGTGCCCCCATTTTGACATTGACCGTTGTAACAGGCAGTAGCACGTTCAGAACATCGTTTGCCTGCAAAGAAATATAAATGGTAGTAAAAATATAAGACCTAAAGCTGACACGAGCACGTCTCCATACATATATGTATGTAAGCACATGTGTTTTAAAAAAATTTTTAACTTTAGTTTATGAAAAATTAAAGGTTAGTTTCATATTTTTCTACCTCATCTTCCTCTACAACACTTCCAAAACTTAGCACAATATTATTAAATGAAATTATATCCCATTCGTTTGTACTGGCACTTAGTGGCTTCCTCCCTATCAAATTGTAAATTTTTATTTTTCCGTGAGGGTCTAAAGCCTGCATGCTAAATGTCAGAAATTATACTAAATTCACACACTGAAATGAAATCCCATCACAAGCAGAATTAAAAACGAACTCAGCGAACAGCCACAAAAACACCCGCTTGCGTGTCTTTAAGCATTTGCAATATTACTGGTCTTGGCCTACACATGCAGATAGACGTTTAATCGATTGAGGTCTATAAAATATATTAGCTTTAGTATAAACGTATTAAGCTTAAGAAAAACTGAAAATTAAACTTAAATAAAAAACAAAAACGTTAACGCCTATCACCACTTTAAGGCGGCTGCTGTAAGACTTGTGTTGACCAACGTTCGTTCAGTGTGCCCGCTGTCAGTATTGGCGCGTTGAAATGTTTCTTTAAATTCATGGAGTTTCCATTTTTATTTCTCAAGCTTTTCTACATTGTAGGAGAGAGCATAGTTCTTAAATGAGTTTATTCAGCCGCGAAAGCGAATGTTATTTCAATTGTATTCGACTACAACATCCTTGAGCTCCTATACATTTTTATATATATTTTATTTACACGCAGCTCCAGCAAACGTTTGCAAAATACCTTTAGTTCTTACACGAAAGGAAAAAAGCCAGTTAAAAATGCGCATGCGCACATAAAGGTAACACATCGATGTTCCTTGGACTGGCAGTTTTAAATGTACTTGTCTGTTAAGAATTTTATTTTACATTGCGAAGCATTGGCAGCAAGTTGCATTTAATACACAACATACCCTAAAATATCCTCTCTTAGCCGCTTCCTTTATATTAAAATTTTTAAAATGCATGCGAATTGCCTCTATACCTCTATAGCTGTGTTAGTTAAATGAAAAATAAACAGATGCATGAAAAGGCAACCAAAATGTGTCTGAAAATCAAAATATTTTAATTAAAAATTCCTAATCGTGTGTGAAGTATTTTTATCTGATTGTTAAGGCCAACGAGCCATCGACTCATTTACTCCATCCCTCTTCATACCACATGCAAGCGATGAAGAAAACAAAATTAAGCAAAAATACACAAGGTTGTTGAGAATGAGCTGTTCTGCACGCAACAGGTATGATACCAGCGGCTTAAACCCGTATTCTTCAACTGCACAAAAAAAGGCTATGGGAGATATTCATGGGCAAGTCATAGCCGGTACTAATTTATATATTAATAAATTCATAATTTATTGGTGGTCTAAGGACCTCGTGTCCTTACTATCATTCCAAATTAATAGAAAAGAAATTATACACCAGTCACAGTGAAGATCCTGTAATGTTATACGGATATGATATCGGAAAGAAGTCATAGACAACTCAATAAGATATCGTAGTCAATTCGTATTAGAATCGTTATTAAATTATATCCACGCTGTTGCAGCTAAACTGTAAACTGTTCGTGTGATAGACGCATCAAAGGCAAAAGTACGTAAAAGTACCAACTTTTATTGGACTCATAAGTTGCACCATCACAAGGAGAAGTCCTTCGACATGTAGCGCAGTTGTGTACTTGAATGTGTTAATGTTGTGTTGCTTGTAAACGCAAAAGGGTATTAATATGAAACCTTCAGATCGCGTTTCAAACAAACCAAAACATTTGTTTCCTTTTCTTTATTACAATTAGAAAAACAAATCTGCAAAAGAATACAGAGTTTTGTGTACATTCATGCATTCGCATTGGCATCCAGACCAAGCAGGAAAAAACAGACATAATCGAATACAAATGTTAACAATCAGCAATAGTAATAGACGTCGCTCTTTTACCAGGATACATCACTTGTGTGTGCACAAGTATTACCTTTTGGGAGACTCAATTTTTCTACTTTGCTGTAAAAAATGCAGACGTAGTTGTTGTTGCTGGACTACTCGTATATTTGGCAAGATTCAAATCAGCCTTTACAAATGCTTTTGGCACTTATATGTGAAAATTAAAAGGTGCTGAAAATTGTACGGCAAGTGTGAAAAAGTGAATTGTAATTCAATTAATCTAGCCATACTGCGGTCAGGGGGAATCCCCAAGTAAAACTAAAAATAACATCTTTATGCTTCAAAAGGACGTTATTAGTTTACATAGCTACAAGTATGTTTTATTGTTTTTCACATTTTAAACGAAAGATAAGTTTAGACGTTGTCCTTAAAAATAACACAGAATGCAAGCAAGTAGGAACCGCAAGTCTTATATATTTATTTGCCAATTCATACTTGGATGCGTGAAACCTTTATAATTACGTCTGTTATCGTCGTGGAAATATAAATAATCGAAATAACATTTCAATTGAAGCGTATACACAATATACTGTATTTGAAATGAATTAATTTTTGACCTTTTGCAATTTCAGTGCTTTTAAATATTTTCAGCACAAGTTCTTTTTTTTTTTTGTTATAAAAATTTTAAAATTGTTTTTATTTCTTTAATAACAGACATTGTTTTGCAGATGTTTAGAAGAATTCATTATCCTACAGACTGCAATATATTTTATTTAGCTTTAATTAATTTTTATAATAAACGAGAGAGTATGTACGACTAGCAAGACATATGCAAGTCTTTAATTATATCCAACTTTTTTTTCTTAATTTTATTTTAAATAAATAAATTTGTATTAAGTTTTACATATATATGTTTACAGTTGCAAGCATTTGGAAGTGAAGCATTTAGTTTGTTACCATATAAGGGTGTGGGCAGAAATGAACAATTGTCCTCAGTACTCGGCGAAAGGCATTGCTGGAATTTACTTTTATGTTGCGGCAACATGTTTGCCTGTGTGAACGGGAATAACAAGTCCTACAGTATTCTAGTGGAAAGTCGGTATTATAATTATGAGTTGGAGAGCTTTTGGCAACTTCTTTAACTCTGACCAACAAAATATATTTTTGGCATAAATTCGACTAGTATATTTAACAAGTAAATTTACAAAATTCTTCAACTTTATTTCTTTTTTTAATTTATTTAGTTTCAATTTTTTATTTAATTTATTTATTTTATATTGAGTGATTCATTTCTTTTCTTTTTATTTAAATTGATGTCATTTCAGTTATTTTAAAAATTATTGAAGCCTTTTTATAATAATTAATTCATGTACTATTTTTATTTTAATTAAATTTCATATCAATTCTCAATTCTTCTCACAGTAGAAGTTTCTTCTATCCTGGCAAACCAATCTAACATGCCACCCATTGTATTTAACATTCCATTAGCTAAAAACTCAGAACCGCTTGTGGATTTATTTAATTTTTTTTTTTATTTAATAGAATTTTAGATCGCCTGCAACTAATTAAAGACTTTTTGGAAAGTAATAAAAATGGAAATGCTCTATTTTTTTATTTAATGTTGTTAGTCTTTACTTTATTCTATTTAAGTTACTCATTAACTTGGAATTTATTATACTGTGATTTACTTTGCTTTAAATTTTACATTTCTATAGACTTCAGTAGAGTGAAAAAATTGTCTTAAACTTTACGACACAAATTTACTATTTATGTCCTGTATAATAATAAGAAACATTGAGAAAATTTTCATTCTCTGTACGATGTCTGATGTTTTTTATTCATTTATTCACCGAAAGTTACGTCTGTTGGAATTATTTTTGGTTTCAATGTTTAAAGATAATTCGAAAATAAAAATCTGCATGTTAACAAAATTTTTTTTCATAACTTGTTTTGCCAAAATACACATTTTTGTTAATAATCTTTGTGAAAAAACGTACCACAAGGCATACTCGTTAAAAGCCAAGATAATAATCTTGTGAAATATATCTAAATAAAAAAATGATTAGATATTTTGTCTTTCCCTGTTACTTATTTCGATCAATAGACATTTATCAGGTCACAGCTAATTCAATGAACGAGCCAGCAAACGCAATGAATAAATTAAGTTAGACAAATAAATATTTGCATAGATAATTATTATAAATTGGATGAAAAAGTTTTTGCGACAATAAAATCAAATGAGTTTATGCAAAACAACATCTGAATTATGAAGGTGGCAAAGTAATTAAAGCATTATAAAGATCATTAATAACAAATTAAATTATAAGCGGAAAGTTATGAGCAGAAAAAGAGACTGATAAAGCAGAGTTAAGCTAATTGGATTAAAAAAAAGTTTTGAAATAATGAAAATTTATTCGTTTCGAATTTTTAAAGAAAAAATTTGTGGGAGAAAATTCATTTTTTTAGGTTCCCAAAATTAATATTCAGTAAAATGAGCATAAACCACAATCAAGTTCAAAATAACTTTTAAATAAAAAATTAATATTCTCTAGATTAGTCTTATTATTATAATATTTTTTTCTTTTAATTTAATGACTTTTTATTGAATTTCTATTTAAAATAGCCGATTGGTAACACAACAAAATATTAATAGTTGTTGTTGCTTTTTTTTTAGTTGTTTCATTGAGTTGAAAAAGGTCAACTAGTGTTAAGTCGTATCGTAGTTAAAATTCTCTGTAGTTCAATTGAAAGGATTACTCGCCATCTTCAAATATTCCATCTCTTCTTTGTTGTGAACTATTAGTTCCCTTTAACGAATAGGGAAATTAGAAATTTTTATTTTACAGTTTAGACTTTTCAGAACTTTGGAAATCCCTTTCATTGTTTTTTGCGTTTTGCCAAGTTTAAGCAATTTTTGCACAGTTTTTCTAGCATTCTATCCACAATTTTATAGATTTTTAATCAAAATAGTGATGTCGATACTTTATTTCGATTTGCATGAGTACTACTGTGGGTTCATAATAAGTTATTTTATGGATTAGATTATATATCATTGAAATAAGAAAGAAATAAAAAAAATCACCAACTACTTATGAAAATCTTAATATTTTTTTATTTGAAAGTGTAGTACGTGTACTGAGTAAGATTGACAAGAGCCGGCTTTACTCAAATCGTTCCTGAAGACGGGCACCGAAAGTGTTCGAAATATTGAATATAATAGGCATAATAAAAAACAAAATTAATTAAACATTCAAAGAGTCCGAATTTTCAATACACCTAAAGCCTAAAAAATAAACTATTTATAATAAAAAAATTATTTCGTCAAAACATTATTAATTACTAATAAAAAAGTTGTAAAACGGGAAGCAAATCAAATTTTTATAATTCTTTCCTCTTATACATGACTAGTAGATATTAAATTAGATGTTAATTAATAATTAAAAAAATTAAGCGATGTTTTTTATTGGTAGCATATTTTTTTTAACAAATAATGATCGCCCCCATACTCCTTCTTGCCGTCGTTGCATTGTTTTATTTTTATACAGGACGAGTTATATGCAACCCTTTGATTTCAAGTTATTAAAACTCTACTGTATAACAAATACTTCTCCCTTCAAATTAAATTTTATGTCTCTCTCCCTCTCTCTCTCTCTCTGTAAGCAACTGTAGTATTCCATCTTATCGTCGTAACGTTCTTTTTTATGTCTTCTAAGTGTTTGTTTGGATCTTTTTTTAATATTATGATTAATGGCGGGCTTAGGAGCTTGTTGTGTTACCATGTTACATGTACGAGTATTTCCAGTAACAAGCACTAAATTTTATTTTCTAACCTTTACCTCTAGTTCTTTACATTTAGGCGTTTTATTACAAGCATGCCGTAAAGTTTTGCCTAATAACGCTGCTTCAAAAGAACGAGGAAAAAAACAAATTTTTTTGCTAACCAAAGTTTTTATGTGTTGTTTTTTTTTCTTAAATTTTATAAAAATTTATGTATAAATATTTAATATTTAATAATACTTACCGGTCCAACCAGAACAGCATTCACATGTGAAATCGCCATCACCATCTAAACAAATACCGCCATTGCGACAAGGATTGGGAGAGCACTCATTAAGGTCTAGAAAACAATAAAATAAAATTAATTGAACAATTGTTTTAAATTTATAAGGAACTGAAATTTTATATAGAAAAATTAAATTAGAAATTGAGCAATAGAAGTATACATATTTTATAGCCAAGAAGGCAAATCTAATTCTTCATATTTCATTTACAAATAAAATAGAAACAAATGTGTTAAAATATATCTAAAATACGACTAAAAATTAAGTTTTAGAAAAACTTTTACCAGGTCTTTACAAAATTTATAAAATATAAAATTTTATTAAATATGGTCTCGGTTTTTGAATAAAAATTTTTTACATATGACACATGCAGGATTTCTCATAAAACTACACAATATTGCATTACATGCAAAGAAATATAAATATTGGAAAATTTGTTTTAAAAATATACGGATATTTCAGGGGAATAGTAACAATTATTGTAGAGGAGATAATTTGCTTCATGTCAAATATTGCACGTAAAGGATGAGGGATCCTGAAATACTACACTAAAAAGTAAAACAGTGAAGAGTTGGCTTTCGTAGCATTTTTAATTTAATTATTAATAAGGACTAATGTTTTAACAATATTTGCCATCTACATACATACATATATAATTCATAAACAAAATTTTTAAGAAATTCCGCTTATTTTATTTTTTTGTTAATAATCCAAATTTTGTTTTTAATTTTTATAATTGTTTGCTTTTAGGAGGAAAGATAATGGTTTCTGCTTTGCTTTCGCTGGCAAAAATCGACCTCATAATTTTTATACTTAAATTCAGAAGAGTTGAATTTTTCATATTCTGTTTTTAAGCGCCTTAATTTTTAAGCGGGCAAATACTTAACTAACATTTAATCAAGTGGTAGATTGGACCTCATAGACCCCACACAGTCCACTTCACAAATACTCCGCCCACACCAAGATAAATTATTCGATCATAGAAATTAATTTAAGATAGAAAATTCTTGGGAAAGTAATGGAATCGTTATTCTTGTTAATGTGGAAACAAAACTGTCTTAACGTATCAAAAAGCATAACAATGCAAAAAGTTGTGACGTCTTTCTACAAAAGTTTTTCTTCTTAGAAAAAGTTAATGCGACCTTACACATGTTTATATGTTGGAATATTTTTATGTAAATTTTTTTAATATACGAAATTATTTACCTTTTTCTTAAGATATTGTATATCAAATCAAAAGAATTCGAGTTCGTAACACAGTCGAAGTAATCATAATTTCTTATTTGTGATATTTTGTGTACTTTCTAGTGTGTTATTTCGATTATTTCCTGCATTTCGTTTGTGCTAAGACCAAACTCGAAAAACCCCAATAATACATATATAAAAGCAATAAAAATTAATTGAACGAATGGCCGTATAATTAGTCTCCTTAAATGATTATTTTTTAATATTTTATTTTATTACAGGAGCTACCAGATAGATAACAAATAGTTGCCATTTCCAATTGCTCTAATAATGCCAAATATAAATATTCAAAATATTAAAAATGCAAAGGCAAAAGTTCTCTGAGGACCTGGTTTAGCAGGCGATGAAATGCGTGTAGGAACCAACTTTTACGCCGAAATAATTAATTGCATTATCAATATTTGGAATCGCTAGATCATTTTGTTTTTATTATCTTTAATTTGTACTTGAACTTTTTCCTTAGGTTAATTAAAAAAAATTATTTTAATTCTCCTGTTTTTTCAAGTTTTTATTTTTTTTTTGCTAGTCCTGTTAAAGGATGAATAAATTATAAGTAATGTAAAATTTTATATATACATTTTTTGCGTTTTCCTTACCATGTTATATAAAATAGTCTCGCAACATTGAAAAAATTATTATTTTAAAATTTTTTAATTGCTAAATAATCAAAAAAATTGGAAAAAAATTTTTAAAAAAATATTTTTAATATAAAAACTATAATACGGAACCCATTGAAATTTAAAACCTAAAATATTTCTTTTGCCGTTTCTTTATTTGGATACTCTTTTCAGAACAAAGAGATCATTTTCAGCTTAACATAGAGGATAACTATAACATGAACGATTTTCTACTTGATTAAACTGTATTTGATTTCTTTTCTATTTAAACTTGAATGGAAAAAATTTATTTCACAAGATGGTTTTTTTGTTTTTTATGCTTCACTGATAAATGTATTCATATTATTAAGAGATTAGTAGCTAAAAACGATAAAAATTTTATAGCGATAATAACATTAACAGGTAATAAAAAGGACAGATCACTACTAAACTTGAAAGCACAAAAAAAAAAACCAAAGAAGCGAGAATATTTACTTACTGTGTTCACAAAATGTGCCAGTGTAACCGGTATGACATTTACAAAATGTACCCACATCGCCCATTTCACAAATGCCGTGCGCAGAACAAGGTAAATGGTTTGATGAATTAATAGTGGCATTAGCAAAACAGCCGTCTGTGTTTGGCGATATTTGATTTTAGAGGGAATTGCACTCTTGATAACATTTAGAAACTACTTACCATTACATTGTGGCTGACTGCACATGGGTCTTATATGTTCGCAGTGCTTACCAGCCCGACCAGGAGGACAATGACAGTAATAGCTACCAGGTGTGTTCATGCAACGGCCTTCTAGGCAGGGTGAGGATGTGCAATGATCATTGGCTTCCTGAAATAATGTGGTGTTTAATAAAACAATAGTTAAGCAAATCAAAAGACTTAAGCTGCAAGCGTCTTTATATAAATTTTTGTTTTTTTTTTTTCTTTAATTTCTTTTGGGAAATTAATTAAAACTTTTTCCATGAAAATATTATCACAAATTTTCTGTATGCAACGTCAGTTTATTTGGTAGACTACTCGTGTTATTTTCGTGCTCATTTTTCCAAAATAAAAATCTACGATTCATGCTCTACTACTGTATAGAAAGATATACAGCAGAAAAAATCTTCTAATTAATGTTTTAAGAGTTGTAGTCATTTTTCATAAACGAAAACAATATTTTACGAATCATTCAAATAATGTTAAATAAGTACGTGAGAAAATGTTTAAATTTTAAAAATCTAACTTTGGTAGTCAATTTTGATATTAATTGAAAACACACTGTTCGAAAATCTGTGCTACTAAAGCTGTGTTAAAGCTAAAAGTCATTCTCTTGCATGGGAGTCGTTCTTGTGTGTGTGTGTGTGTGTGTGTGCGAGCAATATTTTATATTCTCATCACAATTGATTGCCGCTCGTAATGCGATTAGTGTTAAAAGGTATTAAAGCATCACATTCGTATGACAGATACTGTTCTAGTGATACATCGTCTTTCTGTGTCTCAGATCTGTGTTTTTAGCTCTTCGACATGTCGTTCCTTGGTGGTGCTTTTAAATATCAACATCATGCATGTTTTAACACGCATGCAAATGTGTTTAATTTTTTTACACACGACTACACTTCTATTTGGCTTCATTTTATTCTATTTAAAGGCAATTTTATTTTTCATTCTGCTCGTTCTAGACTAATTTTTCTCTTTTAACACTGAACCCATTATATGTTTTGTTAAATGAAGACTATTTAGTAAAAAAATACGATCGATAAACTGTTTGAACAATTGCTAAAAATAACTTTGGGCATACTACGGAAATATTTTATGATATAACTACAACTCTTTTCTGTTTAACTATATTTACAATAATAATAATAATAATAATAATAAACAATTTATATGTTGAAATAATTTCACAAATGCAAAAATTATACTAACTGTTGTCCTTATTTCCTCAAATATTTCTATAATATGACCACAATATTTATTTCTTTGTCAATTTGAAGGTTTCTTTCGCTTCGTTTTATTACTTCTAAATTTTTCATGGAATTTATGAGATTTTTAACCATTTAGGAATTTTAAGCATGATCAATTCACGGTTTAAATATATACAATATCTTGATCTACTTTTTGTTGCTTTGTTTCGTTGTTGTGAATGTGTCACATCGTATGTGCTGAGAATATTTAATTAAAAGTAATTTTTTAAGACAAATATTGAAAGTGTCAATGTGTAGACAATTTAAGCCCATGTAATGAAAAAAAATTAAATTGAAGTGGTTAAAAATACCGAAAACGCTTAAAGCCAATATTTAATGCTTCGGCACACATTTACATGGTAGCGGTCACGTTATTCACTGCGTAACATAACGAATGTTTACATATATTGGTGGTTTTAAAATTGTAGGAAAAGCTTGGGATATCTAATAAAATCTAATTCATTACTTGTTTTAAATAAGATGTTCTTTAACTATGAGACATAAATTATTACTGTCGATTTTCCAACCGAGATTATATTTTACTTTATTTCTATTGTATCCTAAATGAAGATAAAAAAAATATTTTACATTAAACTTAGTTGTAAACATCTTTGAAAATTTAAATCTTTTTTAAATATGACAAATAACAAATTTAATTATGACAAATTTGTTTATTTGTACTAAAAATATAAAAACGAAAGTATTTAATTCTTAATTCCGAATAAACTAATAATAATCAGTAATCAATTTTACTGCATTTTTCATAAAAAAAAAAATTCAGTGGCATTTTGTGAATTTAAATAAAAATATATAAATAATTTTATACTCTATTCTTTTTTTTTTTTTAATTTAACTTTCGGAAAAAAAATTCTAAAACTTTGTAAAATTTAAAAATCTTGAAAATGGAATTAAAATATATAAACTTGAACACAGGAAGTGCAGTGTTTTCATATCCGGCTTAATACAGATGTTGATGTCAAAATGTTTATTTGGAAGTCATTAATAACAAATTGTATAATACATGTATGTTATTTATTAAAAAGTTCTTAACATCTATGAAAACTGTTTCAGAAAATATATCTTTCATAATTTTAGAATAATTAATTATTTTATAATAAAACGAAAACTTATTATTAAATACACATCATAGTAAATGTCGCAAAAGTATACATGCTTGTTTTTGTACAGAGGCAATAAAATTTATAAGTAAATAAAACTTGACTTGTTATATAATATTTTAAGAAGTCTGTTTGCAACAGTTGGCACCATAATTTATTGCCGTTATAAAAACAAATAAATAATTCTAATGAAACAATTTAAATTCAAATTAACCACTCGTTAGTAATATAAGGTGTACATGTGCTCAGAAAAAAAAAATTAATTCACTAAAGTTGCTTTGCCCAGAAGCGAGAATAAGAATAAAAAACAAAAAATTATATTAAAAAATCATTAAATTAAATGAAAACAAATTATAAACAATGCGAGTGCAATTAAGCAACATAAAAAACACAAACATACATACCTCACACAATGTACCGGAATACCCCAGTGGACAAATGCAATTAAATTTACCAATCATGTCCACACATTCGCCACCATTGCGACACGGTGAATTAGCACATTCATCAATATCAGTTTCACAATCTCGACCTGTTCACAAGAAAAACGAAAAATCAAAAAAAAAAAAAGAACAAAAAAAAATGCGAAATACAAAATAGTAAAATAAAATAATTTAAAAATAATAAAAAATGAAAGCATTAATAATTGCATTGAAATTATGCCATGAGTAAACTAAATGGACGTTACACTTTATGTGCAAATACGGGTATTAAAAACAAGTTGAACCAAAAATTTGTTGGCTAAAACCACAAAAAAGAAGAAAAAAGATTTTAAATCTGCTTAAAAAGTGAGAAAAATAACTTGTGTTAACAAGAAACACCAACACAAGGAATTCATTGCGAATCCCCTCAAGAGTTGAAGCGGGGTTTTTTTTTGGCGCATGTGGTCAGTTTTCGTAAATCAGTATTCCATATATAAAAATTGGTTTGAACTTTAAAGACACACTTAACGTAGTATTGGCATAAAGCATAATATAAGCTTTGAATTAATAGCCGGAGAGCCTGCCAGCTAGCGAGTTTTCCAAAAACACATGCTCAATTTTATTTTATATTTAAAATATTTGTTATGATTTACTTTTATGTCTGATTACCTGTAAATCCGGTTGCACAGGCGCAGTGATAATCGTTAACCAAATCCATACAAGTGGCACCGTTTTTGCATTGGCCCACGCAATCATCGAAATCTTGTGCACACGTTGGACCAACCCAGCCCTCAAGGCAGACGCATGAGAACGAACCAGGCAGATTAATACACTGGCGCGCATTAACACATGGACCAAATACAGCTTCAGCTGCTTCACTAGCATTTGCTGCGGCAGATAACGATGATGAAGCAGCATTTAAGGCAGCAATTAAAGCTGCCGATGAAGTACTTGAGCCAGAAACTGCTGCAGCAACAGCCGCTGTAGAGGTACGCAATGTCGAGGTATGCACTTGATGCTGTTGCAGGTGGTGAATTGTTGTAGATGAGGCGGCATAAGAAATATCACATTCGTTTACATCAATCTGACATACATCGCCTGTCCATTCGGGTGAACATTCACAACGGAAACCGCCGATTAGATCAATACAAGTGCCACCATGTTCGCAAGGGCCACCAGCACACTCATCGATATCTAAAAAGAAAATACACCCAAGGAAAAACATTAAGCAAAATTTTTATAAACGCAATCAATTCGATGGCTAAAGATTTATTTTATTTATCAAGTAAATATAAAAGCAAACAAACAAACAAACATACAAACAAACTGTTACAACAAAATGTTTTTTCCAGTCTGCCAGTCTGCGTTTAAGCCTTTGAGAGCTAACAAGTATATTGAAGATATTTTGTATTTACGTTGGCGAGTAAGAAAAAGAAAAAATGATCGGATGCGAGATACTGCAGTTGCCATTTAATGCAACACACATTAATATCCATAGTAAATTGTAAAAAGTTCTCATTTAATGGGTTAAAATGCTTTCTTCTCAAGTGTTTGTTGGTACAATGCAACACGAAAACTTTAAAAGAATTGAAATTTATTTATTTATTTTTTTACTTCCCTCATTCGGATTTATCTATTCTTCAAGTGCCATCCATCTCTTCAGATCTTCAAACTGAAGTCTTTTTTGCTTTTATGTTGGTAAAACGTTAAAGATGCCTTGACTGATGTGTTTTATGTGAGTGTGGACATATTTATCTGTTGTCTTGAAATCTAATGTTTGCATATTGTGTTTTTCTTATTACTTATTTTCCAATTTTTATTTTCCCTTCTCAGTCATCATCTTGCATGGCCAAGATGTGTCTTTCTTTGTATCTGTTGCGTGCTTAAGTAAACACAATTAGTTAAATACGTTGCATAAGATGCTTTTGCTCGAGACGTTCACTTTTACCAGTTCTATTTTACATTTTACTTTTTACATCTGTGATTATGACCATTGAAACACGGCGTTTTGATTTGTTTGCAAAGTTCTTAAGAAAAGTGCATTTAAGTTAAACAATTAAATGAGCAAAAATTTTCATTTGCAAACATATAAAAAAAAGGTATTAGCAAATCTGTCTAAAAGTGGTGAGATGTGGGTTCTGATCACGGCCGTGACGGTAAGAAAGATGGAGTTTGTGCAGCTGGTTTCATTTATCTTTTACCGTCTACTTAAAAAAGTTATCACATTAATTAGCAGGAGCTTAAAATATGAATTATTAATGAGTCTCCTCGATATCTGGAATTTTTTAAATTAGTTTTGCAAATTTACTACGTTATAAAGATTTCTTCTTTTCATTTCTCTATGCAGCATGTAAAACATGTTTTCTTCATTTCCTGATCAATTAATTGGCTTCAAACATTAACCAGAGTTTTCTTTTTATTTTTTCTTCGATTAAAATATATATTTTTTTTTGATGCGATTTAATACACCAATAAATCATGTAAAGAAAATTATGGAATTTAAGGTCACTTATCAGTCATCTAAAACAACGAGAAACAATCGAACTGAATCGTATAACAGCGCATAACAATGTTGCAATACAAATAAACAAGATCTGAAAAAACAAACAGCAACAAAGTTTTCAACAGCCATAATAAGAGGAGCGCATCAGCAGAGACAGCTCATGTGTGAGCGAGCAGTTTTACAAAGGAATGCCATTTAATGTCTGGTTGAAAACAGAAAACGAGACTATCATATCCCACATGAAAGTGCTCTTTTAAAATCTGCCTTGAAAAGCGAACATGTGTACTGGAATTGGTAACAAATTGTTAAGCAAAACGAATCTTTGAATAATTATCTCTAAACAAAAAAAAAAAAAAAAAAAAAAAAAAAAAAAGGAAAAGAAATCTGCCTTAAGACATGAAGAAAAAGTAAACATTTTTTAAATAAGTATTTAAAGCCATATATGTGAAAAAAACACGCACACTTTTATAAAATGAAAAAAAAAAAAATTTTTTGCAATTTTTGAATTTTTATATGAAAAAGTTATTAGAGAAAAATTCCAAAAAAAAAACAATATAAAATACAAAATTGAATATGAATGTAATCATATTAGAAGATCAGCAAACCAACATACTCATTTACACGTAAGTATATGCAATGTGAAAGGCTGCATCCAGCAGGATTTCAAATTATTAAACATTTAGACAAGAGCAATAGGTGTCTTCTTCTTAAAATATTCTGCTGATTTCCCACATACTTTACTATGAATATAAAAAGTTAAATCCAGCACAAATAGCATATTCTGATGAAATAAAATTATAAAACAAATCTTTTAACAAGGAATTATTTTGTGGTTTCTTGAATTTAACGCAAATGCTAATACAAATGTACGAGTATTTTTTGGCAATCTAGTAATTAAGCAAATGCCAGACCATAAAGAAAACTATGTTCGATGTTAACCCAGTTTAACATTCACCGGCTGACAAGAAAAATATCTGCAAGGAGAGCATATAACAGAGCTTGAAATTTGCACACTTTTTTATTAATTGAAGGAACGTTAAATGCATATACGTTTAGGCCTAATTTCCATACTAACAACTAACAGCCACCAGCAGCATAAACGAGGAGGGGGGAAAAAAATAAAATTATTAAAGAATGAGGTCTTAAAGATCTTGCAAGAGTTTAACGTTTAAGAAAATTTTTTAGCAAAAGAAATAAATCGTCCATACGAGTACACGTACAAAAAATTTATTAAATTCTTTAAACACGCACTGTTAGTTTAACAAATAGCACTTTCATAGTTTAAAAAATGATTTAACACGCTCTTAACACCTTTTTGACAAGACATCCCATTTGTCATAACACACAACAAAACAAACAACCAACTAAAGCCATTTTGTGTGTACTTGCCGTTGTGCTTTTTACTAAACATCTTCTGTAAATTGAAAATCTCTATAAATCTTGTAGAAAATATTTTGCCAGAAAGTGTCAAGTATGATTGTTTTCAAAAAACGACTGCCAGCTCACACTATTTTCGTGTTAAAACTGAAGCCAACTACACTAAAGAAAAAAAAGAAAAAAAAAATTTTTTTTCATAAAAAAACTTCTTGAACAGGATTTTGTAAAAAACTGCATAGAAGTCAGGCTTTTTGATATTTTATAAAAAGTTTCTATTTTTACATTGTATCCTCTATATAGACTTTGAAAAGCAAGAGTGCTATAGGAACGAGGAAAGATGTTGCCTTCTCAAAAAAGTAAGCTTTTATAAGCACGTGGCCTTTCTATAGGAGTAAAGTTACATTTACAGAATAGCTTCAAGCATTTTAGCGGCCAATGTACATCACTCGTAAAAATCACTTACGTTTTGTTTACTGCGAAAATTTGTTGCGATTTTTTAGAATTTTTCTAAAAATATTTTTCATTTACATTTTAATTTATTTATTTCCTAAATAATTTTTTTAATGTTTAAAATATTTTTACTTAAAATTAGAAATTTCATTGATTATTTTTTAATATATTCATGTATTTCAGACGCAAGATTTTGGACCAAAAGTAGCTCTCGATAGGGGAAAAAACTTTTAGCATAAAAATATTTCTGCAATGGATTAGGCCGGAATTATCAGAAATATATAAGGAGTAGAGAAGAGGTGTAGCATTTTTCACTTAGCCGATGAAATTCTGCTTCAAAATTGATTCGAAGTTGGGCGTATGTCTTTGGATATTCGATATAAACTTGGTAAATGCTTGTAAATGTTAAGCACTTAACACTTCACACATCTTAACACTTTCCTGAAAAAACCTGCAGGATACAGAGCTTTATTTACAATTTTATCAGGAAGACTGAGTTTACAGGATGCAATTTTTTATGAAATTAATTGCTTGCCATTTTGTCTTGTTGATATGCGGTTAATGGTGTAGCCGAAAATGGCATGGCTTTGTTGGCCATTCACTGGTTCAGAGTTGTATTTTAGTGCTAAGAAATAGTTTCCCC
The DNA here is from genome assembly GCA_963402855.1 of Ormia ochracea. NCBI lineage: Eukaryota > Metazoa > Arthropoda > Insecta > Diptera > Tachinidae > Ormia > Ormia ochracea. The sequence continues at coordinate 68,645,804 of OY727105.1, forward strand.
ACCATGCAATGCGAAAAAAATTTTTAAAAGGCACTTGAAAAAATGACACTGTTCTATTTCATCATGCGAATCCAGTCAATGTCCGAGTATAAATTCCAACAGACTGCTGAACCAAACTTTTTGAGCAGGATACTTCCAGAACGCCACTTCTTTTACAAAGGAAAGTTTTTCTTCTTGAAATGTATTCTTTACAAAATATCTGTTTGAAAAATGAATGTTTTTAAGAAAAAATTTAAACTGAAAAATTCGGATTTAAATTTCGCCCTATAAAATAAGTTTCTTTCAATTTATTGTTTTCTTTCTGATGCAGTTCCCATATAAACATTAATAATGGAAATGGTGTAAAACAAGCAACAAATAAAATTTGAGAAGCAACACGTAATTCTTACATTAATTTGACTTTTTAACGTAAAGACAAATTTTAGATGCGGTTCGTGTTCACTAAGCCAAGGTTTCAAACGTTATTTATTTCCTTTTCACAATTTGCTTCACATAGTGAACACACTATTGTGTTCAACTCGTTTGTATGAATTTGGTTTGTTATTCATTTAAAAGACAACTGCGTTTACGCGACAAAAATCTTAAGTACATTAAGCAAGTGTTAAAGATTTATCTTTCTGCATACATTTTATAGAGGCCAACAAGGATTTTACAGAGTGCAGCATTAGTGGTAATTTGTCATAAGTGCCTTTTTTCTAAGACTGCATACACTTAACAAGAGAACTTTTTTCCAGTTTCCTTTTGATGGTTCTTTTTAGTACGACGTCGTTGGTAGTCGCCGTTTGTTATTAACAAATTTTTTTTGAAATTTACATACTAAAGACTTTAATTCCTGTAGTGTTAAAAACGCACTATGGGGGACGTATTGAGTCAAATTCTTATTTAGCAAATAGTTGGCTTTTTTAACCTAAAAAATATGTATATTTGGATAAGAGAGAAATTGTGTGGCCAAAAGGAATTGAATTAATTGCATGCATAATTTGTATAGAAAGTTTACGACAAGTTTTGACTGGAAATAAAGTTTTTCCACCCGTGACTAAATAGTTGTCTAATAATCCTTTTGATTGCTACATATTATTGACAACATAGAAAAAATTGAATTCATTTTTAACTCACTTTTAAAAATTAAAAAAAAAAAATTTTATTTTAAGAATTGCCTGCAAAGCTTGCCAAAGTTTGACAAAAAAAAAAAAGAAAGCAAAATATCGAAAATGTTTATATAATAAATTGAAAGAAATTGAAGGAAATTAGTTGTTTGCAGAATTTTGAAAAGGATTCACTATTTAATATTTAAATTAATATTCAGTGGAATATTGATTTTATTTATTTAAATTCTACACCTCAATTAATTGCTTCTCTGCTCATTTTACTTGGTGTTAAAATCGCTAAAGAGCCTCAATTTTGAAATAAAATATGACTATTGAACAGGCCGCTGAATATCCTAGTGAACCGAAATATTCATTGAAATAAATTTTGAGGACTCCAACAAATATAATGATTTTTAAATTTAATTATTTAAAAGTTGTTATTCATTTTAACATTTTTGCCGTTATTTCGCCTTTTTGACAAAAAATCAAATGTAGTTGTATTATACGTATTCCTGTGCAGGAAAGTTTGACCCAGCATTCTGAAATCCATATTACATTTATATTGATTTATAGTTATTACTTTTCCTGCCGACTTTGTTATAGAACTGAGACTTCTTCAGTAACTCTAATTAGTACTGTATATGTACTTTTATTTCTTCTCTTCTTATATAATTTTTATATTTGCTTATTTTCTTTCTACCTTATTTTATTATATATATTTTTAAAATATTAAATATTAAATCATATAAAAAAATATATATTTTGTCATACAATATATTTTAATTTTTGTTAAATTCAATATTTTGCTGAAGAAGTCAATCATAGTGGCAGCGAAATATTGAAAATAAAAATAATAAAAATGTTTTTATAAAAACAAAAAGTTAAAGATATATATATTTTTTTATAAAAATTTCAATAGTTTTTACTGTCATTAGCAAATAATGATTTGTTTAAAATATCACGTTTGTAATTGATTTTAATAGGATTTTGAACGATTTTTTTGTCCGAAAACTGGGAGTTAAAATGTTGAAGAAGACCATAATTAATCAGAGACTATAATATTTAGCAGTTTATTTAAAAGTGTGAACAGCATTCGGATGTGCCATTGATCAAAGCTAATCGTCTCTCTCCCAACAACAAAAACAAAAAGCAGAGATATAACAAAAACCCACACCTTCCTTTTTCATACATCATACAAATTTGTTCTACTTAATTCGACATATCAAAAGTTGCTCGGTTACATACTGAACAGCTTGAAAATGTTTTTTTCTTTTCTAATACAACAATCTGGTTTATTTTCTAGTTGCATTAATACTATTGCAAATAAGTAAACCATCAAGCCAGCTGAAATTATTTGCATCAAACAAACTTATTAACAATTTTACATTAGAAGCGTTTTGATCAAAGCAAATGTTTTTGAAATTTTTAGTACTCGTTCACCCAAAACTACTAGTTTGTTGGCTAATAAAAATGTTGAACTAAAATATTCGCATGCATTTTGCCACAAATTCGAGGAGAAAAAAATGTATGAATAGATGACGAGCTGCTACATGCAGTTGCCAAAGATTTTGTTATGTTTTCGTTTGCATAATTATTTGAGCACAAAAACTATTAACAACACGTTAAATAAATTTTCGTGTTAGTTAGTGTTTTTAAAAATTCAATCTAGACAGTGCTTTAAATTTAAGCTTTTAATAAATTTTTTTTTGTTTTATTTATTTTTAATGTTTTCATATATAAATGTTGTAGAATACACGCAGTGGCAAAAAGCGAATTTATTAATTTACAAATTCGTATTTAATTCAAAACTATTTTTCTGTTGGTTACCCTCATTTCTTAAAAGTTGATCTGAAATCCAACAAACAATAAAAAGCTGAAGTTGTATAATTTTTAAAATCAAATGCAATTTATTTTGAAAAAAATCACATAAAATTGTTGGCCGATTCGTGTACAACCAACAAACAGATTACAAATATGAGTACAACATTTATTTGCAATTTTAAAAGCGAATCAAGTGAATGCACATGCAGTTTTACTGAGAGCACTGCACAGTGGGAAAGCTTGAGGGATATGGTTATTTTTTTTGCGCTTTTTTAGAGATTATTCTACTCAATATTAAAAAGGTTATTTAAAAATATCCAAATGTTCATTAATTACTAAAAGTTTTGGTTTTTTAATTTGTGCTATTTTAGTGTCCAACTAAAATTTTACATTTAATTAAAAGATGGCTTCAACTACCAAACGACCGAGGACTTTTATACAATATTGTTTATTTTTGAAGTAGCACACATATCTTAAGTTTTTATGATAAAGCTTTTTGTTATTTGAAGTAAAATAATAAAATTTAATTTATTTGTTTTTTGGAAAAAGTTTTGTGATAATTTAGTGTCCATGGCTGTATATATATATATTTATATATATATTTTTTTATAATTTTTAGAAGGATAAAAGATTTCTGTATCAACTGTCTTTCAGTAATACTTTTTTTTTGTCTTAACTGAAAGGAGGCATTCTTTTGAAAACAATAAAGAGGGCTTATACTTATAAATTCTATGTGAAATTCACAGTGCTTAATAAATTGAAAATAAATTGAAAATACTTTTAAAAGTACTGCGATTTTAAATTTCTGAATCATCCTGTCGTCTGTATTGCCATGAAATCCAAACTGCTCTCTGTTAGAAGTTTATATTTTACATAAACTTTTTTTTAATATGTTCTATACTTATTTTTCTTTGGCTATAAAATTTACTTTATTTTCGAATCACAAAAGGTAATGAGGTGCGGAGGTACAGTGAAGACTCCAAATTAGTCTCAGAAGGCTGTTAAAAACTGGAAAAAAATTATAATTGAAAAATACTACAATTGATTCTTTAAATGGCTGTCACATTACTGATGAAATGGATTATCTTCCTGGATTTAAAGCTGGTATGCAGAGATGCGGTTGTATACCTGAGAGTGTGATTAGTGTAGGTCTGAGCAGTACAGGAAAACATGTCAGCTGTTTCACAATTGTAAGTAAATTTATTTAAAACTTCTACTTCTACAGTACGTAGCATAATGCATGCAGTATTTTATGGTTATCGTGATGTAAAAGCCTTACAAAAGCTAAACTGGTTAATAAAGTCGTCAAGTGTGATTGGCTAATTCGATTCTTACATCTGGCAACTAGTTTCCTCCGCTATCTTCCTTAATATAACTATATATAATATAACTTTGTTCTCATTATAAATAAGAATTTTCTCCTCAGTGTAATTTTTAGAATTATTCAGAAAAATTTCTTTGGCAATATTTTCAATTGCAAAATGCTTTCAAAAAATCAAACATATTTTTAAATCCATAAAGAATAAAATTTTGTTAAGGTTTATAATTTTTAAATTTGTTAAATGCGAAACTTAAATATTTTTTATTCGAATTGTGTGGAAAAAAAGAATTTTCAATTAATACAAAATTCTTTGGAAATTTTTTATGTGGTTTAGAATTTGAGGCCACTTTTTATACTACTGTTCTTTAAATAGAAGTAAAAAAGAAAGACGAAAATATGGCACTTACTTATTTCACATGTTGGACCAGTCCAACCGGGCACACAGGCGCAAGTAAATTCTGAAACTGGTGGAATTTGTTGGTGGTTAAAGTTTACATTATTAATGTCACTACTAGTGCTGCTGATGCTGCTGCTGCTGCGTCCACTTTCGTTGTTATTACTATTGTTTAAGGATGAGGTCAACGCTGCCAAGACGGAAGATGATGATGATCCTAAGCTCAAGCTTAACAGCGGTAAATGGTGTCTACTAACTGGTTTACCCATCGAAGAACTCATGCCACGCATTTTCCGATACGATGGCAATGCAGTCATACCTGATATTTTTGATTCCTGCAAATAAAAAAAAGAAATCAAATTTAAATTTCCAATGAAATGAACAAAAAAAAAAAAACAAACAAACGCAACAAAGCCTAAAATACAAAAATAAACATCATGCATTTATTCATTTTTCTCCATGTATTTCAAGTCGCCGTTAGAGAAAATGTATATATTTTAAGAGTTACAAACAAAATGAAAATTGCAATAAGCAGCGCTCATTCATGGTAACACATGTTTTAATCAACCACACACTTACTATTGAATAATTCTTGTTAGTTGTGACCACAGCACGATATGAGTTTGGCTTGTGGAACTTCAATTTTTCAATATGAAGCCTAAAACAGTGGCAAAAGTATTTTTCCAGCTTACGCTGTGTATATATCTTTGCAAATTCGTAAATATTCTACTACAATGTGTCAAAGCATCTCTGCCGAGATCTACCTAATGCACTTCCGCGGAACACATCTTCACTCAGTTATGGTGAAATACAATAATTATTAATTATATTGCAATAATTCAAATAACAACGAAACATTTTGATAACAGAATATTATTTTATATTTTGTTACTCATCTAATATTTATATTGTGCAATAAAACGCATATATTTCACTTATAATATTTTCCAAGTATTTTTGTGCAAATATATTTAACACGACGTAATCGTTCCTTCATAAGGAACGATTAGACAATGTAAGCACTCAAAAATATTAATCATTTGATTAAGAAAATTTTCTTTGGGTTGTTGCAATACGAACATTACAAATTTTTTTTTTGTGTGCTCGTGAGAGTTATAAAATCTGAGGATTGAACATGGCCGATACAGTCGTCCGACAAGCAAAAATGGTTTAATTAATATAATATGGATATACCTTCGTGTAGAACAAAAATTTTTACATGTTAGTCCAGACATAATAAAATCCAGTAGAGTGTCTTAGAAAGTTAATAATATAATAAAGTTACGAGTCTTTTTTTTTTTAAAACTAACTTAACTGGCAAAGCTTTCAGAAAATTACCAGGGTCTAGGCGGGAATCGAATTCACGACCTCCTGTTTACTCTGCTGTACATTATTCATTCGCCTACGGAGGTAGAGAGATTTCAAAAAGAATAAAATACATTATAGTAAAAGGGAACTATTTTTGAACTTTCAGCATTATTTAGTGATTTTGTTACAAGAAAACTAATTACAAAATAGTGCTGTATTAGAAGCAGTTTAAAATTTTTTCACTTATGTAAAATCGCTAGCATTTATACGACTAGAGTTTCTATCCTCAAGTTATAATTCATTTTTAAAACTAGAATAATAATAATATTATCAAAAGAATTTAAGTAAAGCAAAATACCGAAAGGACACATTCAACTTTCAGACAAATAAAAATCTCATATAAACTGGAGTTTATAATTTTCAATAATAAGAGATAAAAGTTGATGTCTACTTAAAAATCAAATTCATTGAATTTATTCTCTCATCAACTGTATATTAATCACTCTATTTCTTAGAATTTAAACTGAAATTGAATTTAAAAATTCAAGCAGCACTATTTGTTAATTAGCTTTCGTGTAACAATCATAAGCCCATGTTGAATTTACATTTTCCCTTCAATAAATTGCATATGTATATGCTTTTTGTAATTTCAATCAAGAATTGTGTAAAAGAATAAAATTTTATGGCAAAAAAAAGGAAAAAAAATTCGATAACAAATTGCCCGGCAGAAAATATACTCGTATGCAGTAATTTTCAAGCACGTTTAGCTCTGTGACCTACGACATGCTTAATTCAATTTTCTTTCCTCTACGATTTTACAATCATAAAAAAAAGCTTTGTGCAATTTGCATGCTCAACTTTCAGTTCTTTTTTAAATATCCCTTTTATGTGCATATAACGTATAGATACGAGGATTAGCAACTAGAAATGCATAGAGTAACTTCTGTATATGTATGTGTGATGGATAATATGAGATAGTAATGTAGTCTTAAGGAATATTTAAATAAAAAATAATAAGCGATAAGCATTATTTGATCACATACCTTTACCGTGCATGAGCCGCCATTTTTGCATGGTTGTGTGGCACATGGATGTTCTATAATTTCGCAGCGTTCCCCAGATAAACCCTCAGCGCAAGTACAACGAAATTTATCAGGTGCGGTGTTTTCACAAGTGCCGCCATGTTTGCAGGGTTCATGAGTGCCACAGTAATTTAAATCTAAAACAATAACATGAAAAGAATGAAGAAAACTTTAATAATCTGAGAGGGGCGAAATCAACTGTGTGAATAAAGATGTAGTTTGTATTTTAATTTTCACATTTAATTCCATTTAGCTTATAATTTTCTGTGATTTATAATTTCATTAAAGTTTATCGCCTCACCCTGATCACATAATATGCCACCCCAATTTGTATCGCATTTACATTTCCAGGCTTCACCATAACAGGAACCATGTTTGCAGCCCGGATACACTACACATTCATTGCATAAAGGACCCTGCCAACCAGGCCGACAGCTGGAAAGACAATAAACAAATACAGAAAGCTTTAATATCACTACCATTTTGAATTTCCTTAATCACTTGTTTTTATTATAAAATTTTTAATGTGAGGATTTTAGGAGGATTCAAAAAAAAATTTAATTTGCGATGTGCGTGCCTGGGCATTCGCAACCTGCTGTGTTCCATTACACCAGCACACCAATCTGATCAATTCTTTACCTTTTCTCAATGTGCATTCTTTGTTATTTCTGCCTTAAAACTATTTAAGCTCGAAAGTGCTGTTGTGATTTTGGTTTATTTTATTTTATTTTTTTGTGCTTAATTCTGTTTAACATTTCGTTACATGAGTGGAAAATTAATTAATCTTTACGTGCAACTAAATTAAGCAGCAGAACTCGCAATCAACTGCATATAAAATACTTTTAAAGTGTGCACTTAACTTGTTGCCAAGCACTGGCTGCTTCGCAAATTTACACATTGAAATTTTGCCAGTTAAAGATTCAGTAAATTCCTTTTATATATATATATATATATATACATATATATTGAATTGATATGAAACTCGAACTCTTCCACATTTTGTTAGTACTCGTTTATCATTTTAGTAGGATGACCTCCGAAAATAAGTTATTTATCTACTGTTTGCCATCGGTATTCCATAAAAGATATGACTGAGAAAACTTGGTAAAGCTTAACTTAACCAATCAGTAGTTAGTCGTTGGCTTATAAGTTTCCATCGTAAAGCCTTTAGTAACTTTAAAATTTATTACAAGACACAATTTTTGGTTTCATGCCTGCTGCGCTCAGGCGGAAGTTAAAATCTGTGTTTGCTTCGTTTCGTTTAGCTTTTGCGTTAATTTTATTTTTTTAAGTTTTCATTTTAATACGTACATGCACCGCCCGAATCCCAAAACTTTTTAAACCAGCCAAGCATATTAAGTTTTTTAATTGGTTTTAAGTGATCTGATTAAATATTTTCATCACAAGATATCATCTTTATTTTTAAGTTTTTGAATTAAGAAAACAATGTAAAAAAAAAAAAAAATTACGGTAAAGACTTGCAACAAGTGTTCTGCAATGTTGTACTTCTTTCAGTAAGTATGAGAACCTGTCATGTAATGTCAAGACTCTTGATGTCAAAAGTCGACATCTCTTAGTTGATTATAAGAAAAGGTTTGAAATAACTATACAAATTTTTAAAAGAAGTTTAAAAGGAAAATGAAATATCCGTACGTCATATTAAGAAAAATTACTACTTGTTACAACCAATGAAAGGAGTCTGAATAAACAACAACAACAAAACAATGATGCACACTAAAAGTTGTATTTCATACAGACAGGCAGGTTTATGTCTTAAGTCTTTCGTTTTTGAAGGCGCTATAAAACTTATTTAATGCAGTGTTAATGTTCAACTACGGATTTAATAAATGTATAAAAAATATTCATTTAAATTCATTCAGATTAAAGATTTGTTGTGGAAATTCTTTGAAGAATGTTGAATATTTTTCAATTTTTTTTTTTTTGCGGAAGCATGCAGAGAAATTCATGAAAAGTCTTATGGCGTTTTCTTTTCTAAATTAAAAATGTTGCCCTGTGAAAAGGTGCCTTTTTAAATAATTTTGCCCACCCTGTGAAAGTGCAATTTTTTATTTAACGAGAAAAGAACATAAATTAGAAAAAAATGCAATGCTTTTTTTTTAACAGCTGATAAACAAACATTTTCTGTATATTTTATGAAATGTGTATACAAAAATGTTCAGTTGCCAGATTGCTAATTCATCTGCTTGAGAAAACAAATATTTTTTTTTTAATATCTCATACAAATAAGCTACAGCATTTTCAACTGTATGAGCTTAAGACCATAAAAGTTATAGCTTCTATCCTAGCACGTAAGCTTATAATTAAGTTATTCGTCTTATGTCTATATAAATAAATAAATAAGCTACCGCATTTTTTTATACGATAAAAAATATAAAAATTATTTTTTAAAATCTAATTTTCTGACTCTCAACTCAAAACTTTTTTTGAACATTGTCTGGTAACGCTGTGTAAGAATAAAAACCATGTGTTTTACAGCGCAATTTCTGCCCTGTTGATTTGCGAAAGGGCAACAGTTTTTAGAAAAGAACACGCAACCCTTTCACAGGGCAACACATTTTGAGAAAAGAACACAAAATTGCCCTCCCTGCGGGTAGTGTTGGCTTTTTTTTGTAGAAAAGAAAACGCCATTAAATTATGTAGTACAGCTAAATTTTTTTACACATATACATTTTATACACATATATTTTTTCATATGATTTCTGGTTTCACTTATAAATTTGGATAAGCCAAAAATGTTTCACACTACGGCAATTATTAATGACAATTATTATGAAAATTTTTATGCAATTTTAATAAAATAATTTTTGTGTTTTGAGTTTTCTATTGATTATTATTATAAATCGTCTATTTTGACATAAATTTATAAAGATGTAGCTGCAAACATAATTAGTTTGGTGTAAGAACAGAATACTTAAATCTATTCGCATATGAAAATATTTTTAATTTTAGAGCAGTTGAGTGAAAACGTACGGAATTTGGAAAAAGCAATATTGAAATAAAAATTGCCTTCAGAAATTATTTAAATAAATCTTAAAAAGTTAATATAACTAAAGAAAAATCTTATATTATTATAAGACCAGAATACAGGCGTAGTTTCTATACTAATTGCATCCAGTGCCTCTGATATTAAAGAAGCTGTTTCTTAGGCTGTTTTTTGTATCGTTATATTTTTTGGGAAAACACAATATTTTTTTTAAACCTGATATTCCGATTAAAAAATCGAAGAAGAATTTATGGACTTTCAAATAATTTCAAGAAGTGTATCCGCCTAAGGTTCTTCGAAAAATTAAATTTTAATTTTTACGTTATTTAGAAATAAAAATTATGACTTTTACATGAGCAAATTAAGTATTTACGATTTTTAGAACAAGACCATTTAAATACAATGAAATATTAGTTGGTATATATCGTTGCAAATATTAAATATTTTGTTAATATAAATATTAACATTAAATATTAAATATTTTGTTAATTCTATTAAATAAAAAGTGATTGGTTTTTTAAACATGCTTGTTGAGTACATATTATTAATTTAATTCATTATTTAAGAATTTAGCATGAGAAAAATACAGAAATATTTTAAATTCCCTTAATAACGTAAAGACAAAAAAAAAAATTGTTTTAATGTACTTCTTACAATCATTAAAAGAAAAATGATTAAAATAATACAATTCAAATAATACATTTTAAAATACGACACTCTGAAAAATATATTACTGAAGTAAATGCAAATACTAGAAAATTATTCTAACAAAAATTAATCAACGTAACATTAATGTTATGCCATAAAATTATTGAAATATAAATTGTTAAACAAACTTATACCAAAAAAAAAAATATTCGATTTTGAATTGTTTAAAAGAGATTATTCGACCAAATATTTCTTAGTATAGGAGTATATAAAAAAAAATAATAAAAAGTAAATAAATAAAAGTTATCGCTTTTAGAAAGCACTTCGTTTGAATTTGCGACAAAATAAGTTTTTTTAGGGCAAATAACACATTTTAAATATTAAAAAAAAAACAAAATAATTAAAAAAAAGAATGTAACTAAAGCGTAACTACAACTGCAATTCTTCGACTAAAATTATCCGAATAAAATATTATTCCAAGATAAAGGCCTGAAATAAGTTATTTGGATTGCAATTAAATAATAAAAAAAGCAAAATAATTCAAAAAATTAAAACAAAGCAAAAAAAAATAATTTAACTAAAGTTATCTCAATAACAGTGACTAGAACTGCAATTGTTCGACTAAAATTATCCGAATAAAATATTATTTCAAGATAAAGGCCTGAAATAAGTTATTTGGATTGCAATTAAATAATAAAAAAATAACAAAAAAATTAAAAAAAAATGTAACTAAAGTTATCTTGAGTATATATATTGAGTATATAATGTATCTAAAGTTAAAGAAGCGTGACTAGAACTGCAATTTTTCGATTAAAATTATCTGAATAAAATATTATTTCAAGATAATGGCCTGAAATAAATTATTTAGATTGCAATTAAATAATAAAAAAATAACAAAAAAATTAAAAAAAAGAATGTAACTAAAGTTATCCCAATAAGCGTGACTAGAACTGCAATTGTTCGATTAAAATTATCGGTATAAAATGTTATTTCAAGATAATGGCCTGAAATAACTTATTTAGATTGCAATTAAATAATAAAAAAATAACAAAAAAATTAAAAAAAAGAATGTAACTAAAGTTATCCCAATAAGCGTGACTAGAACTGCAATTGTTCGATTAAAATTATCGGTATAAAATGTTATTTCAAGATAATGGCCTGAAATATTTTATTTAGATTGCAATTGCCTGACTAAAAATATCCGAATAAAATATTATTAAATTTTATTTAAAAATTATTTAATTTTTTTTAAATCTCTTGCATAGAATTTAATATTTATAAAATATTTCACAAATAAGAGAAAAGAAACAATTAATTTGCAATTGAATTTAAAATTTGAAATAATTTTCAAATTTTCTTTTTAATCCGAGAAAAGCAATAAATGAATGTCGTTTTATAATTATAGGTAAAATACATGCTTCTCGCCTATCTCTTGGCTAATCTTAATTAGGAATTAGAAAACAAAATGTTAAATGGCGTTAATGTATAGAATGGTGGTCTGTTGATCTGGCCATTTAGTAGTTGGTTCCCACCAGAAATGGTTTTCAATATATTTTTACAACCCGTCAAATATTTAGCAGTAATTTAGTTTGTAATATTTTAAGTAAATAATCGCCAAGTTTCGAAATATTTTATACAGTTTACGATTATTCTTGCATTTAAATGATCTCTAATAAATTATTTTATGCTGCTATTAAATGGAAACCGAAACAAAATGTATTTTTAGTCCAAGTTTATGGGAAACTATTTATTCAATACAAATCAATCTGCTAAATTTTATTTATAATAAAAAATAACACCAAAATATTTCGACGCCATCGCTGGCAATTGTAACACAAAACCTTGTAAAAACGAAGTAGACTGAAACAGTCTATAAAACAAGACTGAAGAATACAACAACAAAAACTAAAAGTATCTTAAACGTCATTTAAGCCATTTTAGTCTATTCCTGCTACAACAAGCTTGGCAAAACAAAAGAAGAAAAAAGTATATTGCAAAAAATACAATTTTCAATTAAGCTTTTCAACACGCTTAGACACGGTTTTACAGACAGCTTTTTCTTTAATGCAGATGATCGCAGCAATAAGAGAGAGAAAAGCCAAAAGAAAAAAACATTTAGATTTAACAAAAGGAATGATTTAGAGAAGACGAAGGCGAAGACGATCCGCTAAATAAAAACTAGGAATTGCAGTATTTGATGTTGTGGCATTGTTTCGATGGTGAAGGATGTTATGCAAATTCGATTCTTAGGGAACAAGAATTCAGAACTCTGTTCATGTCGCAAGCAGTTTGGGAGGTTTTTTCTTTTATTTTATAAAAGAAAAACTATTCCAAATAAAAGAATAAATGTAACGTGTCTTAGTTTTTTATGCACTCGTACTTTATGTTTGAATTTAGTTTATTTTACGTTATCGGTATTTGCAAAGTTCTGTTAAAGTAATTTGATTAAAACCCAAAGAAACAAACGAATGAATAAAACTCTTCAACAAGCATCACGAAGATGTAGTCTTGAATAATGAAAAAGGAAGGAAAGGAAAAAAACTAAACACTAAAAACTAAAAACTAAAAACTAGTGAACTTAAAAACTCCGACGTAGACAGTTGTTAAATGTTTTTCGATTATTTTTTTCGTTTAACTTTTTATTATTTTTATTTTTCCTATCACATTGTTTTGTTTGTTTCATTTTACATAGAAAAAAAAACCAGGTATGTTTGTATGTATGTATGTATGTATGTTTGTTTGGTGCTCTGAAATTCTTTTCTGAAGGAGTGTATAATGTTGTACATGTCAGAGTTGCATGCTTGACATGGGGCGGTATACGTAATTAACCAAGTGAACGGTTACACAAAATAAAAAATCAATTCCTGTAAAACAAATCCCAAGGATTTGTTTTTAATAAAACAACTTTAGCATCAATGCAAAAACCCCTTTCCAGTAAAATTTTTAACTTTATATAAAAGCCGCTCGCCGGCTTCTTTCTATGCTTCCAGTCTTCCTCTACTCGTATAAAATGGTGTTGAAGTCATATAAATGATGGTGCAAATGATGGAATGAACTCGAGGTTACTTGCAATTCTTTAGCCAACTGGCTGCTCGCAACATCATCTGGAGGGGAAAGTAACGTCACATTATTTTTAGCTTTCGAAATATCTACAAATAATTTTATGCTGCTCGTAGAATGTTTTACTAGTTGTTCCTTTTTTTTTTTTTTTTTTTCTTTCTTAAACTTAAAATCATGTATTTTGTTTTAAGTGACTAATGAGTTAACGAAATGACAAATTTTCGCCCTTAAATAAAAAATCCTATTTGGCTTTAGTATTTTTCTTTTTCTTGCTTTAAAGTCTTAACGCTTCCTTTAGATTTTAAGTTCTTTGAGAGTCATGATGGTTTTTAAAGTGATGGTAACAAAAATTAGACACGTTTTTTCAACAATTTTTTTCTATTAAGCAAAACATTATTGTTTTTGGCTAAAGTTTGAAGCTAAAAAAAAATTCATTTATTCGTTAATGTTCGTTAAGAATCTTGTTTAACAGTTTTGCTTTATGCAAATTGATTTCTTCTATAAATATATATATATATATATATTTTTTTTTTTCTGTTTGCTTTGTGTTACTACAGGTTTTGTTGTATAATTTTCTTAACGAAATGTGTCACTTGTTAAGCAATTTTCCAAAAACTTTTTGTCTCTTCATACATTTTATTTAATTTCTTTTTTTTAACAATTTAATACAGGATTTTTCCCGATTTTCACCATTGAGTTTTTTCTTTCTCAATCATTGCTGGCCTTTTTGCTATTTTTTACTGTGTGGCAGTTGTCACATTGCCATCATTAATGTCAGTTTAACAAACACGACTATTTTCCACAAGTTGCTAAAGTTGGCAATGGCATAAAATCGTACCCGCACATTTTTCCTTTTTTCCATTTTATATTTTTACGTCTATTATCAATTGTAAAGTTTTACTTCAGGATTTGTTTATATAAAAATTCCTCTACTTAATTAAATTAACAATCATGGAATACTCACTGCAGCTTTTGCTGTGTTTTTAACGCTTTTTAATAAAGAAGACATGAAACGATTTAATATTGGTAAGAACTCTTACTGGGCACTACTATATTTTTCATTTCGTCTCCAGATATACGAGTACGCGTACGCATACATGTAAAGAAACATACAAGCACACCAACTCTCATAGATTCTCATTTAAATCACCACTTTGTTCTTGTTTAATTAAAATCGCTACTTGAGCCATACACATTGAAGGAATTCTTTGAAAGCCTGTTGGGAAGTGTATTTGTGGGTGTGTGTGTTGCGTGCATGTGTATTCAAACTTCCACTTTATTATCATTTGCTAATGAACTAAACTTGTTAAAATTCTCTAGATTTTTATTGTTAAAATTAGGAGGAAATTTCTACACATCAATCTCAATGAATGACGTACTTACCGCAGAGATACTTGTAAAAATACGTGAATAACTGAATGAGTGGGATGCTGACATGACTCGTTAATAGTTTTTCGTTTTTTTTTTTTTTTTTTTTTTGGTTTTTTTCTGTCTTTAAATATTTGCTTGTTTTAATGGAAATTTATATTTATACAAATAATTTTTTCTACCATTTAAAACACACAAATGTGAGTTTAATAATTTTTTATTTTTCATATCAATGAACGTAAAAACGAGCATCAGTAAAAAAAAACAAATCAAAAAATCCCACAAAATTATTAAAAACTTTTGTTAAATATTTACCAAAACAATTTGAAACTATTTTTGTATACATCTTTGTTTTATTTAATAATAGACATACAGCATGCTTTTGAGTTTTGTTAAGACATGTTTTGTTTTGCTTCAATCATATGTGTGAATTAGTTTGGTCGCCTTGCCTAGATTTCCTACAAAATGCAACAAAACAAAGACTTTTAAAATATTTTAACGGTTGAGGTAGATTTCTTTCCAAACGGACAAATGATTTTAACAAACAAACTGCCAGTTGTTAGTAAATTACGAGAAAAGATTTAAAAGTGAGTGAAGAAAGATACTTTTAAGTTTAATAAATATTGATCAACCATAAACATTAATGTTTATCTGCAGTATATCTGTTTGCCAACGATATCCACATTTTTAAATATTTCATTCCTTTAATTTGCATTTTGCACGTTAAAGTTTCAAATGGAGCATCTTAAGCAGTTACAATTACGCAACTACGAGGCGCTATTTAAATATTTCTGAAACCGTGAACCGTCTCGTAAAGTTTAGGTTTTAAGCAATGCGAATTGCCACTGCAATGTGCAATAAAGAGCTGTAAAATATCAAAAATTCTTAAATATCTCTTAAAGCTTTAAGTCAGTTCCTTTTAAATGTTTCGTAGTTCCTTTTAAAATGTTTTATCTGAGAAATACTTGCTTATATTTCAAGAAAAGTAAATTTAGGATTTTAGAAAACCCATAGTAACCGCATCTTTCATTTTCTAGGATGACTTTAATAAAAATTAAAACCATCTTAAATACCTTGAATACCATTGCGGTTGATAACTATGAATTTATAAAGATTTCGTGTTAAATTTCTAAAATTTCTAAGGCCGGCTGGGCCAAATGCTAATTTTTAAAACATGAGATTTAAAGATGTTTGTATGCATATTTTCTTTTGTTCATTTTCTTTTAATATTTGCAAAAATAATTTGTTTTTTAATTTTGCAGTTCCTTAGAACAGAAATGTGAATCCACTTGATTGAAAATTTGCTTATGCGGTATGATCTTCATTTTAATTGATATGCCTGAGAAAAAAAACTTTATTAAACTTTATTTATTAAAAATGCATTTTTAATAATAAAACAGCCATTCATGATATTAATTATAGTTTGTGTTTTCAAAAATTTTCATTTTGCATATTTGAAAATTTTAAAAAAAATATATACTATATATAAATTAAACACTCCTACTCTGTAGTATAAATGAAGTACTCACTATGAAATTAAAAAAAAAAAAAACCAGATTAAAAATGTTTTAAAAATAAAAATTATGAAAATGTCTGTTCGGGGTTTATCTAGTTAAACTCTTATTTCCCAATTACGTATATTGAATTTGGTATTGCAAAAACATGTGCATCCAAAGTAAATAGTAGTTTTAAAAAGGCCGCGGAATAGCAATTCAAATAAATCCTCTTGCTAAGCAACATGATTCTTTAATTAAACTGTCTAAGAAAATTATAATCAGTAAATGTACTCGTATTTGAAATCATTACATGATATAAAGTCGCAACACAACAACACGAATGCATATGCATATGCAGGCACACAGATCCATAGACAGACATTAGACTTAAAGCTTATCAACTGTCAAAAGGAGGAACAAAAATTTTTTATCTTTTGACACCTTGAAAATTTCAACTTGCACATTTTTCTAAGCTCGTCGCCTGCAGGAATAGAAGAACCAACAAACAGCTCTCAGTAGTTATTTTAAATTATCTTTTTTGCCGAAAACTTCATTAAACAGAAAAAGGGAGAAGAAAAAGCATTTTAAATAATGAACATGCAGACGTTTATTTTTATTTTGTTCATCTGCCAAAAGTCATCGTTAAAAGTTCAACTAATTTCGGGCTGCGACAACTAACACCGATAAGAGACGTTCGTTGCCTTCGTAAGAAACCATTTAACAAAATCTGTTTGAAAATGAGGTTTAAACTTTTCTAAATTACTTTTGGAGCCCAAAAGAATTATAAAACTTTTAGAAAACTATTTTTGCTTGCCGCTCACAAGCTGTAAAGCAAAAAAAAAAAAACAAAAAAAAAAATGAAACTTTATTAAATAGGATTTCTAAAGGATTTTCCTTTCGGTTTTTTTGTTGTTGCTGTGAGAGAGTGTGTGTCTGTGTGTGTGTGTGTGTGCTGATTTTTGGCTGTTAGTTTTTTATTGGCAATTTATTTTTTGGGTTAAAAAATCTTTATTGTTCTGAGAAATTGTTATTAATTGAGTTGTAGCAGTATGCTGAGATAGCAGATATCAACAATCAATGAACCCACCATCTCAAGAAATACATACTGGCTTGCCTGCCTGTGAGCCCAGCCAAGCAACCAGGCCAAACAACCAACTACTCACCCATCTAACTAACTCTGCACCTTTAACTAATAACAGAAATAGACTCCTCTAAAACGTTGAAAAAATAAGATGCTGTTCATAAAACAAAGTATCGTTAGTGGTAAAGTATGTAATGAGGTTGGTTTTGGTAGTAATGTGATAGCCATTGCTATTAAGTCGTGGTTTTATGATTTTATTTCTTATTTTCCTACATTTTTCCACAAATTTTTTTTTGTTCACTTCTTTTTTAAAAAGGCTTAAATTTTTGCTAACTTGGCTTCGAAATCTAACTTGGCAGTGGTGGAGTGTCTTTTGCTAAAGATAGTCTGCAAATATAAAGTGCAAATATGTATATATGTATGATGCTGTTGCTGCTTTACTCTTTTTAGTACTTGCAAAGTACAAATTTCAGTTAATTTCAAGAATATGGTGTAGCAAAAATACAAAAAGCGTGAAGTTTCTAATTAGAGGCTTCATTAGACTGTAATAATTGTAGATATCAGCATAAAATATTTAAAGTACTTTTTAGTTTACAGTCGCTAAAATAAGCATTGAACATTCTTCACAACCATTTAATAATTCGAATTGTGACGGTTTGACTGTAAGTTTTCCTAAATAAAAAGTATACAGTTTTTAAATTTCCCACTTGTCTAGTTTATTTTCTCATAACTAATAATATTAAATAGAATGAAAATATTACAAATTCCTATTTAAGACTTGCAATCATTTTAATATCCAACATGAATTCTTTCTTAAAACAATAAATATGCCAAACTAATTTAGAATACTTGCAATAATTAGTATTAAAATCATTAATTTATTTCATCTATTACTTGACAATTTCAAATATTTAGATAGTCAATGGACGCTGTGCATTATACAGCGCAAGAGTGACATTAAATTTGATTTCCATTAAAAATGCCTTGAAATCAAACACTTTAATTACACATGACCACATTAAGATTGAGATTTTTTCTCACAAAAACAAACAACTACAACACACAATAAAACGCACACACACCTAAACGAATCGCTAACCAACAACACACAAAAAAAATGTTGTCAATAGACAAGCAGCAATTATTCAGCAAAGCCTCAAGCAAAACCAACTGAAACTTCACTTCAGCTGATCTGACCGTAAACTGCAGACAGTAAAAAAGTACGTTTGAAAGGATTGGCAAACAAGCCAATGCAAACAAGCGTTACAAGCAACCAACATTTGCAGAGCTGGAAAATAAGTTCCTCTTTCGAGAGGCATACTTTCGTTTTAACAGTGCCACTTCTGACCATGTTTTTAAGCTTTTCGTGCAAAAATCTGTTTCTATTAGAAGGTTTTGTTTTTAAAAATATCCGTTTCTTCAAACAGAAACAAATTAAATGAAAGGCAATGCCATTTATTATTTCAAGAAGCCGGCTGGACTGATTAAAGTAAAAATGTTCTTTTTTTTCTTAAAAAAGAGTTTCCTAAAAATTCTTCTTGGGAGATGCATTTTTATGCAAACGTTCTATATATTTCTTTGAAGGAGTTATTTTGTGAAAATGGCCTTTTCCGAAAAGGTAAAAGTAGTTCTTAGAAAAATTCCTTTTTTTTATTTTGTTTTTAGAAATTTCTGTACAGCATCCATTTGTAGAATATAATTTTTGGAAGTATACTGTTTAGATAATTTTCACAGTTCCGCAGAAAGAGGAAGCTTTAAAAATTAATTTCTCAAAAATTTACTTTTCTACAAACTTTACTATTTTAGGAAATCACTTTTGATTAAACCGAATTAATAATTCGTAACGAATCGTCGCGTTAATTTGTAAATGGAAACTATTTTTAAAAGAAACGGCTTTTTAAAAACTGAATATTCATTGACTTCTATGAGAAATTTTTATGTAGAATTCCTCTAAAGTGCTACAAATGCCTGTTTTCCAATCCCAGCTTTCTTGATTGAGACTGTGTATTTCGCGTTTAAAATTCTCCCAGTTGAAATTGCAACATTAGTCACTGTATTTTTTTTATTTATTTTTTTTTATCATTATTGTGGAGTTTAGTGTGCCAGTATATGAGTGTGATGACAACTTAAGATTCACATGACATTTGATGTTCATTTTAATAGCTTGAGTTTTTATTGAAAAGTGGTAAAAAGTTTCGAAGTTGCAGTCACATAAAAACTGACAAGAACAGATGCGTGTGGCCAGCCATTAAATAAAATTTGGGCTTTTAAAAAATGTTTAAAATATTGCAAAAAAAAAAAAACAAAACGGATGGGGATAAGCATGTTAAGTTTAATTTCGAAATTCTAAAAATATGGAAGGATTGTTGCATGGACACAAACCAGTTTTTGTCATCCGGTTAAAATAAATGAAATTCATATCGCCATCACCTGCTTGCCACATCACTCATAGTAAACTGTTTCTATTCCAAGTTTTCTCAAATTGGTTTCAGAAAATACACTCTGCTTGGTTTTATTCTCTTCATATTTTAATTTGCATCATATGATATCCATCTAAAAAATATCATTCGACACCATTATTCCACTGGTTTACAATTTTAACTGAATTCTCTTTTGGTTTTTTATAATATATTTAAAAATTCCTAAAACAAATCCATAAAGTGCTGTTCTTATAAATGCAATAAAAATAAGAGAATTTTGGAATATAATTTTTATAAAAAAGAAATACAATAAGTTATCAATCTGATCCCATTGAGAAAGCGAAATATCAGTAAATTATTGCAATTTACCAGAAATTTTTGGATGTTTCACATTTTACACCAAATGAAGTAAGTGTCAAGGTTTTTGATGACACTGTAATAGTTAAAGGCAAGCACGGGGAGCGTAAGGATGATCATGGCTTCATACAAAGACAATTTGTTCAACTATATTATTTGCCCGAACAAATTATTTGCATTTTAATAATTAGGGCTTCTGTGCCACCTATTAAGCCTAAACGTAGTGCTGAACGCATTGTTGAAATACAACCGACGGGTTGTTCCCATAAAATTGTCAAACAGCCAAAGGAGTTGAAGAATCAGCAAAATGGGAAAAGTGATACTAATGAAGGCATAAATCAAACACAAAAAAGGGATCCTGCCCACGTAATTGTCAAGCAGGCAGAAGAGTCGAAGAATCAGGAAAATGAGGAAACTGATAATATTAGTAAAAGCAATCCCAGTGTCAAGCAGCCAGAGGAGTCGAAGAATCAGAAAAATGAGGAAACTGATAATATTAGTAAAGGCAATCCCAGTGTCAAGCAGCCAGAGGAGTCGAAGAATCAGAAAAATGAGGAAACTGATAATATTAGTAAAGGCAATCCCAGTGTCAAGCAGCCAGAGGAGTCGAAGAATCAGAAAAATGAGGAAACTGATAATATTAGTAAAGGCAATCCCAGTGTCAAGCAGCCGGAGGAGTCGAAGAATCAGAAAAATGAGGAAACTGATAATATTAGTAAAGGCAATCCCAGTGTCAAGCAGTCAGAGGAGTCAAAGAATCAGCAAAATGAGAAAAATAATATCAGATAAGTCGTTGCTCAAATACAACAGAGGAATACTGCTCATCAGAGTGTCGAGCAACCAAAGAAATCATCATCACATTAATTTCATTTTTGCAAAAATTTTAATTTTCATTTAATAAGCAAAGAAATAAAAGTCTGCTGTGTAGTGTTTAAAAAAAAAAAAGTTTTAAAAAAATTAAAAAAAAATATTACTTTGCCTTGTTTGATTTTCTTACTTGAATATTTTTATTCAAATAACAAATTTCCTTCATAAGAAACTTAATAATTAAATCGGTTTCGAAGTCAACATTATTATTTTGTAATAAACTCAATTTTAATTTTGAATAGAAAAATTATTATCGAAATAAAGTATATTTTCGTATTTTTTTTTTTTTTTTTTTATAATCGAAATTTAATTTAAGAGCCAGCGTAGAAAGGGGGCATTTCATTTTAGCAGCGATTTTCTAAGTCATGGCTTTAGAGATCCAAACTTCGTTCATTATATTAAAGCGAATAGCAGCTTGTAAAATTACAGGCCATTATCTTCCTGTACAATGTCCAGTAAGCACGCAGTTCATTGATTTCGTTTCCACTCTGTAAAAAAATATTTCTTTCTCTTCGATTTGGCCGTCAAACGCACAATTAAGTTTCCAACAGCAAATTGCAAAAACAAAATTCAAGCAGCAGCAACGAACCTCAAACTGAAAATCTGTCTTTATAAGTTTAACAACATGACATGGCTAAGATTTTGTTGGCCGATAAAAAATTTGCTGCTTTAATGAAATCATAAATTATACTCTGGCGGTTTAAATATCCATTTAAACATCAAGTGAAGTCTAGGCAGGACAGAAATAAGCCAAAGAAAAGAATAATAAATAAATAAATAAATAAGGAGCGAAAAAAAATTAAATCGAAATAGAGGGATCTCTATTACATGATGAGTGTGCTGCAGATGCGCCAAAATAACAGATACACGTTTTATTACACTCTCGCAGCAATACATCGCATACATTTCTACTCCCATACGTGCAAGTATGTGTGTCTGTGCGCATGGACTTGTATCAGATAGTAAAACAATATTTATAATGGCAGTGCATACAGAGATATTTTAAAAAAAAAGTTGAGCTGATAGATTGAGAGAGTGGCTTTCTATCATTAAAGCTTCAACTGGTGTTGGGATAAAGTGAACTCTTTTTCTTCTTAGAAGCATAGTATGCGTATGCTTGAGGATTTTAATGAACGTAGTTCGTAGCTCCAGTAGTGATGTCGGTTGCTTGTACTGCCTTTTTCCAGCTTGAATATTTTAATCAAGTTTTTTTTTGTTGTCATATTAACAGCCTGCATTTGCGGTTGACTTTTTATAATCATACTTCACTTGTTCAACGGGGATCAGTTGACTGTTTCTCTTTTTTCTGCAGCTTCTCAAACTCTACTTTAACAATACTTATCTCGTCTCGTCTATTACCTTTTTTCTGCTTCGTTGTTTTGAGCTTTTAATAAACGTCAGTTAAGCAAAGCCAGTATTTTACAATTGCGTTTCTTTGCGTCTCTGTTAAAGCATTGAAAGGTATAAATAGAGTACTCGTATTAAAGTGATTTGCTATTAAAATGTTTTACTTTTTATGGCATTACCATCTAGAGAGATGGGCGAGGTATTGGCTTTTTATCGCAACTGATTTTATTTTTGATTTAGTTTAGCTTTGATTTTGCTAAACTAGATACTACTTACTTTCTAATTGATATACAGTCTTTTTTCTAGGCTGTTAGGCTGTTAGGTGGAAATATGGAAAAAGTTTAGGCTTGAAAAAATTAAACATTTTAATTGTATTTTTAATAAGAGTGGTTAAAGTTTACATTTTTTATACTCGTGCACTGTCAAGTGGTTGCTTTAATTTTTCACTGTTTTAAACTTTGATTTTCGTTTATATTTAATTACCAGCTCTTTCCTCGGTCGTAGATCTGGTAAAGGAAGCTATTTCTTCAAAGTATTTTATCATTTAATATTCGTTTTTTTTTTTTGCTTGCTAAACTCTCTTTAGTCATAATGGCTTAGGAAAGAGGTTGCTGGCATGAGATTCATATTTATGATCGTAATGATCTTTGTAAAACTTTTAATTTGTTACTTGACTTGAAAGCAATCTTGTTGAACATCAAAGGCTGCGCTCAATATGAAGATAAAAGTGAGAGATTGCACTTGAAAGTTTGGAAAAATCCATAAAACGAACCGAAAGGTTACTGGAAACGATTTTTAATTGCAGTTCTCATCCCCTAACTTGTGTCGTGTAAAATAATTTTACACAACAAGTGACCATTTGATAATAATAAAAATAAATAAATAATCAAATGAAATATTTAAATTTTTAATTTTTAATTTAATTCCTTCATAGTTTAGTGATTTCATTGACCTGCAAATTTGAGGCTTGAAAAAAGGCGTGGCAACTGAAATTTTCTTGGGCGATTATTTACCATTTTAATAAAGCCAAAAATTTCATTGACCTGCAAATTTGAGGCTTGAAAAAAGGCGTGGCAACTGAAATTTTCTTGGGCGATTATTTACCATTTTAATAAGGCCAAAAATTCACCAGGTAAAAGGTTGTAATAAATGTAGAGAAAATATTTGGCTAAATTTGCAGTATTTGCTGTAATGCAGTGACTGAAATAAATAATTATTTAAAATTAATTTTTTTGTCACAAAAAATTTTTTGGCGGATTGGTTGCTACAATCGTTATGTTCTGAGTTATACAACAAATCAATTAACTCTGCTAATTATTCCTAATTATTAATCATAAATACAAATAATTAATTTATTCAATGGAGAAATTTAAAAGAATTTTTTAAACCGAATAGGGAATCACATGAACACTTACTTAGAATTCAGATCGATTTGCTACCGCGATATTTAAGAATAAAAGTTTAGCTGGGGGAATATTTTTTGCATAAAATTCAGAAACTGATTACTACCGAGTAGAAGTCGTTTCGACAATATCTGTGTGACATTTAGATTATAAAATTTTGATATACTGGGCAAATGGTTTGATTTCATAAAAGCTGGGAAAAAAACTTCTGGTAAACAAAACAAAAGACTTAAGAGAAAAACTTGATCTCAAAAACTAAAAGCTGATTAAAAATAACATGTCTCTCATGCAATAGAAGTTAAAAGCAGATCTGCCATATATTTGTAGTCGTGTTTCTCCACCTCCTTTTGTTTTAAATAAGTGAAGGAAAAATCCATTTATCCTTTCCAATCCACCAAAATAATTAACAAACTGTCAAATATCCGCATAGAACAACAAATTACCGTATTTGAAAATAATGTACATCGTTTGTGGCATGATTTAGAATTAAAGGTAAACAAAACAGTCAATTTTCAATATGTTTGTTTAGTTTCTCCACTAAAACAATGATTTTGTTAAGCAACAAACAAGGAAATATACAATTCAAAATAAACATTGTCTTCAATTCGGATTTTTTTGGGAGATTTTCAAGTTCTGTTAAAAGCAAAACATAAGCGAAAAATGCTTTCAAGATGCTGAACTTAATTTTTTTATTTCTGTTTTGTAAATGTTTTACAGCGCTTGTTTGTCTGTCTGTTTGTGAATTTGGCGGTGGCAGTTTAATATTTTGCGAGGGCATCTGAGAAGAACCATCAATACATTAATAGTGCTGTCTTTGAAATATTATTACTATTTGAAGAAACGAATTATTAAAAAAAAACTTTATGTTAAAACAAATCACTATAAAACGTACAGAGAAGTACAAATAAAAAGATTGCATTCTTATTTTTATTTTGTTTTTGTGACAGATGCTTAAAGGAATTATATCGTTGACGGTAATCTTAAGATTTTTATTTTTAAAAAGAGATTTGTTAGCCAAAATTTACAAAAATTGGCAAAATATTTTAATTCCTATTTTTTTAAAATAGTTTATTGACTTTTATAAGCGTTTCACTGCATGTCACAACAGATAATAAACAGCTGGTCCTCCCTAATAACCAATTTTCAAGGAATTTAAATAAAGAAATAATATACTTTATATTAATTTTTAATAATTATTTAAGGCGAATATCTTTTTACTGTGATTTTATAAGTAATTTTTAATTCAGGCGTGTAAAACTTAGTTCGAAGATGTTTGAAAATGCGGTACAATAATGTTATCAATCAAAGGAATGACGAAATATTTACTTATATAAAACTGAAAATTTTCCTAAAATATTGGCCTCCATACCACTATAGTTTTTTTTTATATATTCTTTATTTATAATTTTTTTTTGTTTTGTGGGAAAAAATGATCGTCGTTTTAGGTGGTCCACCAAAAATGCCCATCAGTAAATTTCTTGTTCATAAGAGTGACACACTCTTTAGAAACTCATCGAAAAGAAGAAAATTGCAAAACAAAAAAAGATTTTGCAGTTCAAGATTTCACTCTTTTAGCCATCTGCTAAATTTTTATACGTGTTTTTTTATTTCCAGAAGAAAATCTTTCAAACAATAACAATTGTTTCAATTGCTACACACTCGAGCATATACAAATTTATATATTTCTTCAGATTTTACTCTACAATTTTATTCATTTGTTGCTTTTAACAATTTGGTTTAAGCAAAGCCATTTCAGTTTTGAAAAATTTTATAGCATTTCAAATGATTTTATGCTTTTCTTACGATTTGCGGAAAATGTGAAAAGTATCCACATTGTAGGTGGAGCCAAGCTCCTTTTAATTCAAAAGTATAATAACGAAATCTTTGTGCTTCTGACTATTTTAGGGAACTACTGACAAAACTAAACATGCACTTCTTGCTGTTATGTTTTTCTCTCTACGGTTTTTGATGTTTTGGCTATTATGGGCAAACAAAAACAAAAATAGGTTGTTATTTTTGTGTTGGCTTTTGTTTCTTTTTTGATTTAAATTACTTTGGCCATCATCAGACAACCTCATCAAGCACAAACTACTGGCATCATCAGTTCGAAACTCCAAACTCATCGATCGATGTTTTAGTTTAATTTGTTTTATACTTTCGTTGGCGTTTTTCCAAAGCTGTTGTCAGAAAAATACTAAATAAAGAAATACCTGGTATGTACAAATGTAGTCTTTTTTGCTTTTGGTTTTTGTTTTTATTGCTGTTGCTTTTGGGGAGAGTTTGTTGTATGTTCTCGTTGATGTTGTTACTATTTGCCTACATTTGTGTTGTATGCACGAACCAGCGTTTGTGATTTTTTAAAAAACTTTTTTAACTCTATACCATTTCATTGTAACGTTGAAAATAGTGTAACACAGAATACGTGATTTTTGGTGAAGTGCAACAAACCACAACTTGCCAGCCAGAGCTGGAAGAAAACCTACCTCAAGCTGGGAATTATGGGAAAAGGGGCGTCATGATCTTCTGTAGCCACAAACCAATACTAAATACATTTCCTATAACTAAAAACGGGCAGACCAGAAAGCAAACCATAAGCTGGCTTAGGCTTATGATTTTCTCCTACAAGAAAAACAAAAACCAAAACAAAAACAAAAACAACACAAAAAGTAAAAAAAAAAACAGAAAAAAATTAAACAAAATAATATTAAAAAACCTAAAAAACATTAACGGATACCTCTCCTGTACAGGTCTGGCCTTTTATGCAATATAAATATTTTTTACTTTTTACTCATTTTGTTTCATATTTGGTCCAAATTTAATAGTTTTTGCTTGTAACTAAACATTATTGTTGTAAAACAACAATTTCAAATTATGATTATAACTTTAAATATAATTAGTAGCTGTTGTTTTGGCCTAGAAAAAATAATGTTGAAGACTCTTTAACAATGAGGTTGTGAAAATGTTGTTACCAAATTAAATCACTGAAGTTAATAAAATAAATAAAAAATCTTCGAAAAAGCGGATCAACATTTCTTTTTTATTTCTTTGCGATACGATTTTTTAAACTATAAAAAATGTTATTGGAATAAATAATTTCTTGCTGTAATTGAATACATAATTTTTGGTGGTCCAGAGGAAAATATGTTTTAAATATTGTCTAGGGAATAGCAGTTTTATACTCCTTAAAATTTTTTTTTTAAAAATGTTATTTAAGATACTTTTATTTTTTAATTCAATTAAATTCCATTTCCAAAGGATGTACAAATTAAAAGCAAGAAAGCAGACAAGTGAAAATTCTTATCCATATTGAAAGCGCTCCCTCATATCACATAAATAAATTTCGAAAAGTTTACACAAAATACTTTTCAAATTATATGAACATAAAATGGTTTTCTGTCCAAAAAAATTTTTTTTGTATGTTTTATTTTATTTTTTTTATTAATCATACGCCAGCGAGCAAGCAATTTTATCACTGGAGATCAACGAACATTTTTGATCCTTCTTCGATGTGTCTAATTTTTGCAAGAATGTTTCGCTTCAAATTACATAATTAAATGTGAGATTTGTTACAAAATGGATTTAAAATTATCGATTATTCAGTAAAAAACACTGTGCAAAAAATTAAAATTAATTATGTCTCATAATATCACAATCACATTTCCAACGCCAAATTGCCTGTTCAGTGTTATTGCCAACTACAACAGATAAAATTCTATAGCCATTTAGACTATTTTCTATAACGATCATGTTCACGTGAGCATTTCAATACAGAAAATTTTGAATAGGTATAATAATATATTTCACTTGATGAATTCCCTCCATCAAATTTGTTATTATTACAACTTTTCATTTAGAAAAATGAAAAAATTTTTGGGGAAGGTTTGCCTGATGATATATTCATAAGTATTAGTGGAATGTATCATACAATAAATAAAATATTTTTATAATTAAAAATATTTAAAATATAATTAAATTTAATAAATTAAATCAATAATTAAAAATAATTTTTTAATTTTAATTTTATATTTGATATAATTCTTTATGTTAAGAAAGGGGAAAAAATTGAATAAAATAATTGGTGAATGTCTTTGCTTCCAATGCGAAAGTCTACTGCAAAATCTTTAATAGTTCGCAACGTTTTAAGAAAAACCACGATGAAGGAAGTCTCAGCTGTGTGCAGTCCTATAACTTGGTTACGAAACACTCCCGTCTTATTTAACAATTTTCTACCGAAAGTTTTGCTGTTTACTTATTTTTTAATTAAGAAGTTTTTAAGAAGCTGTTCTAGCGATATGGAGATTGTCCCTCTGCATGCTTCAATCAAAAGGGGTCCAAACTTATGTTGAACTGTCAATTGCCGTTAAGTAACAGAAAGTGTGACTTTTTTGTGTAATTTAAAAAAAAAATTTTAATTAGTTTTTTTTTTATTTTTTATTAAAATTCTATCTTGTTATTCAAAATAATTTTAATCTTTCAATCTTTGATTCTCACAAAGAGTAAGTTCTTCATTACTAAGATAGTACAGAACATTTTTCGATATCAATACCAATTTAAGGATATAAATATAAATATGACAAAAGTTGGTCGTAATTCCAACACCGTTCTATTTATAATTAAGGCGCCACGCTGCATACAGATTAAGAACGGGAAACTACAGTACAATAGCTATAGTTGGTGTTGGACGGTTGGTTATAATTACTGATATATTAAGGAATAAAGGAATTTTTTTCATCCTTTAATTTGATTCAAGAAACCTAAAACCTGTTTCATCTTGAGCCTAAACAATTAAATATATGTTAGTGGAAAGTGTTGTAGCCTGTTGATAATAATTTTTTTTTTTCAGGACAACAACTACGTAAAATTTTTTACCAAAAATATATATAACGTTTTTCACATATTTTAAGTTCCATTGTTATATTTATTTCAATAGTTACTGGTTTTTGCAAAACCCCCCCAAAAAAAAAAACAAACAAACGATGCAGCCATGAGATTCCTTCCCCTGACAGGGTTCACAGTAAGGAGATGCCTTTTTAGCTTTTTCCATTGCAAAACTTCTTCCTTGAGATTTTTGAGCAAATTATAAAATACTTTCCAGTTTTGTTATTGGTTTTGCTTTTAGCCCGTTTTTACATGCCCCTCTGTTACAGAAAAAACGGCCAATACATTAGCATGAGGGCCATGGGAGAGCCACGATAAGTTTTTCGCTAATGTGGTGGCAGTTGCAGTGCAAGCAATATCCTTCCTCTAGAAGTATTTTTTACTTCTTTTATATATTTTTTGGCTTTCAAATAGCAGGCCAATGATTGCAATAGAAATTGGAGATTGGATATGTAATTAAAATTGAGCTGTACTTTCTTTTTGTTCTTATGCGTTATTTAATTCTTTTCTGGTAATTTAAAATTTTTATAAAGTAGACTTATAATTTCTTTATTTATTTTATCATATAGAAAAAAAAAGACAATAAAACTTTTTCATAATTATTTCAAGAGATCAAAAAATGGGAATAGAATGCATTATTGCATTTACAAACATTTGCTTGCCACACAAAATTTATCATTATTAGTTTAATGGCAGGCAAAACGTGAGTTTGGAAATATATTTTCTTCTCACCGGTAAAAAGTAATAATAAAATCAACTTTCTATTTAAAAGAGCAGAAGAAGCACTTGTCACCAACGTTTGCCCTTTTCCAAAGTTGCCGATTAACTTTTTGTTTTTGCATTCTACTCGAGTTTAAATTAATTAACTTTTTTGCCAACATTTTCTCAAGAGTGACTGGCATAATGACTGAGTGGTGTGTTATTATAACGGTAAATGTAATTAAAGTTATGTTATACTATAATTTTTATATGCACTTACTCGTCTATATGTGTATGTATTGCGCTTGAGTGTACGGTTGTGTGTGTGTGTGTGTGAGTGAGTGAGTGAGTGAGTGAGAGAGAGAGAATAAGAAGAATTGTGTTAATTATACTTACTCGCATTCACCGGGCTTATCGCATTTGCCATGTATGGGATCACAGCCGGGCTTGCAAATGGCCTTTTCGCAATTATCACCAATCCAGCCATTAAGGCAGATTTTTTCACCCTGCGGCCCACAGCTGTAGTGACCAAATTGATCGTTGCGGGGACGGCAAAACGTTGTGCATGTTGTATTATAATAAGTAGCTGCGCATTGAACTCTGACACGATATGTAATGCGAGCATTGCGACCAATATGATCCAATGTCTTCCATTCGGGCGATGGTAGAATCACGCTTGAAAATGATGTTTCCTCAATTAACCTTTCAGAGTCTTTTTTATATATTTTTGTTGCCGTGTTGTTGTTGTTGTTGTTGATTGCGAAAGAGGTAGAGAATTAAGAAAAAAATCGAAAAAATAAAAAATGTTAAAAACAAAATGAATCTTCTAATTTTTTTTTTTTTTTTTTTTATAAATGAAATGAAAACAAGATGGGTGGTGTTTGTTGTTTTTGGCAAATGGAAATTCTGTTTTTAATTTTTTTTTTTTTATTGCAAACATTAGTTTGACGTTTGATTTTGAAGTTTTTTGCAGTTCTTTTTTTCAGCAACACGTTTGAATTTTAAAATCCTCAGGTTGTATATTTGTTGTTGTTTTCGTTCAATGTTAGAAAATGTGCCTGCTGATGTTGCTGACGTACGTTGGCTGTAAGGAAGCGATCATGGTGGCAATTGTTAACAAAAATGTAGATTTGTTTTAAATCCAAAACAACATTTACAAAACAAAAACATTGGTTTTTTGTAAATTGAAATCAACGTTGGCGTCCATATAAAAAAAAAACAAACAAGAAAAGGAAAAAAGCTTTTACGACAAGTTCAGCGAAAAGTATCACATGCCTTGTTGTGCAATTGCTGTTCTTTTTATTGTTGTATTTTATTTAAATTTTTCTAAAAGAAGTATCTTAAACTAACAGTGAGCCAAATACCAGAAGCTTAAAGGAGTTATTTCATTTAGTCAGAAAATAGTTGTGATTAGTTTTTAAATCTTCTGGCTTTCTAGTTAGTTTTTTTAAGAACTTGTCTAGACTAGAGAAACAAATGAGAGAAATGTTTACGATTTTGCCATTTAATCTCCTTAACACAACTTTTGGAAAAATGCCTTTAGACAAGAAACATGCATGAGACATGTAATGGCCCGCAAACCAGTAGTGGCCTCTTATATGAGAGTGCAAAAAGATTTAGAATCTTGCCAGCTCTGCCTGTGTTAGTTCTTTCGTAAATCCAATCAAACGTTTTTGCTAAATAATATTCAATTGTTACTTACGTTTTAACAATTCAAATTCAAATATTTCATTTAACGAAACACACTCGGAATAAACACTTGTTCTGGCAAACCAAATAATATATATATATATATGTATATATGTATATATATATTTTTTTTAACTAATTAAATTTCTGTTCATTTGTACAATTTAACATTTTATTATTTTTTGCCATTGTTGCCTTCAAATCGTCTATTTCTATTTGCTTTAAGCTTAATTACGTACCTGGATACGATATGTTATACATATCCAACGCCTGCAGTATCAATGTAAATGATTTCTGTAAAAATAACAAAAAAAAAGGAGAATGAAATAAAAACATTTATTTGACTGGAAAAAAAACTAAATAAAAAAGATTACAGTTTGTTAAGTTTGAAAAAGGCGGGTTTCATTGTAACAGCTTTAAGCTTAAGAGGGTTACTTTAAGGTTAAATTATATTGTCAATTTGTTGCTGTTTTCTTTTCAAGTTGGTATTCAACTTTTTTTTTCTCTTAAGTAAACATTTACAGAAGCTTGTACAATTCGTGTACTTTGTATCTCTGTGAATGACTGTTCCTCTTAATGTGTTTCTTTGCAATAAATGTTATTTCAGTTTTATTATTTTTATTTTAAAATTGTTGTTGAAAAGTAGAAAAGTGGAAACAGTAGCCTAATTGAATTGGGAGAAAAATAGAGGCTGTCAATGTTCTTTAAGTGTTAATGTGTGTATTTTCTTGTGCATAATTTAGTAAAATTTAAACATGAAACGTTCACCAGCAAATCACATCGCATTCAAATAAAAAACGTGAAGCCTGAAAAATTTATTAACTTTAAAAACAAATTTGTTTAAGTTAAAGGAAATTGCATGCCATCAATAACAATTACATACTGAGAAGGTGGGAAGGATAGCAAATAAAATGTCAGTTGGGAAAAGAATTTATTTCAAGGTATATCGGACGAGAAGAAGGAAAGAAGGGGCAGGAAAGAACATTTTGAAACCTTCCAAACTTCATTGTCACTAACTCCAAGTCATATGGCAGCTCCCTGACAGATCGGCCATTAGGAACAAGTTGTCTAATTCTATATTGCATGTGCAAGGATACTCTAGTGAGCTAAGAAAATTGGCTCCTGTAGGCGGTTAAATATATATTTTGAAGCAACGGCATATAAATGGGAATTTTATAACGATCGTATAGGATGAAGTATATCTTACACTGTGTTAACGAACAGAGGCCATTTTGCATCACTCAATTTTGGAAACATTAATATCAACTCTATTCGTACGACCTCATTCAGACGTCGTCATAAGCTCGAGCGTAGATGTATCATCCACAGTATGCCCCATTAGCCTATTAGTTCTACCATTATTAGTTGTTGGATAAAGTTTTAATTCATAATTCATAATTCATAATTAATTTTACCATTTAATTTTTTACCCCCAATAAATCTCGTTATTTTATCCTTTTTTTACTTTTTTTTTGCAGTAACGTGTTTACAACATCAAAAAAAAACAATCCGACAGCAGATAATTTGCCGTTGGTATTGCACAATATTTTAAAAATAATGAAAGCTTGGCGGCTACATATCATAGAGGAATGGAACAAAGTAATTACTGGATAAGACATTCCCAGGTGCTGTACTTTCTCCTTTTGGTGATCAGAATAGAGGTTGGGGCCACTGATCGTGCACTGAACAAGTTTAGATTATTTCTTATGGGGCTACTTAAAAGCAACAGATTCAATGCTGAATCGATGAAATTCTACCATATTTTAACAAAATAGTTGTGGAAAATTTAGTTAGATCATTTGCCCGATATGTTTGCCAAAAACTATGCTTTGTATTTTATTCAAATTTTGCACTACTTTTGGAACACCCTTTATTTGTATGTGTTAAATATAATTTCAGCAAAAAAAAAAAAATAAAAATTAATTATTTTTTAAAAATGTTCCACCAATTTCAAAAGATATAGGGAGAAGATAAAGATAAACCTTTTCATTTATTATATTTTGTATCTTTGTAATTCTCATTGCTTTTTTGAGATTTCTCATATAAAGATAAATAACACTTAAAAATATGGGAGTAACTAAAAAGGCATATAGAATCCCATATAAAGAAATCCTTGAGATCATCCTTTATATTTTTTTTTTATTGGTTTTGAATTTTATTTCTACTAATTTTATTTTTATTTTAGGATAGCACAGTTTTAAAAGGTTTAGTCGGGTTGGTACTTCTGATAGTGTTTAAAAACTATTATAAACGAGATATTATAGATATACCCTCAATCGCATAAAAGTGCTCGATTTCTGCTCTGACTTGTACATTTTTTTTTGCAATACATTTTGGAGAAAATTGGTATTAAAATTGTTGTTTGATATAAAAGATTTCTTAATTAATTGTCAAAAAGAGATCTGCCTAAATGGTTTTAAAACAAATTTTAAAAGGAATTTAATTTAAATGTCAGTTCATAAAAATTTATGCTTTATCAGTTTCAGTTAATTTTTAAGACAAAATAATAAAATGTCTTGAGTATTAAGAAATTGCATAAAAGAAAGTCTTTTTTTCCCGGATGGATATTTTCATGTTTCTGTTTTCCTGGCCAATTAAATAGTCACACTAAAAAATAAAAAATATAATAAAATCATAATAAATAAAAAATGAAATACGAGTATAAATAACTGATTTAATCATGAGTTATCCGTAACTATCAGGGAATGCAAGTGTGTGCTTATGAGTTTGAGTTATTTTGATTCAAAGAATACACCCGAAATTAAGAATAGTTAAAATCAAAGAGATACACTATGGAATTATGGATACATTTTTTGTTTCAACTGGACCAAAAGAAAGCGAAAGGTTTTTATTTTGAACTACTTTTAGTGAAGAAAAAGTATGGCAAACTGACTTGAAATTTTTAAAATTGTTATAACTAATTCTGGGTGTATGTAACTAATTTGCTATTACGATTTCCTCATTAAAAACAATTTATATTGTTTTTGCAGTTAAAATTTCAAAGTTTCTAAAATTGTGAAAAAATTATTGAAACTATGAAAACAGTTTGAGCAATTGGATTATAATTTTGGTGACACAAGACAATAATGTTAATCACAAAACAGCTCATTAAGCTTCTAGATGATAAAGATGCATTTCTCGATGTGAACAGCCTAAATAAAATTTGTTTAGAATATTTGGAAAAGAATATATATAACATTACAAAATTTATTTGTTTAAGAAGTATTCGTAATTATTGCCGTTGGCTGAGTCATTAAATTTGTCAAGTACGAAAGGATGAGGTTGTGTGTTCGATTCCTGCATCCGACAGTAGGAAAAGAATTTTTCTGCTATATAATATGCCGTGTCTCAATTGTTGTTGGAATGTTTAGTTGTTTAAGGCACAGCCGATGATCACTTGGCGGACAAAAGTCGGACAAACACCGGTCTTTTCTAACAGCATTTCATTAGCAAAGTGAAACAATGAATAAAAAAAATACGAAAAGCAGCGTAATAACGTCTACTTTAACTGCACAGGAATACGGCAACACTGTTCTCTCACCAATCTGCCTTCTCCTAATGTAGATATAATGCATTTTATATATATATAATATATATATATATATGATATAATGCATGTAGATATAATGTATTTTCTCTGAGTCCCGGTCTTAGAAAGAGGAAACAGTTAAGAAAGCAAAAAATGCAACTTTTAATGATGTTTTTCTTAACGACTATTTTGATTTTAATAATTTAAAATTCTGACAATAAAATATTAGAATATGATGAAAGAAATCTTTTCCATAGGGAAACAATAAAATCGACTTGCATTTAAAAAGTTCTCTTCATCAATAAATTTTTTTTATTTTTTAGATTTTAATTATATTGAAGAAGCAGCAGGAAAAAATATAAATAATTCATAATTTTTAATATTTTTACAAGAGCGAAATGTAAAGTTGAATGAATGTTTTAAGTTTATTTTTTCTTTGTAAACCTAAAAGGATTAATTTAAACAAAAATTGCTTTTCCTTCGGACTGTTTTATATGCAATTGTTTGAAACAGAAAAAGTATGCTGCGATCTTTAGCCTGATGTATTCAAATTGGTTTAAAATTTTATTGGTTTAAAGGATCAACCTTAAAATGATATTGTATTGTGAATGATTGTATGTGTGATGTATTTAATTTTGTTTTACTGACACTAAAAAATAATAAAGAAAATTATAAAGCTTCTCTGCTTCTTTAGAGGAAAATTGTAAAACATCAGCAACATTCTTTTACAAAATGAAAAAACTATTATTAATAATTAATATTATTAATATTATTAAAAGTTAAACTATTAAATTTAAAGTAACATTTTCTAATTATAGACTAATGAAAAACATAAGATAAAGAGTAAAAAAAATATATATCAATTAAGCCATCAATTTATTTTTTTTTTTAAATTGTAGCAATATGGAAAAAGCTGTAGATAAATAGCAAATTCAATATTTTAATGAATAAAATTTTATAATTATAGAATAATAAATAAAATATAATTAAATAAATAATAAAAAATAATTTATATGATAAATATGCCCTCCACTGTTCTCTAATTTTGTATTTATTACACTATTCTTAATTGTTTAAATTTTTTGAGTGTAATAATCGTAAAATTTCTACATGTCTTGCGTCTTTTGAAAGGATTTTTAATTTGTGGTCAAGTAGAAAAGTTTGTTGTTTCGTTGTTTGTGTGCCATCTTTTAACCATCTAAGAGGATTATTTTGTTGTTGTTGCTTTTGGTATACTATTTTCATTTTCCAAGATAGATATTAGATTTATGGCAACTCATGGTGTGGAAACATGATTCAGAAAACACTGTGTGATTACAAAAATTTAAAGCAAAGTAAGATGAAATACGTTTAAATAGGAGGACTTGAGCAAAAATATAATAAAAACTAAGAAATGAGAAGCTTAAACAAAAAATAAAAAATATGACTTTGAAATAGTTTAAGCGTTTCTTTTTAATGCCCATGCAAGTAGATGATACGAACATACAAACAAACAATATAAGAAAAAAGCCTTTAAAGCAATTAAATTTGAACGACGTTGCCCAGCTGGAAGCCAGGAAATTCTCATTTAAAAGTCTATAGACGTTGCTTTTTTTTTCTGCACCAGTAAAGAAAAACAAAAAAAAAAAAAATTAAAAACTTGAAGTTGCTGCAAGTCTCTAACTAAAGACTAGACTAGACGGGCAATAGCTAAGCGCCAATATTTTGCCACAAATAGTTCTCCAGTAAAACGTATAGTACGTATACACAAGATTCGATACATCGGCAGTAGTTTAATGTAATGACAAGATCAACATCACTTGCAGCTTTATGCTCATAATAATAATAACAATAATAATAATAATAATAATAATAATGATTGCATGATCATAATGATCGTTTTAAGCATCAATGCGTATAAAAAGCAAATTCATGTACACTCAAGCAAACGTTGCATGTTCCGTACCGGAATTTCATTATATAGTTTGTCATAGTTAAGGGAGTCGGCCAGCCAGTGCACGGGCTAACTTACTAAACATTCTTCAGGCAGCTGCCACTAGTCATTCATTCATTCAATACTTTAAGCAAATTACTTTAAGTAAATAAAAACAATTTTACTATGATTTTCTCAAGATCATTTTATAGTGCAATTATTTTTTTTTCTTCTTGCTTGTAAGCTAAAGCATGCGTTGACATGATCAGCGTATAAAAGTAAATAAAATGCAACAAAATGGAAAAAAACTGAATTGTTTAAGCGACAGACAAGAGCAGGGCACAGGCATACAAAAACCACTAGACTCATCCGTCTTATGCAGCCATTACAGTCTGTCTGGCAGGTATAGTTTACTTAGAAAAACTATTTTGCAGTATTATTGAGCACAACGCTCAATGAATAGCAAATGGCAAAATAAATTTGAAATAGAAAAGAAAATTAAATTTATAATCGTGGTGGTCATGTCACAAAATGATTTAAGGAATTTAAGGATTCAATTTTAATCAATTCTTTTTGTTTCAATCAATTTTCGTGCAATCAATTTTACTTTCGTTCACTGTACCAGCAAAGAACTCCCTCCTTCGTATAGAATATCTATGACTTAGTAGCGGAAAACACGTGCAAGAAAAAGTATTGCTTCAAATATTTACTTTGAATTTTAAGAATTCCTCTTAATCTTCATGTTAGCTTGCATACAAGTATTTCAATTTTTGTGGGGAATTTTTAAAATTGCAGTTATTTATAATTTATCACAAAATTTCAAGTTCCAATCCAGTTGCGTCTTACATATCAAATAAATAGCGTTTACACACGTATTTATACGTAGTTTAAAATTCTCTCACAATAAACGAGAATTACTAAAATGCCCCAAATACTTGTTTCAAGACTTGTAGGTATATGAGTACATTTTTGGTTAAATCTTGTTTAAGATACATTAAAGAAAAATATTTTTTGATATTTTCGTAAATGAAAAAAAAAACTAGAACAAGAGAAAACGTGCAAACAAATATTTAGAACGTTAGTTACAGTAATTCTCGTTTGCCTTTAAAAATATCTTTTACATATTACTATTCTGCTAAGTTTTTATTTAACAGCGCCAGCCAATTTCTTACATACTTCTGTAAGATAATTCTATAGTTTGTAATCTTTATCTCATATTCAGTGTAAGAGTTGCTTCTAGATAATTTTTTTTTTTTTATATATGTGCTTGTAAAAGTGTATATAAATAATTTACGTTTCCGAATCAATATGGAAAGGAGTTAAAAAATGGGCCTGTGCAGTAAATTAAGCAGTAATTTGTAAGAAATTTGTTTTTATTTATTTCTGATTAAAGAACCCAGCAAACATTACCAAATGCAAATTGTATAAATGTAATATTGCAATAAATTGAAAGGATTCAAGAAAGTGAGAAATTGTTAACAATACTAAAAACTTTTATTTATTAGAGGAAAATTCGAAATATTTTCAGAAACAAAAACGGCATACAGCTTTATCTGTTGGAGATTATTTTTTTTTAATTTTTTATTTTGAAATGTTTTTGTATCATTCATAGTTATTTATAACATGTTTATGAATGCCTATTTAAATAAAGAATGAATAATAATTTAATTATTATTTGTCGTAACTTTTTTAGTATACACTCGATACTGTTTCTACGCGCCCCTTTTTCCAACAGTTTTGATATATTTCGTTGAATCCCTAAAAATAATAAACGGAAGCAGCAGCTTCAAGTGTTTCGTTTTTGGATCCATACAAGTAGCGCAATTAATCTAAATAAATCATCTGAATATGTAACGGAGTTCCCTCGTATCGCATGTACTGTGCAAAAAGAGGTCTTGATGTACACATTCCCCTTAAAATCTACAGTTTTAATACAGGCAAGAAAGAGGGCCAATCGCTATAATTCATACATCTCCTCAAACGTAGCAATCCGGCGTATGAAAAATGAAAACCGGTTAAATATGCAATTAAATTAGTGACGGTTACAATCATGTCATGTCCAACTTACTTTTGCACAAAAGCATTATTTTTCTTTTGCTTAAACTTTCTTTGAGCTTAATTTAATGCAAATACGAAAAGCGCAAAGCGCAAAGCATAAAGCAAATTCTAGCTAATTTT
The DNA here is from genome assembly GCA_963402855.1 of Ormia ochracea. Taxonomy (NCBI): domain Eukaryota; kingdom Metazoa; phylum Arthropoda; class Insecta; order Diptera; family Tachinidae; genus Ormia; species Ormia ochracea. The sequence continues at coordinate 68,684,754 of OY727105.1, forward strand.
GTGTATTCAGGACTAAAGGTGTAAAAAGAGAACAAAATAATCAAATATTTTATTTTTGAAAGCGCAATAAATCAAGCACTTGTTTAAAGTGTCTCCCTTGCCAGCTGTCTGTCTTAGCAGGCTTGCTGGACTTGACTATCCATTTGCTTCATAATAAAAAATATTTTTTTTATTTTTCGTCTTAAGACACATTTCAGTATTACCAGCATTTGGATTTTCGTTTTTTTTCTGTGTTTTTTTTTTCTTTTTTGTAATTTGTAGGTTTGGGGCCAATTTAGTGTACATTTTGCGCCAGCAAAATAATGAATATTATCTTGCTTGGATTCGTTCCCACTAATTAGTTTTCTTAGTTTTTTTTTTAATTTTTAGTAAAATTGCACACGAATGAAAACCAAACTAGAATGTAATGTGTTCCGTATTTTGATTACTTAGCAATTATCAATGGATAAATTATGTCGTTGTCTGTATGGAGTGACGTATGGCTGGCCAGCAATACACAGAATAATCAACTACAACAGATACGGATAACTGGCGTGAAGTGTCCACTTTATGTGAAGTTTTTTGATTGAAATTAAGACTTTCACGTAATGGATAAAAAACGAAATGGAACTGTAAGTATAAATGAATTATTTGTTTATGGTAAGTTCGTGTGGTCAACTCTTCAATATTATTATTCCATAAATAATTAACAAGCTTAGCAAATGAATTATTTCTCAAAAATTTAAGATTTAAAAATGAAAATGAAATTTAATTTTAAATTTAAGATAAATAGAAATAATAAATAAAAATAAACGGATACGGAAAGAGTACTTTTAACGAAATATGATTCACACAAAAATTCCATTTACGTATCAAAAATAAAACAAAATTTCTTCCTTCCTTTGCCGTTCAAAATAACTACAGTTTGTTTGCTTATCCGCAACTAATCGTCCGATCGATTATACTATAATTTCTGATAATGTTACCACATTACTTGTATTACACAACCCGTAATAAGTAATCCCCTCAAACTATTGATCACTGTTGGCTGTCCACTGATATATTTTTTTGCTACTTTTTGATACGTTTTAGTAATTTTAAACGTATCCGATGAAAGAATTTTATATTGACGTTCAATATAAATTTACGATCTTGAATTATATATCAATTTTTATAAAATTTGTTTATGCGATATTTCCAAATTATAGTAATAAAACGTATCGGATCAAACATTTAGGGATCAAAGAAAGGAGTATTAATTCTATACAAAATGTTAACAATTTTTGGCTATACTGATTTAAATATAAAAAATATCTAATCTACTATATAATAAAAAGATTGTTCCATATTCACAATTATCACACTTTTGGATGAATAATTTTACTGGTTAGGACTAGAGATATCACTCATCGTATTGGTTGTATGCATTTTAAAGAATACGATTCGATTTCAATTCCAACAATTGAACATTCGACAAGAAAAGTTCTCATTCGCAATAGACTATTGAATGGAATGCGGTCGGTGGTAATAAAGATCCTTTTAAAGGATAACCAATTATCGCTTATCCGTTATAGTTTTGAAATATATTTGCTTACTTAAATTGAAATATTTTTGCAGTATTTTATTTGATATAAGAAAAGTTGAAAATATAAAGGGTTTACTATACTCAGAAAAAAGTATGCTATTAATTTGCAAAAGCGTCCCTATTACTTCACTAGGGACAAGATTTCACACAAATCACATTAAAGCAGTAGGAATTTAATAGTTTTCTACTGTAAAAGTAATAAATTTGAATCTTATCTATATCTATGTGATCACCATATTTAAAATCAGTGAAAACACCGTGAAACACTACAAATTAATGTGATGCCCCTATTAATTTTCAATGGTACATTTCACATTATATTTTCTAGAAGGTATAATACTATTCTAATAGTTTACATTTTTTAATTAATTTTTAGTTTTTATAATTTTTTTTTTTAAACAATAGTGGCTTCAATAGTATTTTGCTGATTTCTAAAATAATTTTCTTATTATTTTAAAAGGATATCCTATTCGTTTTTAATGAGTTTTGCTGTATTGAATGAATACGGTATACTTTAATTCGATTAATTCGTTGTACTATTAATTCAAAACTATAACAGTATTAAAATAATAATAGTAGAAACCGACTATTGATTCAGAATAGTAAAAAACAATAGTAAAAAACTATTCAAATAATCATTATTGGTGTTAATTCCATAGGATATTTTTCTGTGTGTATTAAAGGATATGAAACCGATAACTTTTCATTATTTTTTTTGTTTTATGAACAAATCATGTTTTAAAACAGATGATAAAAAGTAAATCACTATCACGCACTCTTAAAATATAAAATAGAAAAATATAATTTTCGCCTAATACCTAATAAGCGGCTTCGAAATGTCGCAACGGCCTTAAACTCTGTTTTATGCTTTTCTTATGTAAAAAAAAAAAAAATTAATTAGAAAAAAAGAGTTACAATTCGTTTGTCAGACAACCGTTTCAGTTAATAAGATCGTATTTTATTTAACTTTGAAATGTTTAAAAATTAATTACTTAATAACAGCAAACATTTCAGAAAAATCTATTTGAGGCATCCTATTAAAATCAAACCTTATAACTTTGAAACACTTGGGGCAACATTTTATAGAAACATGTACAACCTGTCAACGCATTCCAATAAATTTCCAATAAAATATACAAAATAAGCTCATTGTGTTCACATTCAAATGTATGTTTTGACATAAAAACTAAAATCAAAAGGGGGGAAAAACAATAGTCAGATGTTTTATGCAAATGAGTGACTATAAATCGACATAAATTATGAAAATAAACCATTTAATGGCAACTAACGATATAATAGGTGACTTAATAAAAAACAATTATAATTTCAGCTGAAACAAAGCAAATAGAAAATTAAAATGAAAAGAAAAAATTAATTAACATAAAACATGGCCAATGAGAAATTCATAAATTAGTCCAAAACTAGACATAATTTTTTACAATGAGAAAATTGAGGCCTTTTACTATTGAAATCGAGCTTGAACAATTATGGTGACAGTTTTAAACGAAAATGTTTGTCGCATACATGCCATGTATTTCGCTTTTTATTCTTTTAGAGTTTCTTCAACAGCTACGCGATGAATCAACAAATTAATTATGTTAATAAATATAGCAAATTAAGTGTGATTTTGGTCGGCAGCTCCACTTTTTATTTTTTTTTTTCGGTAAAAAAAAATTGTAGAAATCTGTAGTCGAAATCTCTTTGTTTCGCTTCCTAATTATTTTATTTCAATCAATAAACAAAACTAATGATGTCTGTTTAATGTGGACATTTAAAAGACACAATTATTTTATTTTATTTAATTTGCTTTATAAATAATTCACACCTTAAAACAGTTGCAATCAATGACACATTACACTAGTCCACGGACCAGTACGAGTACACCTCAAACACGCATGCGCACATACATTAAAGACGGATCTCAGGTAGGTGAAGAGATAAAAGAAGAAAAATAAAAGCAAAATGTCTTGACATGTTTATTCTGGTCATACACGTTTTGTGGTTCCAATAACTTGAGCATAAATTCAAATCTCAGATTCAGCACTGAAGCAGCGCTGAGTTAACAAAACGATCAAATATCAATATTATCGCCACCACCATCACTACTTTTACACTCGTTATTGTTGTCGTTGCTGTTACCGTTGTGATCATCAGCATAACCGTCAGCATCATTATCATCATCGTCATTATGATTGTTATCATTATCAAATAATGTGCTGTTTTTATTTTGTCATTATAAAGACAAATATTTTCTTCCTTCACATTTTTCGATTTGAAATACATATAAAGTTTGCCGCAAAAGTTGCGCCACCACACACACTGTTGCCAATTTGATAATAAATTTTATATTCACTGCCTGCTTCTTTGTTTTTTTTTGCCATGGGAATTTATTTGATTTGGTTTTCTGTTAAACGAATATGGACTTTATCGCACAGGCTTCAAAGCGTTTCGAGAATGGCGAAAAATCAATAACCTTCTTTAAAACGATTAATAACCACATAAAAAGTAAATGAGAAGTGTAGGAAGTGAATGGCAAATGTATATGATTGACATTTATAGTGTTTAACCTTTCGGAAGAATAAAAATATTCTTTTCTTTTTTTATATATTTATAGTTACTAACGATTTGAAATTGAATAATTTCATTCAGTGTTTTGTTTGCAGTAAATGTCCTGGAAAGTTATTGCAAAGATTGGCAATGATCTACCAAAATTGTAGAGAGTTTCACGTGGGCAAACAAAAAAATAGAATTTTTTTTCTGAAAATTTGTCCGTATTCACTTAAGAAAAATAATAGCCATAAATATGGGCACATCACTTTTTTTACTCAATTCAATATTTCTAGTGATTTGAAAAAATATTTCGAAATTTTTTTTTTTTTTTGATAAGACAAAAAGCTCTAAATTTTATTTGTAAGTTCACAAAAAATCAGCCACTTAATATTATGTAAAATTTTCTATCCTCGAGAATTTTCCTTAAATTTCTTTTAATAGAAAAAATTTCCAAATAGAAAATAATTTCAACGAATAATGTTTGGCCATATCAACTCAGGCATTGAATTCAAAATTCAAATAAATTGGCTTCAAGTAAAATAATAAATTGGTTCAAACAAATAAAAACTAACTTTGTGACTGTTTTGAACTAAAAAAACCAAATGGGCCACAGTAGCAATTATATTTCACTTTTTAATAAATCAGTGATATGAAACTGATCCTTGGCATATAAAAATTGCCAAGGGCTACAATAACGGCATGAAATGTTGTAATATTCTCGTAATACTTTTCATTATTTGTTTTTTACCCATTCCTACTTATTTTAAATCTAAATGAAATTGGGACAAAAAGTTTGTCACAAACAACCACGAAAACTTTTGTTATTGTTGTGTTTCACTTATTACAATATATTAGTGAAAAAAATATTACCGAATATATAGTTACAGAAAAGAAAGTCTTGCCCAGTACAAAAGTGGAGGTGGTACCGCAATTTCTATTAAAGGAAAAATACCCGTTTCGAATATCTCTTCAAAAATTAATAATTTCGAGTTAGCAGAAATGAAAATTATAATAGAGAATAAAAATATTACTCTCTTCACTATTTACAAGCTGCCTCTTCACACAACTTTAATAATCTTATAACAGACCATCATCAAGCAATAAAAAAAATAAAAAAAAGTAGAGATAATTATGGTTGGTGATATAAATATTGATACAAGTAAGCAGAATATCACAACAACACAATATATGGATTTGCATGCGTAGTAAATGAGAGTACGAGAGAGAATGTAAACAAACAACAAGAACTTGTAAAGATTATATTCCACAACTACACGATTAATATTCACAACTACAACGTTAGAACGTCACTCTCTTTTATCTCCATTAAAGAAAGAAATAATTCAGAAAAGGGAAACAGCAAAAAACAGTGTGACAGAGGAAAAGTAAAAAAAGTGAAAGTAAAAAAAATGATAAGAAATATAGACTGGAACGATTATACACATGAAAACCGTAAGGACACATAATAAAATAACGGAAATATTTTCTAATTTCAATAACAAATCAACTAAAGGAAGCGAAACGTATAAAGTAGGCAAGTGAATGGCTGCATATGACTAACACGAAAAGAAGAAAAACGCTCGTCGAAAAATATTTTTCACAAGAGAAATAAATTTACTGCTTTTTACTTATTATGATATATTTAGTCTCTATATTTTTATAAATTTCTTTTTTTATATTTATTTTTTATATTTTGAATTAGAAACTTTTTATTAATTTTTATTGATATTAAGAACAAAAATCCTGAGTGATGTGAAAAGTAATGAAATCTTACTTTTTGAAAATAAAATAAAAATATATAAGAAAATAAAATATTACATTATATTGGTGCCCCTACAATAAGTGATATCGTAACCATAACTTAAATTCGAAACAGTCAACCACAACGAGAAGAATAAGAAAAAGGGGCCTTTTGCGGTATATATGTACATATGGATATGAATGCGGATTCCTAGTCCATGTTAATGGCTTGAAGACGTACTAGAAGAAGTCTTAACTTCTGAATTACACAACATGATTTTTTGCTAAGCAATGAACTGACATGTAAAGCTTTGTGGTGTTCACTCTTCTTCTGACAAATTATTACGTTTTCTTCAGACTTGTATGTATAAGCCATTGACAAACTTCCCAAGTATACGGTTGGCACAATTTATATCCTGTAATTTTCCAGCAACCTTCTTTGCCAATAATATGTATGCTGGTGGAGGAATTGCATTTAACAGTGGAGGAAAACTAGTCAACCTTGGTATTCAGTTAGGCACGAGTCTCGATTAGTAGAGTTTCACTGAGCTTTCACTGTTTATGCTAATAAAAATTGTAATAATAATTTACCTTTTTTAAGGTTTACAAAATAATTTATTTGTTTTGAATAAAGAATTTGTGATAAAAAAATTGTTATCATTATTTTATTCCGAATTGCAATTAAATAAGAAAATTAATTTTAATTAAAAGTGTAATTAAAAGTTATTAGCAAGAAAAGCTTATAACGATAATTTCAATGTTTCATCCCAAATCTTTCCATTCATATTGTGTAAGTGAAGTTGGATTACGAGTGTCATAATTGAACACAAAACGTTTCCAATCACATACAAAAATTAATATTCTACGAAAATACGAGAGCATACAGTTGTAAAACAACATTAAAACAACAAAAAAAAAAAAATTGTATGGCTAGGGAAACGTACAACAACAAATGCAAAGTTGTTAACCAAAACGAAAAGTATAGTAACAAGAATAAAAAAAAGTTAATAAAATATGCATTTTAGCAAAATGCCGCCTTTAAGTTCTTTAACTTCTTTAACTTCTTGAAATTCTCATTTTTTTTTTCATATAATTTTATTTTTAACAAAAGATTTTTTGCTTTAACAATCAATATCTTGATCAGTTTTTTTTTCGTGTGTGTGTGTGTGTGTATGTGTGTGTGTTTGTGTGTGCTTTTCTGTTGAAAAAATACGAAAAAAGGCAAAATAAAGAAAAGTTTAGCGTGCTTGTTGCACATGGATTGTGTGGCATGTGTGGAATAGTACAACGATACGAATGTGTTTTCTGATGATCGGCACGGTAGATTTTATCGTTTTTTTTCTGCTTTATGTTTTATACTGTTCAATTCTGCTTAAAGTGCATCTCGCAAACACGATCGATCGAGACAAAGTCGCTTACTTTCGGTTAGTCATGAATATTAATATTTTTAAATATGCCTGCTGCATTTATGGGAGTCGTATTTTTTTCCACTGTTAAATGCAATTCCTGCACCAGCATGCATATTGTTGGCAAAGAAGGTTGCTGTTTTATACATTTTTATAACATTTTGTACAAAATTACAGGATATAAATTGCGGCAGCGTATACTTGGGAAGTTGGACAATGTCTTCTACATAAAAACAAATTTATAGAGCGGGCTTTTATTTAAGTTCGCTATTGTTTTTGGCCAATTTTGTCAGCTAGAATTTCAGCAACAGAAATGAAACGTGTCTTCAAATTCTGTGCAGTTTAGAAACGTGAGTAGATGAATTTTTATTTCTATATTTATTTTATTTCTGTCTTTTTGTTTCCTTATAGAATAATAATTTTTTTTTTCTTTTCTGGTAAACAACTTTGAACTGAAAAATATTTTTATTTTAAATTTTATATAATAAATTTGAGTCTCACACCACTTGTTCGTACTACAATATATTCGCTAGTGAAACCAATGAATTCCATTGTGAACTTAAACGTTTTCAAGTGTTTTCAAGCGGCTGCTCATGCCAGTTTTTACAAATCAAAAAAAAAAAAAAAAACAAAAACAAAAACAAAAAATTTAAAATTTAGCTTCTGTCTGACATCAGTTCGATGTCAGTTCGAGTGATGTTATTTAGTGAAATTAGAAAAAAAAACTTTTGCAATAAAAAATAAGGTACCACACTAAAGATCAGCCAAATTTATTTCTAATTATATTTTATTTTTGCTCATCATTAAACGAAGTGTGTTGTTGAGAACAGAGGAATTGTCTGCTTTGATTTTGATAAGAAAAATATAAAATAGAGATAATTTGTTCGCTTAAAGAGAAAATTAATAAAAAATAAAAAGCATTTGCAATAACAAGTTATTTGTCATAATTATTGGGATACTTAAATTTAAACATTTAAGTTGAATTCTAACATTTAATTTAAAAAAGATATGCCAAACGTGTCGCAGACCATATACTTTGACATTGCTACTGAGATGATATTTAGAAAAAGGATAAAATTCTTGGCTATAAAAAGTAAATAACATTAAAATCCTGTAAAGGATACGAATATTTCCAATCATGATTCATATTCATTTAGCTTTAAACCAAACCATACATCATTTTAAAGGCATTCCATTAATTTATAGAACAACACAATTTGTGAGGCCACATAATTCACAGGACTTACAATGGAGAGTTAAAAGCCGAATCCTTTAAAATGAACGTATAGAATCGTCACTGTTGTATTTTATCTACAATGTGGTGCGAAAGTGGTACTTTTTACTTTGTTATGAATGAGAATCGTTACGACACTACTGAAACAGTTTTTTTCGTCTTTATTGTTGTTGACAATTTTTACACGACCATGGATAAGTGTCGTTTTTGTGCTCTAAGTAGAAATCGGCAAATATTTTACTGCTGAGAATATAAAATTTTTTAGGGCCTGGTAGATAAATTAGAAGATATCGATCATGATGCAACTCAGTATTCCAGTCCCTGATTTATGTCTATGATTTGATTATGAATATTATTTTGATTGAGTATTTATTTACGGATATCTCCGTAGGCGAAAGTAAACAGCCTACCAAGCCGAACATCGCAGGTTCAACTCCTCCTGTTTTCCCACAGACAAAAACTAATCTTTCAGTGGCGTCATTAATTTTTAATATGCTAAATTTAATATAAAATAATTATTTATGGCTTTACTTTCTCGCCTAATTCAAGGCCTAAAATAACGCCTAACGCATGTTCGACAAAAAGATATGTTATCATTAAACAGAAGTAATTGCAAGAATACATCAACCTGGACGTGGTCAAATAATAACTTGTGCATATCAAACATTAAATTTGTCAAATAATTTGGCAATTCTTTGTATCTGCTACCGATCAACTACCAGAAGAAAGAAAACTTTTTCCACTTCTTCTTAATTTTATAATTGAATGTGTAGATTTTTAGTTTTTCGAGCTTTTTATAAATTATTTAATACTTTTGCAATCAAAACCGGTGAGAAAATAGTTTTAACTAGAAAACCATTTTGATATTGAATTATTTAGATTCTTTTAAATATTTATTTCCATAAATTCTTTTTAAAGTTGCTTCATTAAAAAACTCATTTAAAGCTCACAGTTAATTTGTGTTTAGTTTGGCTCGAGATATCATTATGGATACACTAGCAATCAGAACAACGCTCGTGATATTGACATTGAATTTCCATTAAAAAATTTTTTCCATAAATAAGCGGAATGTTTGCAGTTCATTCACAAGCTTTTCTCGAAATATAGAAAATTATTTGTGGCTGGACTTTATGGACAGAATAATTCGTTGTTATGATTGATTAGAAAGTTTTCGTACGTAAATTATTTTCTTTTTTTAAAAGGAATGAATAAATACATATACATAAGAATTAAATAAAGAAAATGACGTATGTAAATCAGGCGATTAAAATGTAAAATTAATTGAAAACTAAAAAAATTTTAATCGAAAAGAAAATTAAAATTTTATTATTTTCTATCGCAATAAACACTAAATCCGATTAAAATAAATGGCCGTTTTATTAAATTATTAATTTAAAAATTTGTTACAACAACTACGAAACCAATAAGTGGAAATTAATTTGTTTTAGAAAAATAATTAATCGACTAACCGTCTTACTCGATCTATTGCGAATTACATTGGCACGAAACAGTCCTGCTGATAAATTTAGTTCTTAAATTTAAAACGTAGAAAATAAATTAAAAATTGTACAAATTTGTTTTCAATTTCATTAAAAATCGACCTCATAAGGAGTTTAAAATAAGTATTGGCAGGACTCATTTTCAGTTGATATTTTAAACCGTATTGCAAAAATGACTTTGAATTCATTTAAAACTGAAAATAAAAATAAGGATTCACTTGAGGTGTGTAACATAGTATCAGGCTGTGCCATTAATGTTTGCTTCATTCGATTACAACTATAAACTCCAGCAAATTGAGGGATGTATAACCGAATAAATCCTATTTTTATGCAATAAAATTACAAACACCTTTAATATCCTTTTCAAGCTACTGCAGCATTGGAAGATTTTATTTCAACCTTGAAACCACTTGTTCCACTTAATCCTTAAGAATACACATTTCCGGTAAGTGATTATTTTGTCTTGAGACAAGAAAAACAATTCAATATGAGCGACATCAAATTCATTTTCAAACGCAAATGAATTCATTAATATATATTGCTTAATATATTTTCAATGCTTCATGAAAACAATATTGAATACGGCATCAAAAAGATATAAAATAAAACATTTTAATCTACAATTACCACAGAGAGCTAACGAAAAGAAAAAAATTAAAAATTGCTTAGTGGACGACTAATCTATAATTCTGCAATAACAAATAATCGTGACTTACATCATGAAACAGCGCACAAAAAATATTTTACATTCATATAATACAGATGGGCAGACGGACCGACAGACAGACAGACAGACAGACAGACAGACAGACAGACATTCATTGCAGTAACCAAACGGGCATTATCAATACTTTTAGAGTGGCATTTACTCAGAAACAACTTCTACATACAAATTTAAAGTTAAATCGTCTGCATATAATATTTTTTCTTTTTGTTTATAAAAATTTATTATATGGGTGGAGCGAGTGTTTGAGCGGTTGGCTGATGATCGGTCTTAAGGAGCTGAAAAGGAGGTTTACTTCTTTCGTACTCCACTCTAACAATATTTTAGCACATGTTACGTTCCGAAAATAAGACGCTTACAAAAACTTTACAGAAAAAAAAAAAAAAAAAAAATGAAGATGGAAAAAGTCCTTCACAAAACACAAAATTTATGCATTCGTTTTTTATTGCATGCATGACTCAAGGTGGCGATGGAAGACCGTTTATTGACGAGTATGAGTATTCAACTTGATTGTTGAAGCAGACATTAAATTATTTGTAAATCTATAAAATTCAAGCGGAATAAGAACTTCTTTTTCGTAACTCCTTCCGATTTTGTTGGTCAAATAATTTTATGTAAAATTTTCACAAGTTATTAATATTTAATTAAAGAAATATTAAATATTGTTTAATAAAAGCATAAAATGTGGCGGTTTTTTTTTATTAATTATTATTAACAAGGGAAGCATGCTCGCTAAAGTTTGTTTATTTATTTATTTTTTTGTTCCTTTTTTTTAACTAACTTAACCCGCAGAGTATTCGGCTTGACCGCAGGAAAAGACCCAGAGTCTAGCCAGGAATCGAACCCGCGACTACCGGTTTAGTAGGCTGTGCATTATTCATTCACCTACGGAGGCAATGACAGTGTGGATGCCATTGCGAAAATGTCATCGCAATATTGTGATGTTATACGAAACATAAGTAATTTAAAAGTTAAATATATCAATTACTTTAATGATCTCTTAAATGGGTTTCATACAAAATATTTAAAATTACTCGTATACTCGTACAATATGAAAGAATTTGTTTTTTTAATTTTACACAACTAATACCAAGTGTGGCACACTCAGCATATATTTTTATCGAAATTACAATCTATTGTTTGTCTGTGTGAAAGGATATCAACGAGAATATCCTTTAAATTTCAAAGCTTTTGCAAATCTTATTAAATAAGTTAATTAAATTAGTAAAAATGCATGCATGAGTCACAAGCAGAACACAAGTTTTTATAAGTAAAAACTATAAAAATTGCTAAATCGGTGCATAATTCGTGTTGAAATGAGTGATTAAAAATTTTTCGTACAGCGAATAAAATACGAATTTTTCAAACCTTGCGAAAACGTCCTTGGAATAAAAAATAAAAATACTTTTTCTTCTTATATTTTTGCGTGAAAAATTTATTTTTTAACAATCAATTTCCAAGTATTTTCCAGCAAAATTTAATATTCTACAAAGTATCATTTTTGGGAATTTAGTACAATTTTAACTTCACATAAAGCTAATTTTTGTCTATAAATTCCATAAGTAAAAAAAAAGTATTTTTTAAATTTATCAAACAGTATAGTAATAATTTTTAAATAATTTCTAGTAAAGGTTTCAGGTTATTTTTGTTTTGTTGTATATTTTATTATTTTAAAAATCTTGTTTAATTTTTAAAATTTCAAATAAATAAAATTGAAATGTTTTTCCAAAAATTTACACACAAGATCCTAAAAGCATATAAATAAGATTCAGATTTATCTTAAAAGGTTGATTTTATGACTTTTCATTACTATGATTTACAAATTTTCTTAAAAGAGTGAAATCTTACGGATAAAAAATAACGACAAGCGACTATAAAAGCTTATATTCGAATTATGCTATGAAGCCTTCACAATCTTACCACGCAAACAGTATTTGTAATAAACATTATTATGTCTCATTAGCATATCTAGTCATGTTAAAAAACGAGTAGAAAATGCATGAAAAATGCATAAGGGAATTATTGAAATGTATATATTGTATATATTTTAACACGAGACGTGTTAAGAAACACATAAAAGCCAGTAAACAATTCAAGAATGAATGAATGAATTAATGCAAGACACACACATAATGAAATATGTTAAATAGTGTTTACACAAATTATTAGTAAATAATTGAGTTAAGCCATTTACGTAATACATCTACTCCTAAAAATATGAATTGCAAACATTCATAAAACATTATAAGTATTCACATTTTCTTACACATTTTAGATCTCTTTACTTTTATTGCTTTCTTACTGCAAACAGTAGAAAATGGTTACGCTTAAAAAAAAACTTACGATTTCTCTTAACTGAATTTCAAATTATTTCCACGTTTTGTTCCAATTAACAAATTTTAAACCTTTCTCGGCTTAAAAAATAAAAACAAGTTACTTTGAATAATTTCTTGTCCATGTTGTCAATGTTATTTTACGAATGTTTTTGTTTCAATTGTAAGAATGCAAAAATCATGTTCTGATTTGTGGTTGCTACGAGTGCTATTCTGCTATAATCGTTTATGTTGCTTTAAAGTTCGTTTCTTAAGTCTTTTGTTTTAAGCACCAACGTTTACGAGTATGAGGCGTATAATTAGGTATTGCTGTTGTTGTTTCAAAAATACTTGATTTTTTTAATGAAGTCTTCATTTTTATTTTCTGTGCGATTGTAATGGCTTGTCTCTTTCGCCTTTAAGCTTTCCTTATTTCTCTTTTCTTTCAGAAGTTGTTTTATTTAATTACACAAAAAAAAAAATATATATATATATATTTAATACTAAAATAACTGTGTCTGAGAGTGTGTTTAAAATTTCAAGTGTAATTAAATCAATTTTAATCAGATCATTAACATGACTGGTTAACGTTTCGACATGTACTTGTAAACTGTAAATTGAAATTGAATTGGAAATAATAAAGCCAAACACGAGGAAATAAAATATTTAAAGTTTTTTAAGAGGCAACCAACAGTATATTGTACAGAAGTAAAATTTATTTTATGCATATTTATAAATATAATTTTAATGGCCACTGTTTCCTTGTTGAGCATATTTCTTAATTATAGATTTAAATATACAACACATAATGAATAGATGTAAATGACTTCTTATGGTTGCCTCAGAATCGTTATTATTTAAAATTCCCCCTTTTTAATTTAAACATAACATATTTTTACAATTTGTAACACAAAAATAAAAAAAAAATAATTTAAAGAAAAAAAGTTATAAAAATAAAGTTAGACTATACTCAAGGAAGTACTAAAACTCAAGTAAAGAGAAGAGATATTTATGATTTACAATTTAATACTTCAAGTCAACACAAAAATTTGCATAAAAATTTTTAAATAGTACTTTAAAAGGAATATTAAAAGTACTGATAACTTTGTTAGATTAAGCTTTAAGCTGCCATAACCTGCAATTAACGTGTAATAAAAATTAATTATAAACATAAAATTCCAAAAATACGATAATAGGCACGTTCGTACATACATACATACAAACATACCAGCAAGAGAGGAAATAATAATTTTCAATGTTCGAAAAAATTTAGGCTGAATAAAAGAAAAGATTAATTTGGGAGTTTTGTTTTCCCAACCAACAAAAAATCATACAGGAGGTTATACATAAAACTAAATTACAGGGTTTAAAAACAAATTACATGATTTAGCACAAGAAACAACGAAAATTGTAATCATATTTCGCAGAATTAAGAAAAATAATTTTTAAAAAAAAAAAAAAAAAAAAAATTATGTTTAAAAGCTTAAAATCACTGATAACACCTTTATTTATTTATTTCGTTTCTTTTAAACTAAAACGGAACGCACGAAGAAAGCTAAAAGACTTTCAAATTATGCCCATAATCCTGTGAAACCAATTTTCTCTTGTTATCTTCATTTTAAGCAGAATACGAGTATGTTTTGTATTGAGTCGGTGTGCTTGTGTGCTAGTGCAAGTGCATGTGCAAGAAATGAAAAGCCATAAACATGATTGCATTTAAGCCAAATTTAATCTTTAATTTTGATCTTGATTAAAATGCCACCATGCCACCTTAAAACGCAGTATACCACTTCAAGTATCTTCACAATAACTGCCAACAATAACCGAGACACATCCTACTGTAAAAATAACAATTTAGATATTTTTAAATTAAACAAATCGAAAGAAAAAGAAAAAACCTAAACTCGCTGTACTGTGAGGAAAAAGCTACTATTAAACGAATTGCAAGCATTCTATACATACAAGTTCCAAAATCTGAATAAAACTAAAGATTACCAATATGTAAACAATTTAAATCATAGTATCTAAAATCAGTTCACAAATTGGAAGGCACTGTTATCAGTGCCAGTATGAAAAAAGCTCACAAGTAGCTTTGCATTCTGCTATAAATCTCGTTCCTTTATATCCTTTGAGTTTACAAAATTCGAAATATTATTGAACTTGAAATATAAATATTTTGAAAATATTTTCTAGTTATAAAACTGACTTGGTATAACTTTAGATAATGGCCGATATGTTTTTTCCACATTTTGCCATAGAAAAGAAAAATAGAATAATTTTTACTTAATTTGTAAATAGGCAATATTTATCTACTATTTCCATTTTAATTTTCTTTATTATTAATTATTTTTTTCTTTTTTTTATTAACATTTATTTTTAATTAAAAATTATAGTCTTCAGTTGTCAATTATTTTAATTACATTTCAATTTATTTTATTTTATTTACATACATATATTTTTCAATACACTAATTTTCCAAAATTATTTTCTTATGTTATGCTGTTGAGTATTCATTTTAAATAAAAAAAAAATTATAAAAATAAATAATTATTATAATCAATTGTAATTATATTTAAAGAAAATAATATAAGATTGACAGATAATTTTTTTCATTTAATTTAAATGAGTTAAGAACTGAAAGGTTTTTATTTAAAACTTATTTAAAACTGTTTTAGTGTACTGAAACATAATGTGTGGAAAAATAATCCATATTCTATATGGAATCGTAATTCCATCATTAAGTAAAATCTCATATTAAAGCCAATTGGGGGAAAAATTTATTTAGCTTTTGTTTTAGTATCAAGCGGAAAAGGTAGTTTTCGAAATTGTAAATAAATAGTCCTTAAATTTGATTGTGAAGGATTGTGGTAACTGTCGAAGTGGAGAGTTGCATACAGGAGGTCTGAAGATATAATTAATTTTAAAAGATTTTAAAAGGTCAGTTTAAAATCCTGTTGATTTCCTAATTGCTAAATGCGTTAAAATCTTATCTATAATTGCAAAAGTAAATTTAAAGAACTTAAGAAAAACCCATTAAGGATATTCTTTGAAATAATTTCATTTAGTTTTGGTTTTATTTTAAATTTAAATAAAATGATTATCTTTTTTATGTCGTTTAATTTAATTTTATTCAAAAACATAATTTTATAAACTGATTTTTTTAAGGATTTTCTTAAATAATTAAAATAGGCATTCAATATGTAACAAACGTAACGACAGATTTAATATAGCATGTACATAAATTCAAGTTGCGAACGAAACGGGTGTAAAATTGTGGAAGTTGTTTCTTTATAAATTAAGTTAATGATCAAACTGAATGAATGCAAGAACAGCAAAAAAATGCACGTTAAGTTTTTACGAAGGAATAACAAACACAGCAACAAAACCAACAACAACAGAATAAAAATAAAAATTAACAACGTGAACAACGTGAACAACAACAAAAGTACCATGTAAACAACAAGTCACCAACAACATAAGCCAGTATGACCAAGCAAAAATAACACACAAACAAAAAGTATAACACGCTGGCAACAACAACAAACCAGATTAACATTTTGTGATGTCTTTTGACATTATAAATGTCCATTCCGTTCGACTGTAAAAATGTAGAACATGAACGTGTACTCAAGCATTTTGAAGTATTTCGTCAAAAGAATTGAAGAGCAGCAGCAGCAACAGCAGCAGCAGCAACAGCAGCAGTAGCAGCAGCAGCACCACCACCAACAACAACAATTAACTACAAATAAATAAATGGCTGAAGATGGTCTAAAAACACCTTGAACATAAAAGGCAGAAGAGCACAAATGAAATGTAAAAGAATATGAAACAGTAACAGAAAAAGTTTGTAAAGAAATTAATTCTCGGTACAAACGAGTTAAAGCCAAAGTAACAATAAAACAAAAAGCAAGTAAAATGAAACGTTTCATTTCATTCATTTAACAGGTTTCATTTAGGACTTCTCAATAAAAACATGCACATATTCCTATAAACGAAAAACTTTTGATTATAAATTTAATCATTAAATGTATGAATTCGTTGTAATTTTTAATAACTCACTTCTCCCGATACATTTTTTAGATCTCTTTTAATTGTATAAATAAATTAAAAATACGTTTTTATAGGCTCATTAATGGCTTGCAACATATTAATTAAATGCCATTAATTACCTTTTGATATCTATTTAAGTATTTATGAATTCTATATATACAACGTTTAAATCATTTGAAAGGAATCCGGGCAATTATAATTTTTTACTACTATATATGTTGGAGCATGTTTTAAGATTGTGCTTGTTTTTCGATGAAAAATTTAAACATTTAAAGCATCGTGTATATATTGATCGGATATTGGGTAAGAGAGCAGCGTGCACAGTGCATTTCTTTACAATTCATTTTGTTTTGCCGGTCAGTTTTTATTAATTAATTTATAGTGGATGTGAATTAACATTTATTATTTTGTTCCAGGAAAGCAGAACGAAGGCACAGACTCCTAGAGGTTGCTTAAATAATAATTACAAGCCTATAAATTTATAGTACGATACGATTTTTCCTTTAATTATTTTATTTAATCTAGTTTTTGCAGGCAGTACAAGCCTGCAAGGACTCTACAATGGTACATTACCACTAACAAGCAATGCGTAACTATTTGCCGGTTGTATAATTTATACATTTAATAAAGTTCTGGTAATGAAATCGGTGCGGTTTTATTACTTCTGCAAAAGAATAGTTGCGGACGTGAATGTTAAGTGAGCAGATACCTTCTCTTGCAACAACTACGCAAAAGATGTTAAGGACTTCATTAAAAATTCAGGAGCACTGCCGGTGAGAAGGATCTAACTCGCCTTTCCTAATCTCTCTGGCTCTTATCAGTACAGCCAATAGAAGAAACGGATTTCTTCCGAACACGTGAAGAAAGCTAAGTGACTGCTGATACAAACGACGATATTTTTCACTACTATATTTTACGTACATTCCCAAATTGTGACACGTAAAACATTTTATTAAGATTAGATATCATAAAAAGTATAAACCAAATAAAAGCTTTTTATGAAAATTTAATATGAAAAATTATTGTTGTGCTTTTAAATATTAATGGGGCACGTTAGAGATATTAAAATATCTTTCACAACTTTAAACAAAGAAAATAATTTGGCGAATATTGCATACTTTCAAACTACTGCCGAACACATGTGCATGCTTGTGTATGCTCCGTATACGAGTACGAGTGCAAGTGAGTTTTAGACAATTTGGTCAGTTTTTATTATGATGAAGAGAAGTAGAAAATAAAAGCATAAACAAACAATACCACCACCGGCCTAATGTTTTATTAACGTTTTAATATTGGCGGTTTGTGTGTTGGTCGGTTTCACTGTCTGTCTGTCTTTTTATTTTGCTGTTGTTGGTGCACGTTACGAGCTCATGGAGTCTTAAAAAGCGTTTGTTGTATGTGATATTAAGGTTGTGTTATTGCTGTTGAGTTTCAAACTCCAAGCAAGGCAATGTTCCCACGAAACAGGTTGTTTTTTGTTGCATTGTGTATGTATGTAGACACGTACTTGATTTTGCCTCTAAAGAAATGTGGCTGGCTGTGTTAACTAACTGAGTGTACGACTGGCGGCTTATGTGTCTATTGGGTGTTTGGTCATCCGTTCAAACGCAACTAAATGTCGGTGTGTCTAAGCGTGAGTTGCGACTGCATTAAAATTCTCTACTATGGTTGTAAAGTTGTGCACATGCTTTTAGTAAATGGTATGAGCACTCAAGCTGCAATGGTTGGTATTAAATGCTGGCAAATGTCGTTTTAATATACTTCGTTTTTTTCCTTCCTCTTATGGTTCCTCTTCTGTTTCCTAAACAGTACTTTTTGCGGCAGTAATACAAAATTAAATGACTATAGAGAAAAACATTTCATTTTGCGGTGGTTTGTTAAACGTTTCTATGAAATGTGGCCGTCCAGCCAGGCAGCCATGCAGCCAGGCATCCAGCCAAGTTTCCTAGGCACACACAAACTCTATTTTCGCAGCCACTGTTGTCTGCTGGTACGTACACAATTCTTGCCCGAGTATAAAAGTTGCATTTAATTTAGTGGAATTCCTAAGAATAAATTGTTAGAATTACAGTAGATGAATAAGCTCAATATTACCACCGCTACTAACCACAACCAGTAACATAAAAAAATTTACAGTGCCAAGGGCTAAATGAAATGTAATAAAAATTACAAACTTTATAAATAATTAATTCGTTTAGTCAAAAAAAAAAAAAAACATCAAAATCATTACTAAAATTATATGTTTCAGCACAAAATTTATGTATACTATATTAATGGATTTTTTTTTTAAAAAATTGCTCCTTACACCTGAACATCTTAAAAACAAATTGTTCATAAATAATTTTCATTGCCAACACTTTTAGAAATATTTGCAACTGCTTAACCACTGTCTATCGTGTCCAAGCAATTTGAATTTCAAATGGAACTGGGAGAAGCTCATCCATGAACACAAACATGTGTGAATATCAACAACTAATCGCACCTATATACTGTTTTAATAGCTCCAAGCTATCGGTTAATGTTGCATTTATTTCTGTTTATTTTTCAACAAGTCAAATCACATGATTTTCATTGTTTTTCTCATATTGCACCGTATATGGGCACTTAAGAAAATAGCAACAGTAATAAACATTTTACCAGCAACGGAGGAGAATTTAAGACTTTATTTTACTATTTGAAGAAAAGATGGTGTTTAAATTTAACACTTTATGCCACGATTTATAGAAAATAATTTAGTTCGCCTGGTTATTTGTTGTGTCATGTTGTAATATTTTGGTCGTAAGTTATTTGGAAGGCAACAAAGATTTGTTGCTACCACATATTAATTACAGTAATTGCTTTTTATGATTTATTTACATAAATGCCACTATTTATGGCAAGACGAGATGCCAAAGAATATCAACAAATCGAGTGGATTTTTTATAATAATTGCATTAATGTGTTGAAACGCAGAAAGAGAAAAGAATTCTACAGATTTTGCTGGCCAAATATTTTATTAAATATTTCCAAGATGGTTTTAAAGTAAGCTTTCAAATCACTTGGAGTTAATTAAAATTATTTAGGTTTTTTTTTTTTATTTCAAAATATAAATGAAATTTACTTTCATTCCTTCCTTTATGAGCATTCAGATACAAGCCATTTGAAACACTGTTTTATCTATTATTTACAAACTTTCATCTTTTCATATTTGAAAGTTTAGTGGCAGGCAGCCATTCATTTAATTATTGTTTAATTTAGAACGTGTTTCAAACACGATTTTGTTGTTGCTGGTAATAAATTATTAGCAAGGAAAACCAAAAGATGCGCAAAAAATTTTAAATCATAAAAAACAAGAGCAAGCAAATAATGCACGTAACAATAACAAAGAAAAAAAAAATACAATTTTCAGAAGAGTAAAAAAGTGCAAATGAAACAAAAGACTTAAGCCACAAACCTGATGCCAAATCCGGCAAGAAGAAATAATCACAGTGGGGTGTAGAAGCAGTAATTGTAATTGAAAAAAAAAATTAATAAATAAGCCACTGAAGAGCACAATAAATAAATAATGTTTTATTGCATTTTTTAAATATTTTATTGGAATTGAAACGGATTTCACTACAATTTACGTTTGATTTTAATTCATTTGTGTATCATTTCTTAACTTTTAATTTTACACAGATGTTATATCAAGGATATTTTTCGCTGTCCAAAAGCAAAATTATAAGGATTTAATTTATAAAATATGTGACTCACAAAAGAAAATTTAGATGAGTGAGAACTTTGTAATGGAGCAACAAAATACACTATGAAATTTATTTGCAGCGGCAAGCAATATTTCCAAATGTTATTAATGAAAATGAAATGAAAATTATTATTTAACATTATTTATAAAATAATTTTTTTTATGGATATTCTTTTATTTGAAAATGATATGTAAGCTTAAACGATTAAGATTTCAATTATTTTGATTTGAGCTTAGAAGAAATATCTGCGAATAAAGAAAAACATTCGTCAGAAACAAGCATTGTGGCTACGAAAACCGCATGTTGTAATTAATTGGATTGGCATTCTTGTAATAAATTTTTTTTTAAATATAATGTGAATTAACAATGTAATTAACTAACAAGTGGACCATTATTATTAACAATTTTTTGTTCGACAATTTGTATTTTTTAAAGAAAGAAACCTTTTTAGAGTAATTTCAAGATAACGATTTGCATCAAGTCAGAAATACATTCAAAAAGGAATTTAATTAAAACCATTTAATAATATTCTCTTTAATGATTGATATTTCAATAACTTTTGATTCATGAACCAAAATCCAGTTAATCGGCTTGAATCTTTTATATCAAATATACATTTTAAATATCCTACTGTGCAGCTGTTAAATTACTTTTTTGGAGTTTTATTTTCATATAACAGAGTATTTAAGAAAACTGGGCATTGATAAACCATGTTTGAGCGGAAAAAATGGTTAAGACTTTAAACAAACCAAAAAAAAAAAAAAAAAAAAGCATTAAACACAAAATATAAAATAAAAAAAATTATTATAATTTTTTTTTTTTTTTTTTTTTTGGAAACAGCGCCGGAATCATCTAGTTTACTACCCGCAGCTTAAACTCATTAATTTTCAAAATTAAATACACAAATAACTCTTAATCATAATGCAAGTATTTTTATAATGCCATACACTTTTTGAAGGCGTCTAAGATATGTTTTTGCTGTATGCTTTAGAATGCTTTACTGAAGAGAGTAAACAACCAAGCGTGGCAAGTAGTGCTTGAAAATGGCGATGCTGGCTTGGTAGTTATAAGTAGTTAAATAAAAATTCTGATTTAGAGCCATGTAAACAGAAAATATCTTAAAAAACATTACAACGACACCCAGGTGGATAGGCAGGCATTTTTAAAACAGTATTAAAATTATTATTAATCCAGGAACTGATGTAGATTTATAAATAAACATTGAAAATGTGATTCCCCTTTTGGCATGCTGGCATAATTATAAAAAAACCAAAAAAAAAAAAAAAAAAATTAATAAAAAAAACAAATAAAAAAAAACCAAAAAAATAAAAAAAAAATAAAAAAAAAGTGCTTTTTTGTCTGTAAATTCCCATAAGAAAACATAGAAAGATCTTTTAAAGCTTAGTGTCTACATTGAAAGGAACAGTGACCAAACTGCGTGGAGGGCCATAATATCTTTTGAATTATGGTGAGTGAGATATGAGACGTTTGGCATGCCAAAAATTATGCACACACGCACACAGCTTAACTACTTGGTTTACTCTATAAATCATGAATGCGAAACTCTTTACATGACAGATTATTAATTAATTTACTCAGTTATTTTTAATGGTTTGAAACTTTTTTTTATTTTGTTTCTATTTTATCTATTCCTTTTCTAATAAATTTAAATGAAACTATTTAACAAAAAAATTAATTTTAATTTCAATTAAATGTGATCTGTGTTGGCATACTTCTCGTATATTCTACTTTGTTTAAATAAATATTTCGGTTGTCTAGTTTATTAATTTAAATTGCTTTTGCTCTCAAATTAAATGATAATCAATATTTCAAATCCATATTTTTTGAATGAAAATAACAATGTTTATTTATATATATTTATATAATTTTATATGCTAATGTAGAAATTCTTCTAATTTTTTGTAACAATTTTGACGATAAGTCGTAATTTAATTGAAAAAGAAAATATATTTGTTTTTTTCTTAGAATATTTCTGCAAGCCTAGACTATTCATGGCATTTATGCATTAAGATAAAAACTATATACAATACACGATTATTAAATTAAAAAATTGTATATATGACTGTTTTAGTCTTTTCATAAAGTAAAATCGTTAAATGAAATTTTTGTAAGGTAACCTCACATTAGCTAATAAGAAATGCCTAATTTTATTTTCGTTAATAACCTGCTGTTTTATTTTGTTAGGAAAGCAAGCAAAGATATAATAATATTTTCGTATAATGGATTTAGAAAAAAATTAAATTTATCCATTTATAAATGTGACGTAAAATTTATTAATCAGTCTCAAGGTGCAAGATCAAATTAGGGAAGGGTTTAATAAAATAAGCCGTACAATTAAACAGGTGTATGATTCATTGGAGTTGGAGAGCAAAACCGCTTCTCTACTTTGCTTAGCTTGAAAAGTAAATTGTGTTTTGTATTTCAAGTGTTATTTAACAATCTCATTGTTTTTCACCTCTATGGAAATAATTGTTTATAAATATCTAAAAATTTTGTTTACGTCTACAGAATAGTCAAATATTTACTTGATCTGCCAATACCTTTATAAGCAACAAAATATGCCTGAAAACCGTATAAAAATTAATAATAATCTGCCTGAATGTGACTTTAATTGATTAAACAACGGACAAGTGATTGGCTTTATTTCTATTTAATTGTTTCTATTTATGCAAATGGAAAATTTTTCCAAGTTGTCAAGCCCAACCAGCAGTTTGTGTCACATTGCTTGAAATATTAATTATAATTTTTTTTTTGTTTCGAATTTAATACACTATTCTTTTTTATCAAAATACTTAGAAAGACCTGAACAGTTTGAATACTCAAACATAAAAAGCAGCAACACTTACTTGTTGCATTAGATTGCTGACCTTGAGTTGTCAATCGTCAGCAGTACAACATCATATGTATAGTTTTAATAAATTAAACAGTTGTTTGATAAGAGCAGCAGCAACCTTAATGATTAGGAAATACTGCAGAGACTTGCTTGCTTATTTAATAGCTGTTAGCAGAAAATGTTTAAGGAGAAAAAAAAATTCATACAATTTTTTTGAAGTATTTCCTTATTTAGGTTACTGGGGTTTGCTCATTCTATAGTTTTTTTTTTTTCTTAATTTAATGAATGAACTTATAAGTTGCACAAAAGTTTGAGCAACTTTTTTTTGTTTAGAAAGACGCAGTTTCATTCTAAAATCCTTATCAGTATACTTGCGGTTTTTGGCATGTGCTAAACAAAGTTCGGTTATTGCGATTTTGCCTTCTTCTGATATAACAAAATAGCACAAAAAATATGGCACAAGTCTTTACAAAAAAAAAAAAAAAAATATATATATATATATATATAAAACAAAACATTTTTTAAACTCTCTTTCATTTGTTTAGTTTAAGATAACAATGCAGCCACAAATATTATTTCAGTTGTTAAAGAAACGCAAAAAAAAAAATAAAATAAAAATAAAAAGCAAATTATGAGTTTCATTTTTTATATTAAACACTTACCGTCCAACGAAACGTAAATGGCAGTACCATGGCTCCTCTTCCGGGATCACTTAAAACAAAACTAGAACCACCTAGTATTGTGGTTGTTGTATTGCCGAAAGAACAACCGGTCGATAAACTTGGCACGCCCTGCTCAGCAGCAGAGTATTCTTTAAGGCACAAACGAAACGCTGTAGAGCAAGGCGGGCAGCCTGAAAAATAATAAGGTAAAGAAAATTGTGTTAAAAATAAAAATATTTAATTTATATGGAAATAAATTTAACTAATAACGCAGACAATTGTGGTTAATTATGGATAATTAACTTTCATGTAGTAACTGCCGAAGTTTGGCATCAAACCCGCAAGATTTTCCACTTTTAGTTGATGAGTTTCTAGACACAGCCAAAAATCGATTATATTTTTGATCGATTGAAATTTGATTAAAAAATATTCAAGCAGACGCACACAAAATCTAATTCGCAAACTATAATATGGAATAAGTTAACGGATACAACTCTCAGTCTATTCAAAATTATTATTATTATCTGTCTTCAAATGGCCGCACTCCACATATTAAATGTATATCTTTAGGATATCTATCTCAGAAAGAATTAAATAAAGCAAATAAATGAGAAAAATTATGGATCATGCTTATAAAAGATTTCTTTGCCTAAGTGGAAGGCAGTGGAAATCTAATAAAACGAAATAGGACTGCTTAAGATCAGTAATAAAATGTGATTTTTCCCTGCAATATCACTCTGCTATATGAAAATTGTTTGTGATTACATTAACACCTACGACTGGAGTAAAATATTATATTAGTGATAAGAGGGGTGCCGAGCCGCGATTAGAAACCTCACAGCTCGCATACCCTAAACACTGACGGGGTTGCATGTAAAAGTCTACAATTTACATAATAAATAGTAATCATTTAATAAATAATTAATAAATATTTTATTCTGAAGTATCTTATTTTTTAATATATTTTCTTTTAAGAGACCTCATATAAGCTCTAACACAGTTTTTAATCTTTGGAAAGAAAAATTGATTTGTTTAGAAGCTTCGGTAGTCCGCAGCATCCTCATCAATTGAGGCATCTTGAGTCAAAGAAAAGAAAATCATAATAAGCTGAAGCACTTTAGTTGGCTTTGGCAAAGTAGCCTTTGTGACTAATAACGCTGACTCATGTTTATAAAATACACAAATTTCTAAAAAAAAGGCGTGACAATCTTTAGAAAGATTTGCTAAACTTACCCGTCGTTTTTGTACTTCTTATCTCTAAAGGAACACCACAACAATAACCACTCAGCAAGTGACTATTTGTATTTGAAATTTCTAATATTTCTAATTCAAAATTACCAATGGCAGATATCTGAAATGAAAAAGAGAGAAGAGAAAAATAATTTTTAAAAAACATTCAACAGAAAACTGCAACGTAGTAAATTATATGTATACTTCAAAGTGCTTTGCGACGCAAAAATATTATAAATGCTGAACACCATTATCGATATATAGAAAAAGAAATTCTCAACAACAATCGCTCAACATACAATTCAAGAGGTTGTGAATTCATAATAATTTAAAGACTTCCTTCCTGATGGAAAAATGCACTGAAATATTTTACAAAATAATATTAAACAGCAAAAATAGTTTAAACACAATGACTGCCAGTGCTGGCAATTAAAATATGCTTAAGCTTTCATTTTAGCGCTTATCGCTTTAGCTATTTATAGCTCTACCTCTCTATCACTATCACTATTACTATCTCTATCTTTCTTTTTGGCAAATGGCAGGTAAATGACAGCTGCAAAATGCTGCTTGTTATGTCAGAGACTGTAAGTGTGCGTACATTTGCAATAGTGACTCGCAATTACACACAGGCACAATTGCTTAGGAAACTCGCTGCCATGCTTAATTGCTTTCTAAGTATTACATTCTTGGCAATCTAAATTAAAAGTCACAACACATTAATTTGCGTTAAAACTTACGCACAGGAAAAGTAAAAGAAAACTAGTTTTCATCTATTTTAAAAGGAGTTGAGGCGCTTAAATGAATTTTAAATAAAATGCCAGGCCTAAAGTTTTTCTTCTCCTTTTTACTGGTCACATCAATTTTGATTTGATATGAGCCCAGTCAAAAGGGGAATACAATTTGTAGTTGATTCCAACATGACGCCACACGATTTTATACAGAAACGTTTGTTGTGTGTTTTTTTTCTTTTCCTTTTTTTTGCTTTTCTTTTTGTTTTTGTTGCTTCTATTAGTGCATGATATATAATGTTCTAAAGACTTTGTTAAGATTTAAAGACTAAAAGGAAACTTCTATATACAAGCATGCACTTAGATATGCACATGCATTTATTCCCCGCAATAAAATGTTTAAGTGACAATGACTTGGCCGTAAAATTTACAGATGTTTTCTTACATCACCCAGTAAATGGAAAAGTTGTATTAGAAAATGTATTGATTAGTTGGTAATTAGCTGTGCTTAGCCAATTTGATTTTAGTCGGGGTCTGAATTTATAAGGCTCAGGTTTACGGCACCCTCTCGCAAAAGATTTCAGAGCACAATATCCATATCTAATAAGAATATCTAAATGCTACTGGAGTGGCATACGGAACATTATGCTTTTCGATGCTAATAATCCCATACAGATTGTATAAATTACAAGATGAGCCTTCGGAGATTATAAGGTGTGAGCCTCCGCCCTGGTATAGCTTAGACAACTCCAAGGTACAAGAAAAATAAATAAGTAATACCCGTAATTGGTCTGGGTATGGAAAGCAAAATTCATATATACATTTAAAGCTTAGTTATTAATAAAATGATTAAGAATGTCTTCTCGATTTTCACAGAGAAGATCTTTTGTGTAACCAGCTAGAGTCATTCATGATCTCCCTAGAGAAACTTTTCATCATGCGAACGCAAGAAAAATTTGTTAAGGAGACTGCAAAAGGGGGAGAGACTTCGCCGCTACAATCGCGAATGACTTGACTGGACTTCATAAGTGGAATAATCTCTTAAATGTTTGCTGGTTTATTGTCAAAGAAAAATAAATTTACTTATTTTATATATAATAATTCATAGTTTTACATTTTGTTAAGACTTGTGACTGCTTACATGACATTCATTAGCAACCAAGAAAAGAACTAAGAATGTAATTCTTGCAACAAGTGGCATTAAAAAATATTTAAGCTCACACAGACGTCGTCTGTCTTTAATTTGTTTTATTAGAATTACTCTCGTAACAAAGCCGAAGACCAGATACTGCTTCAGTTGAAGGATAAAGAAGTAAAACAAAAAAATTCTAACTTGGTTCGTTTAAAAAAGTATTAGCGGCATAAAAGAAAACTTGAGAGAAAAATTTTAATTTCAACAAAAACAAAAAAAAAAAAAAAATTAAAAATAAAAATAAAAAGGGAAGAATAAATTAATAAATGAATAAAAGGTAAATTATGATAAAATATGCTACAACTGGTTTAAATAGATAGCTTTTGCTGGTTTTAACACATACCAATTAAAAAGGGTATCACAAATATACGAGGGTTGAGTTAAAACCCTTCGAATTTATATGCATTCAATTTTGGGCTTATCAGCAAGTTTTAACACTTAGATTGTGGCTCGTAACTACACATGAAAAATAACACTCTGCTGCATTGAAGCACTGCCTGTTGTGTCTCCAGCTTTAAGCTGAATATTGAATAATTTCGTATTTTTCGTAATTTTTTTTTTAAATCCGTTACCTCGAAATATAAAAATGATTAAGAAAAAACCGTATAAAATATCTATGAAATTGAGTTCGGCACCATGATTAATCAAATCTGAAATTGTAATGCGAAGTAACGCATTGACGATCTCCAATGCTACGGGCTACAGGTGTAATCCTGTAGCATTGTAATGCCTAAATTATTTATTTAATATATACTTGTGGCATACGAAAATTTAACAACTTGATTTTAGATTGTTCACTAAGTTATAATATAAATTTGTAATAATAATAATATAAATCAAATAATATAATTTGGAATCGCATATTTTAATTTTCTTACAATACCAGCAACACTATTTCTGCTCTTGACGCTTATATAAATTTAAATTAGTTTAACTTGGCAAGGTCGATAACGGCTAGTCTAAGTTGTCCTTTTTCTAGTCTCAAATATTTTTAATGACAAATTTTACATAGATCTCACGGTTAAATAGCATAAATTGTATACACAGTCTTTATTCCGAATTGCACTTTTTATTTTTGCAGGCTTTTAAAATTCTGTCTCGTCTTCTAGGCTTGCCATTTTTATATATTTTTATATAAGGAGCGCCATAAGGACAAACAACCAAGGTATAGAAATAGTGAAAATTTAAAATCCAATGCGAATTGCAGAGTACATTAATGTTTGTAGAGAAGGCAAAAGTTGCTGCAAGAAAAATTGCAAGAATGTACAGGACTAACTGGGCCCTGAAATCGTGAAAAAATTACACAAAATTAAACTTAGAGTGTGAAGATTGATCTTCAGCCAAGAAGGAAAACTAAAACAGAGTTTTTAAAGCAAATAATACAAAGTAAGAAATAAAATCTTAAATAAAATACTCGCTCAAAGTACTTCTCATGCGCAGACCCACCAAACATACCAACTGTCGACTGATCTAAATTTTAGATGATATAAACAAATTTATAACTCCTTAAGAAAAAGGTATTTTTGAAAACTTAATACTCCAGAAGGTCTTCATGCCACAATAGGCGATATTGTGATCCTGCATAAAGACTATGCCACTGCTTTCCGTTGGATTATGTTGGCCAGATGATTTTGCTACTACATGAAAATGTTGCAGAAAATAAGCCCAGCAAACTGTGAAGGTCATGTGGATTTTTTAAAATTGTGTGTTTTTTTTTATCAAAGACAGCATTAATTTAAATTTAAATCTCTCAACTGCATTAATCACAATTAAATTAACGCAAGAAAGGAGTTGCATTTCCGACGTTCGACTGTGTGTTTGTTGGGGAATTACAAATTATTCTTTTACACGAAGAACTAAAACATTCCTTAGCACACATGCATAAATATATAAGCAAACGAATACATATACACATACTCACAATGTATGTGGCAAGTTTAAGCAAGATTTGCTGATCATCAAATCACAGGTGGGAATCTGGGAATATAAACGTTAAGCTTTTTTTTTAAGCATTTGTGGATTTCAACAAAATACTACCGGCCGTTACAAAAACACAAATAAAATCAAAACAAAAGATGTACAAAAATGGAAAAGCAAGCAGAGAACAAACGAAGAAAGAGAGGAGTAGGGCAAAAAAGAGGTGGAAGCCAAGAACAACTGCAGATATTGCTCGCATAAGACGATATTAAACAGACATTGATCAATCGCCACAAATGAAGACGATTTTATATTGAATGCATCATGATGCATGCATGTAAGATTTATTTTTTGTTTTTTTATTTGTTATTTTTCTGTTGCATAAAATCGTACCGAACTGATGATGATGTTGAAGATTTAGCATGGAAAAGGCATGGAATGATGATGGAAAATAATACAGAGCAAAAAAAAAAAAAACAAAAATGTTGTGTGTGTTGTATGTTCATCAAGAGTCAGTCGTCTGAGCCAAACAGATGGGCCACAATGGCCAATGTTACATACCATTTACCAAACTCCAATCCTTTTACAGAAATTACAAACCCAGTCTGAAATAATTTGCTTTTTATTTGCTCTTTTTTTCTTTTGCTTCTGCTTTATAAAAGAAGTTACAGAATTGTTTACACAGAAAAAAAAAGAATTGGTATTTAATAAATAATAAATATTTTACAAAATATTTATCAACTAAGAAGAAATCTCAAAATTAATGAAATTTTAACAAAAAATGCGCCCTTTTTTAATAGCACCACTAAACTGTAGGCAATCACAATAAGTCCTGGGAGATATATCTCTGGCTGAATTCCTAACCAAAATTATAATCCAGTAAGATTCGAATAATAATATTATGTGCTTTAGAAATATATGCGATTACAAAGCAAAATTGCCTTAAAATATAGCATGCCAGGAAGTGATCCGCTCTTCTTCGGCAATAATAGTCAGTATTATACTCATATTATAAAATCTCGAAAGAAATAATGCAAAAAGAGTCTAAGTCAACGTAGGCTCTGTTAAAAGCATTCTGGAAAGGATTTTATACTTTGCTCTACTTCGTCGTCGGAATTGGCTGTATGCCAATAATAGCAATAAATAATATTTATTTTTAATTTAATTATTTTCTATTTAATGAAAACTTTTACCATAATAAATAATGATGAATATAAAAAAAACCAAATTATTAGTGAATTTACTTTATAAAATTTTATCAATATTTATTTTGGAAACAATTTAAGTGACCACTGACTTTGAATTTGCCACCTAAATTCTTTTTATTTTTTATTTTTTTTTTTTTTATATAGAAGTCGATGTAAAGCGTTCAGCATTTGGAGTTGAGGAACTTGCTAGAACGACAACCTGTACGAATTCACTTGGCAAGCGATCAGGACAAGGAAATGCAATAACATATTTTAATAACACACACATAAATTTTGATCAGAAAGACAGATTTATTTCTGCATAATCTACGGAGAGTTAGAATGAAGCTTGGGGAGCCACTTGAGAATTTTCTGCCAAAAATTATTTACTACAGGCTTTATTCCATCGCTCACGTCGTTAGTTTTGAGTTAAATTAAAGCTTAACAGAATGGTTTGATATCGAATTCAGGTCATAACTCACAATGTGAGAAGTCTGCCATACCAACACTTTTTGTTGTCATGCTCGACAATATATTAGAAAAATATTCATTTATGATCTCTGGTTAGCACTGAAAATGATCGGTGACTAAAATTTTAGTTTACAAAAACATATACTGGAAAAGTGTTCTGTTAGCCAATGAAGGATATTTTATAATATTTTATAATATTTTCACATATTTCCTTTTTTTTATTAAAAATATAAATTAATTCTTGTGCATATTTAATTCAAATGAATTTGCTATTAATTGAAATTAAATAAAAATCTAATTTCAGTTGAAGTCCTCAATGGAACCAACACCCTATACTAATTTTAAAACGGATTCTAGAATCTGCCTAACAACTAGTAAAAATTTAGAATTTTTTTTTTTTTCAATTTTTCATGTATTTTTATTTTATTGTAAAAAAGGAAACTTAGAAGCGATCTTAAATGTAAATAAAAAAAATTTACAAGTTATAAGAAAAATACATTGCAAAATAATTAAACTGCATGGCAACTCGGAATGAAATTAGAGAAGAGTTAGTTATTTGACGTAATACAAACACAATTTATTTTTTTTAATGAAATAAAAAATTATTTTTAAAGAAATTTATTATTCTTATTATATTATAATATATTATTCTTTATTTTACGAAAAAAAAAGCTATTTAGTAATTCTCAATGAGTTTGGTTTGAGCAGCAGCGACTTGCAAGCCTAGAAACTGCCATCACCATCAAAATGCATTAATTGCAACAGAATCAAACTAATTTAATAAATTAAATTGTGATAAATAAATTGTGAAAAATTTAATAAATTAATTGTGTTAAATAAGTTTAAAAAGAGACTGAAAGAAATTTTTTTTAAATCGGTTTAGTTTTTCACATTTTCCTTTTTTTAAAAATAAATTAATTTAGTTTGCAATGTATAGATTTTTAAGATACTTTTTCCTCCTAATAAGTCTTATTATTTTTTCAGGATCTGTTAAACCATTGCCTAAAAAAATTCAGATTGTGGGCTTAAAATATATTCGTGTAACGAATATTAATAAATTCAACGAAAATCCAAATCGCTTTATAGAAGTCCAAAATCTGGTAAAACAGACTTAAATTTTTGTGACAGAAATGACGGCATATGTGAATGATTTAGAAGCTTTTCGAAGATATTTTCGAGCATATTGCAAGTTTCCGCAACATTTCTTCATGTGTAGCTTAGCTGGTGGAGAGAAAAAACTGTAGAATTCTATGGCGAAAAAATAACCTGAATTTCCGCAGTTAATACTCTTCACTCACATGGAAGGCTTAAACGGATATTAAAACGACATCTTACAAACCGAAGAAAACATCAACGCGAAACATTTAAAATGTATTCAGGCGCTGATTGTCATTACAGCCGGTGTACCAGTATTGTGACATTGATGTGTGCTTGATAATGATAATGATGACGACAATCGGCCAAAGACTACACGTACTTTTCTCATTCCATTATCTTTTGTTCTTCGAACACTGGTGGTAAGTAAAGTGCTGTACGAAACTGATGTTGGGCAATAAAAAGGAAATCTAGAGGACTGTGTGACATTAAAAGAGACTTTAAAATAGGCATCGAATCTTGGCCGAAGGTGGGATCGCCCAGATGTTAATTTAAGCAGAAACCTTTTTGGGAAAGCGCAGGAAAACAGTCAAAGGCAAATAAATAAATTCTATCATAATAGCGAAGAGCCGCAACTGATAATTTAATACAAATTAATAAAATAACTGTCTGAACATTTTGAAATGTCATTCGATAAAAATAATTCCAATTATTTTGCAACTTGTCAAAATTTATAGAAAATCAGCCAGAACATGCAAAAAAAAAAATAATGATTGGCTTCCGAGAAGTAAAAATATAAAATCTTGTTTTGTTTCTATGATGGAATTTGCTGCAAAGCTGTTATGCGGGAGCGGACACTTTTTTTTTTATTTTATCAAATTAACTGTGTCGTCTAAAAGAATGTTTCTCTTTTTTAGAAGATTGTTAAATTTAGTTTTTTTTTTTTTTTTATTTGTTTTATTTAATTTTTTGTATAATAATGACCAAGTGATTGCAAACTTCTCCAATATAACAATGATAATGATGACTACAAAGTAGACATATAGCAACGTTGGGAGAAACAAAAGGAAAAAAGGCAGATGATGAGGCTGGTTGGTGGTGTCTCCAGTTGCAGATGTTTGTTTGTTGTGGCTGTTTGAGCAGTTGAGCCGCCAAGATGATATAAAGAAGTGGTTGCTTGGCTGGTATTTGTTAAGAAGTAACAAGAAATATTTCGCTTGAGTGAAACCATTGGAATTTGCATGACATCGGCCTCATTAATGAGTTGTCATCCTCGTTTCTATATTTTCTTTCTTTTAACTTTTTACCACGGTACTCGCAACAGCGCTCCACACAATGCCATGTTTTCAAGCAGAAGGTGTACGAAATATAAAGCGTATGTTGGTGTGTATAAACCAGGTGATGAACCAACTAACTTAACATGTCTTGAGGACCCCGTAAGTATGACCAGGATTTGGTTCCTTTTTTTCTTAGTCCACAAACTAGAATTAGGATTGTCTCAAGTGGTTTAATTTGATATGTTAAGTGTTGCAGAAGGCAAAAGCTCATGATGATATTATTTCCTTTCCATTTATTTAATTTTCTTTTTATTCGAATATTTGCGATTCAACAGAGTTAAATGAAAAAGTAAATGATAAATGCGTTATCTGACATTTTTCAGACAATCACACGAAAATAAATGTGGAGATTTTATAAAAATTTGAAATTAAACAAAATCACTAGTGTTGTTGTTTGTAAAAGAAATGATTTTAAATATTTTCATGTAAAACGTAATGACTTTAATAATGATAATGAAGCGAAATGTCGCTAGAAAGAAAATTGTTCGTTGAAAATTTCAAATATTTTTAAGCAGAAGTCGTTTAAAAGAGATTGGCTTAAACGTAAAAACATATGCGCATATCCAGATTGATTCCCTACCGATTTCTCTCTTAAGTTAAGTATAGTGCATTCTCTGCTTTCCAAATTAAGTGACAGTCAATTTTTTTTTTCTTTTTCAAAAAAAAAAAAAAAAAATTATTTTAAATTGAATTCTAAAAGAAATGAATCCGACTTGTTCAGAGCTATATTTAGAGCTTTTTGCCGAACTTAAATTTTGTGCGGGCAAACAACTTTTACTCCCATTTGGAATAATTTTTCCAGAAAATCAAGGATACAGTGGGAATACAGCATTTAGTTACGATTTTCTTAGTTTACTTGATGTCAAAATGCATGTTTTAAATTATTTTCAAAAATTGTGGATCAGCCATTGCTAATACAAAAAAATATTCTTCTGGTAATGGCTTTGGAAGTGAAAAACAAAACATAATTGTCTTTTAGCAATATGCAAATATTAAATAAATAAATAAATAAAATATGAAATAAACGAAAAATAAAAATTTTTCTTGAAGACCTTACATCCCATAGATCTATGTTCTATAACCATCCCGATCACCCCCTTGACCTTCTGAATTTTGTTGCTAATTAGGCAACATAGCAAGGGGTCGGGGATGTTTACGCCAGGAATGAGCACTTCTGCTAATCACAGCGGGATTGCTCATCTTGGCGACACTGTCGGTCTTCGCCGCAGTGCGCTGATTTTTTCACCTCAGCAGCGACTAGACGGCAGTGTAAAAACGTCCACGAAGGTAAAGCCACCCGAACAGGATAAAAGGGAAAAGGGGAAGTGATCAACATTCGATTATTATTTTATTCAATAACGATTCTTCAGTCAGACTTCAACGAATCTTCAAGTCAGTGTTCAACGATTACTTATATTTCATATCAGTTATAAAAAGGAAACTTTATTTACCTACAAACCGAAATGATTATATTATAATCTATTACATTACTTTCTTTATAAATCATTTGCATTAAATTCTTGATCTGTACAAACAGTTTCAAAATAAGAATAAAAGAAAAAAAAGTGAAAAGAAATTAACAGCAGAATTGCAGTGTTTCATATTGGTTCTTCGAGCTGGATCTTTTCTACATACTAAACGGACGGTGCCGTCGTCTTACGGAACCAGACCGTCCCAACTTTCGAGTTTTCGGTCCGCCATGGCACAAGCCCCAGACGGATCGCGCAGACAGATGAGTTCAGCTTTACGGCAATAATTGCCGTGACAATACCGAAATTCGGTTTTGAAAGCAAGATGTCAGCATATGGACCACTATCACTAGACTTTTCACTATGGCGATCACGTTTCATCCAAAAGTGTCAAACTTAATTGCCATTTACAATTAAGGAAAACAAAGTTACAGGAAAAAAGTTAAAAAGTTAAGTTAAAGTGTGCAGGAAAAAAAGTTACCCCGCCAAAAAAAATATATGAATTTATAAAAAATTTACGCCCATGTTCTGAAAAACGCAGCGTTTTCAAATCGCTTACGGTTCTAAAAACGCAAAACGCATTTCGCTTTGTTCTGAAAACGAAGCGATTTGCTGGCGTTTTGCTATTTGTCGAAGTTTTGTTCGAATAATGAAAACATATGGTTTATCATAACAAAAAACACAAACAAAGAAATAAATTTTAAATTAAAATGCCTACAGCGTTCTTGCTTGCTATATTGGCTTTGAAAAAGCTACAATCTAAAGCATTGTTAATTAAAAAAAGGACACTAAGGGATTTTTCCAATCCATTGGACATTCCGGACCAAGCGTAAGTACATACATACATATATAATTGCACAGAAGAATTTCAAATTTAATAGCATAGCTCCGCGCTTTAAGTTTCGTAGCTCTGTACAGGTTAAACAAAACTGTATTTTTAAGTAAACAATTGCAACCGACAATTCAAAAACTGAAGGAAAATTTTTATAGCATATTTTTAATTAAAATTGTGAAAAAATGTTATAAGCTTTAGCTTAAATAAAGAGAAAATATATTAAATTTAAATTGTACATCATTTCCTTTTGTGTTTAAAGTGCAGTTTCAATAAAATAAGCCAGAACGCTTCAGTATGGTCTAGCGGTTTGAAAGCGACAAATTTAAGCGATATGCGTTTTCCAGAACACCTCTTTAGCGTTTTAAAAACGAAAACGCCAAATTTAAGCGTTATGCGTTTTTCAGAACATGGGCGTAAAGCTATACAAAAGGGAATGCTGTGATGAGAGGTGGCTGGAAGTACCTCTCAAATAAATTAATTTGTGCAACAGATATGCTTCCCCCCAGGCCTTTTTCAGCAAAGTTGTCAATTTTACACTCTATTACAAGGTTCGTTTTTGCTATCTGAATATTGGCCGTTTGCAGCCGCTCTTCTAACATTTTTATTACTGCTGTTAAAACATAAGAAATGGTTCGTGTAGTCGAGTGTTATTTTATTTTTAACAATCAGCCATTAATCAAAGACAAAAAGATAAAATTGAAGAAATGTTATATATCTGGTTAAGAGTTTACGGAAAGCTTACGAAAATATTAAAAAAAAAAAAAGGAATGAACTAATATTCCCATTAAGTTTTATAATGGCCTGGAATATATTTTTGCTCTTTTTACAGTTGTAGAAATATTTTCATTTCAAACACATTAGTAAAGCCATCAAATCGAATGGCCCAACAAATTGAAAATCTTGTTGCCTTAAAGATTCCAACACGGCAAAAGAGTTCACAATAATAAACGAAAAGCTAACCGGGAGCCTGCAGTGATTTAATTAGAAACTCCATTAAGTTTAATTACAAAAAAAAAAAAATATATATATATAATAATTTAATAAAAAGTTCGAAACAGCTTCTCTTAATAGTTGTGGTTCAACTGGCAAAAGTAGAAAAATTGCAAAATAAAGTCAAACATTCATAAACATTCAAATAATTCATGATTCATAACAAAAAAAAAAAAAAAAAAAAAATACTCGAATATCTCCAAATAGACATTTAAATTTAATTGTTCAGTTATAAATTCATTTCAAAAATCTGCAAACTGAAATACGTTTTTTTTTCAATTCATTTCCAAACTATATAAAAAGAGATCTCCAACAGTTTTCTAAATCTAAATCAAAACTAACGAACAATAAAAAATTATGGAAAAAATAAATTATCATGTAGAAATCATTAAAAATAAATTGAACTTGTAATGTAAATTAAAAAAAGGAAACAAAACAGAATTATCAAAAATGTATTGTATTGAGGTTGGCAAGAAAAAGCTGTGTAAGATCAGTTAAAAGGTGTTGGCAGCCTTTAAAAAAACAACGAGCCAGTCTCTAATATGATATCACAGCACATGAAGAAAATTATTTAGTGCCAACTAACATCATGATTAAGCATAATATCATATAAAAAATAATAGACAATAAAAGCAAAAATACAGCACACGATCACAACTTGTCAAATTCCTAAAGCACGGACGACAACTTATTTGAGGCTGGAAACAATAACTTTCTTCCACTTTCAACTCGAGGCTTCCAATACACATTCCCCAGCATTTTGTGGAGAAAACTTCTTCAGGGATACGCTTTAATGAGAGGTGGATCAAATAACATTCTAGCACAGACAAAATATTTTAACTTGCTTCATAAAAGTACTTTTTGCAGAGAGAGTACTTGTGTTTAAGAACATTTAGATTCTAAAGGCTAAGTGGCGGAATCACTTGGTCTTAAAGTGCATTTCGAAGTAAATTTTAAAAATCGTATTTTTTTTTAAACATTTACATTTTAAGTTTAGACTTTCAAAATAAAAAAATATATATTGTTGAACAGTACAGAAAATAGGAAATTTTTAAAATTGCTTCTCAAAAGTACTAAAAATATTGCTTTTAATCTTGGAAGCTACATTTCGACACCTTTCCGACGATATATAATATGTCATACTAGTACTACGATTTTGCATTTACACCACTTTTATAATAGTTACAAATTTATGCATGGGAAACTGCCTACTACGCGCATCCCATTCAAAAGTAGTACTTTCAAAAAATTACAATTTAAAAAAACATGAATTTTTAAAATACTGTCTTTTATAGGCAAATTCCAGTTAAAACGTGGGCTTTTCCAACTCCAATGAATTTTTCAGATTTCAATAATCTACATACTTTGTGAAGACGCATCTTAAACAACATTTCTATAAAAAAAAGTGGTCTCTGCGGTACTGTGCTCGGAAAGCGTGTTTCTTAAAAATGATTTTAAGAATCTTCGTTTTTTACCAGAAAACTTTGGTTTTTTAAAATACTTATTGTTGGCAAAAGTACGTTTCGAAAGAAGAGTTGAGGATTACATTTTTGAAATTCCCTTTCGCATAATAATTTTTAAAAGGCATCTAAAAAAACTGCTGTTTGAAAAGTACTTTTGAAGAGTGCTTTATGCCAGTGGTTTTTAAAGAAGGTACTTTCATGAAGAGCTCCTTGCAGTACTGTACGTTAGAAAAACTCTTTTAAGCAGACGACCTTTGGAAAGCATATTTTTAAAAAGTACCAAAGCTGGGAGATCAGTAGCCCTTTTACACAAATAATTTTAAGTGTACAAAAGGATTTAAAAAATATATATATATAGAAAAAATACTTTTGAAGAGTTCTTTATGCCAGTGGTTTTTAAAGAAGGTACTTTCATGAAGAGCTCCTTGCAGTACAGTAAGTTGGAAAAACTCTTTTAAGCAGACGACCTTTGGAAAGCGTATTTTTAAAAAGTACCAAAGCTGGGAGATCAGTAGCCCTTTTATACAAATAATTTTAAGTGTAAAAAAAAAAGCAATAAAATATATAAAAAAAAAGTACTTTTGAAGAGTTCTTTATGTCAGTGGTTTTTAAAAAGGGTACTTTCATGAAGAGCTCCTTGCAGTACTGTACGTTAGAAAAACTCTTTTAAGCAGACGACCTTTGGAAAGCATATTTTTAAAAAGTACCAAAGCTGGGAGATCAGTAGCCCTTTTACACAAATAATTTTAAGTGTACAAAAGGATTTAAAAAATATATATATATAGAAAAAATACTTTTGAAGAGTTCTTTATGCCAGTGGTTTTTAAAGAAGGTACTTTCATGAAGAGCTCCTTGCAGTACAGTAAGTTGGAAAAACTCTTTTAAGCAGACGACCTTTGGAAAGCGTATTTTTAAAAAGTACCAAAGCTGGGAGATCAGTAGCCCTTTTACACAAATAATTTTAAATGTACAAAAGCATTTAAAATATATTCTCTTAAAAATTTAATAAAAAAAAGTGCTTTTAAAGATGTTCGGTATTTTCTCAAAATACTTATTTTTAATCCAAGAGGATAAAAAGGTGCCCTTTAAATAGTACTTTGTCCATTTGAATTGCTCGCCACTATCACGCTGCTGTCAAGACTTCAGCATACATTAAGAGATATTTTATGTGTAACATTAATTTTGATAACTTAATACTTTTGCCTTCTTCTTTCTTTTATCATTTTTGTTGCTTTCTATAAAAGCTAAGAGCTTAAACACTCATACAATTGCCAGACTACCGTCTAATATGCATACTTACTCTTTGTAAAGCCACTAACTAATGGCAAATAAACTTTAATAATTTTTTACAGCCATTACAATATGTTATTTCTATAATATGCTTGTAATGGGCTTAAACTTAAGGAAATTCACTAGAGGCAGTTGTTTTTAAGAATATGATTAACAAATAAATTTGTACTATTACTTTAGTTAGCGAATGCCCCTAATGATGGAAAGAAGGTCGTTTGCCAATTTACAAACACATGTTGATTCCAAGTGAAAAAAATTGTCCACTAAATGCCCATAATTCAGTTAATTTTAAATCGTGGGATTAAAAGTTTTCTACTTTTCAAGCACTGCAAACGATAGAATAGTAAAAAAAAAAAAATTACACAGAGTGAAGAGTAAATAAAATGCTAAAGAAGAAACGTTTGCAATTCGCAAAGGGGACGTACACACATACAAATTAGTAGCAGTATCTTTGCCCATTGCCCATTGCCTATTCCCCATCCCCATTCCCCATTCATGTGTTGAGCACATTATTAATGTTGTTAATTTTATACGCGCGTAAAGTGGCAAAATGTGTCAGTTAATTATTTGGGTATTTAAAATGACCAAAGTGTCTTGAGCCGACTGTGTACGAGCAGTAGTTGCGGCTCGTTCTAACCATTCTTCTTCTGCCATTGCCACTGAATATCTATGGATGTGTGTGTACGAGTATCTGTGTTAAATTATAACTTGGCAACATTTTTATGCTTTATAAACTTCTACTTTGTGTTGCTTTATCTTTCGTAAGTGGTATTCATAGAAAATTGTTGACTCATTCATTCATTATCTGTTGCCAGTGATTATTATTATTGACATAATGTATTGTTAATGTTCTTCTATAAATCTGATCCAATTTAATTAGAAATTATAAATAAAACGTGACTAGAGGAAAACCTGGAGCAGAAAAAACTCGTATTATAACGGTAGAAAATATTTGTTAGATAACTTTATATTCATTATAAAATTAACATTTTTATGACACACACTAATGATTTGTTAATGGTAATGCGAGGCTCGCAGCCCTTTTATAATAACACATTAAGTGAGAACCGCCCTTTGAATGTGTAAACCAGTCTGTCAAATTTTTTTACCGTCGCTGGGACATTAAACATTAATTTTGCTCCATATCCAGCAGCTTAAAGTGTAATTGGAATTGTTTTATACTACAGGCGGTACTGTTAGGCGCTGGCAGCAAATTTTTACTTACAAAAATATACGAAATAAATTTCCCACTTCTGTTTTCTGCTTTTTCTAATTAAGGAATTCCACAACAACGGTTAAGTACAAGAAAAGATTGTATACGACGCAAACAATGTTACCATTTTCAATAAATAAACAAAAACTTTTTTTAAATTTCATGGAAATTAAAAACGTTTAAGGATTTATAATAAAAATAAAGGAAACTAAAATTATCAATAATATTTTCAGAAAATTCCCAATAAACATTCTTTGTCACTTGTTTTCCATCTCGACTTTTTCAATATAAAATCATCACAGATTACAAAATTCTATTCGTGTCGGAAAATTAAAAAAAAGGCAGAAGAACTTTTATTAATTCTATCCTCTTATTATAAGTATTTAATATAGTAGAACAATTCATTAATGAGAAATTAGTTAATTATTGCAAATGAAATGAAAAAGCTTTTAGGAACGATTTAATATTAGAAATGGCTTTAGAAGGGATACAGAAAGTTCTTAAAAAACATTCATTTCTTTTAAATTTCCTTATTTTACAATATTTACAACAATTTTCTTTATTGACTTTTAAATAATTAATTTAATAATCAAAATATATTTATGAATTGCTTTTAATTCATTAGTTAATTTTATAATTTTTTTTTTTTTTTTTTTGATGCAAATCAACAACTAAGACAATTGTCACAATTTGTCATAATTTGTCACAATTTTTTGACAAACAAATTTTTTTTTGAATAAATTTTGATGCCAAAAAACCAATTAGTAGCATTAATTATTATTCTACGTGTTTTTGTTTAATGGAAGTAGAAAAATCAGGTATTTGAATTACAAACATGCAGAAGCGGAAGAATTTTGTAAATCGGAAGTTTTATTACTAAAATATTCTGAGAATAATTAATTTATTAAGGAGATTCATGATGAGAGCACATGGAATGGCTATGAAGTAATCACGCCCAATTTTCTTTCATACAACATTTTGAATATGGGAAGAATACCATTCAGAGTTGTACGCATTCGATATGAGTGTTTAATAATAATTTTTTTTAATATTTCTGATATTTTATAAGGTTCAAAAATTTCAGATAACCTTGTAAGATTAACATTGTCCAGAATAAATGGCTAAGAGTGCCAACGGCGAATTGGATGGGTATGTTGTAGTCTATAAAAATAAGCCAACGACTTCTTGATACTTTTTTAGTACTCTAGTTTTGAAGCAGAAGATATTTTGTTTCATTCCCGACCAATACGAAATAATTGTTAAGAATTTCGAAACCAGTGATTTCCTTAAACAAAAATCATTATATTAGCTTTTTGTTATAATTGTTTAGACTTTTTAAAATTAATAACTAATTTATTATTTTTTATATCAATAATATATTTTATGGTAATTTTAGCGGTTTCAAAAGAACTATAGAATAAATCAGCTAGTCATAAAATGTCATCTATACCATCAAGTTTTTTCACTGATCATATGCAGCTGAGAGTTTGACGAAATTTACTAGATCGCACAGTATGGTAAAGCATTGCCTAGAAGTAATTTAAAAGGAATTTCGGCATTTGAACGCGTTACTGCGATCTCAGTGGTCTGATCAAATGATTGTAATTGGTTCAAAAAATTACGGATTTTTCAATCAAGCCACTCGAATTCGTTATTTTAAAATCTACAGTGTGATGAGAATACTTCATACGATATGAACTGAATAATAACAAAAGTTAACTACAACTCGAGTTAGAAATTGTGACTTGTGTGAAAAACTGTAAAACAGATATTTTGAATTTAGTAATGGTATATTTTATTTTATATTTTCTTTTCAATTATGGAACTGTAGAGAATATTTTATAAGAGAATATTTTATTTAATTAAAATTCCACATAAGAACTTTTAAAAGTTGTTATGAGCAATTACAAGCAATTATACGCTTATAGCTTATTTATACGCATTCAAGATTCCTTTGAGGAATCTAATAAAATCTAATAAAATCTTTTTTTTTTTTTTGTTGAGTTTTGAACTGAGTTTTTGAGATATAGTACGTTTTCCATATACCCTGACGAAAGCTCTGAAAGAAAAAATGAGGAAACTAAAAGGTGTTCCATAAAGGATATTCTTGTAACAACTTTTAAAAGTTCTTATGTGGGATTTTAATTAAATAAAATATTCTCTTATAAACAATAAGAAAACACTCTCTAAAGAATAAATAAAAATGCCATAAAACGCAACAAAAGCCAAAAATTAACTACTAGGAGAAAAATAAGAATACAAGAGAATTCCTCTAACCATTTATGGAACCCTAAACTTCCTGCCAACATATTCGGCTAAGCGAATGCAATTAACTAATAAATATGAGCGTGTGTGTTTAGAGAT
Organism: Ormia ochracea; assembly: GCA_963402855.1. Lineage (NCBI taxonomy): Eukaryota > Metazoa > Arthropoda > Insecta > Diptera > Tachinidae > Ormia > Ormia ochracea. The sequence continues at coordinate 68,727,852 of OY727105.1, forward strand.
TTTAAAGGATCGAGAAAAAAGAAAACAAGTTGTGCAAAATTATCCATTCTGGGTAGCGTAGTATAAATTATTTTGCATGATCATTAAAAGAAGCCAATAATTGGATGATGATTTTTTTTTTTGTTGGCCGAACAAGAAAATAAATAAGAAAAATTCTTAAAAACAAGTTGATAAAAATTTAAATCTTCATGATGATCTTAACGCTTAATCTTAATGACTTCTCTTTGCTTCACATAATTTTTTTCTATAGGATTTCGATGATGGTAAATTAACATGAAAAAATCACCGACAGCGGCCGTCTGATCAGCAGCCTTTGGAGCATTCAAACACTGGGAACACCAAATAATGCATCGCGTTCACAAATTGTCTGACAAATCCCAGCACAGAACCCAGATTTATTTTAAATAAAATTCACATAAAATGAAATTTTCAACAACACACAAACGTATAAGCACACAGAATCGGAACTGCTGAAGCTAAAGGATACTTTTAACTGCTGTCTTTCACACAGATACTTTAAGGTAGCCGTTTTATATTGAACAGAAGATGAAACCGAAATTAAACATCTTTTAAGAAGTTTGATTTCTTTTTTCTTTTTGTTTTGTTTTTATTTTTGTTTTTGTTTTTGCTTTAAATTTATTTCCAGGGAGTCTTTAATATTTATTTATTTATTATTTTTTCCTTCATCTTTAGGAATGAGTTTTGCCTTGTTCTTGGGGCTTTAAATTCTTTGTTATTGTTAATTTTACTGCTGTCTAGCTTATCTGCGTTTAATTAAACGGCATCTTGTAATAAATTATCTTCATTAGTTTAAATCTCTGACCATCACTTGGTGATCATTTTGTTCTTCTTTGTATTCCCACAATCCTTCACCTAAATTTTGTTTACTTTTTAAGTTTTTCTCATTTTGTTTGTTGGGGATTTAAAAAAATTCTTCATTTGATTTTGTCTATATTTTTAATATTTGTTCAATAGTTTAATTTCTTTTTAAAGCATAAATAAAAAAAGGAAACAAATGAAACAAAAACATCCGTGTACTCGAATTGTGTGAAAACCTCTCTATATATTTATATATTTAAAAAAGAATTTTTTTTTTCTTTATTTCTGTTTATGTTTCAAGATTACTGATTAATTTTTTAATTTTAGAAATGGAAATTGTGTTTTTTACTTAAAGTTTATTATCTCCGTACAAAGAGATTTTTCAAGGTACGCTTCATTTTTGGGCCTGCTTATTGGAACAGGGTGTTGTAGCCATGAGGACAGATTGAATTTCATTTATTTTTATATTCTAAATATATAAATATAAATCATTAAAATAATAAAATTGCATATTGGTTTTCGAGATTTTTTTGAATTTTTTATTGGTTTTAGATTCTAGATTCTTTAATTCTTATATAAAGAATTCATAATTTTAATAATTTCCAATACGAGCAGGCCTTGTATCCATTACTAACACTAAAATTAAAAACAATTATAAATAAAAAAAATATATTATTTTTTTTAAACATATTGAGAAGGTATCCAATGAATTGTGTTTATTGTTAACCAGTCCTTATTTATCCAAATTTATAAAAAAAAGAGGTATTTTGGCATACACAATAAGATATTCGGAAACTGTCGGTTGGAATATTGGAACTACTTAGAGGTTTCATAAAAAAAATGTGCCTAATAGTGCCTAATAAAAAATAGAACAAAATTAACAAGATATCTCTATGGTTTTTTTTTTCAAGTGAAATATAATATTATTTTCATAGGGAAAACTTTTTCGAAAAAATCGAGAAGAATACAAATATAATAAGATAGCCTAATAAAATCAAGAAGGATTCCTTATTGTTTCTTTCTATGTTAATTCATATTTACGAATTAATAAGGAAGCTAATATAGTCAAGAAGATAATCTTATTAAAAATAATAAGAAGATAATTTATGAGAACTTACTAAAATCAAGAAGAAAACCTTATTGAAAAAATCAAGACGGCGACCTAATGAAATCAATAAGGAAAACCTTTTTGAAAGAAGCTAATAAGCTGGCATATTGAAATCAAAAAGAAGTCCCTTCTTTATATAATTAAGAAGAAAACCTAATAAAAGCAAATTGTTATTCTCTATGGATTGTTTTTTGATGCACAAAAATAACGTAACTTGAGTATAAAAAATGCAAATAACAAGTTTTCTTCTCGATTTTATGTGGTTTCCTCCTTGATAGAATTAATAAGATTTACCACATTGAAATAATAAGAAATCCATTTAGAAAAATCTTCGTTTCATAGAGAAACGTTTTTAGGTACTTTTTTTACACTTGATTCTATGAGGCAGTTTTTGCTCTGTGTAGGAGCCCACCGTACTCATTGCAGTTTGCATCTTCAAAGCAGAAGTGGTCAATAGTGCGTCCCCTCATAAAATTGCTGTAAGAAACAAACTATATAACCCAACGGAAGCTTTCTAAATATGTGTTTTCTAATGATTTTCGTAAAAGGTAATCACCATTATTGTATGCCTTATTCAGTAAAAACTGGACAAAAGTACTCGTATATGTTATAACATGACACATCATCAGAGCTGAATTGCTGACCAGCAGCTCATTAGACTTCTAACATTTAAATTGATCGAAAATGTCACAACCTCTATGCGTTACGGGCATAATGACAATAACTACCAAATTATAATTACTAAAAAACAATATCCATATGAAAATATTATTATTATTAATATTGAAATATTTTAATTTTATTATAAAAAAACAGGATGCTTAATACATTACACTTCCTGCTGCGTGCACAAAACAAACGGGAAGGAGTTGCGTATGCCGTAATCACATGTCATGGCATTTCCAATACCAATTTATCGATAACAAGAGCCATACACACATATGGCCATATAATCCCATATTCCTAGTTAATACGAGCAAGCAAAGAGCAGAAAATAATTTACTACTTTCCTGCAACTAAATAGTTTTAGTATATAATAATTGAGTTAAGTAGAATAGCTTCTTCAACTATAAATGTCTAAGGTTGTGGGTTTGATCCCTACCTACGGCTGTGAAAAAAAAAGAAAATTTCTTATGAATTTTCCCTGTGTGCATTCATATTTAAGTCACTGGATGTAATATACATTGATGAAAATACACGTCTCACGCCCCGTTCGTTTCTTGTCTAGCAATATCCCTGCGAAGAAAAAACCATATATAAAAGTGCTGCCAACTAAGATCTAGAGAGGCGGTTTCTAATTCGATCTCACAAACGTTTCAAAAATTTACTCTGTCTTTGCTATGAGTGAGATATTTCTAACAAAAATTCTTACATCTCTTCTCTATCTTTTAAATATATCAAGCAATACCAGTGAAGTCTTATTATTTGTATAATTCATTAAATCGAATTTCTCATTTATAGAATTATTTTAATTTAATAGAATTTCTGATTTACCAATATTTTTTATACAGATTTTAAAATAAAAATATTTCTTTCATTCTGATAATTTTGTTCCTGAATTATTTTCTATTTATTTCGTTAAAGCAGCAGGTCCAATCCAACCTTCCAAATGCCCTCTTCGGCAATAGTTTTTTTTGGTAGAAACAGTATGCGACTTGCACGAACATGCAATCGAAATTCAGACACCATTTATTATCTGAATATTAAAAAAAAAAAATAATAATAATAAAAAAATACAGAAATGGAATGGAAGCAAACTTTTGAAATTTATTAAACACAAAAATCCAATCGAAAGAAATTTGTTCTGATGGAACCGATCGAAAAATTTGAATATCTTTTCAAATTTGTTCTTCATGCAAAATGCATAAAGAAATAATCGCTTTGCAGCCATCACCACTATCATCAACTTAATTATCGTGGTTCATTTTTATGATTTCTTTCTTCAAAGCTGCTTTAATACTTGTATTTTTCATTGTAAACTAAAGACTGGCTTAAATAAAGGAATATGAAACAAAATAATGAAATTTTATGTGTGGTAGTACTTTATTTTAGTACATGTAAATTATTCTTAATTGATGCTTTCGATCTTCTCATGTAAATACGAGTGAAATGTTGAATGACTGGATTATGGGCTGTGAATAAGAACATCCAATGGAATGGAGGCAGCAACTTCTCATGTGATCAAACATTATGACCAAAACGAAACAGATCTTCATGGTAATCGCAAACAAATGATCACACAACTATTTAAGTTTAAAACAGTTCTTAAGCAATTAAATACAGAAAATCGCTACAAAATGTTGAAATGAAAAAACAAAGAAAAAGATGCAACACAAAAAAAAAATGTGGAAAAAATGATGAACAAGGAAGTTTGCTGTGTGACCAACCATAAATGTGAAATTTCAACCAAACGATCATCAGGGAAAATATTCCAAAATATACAGAAAACACATAAACTCAATTGGTAATGCTCGTACATGCATACACAACTAAATATTTATGGATGGCTGTATCCGTGGATGTATGTGCACATGCATGTACGGATATCATACATTTGGATGAGTATTTGTGCGTAAAAGCGATAGTATATGTGAACGCTCTCGTAATTACCATCTGTATTTTTTTATGGCTGCACTACTGGTGGTCAAATGTCGGACAAGCGAATCGATAAATAAAATCAGAGTACAGGAGAGGGCAGCGCATTAAAGCCTCTTCGTACGGCAATGTTACATAATAAAATTTTGCAAAAACATAATAGATATTAATTAAAACCATTTCTCGCGATAATATTGCATAACCAAATATACAAAAAAAATATCTCTTAAATAAAATCGGTCATTTACAGCAGAGTCAAAGAGATTAATTCCTTTTCGCATAACAAAATGTGCAAAAAATTTGTTGAATAAATAAAATCGGTGGTTTAAAACAGATCCTAATAGATTAAAGCAATTTCGGACAATAATACTTCGTACTAAAACTTGTCCGAAATGTGTTTGATAAATAAAATAGCTCATTTACAACAGAGTCCAATGGAATAAGACTATTTCCCCCTATAATACTGCATAATCAAATTTACAAAAAAAAAAAAATATGATAATAAATAAAATCGGTAATTTACAGCAGAGTCCAATAGATTAAAGCCATTTCGGAAAATAATACTTCTTAACAAAACTTGTTCGAAAATGTTTTGGATAAATAAATTGGGTCATTTATAGAAAATAATACGTTTTAGCAAAACTGGTACGAAAATATGTTGGATATTTAAAATCGGTAATTTACCGCAGAGTCCAATAAATTAAAGCCATTTCGGAAAATAATACTTTTTAACAAAACTTGTCCGAAAATAGGTATGTTGAATAAATGAAATCTGTCATTTACAGAAGAGTCGAAGAGATTAATTCCTTTTACAAAAAATTTGTTGAATAAATAAAATAGGTCATTTACAACAGAGTCCAATGGAATAAGACCATTTCCCGCTATAATACTGCATAATAAAATTTACAAAAAAAAAAAAATATGATAATAAATAAAATCGGTAATTTACAGCAGAGTCCAACAGATTAAAGCCATTTCGGAAAATAATACTTCTTAACAAAACTTGTTCGAAAATGTTTTGGATAAATAAATTGAGTAATTTATAGAAAATAATACGTTTTAACAAAACTCGTACGAAAATATGTTGGATATTTAATATCGGTCATTTACAGCAGAGTCGAAGAGATTAATTCCTTTTAAAAAAAATTTGTTGAATAAATAAAATCGGTCGTTTACAGCAGATCCTTATAGATTAAAGCCATTTCGGACAATAATACAACTTAACAAAACTTCTCCGAAAATCTGTTGGATACATAAAATCGGTCATTTACAGCAGAGTCGAATAGATTAATTCATTTTCGAATAATAATATTGATTAACAAATCTTATCCGAAAATATCTTGGATAAATGAAATCAGTCATTTACAGTAGAGTCCAAAAGATTAAAGCCAAAGTTTTCGAAAATGTAAAATAATGAAATAAAATAATAAATCTCCTCAGTTTAGATTGTTTTTACTTTCACTCTAAATTTCAGTTTGCAATAGATAAGGCAAAAGAAAAAAAATAATGACAATAACTTTTATTATTTTCAAAAGTCATCGTAAAACTAAAATTAAAATCTTCCACATGTTATTTTTTTTTTCTAAAAAAAACCAACTTCACATGCAAATTAATTCCATTTTTTAATTTCATGGTGTTGATAAAGGCCAACCTCCGTTTTAAACGCCTGCCTCATTCAAAATAATAAGTAAAACATGTATGGTTTATGGTTTGATGGATTTCTCTCTAGACAGTTAAGACACTTGTTATGATCAATATATTATGCGAGCGTAACCAATTACGTGGAGTTGTAAGCCACAATCGCCCAAGTTAAAATTCAAAATAAACCAGAAATGTATGTAGTTCTGGTCCTCAATGAAAGATAATAAAAAACAATGTTCAACTTAATTAATTGTAAGCAGTTAAACGCGTATAAAACATTTTTCACCGCAAGCAACGAATATCTTAAAAGGCTGGTGGGCAACTTCACAGCACATCATCTCCTTAAATTTTAATTTGGTAAAAATACTTACAAAAAATTATTAATTGTGTATGATTAATAATTCAAGGCAAGTTAAATGGCTGAGAAAAATGGAATAAAATATTGAAAATTTCATAGAGTATAAAATGGTTGCTACTATGGATTTCAAAGAAAAGCTAGAAGCCCAGCAACAACAAGGCCAATATAATTGAAAAATTACTATTTAAAAAGTTTAACATCATGATCGGATAGTTGTTGTTGTTTGGCGAAAAATAGTAACATTCTTTTTTATACTAATTAACGCCTCTCACGTCATTATGGTGATCCCGAGGGATTGCACCCCTGTGCGGATCATTTTTTCTGTCATATAATAAGTATGATTGCAAGAGCCTGCTTTTGGTGGAAGTCATATGCAGGCTTAAATGGCTTTATGGGTAATCCGGTAACCATAACTTACAAAATTACTTTAATCCTTGTGGCAAAATCATATGAAACGTACTCCTCTGCTAATTGCCTTTTAAATTTAAATATTTTATAGCTCGTAAAGTAACTGTTAAAATTTGTATGGAAAACTGTTATATGAAGCTAATTTGGTTATGAAATTTACTGGTAAGCAAACATGACAGGATATACAGCGTTACCACTATAGTATATCTTCCACATTTGATGTATGTAATGCCGAAAAAAAAAATTGAGCAGGTAACACTGTTAAATTTTTTCATATGCCATATTATTTGTATTTTAAAATCACGAGGAAAACATCAAAATTTTATTGCAGTTTTAATTAATCGCAAAAAAAGTAAATTCGAAAATGACTTCGTTGAATTTTTATTCTACATTTTTCTACTGTACGAAAATGTATGAAAATATTATTAGAATTGCTCATATTGTTCATTATTTTAAATTGTCTCAGAAATTGAAAGTCTAGGAAGTTTGTTTAGAAAGGACGGAAAAATTAAGAGGTCAAAAGATCAAAGCAAAATATTTTCTCTTTTTAATTCATGTACGTTAAACGTAGTCGTACTAGAGGAAATTGCACTCGTTGTTTGCAATGGACGTTTAGCAACTTACATGAGTACCCCTAATACTCGTATTAGGGGTACAATTTTAACTTTTCTGAATAGTGCATATCTAAGTGTATTACATAAAGATATTTAATCATTTTTTAGGCATGTAAGTTTTTAATCCCATTGCGTATGTGTTTTGGTTTTTTATATATACATTTATTTGAAATTTCAAAACCGTAATGTTAGAATTACTTGCTGCTCGCCAGCGGTGGATTTTATACCCCCATATCGGTTTAAGAGGTGATTTATAAAGAAAAATGTATTTTTTTGGAGCCAGTACTTGGAGCAGTGCGTATGTGGCAACCCATACTCCGGTTTTGCTATTACAAGAAACGGCTATTGACTGGAGTAGTTCACAACCCCACCCAGCCCCTGCTACTGCTCTAAATCCACATTAATATTAGCAAACATAAAATGAAACCCGAAAGAAATTGTTTAATTTTATCAAAAGTTCAATAAGCTCTACCAGAGCAAAAGCTTCTTGAAAATTACTTGTATTTAAAAGGATTGCATGGACAACTTCTTGCAGCTAACCATGTTAGGTACCACACTAAGTTAATATTATGAAAACGTTCTAGCCACTTACCTTATTAGCTAATAAACTAAATATTGTAAAGATTAAAAAACAAGGCATTGTGATGCTGTTTGACCTCCTTCTACAACATCTTGGCCGGTTACAAGGATATATGCTGGATTCTTTCCCACAAAATTTTGATGATTCTGTGGTAGCTGTTAAAGATTTTCTGCGAAAATGTTTGGTGAACATTTTATTTGGTGCAGGTGATGATGTCGATGATAAATTCATGGACTATTAAATTCCTTTTCCTTTCAAGTTAATTGGTTTCCTCTTAAAATCCTTTTGTTTATTATAATTACGCGTGCAATATTTAAAACATCATTGAAATAAAGTTTTAATATAAATTAAATAAACACTTATTTTAGTACAAAAGCGTAAGACATTCTTCAGTTATTCACTTTATAAAAATAATTTCGTGAACAAAATTGTATCACGATTAAAAAATTTCTTTTTTAATTATTTCATTTGTCTTATTTTTTAAAAATATATTATAATATTATTTATATATATTATTTTTTTTATTGGATAATATTTTATTATTGATTTTATATCTGTTTTAAATTTCTGCAAAGAGAAAAGAGAGAAAATTTAGAATTGCTGCTAATTTTCAAGTTTAAATATTGTAGAGAAAAATATAATTATAAGAAATTATTATTATATTTTTTTTTTTTTTTTTTTTGTAGAATAACACTTATGATATCGTTGATAATAATTAGTTTTTCTTTGTTTAGAGGCTAAACTTGATAACTTTTATATTCGGTATAATTTTTTTTTTGGCAACACTGTAATAGATATCAAGATTTATAAAACCTTTTCAGTAAAACAATATTTTTAAATATTCATTTTTCATTGTTTATATATTTTATTTAATTAATTAACTTTCTTGTCGCAAAAGAAAAATAATAATCATTTCAAATGAAAAAAACCCTGACCATACGCAATAGTAGAGAGAGAAATGCTGATGTTCACTTTTATTTATTCAATTTTATCATCACATGTTTTAAAAAATTCATTCATCATTTTTTCCTCAACCGGCTGGCTGGCTGGCTGGCTGGCTGCAAACATCATGTTTAATGCAAATGCAATTCAATTTACATTAATTTAAAATTCACAATTTTTTGCTTTGCTGTTTCTTACTTTTGCTTTAATCTAAAACCAAGCTTTATTAAACGTTGCCAGATACAGAAACTTTTGGAGAACATTTTGGAAAATAATTTTAAAATTTTTCTTTGCCATTTAATTCAATTCTTGCTTTTTCTAAATAAAAAACTTTATAGAAAAGCTTGTGTCTTAGAAAGAAAAATATTGAAGTTGAAAGAAATTCGAATAATAAATTAATTTTTTTTATTAATTAATTAAATGATTTTATATGTATATTTATAAGCCCACACAAGTAAGTACTCCAAATTGTTTCATGCCCACGTCACTTACAAGTATAAAATTTATTATATCTAAGACAATTTATTTTTCAAGTCGTTACTCGCTTTAAAGACGGCCTGCCTGATTTTACAAGCCCTGCAAAATCCCATAAAAATAAAAAATTAAAAAAAAAAAAATTTAGACGGCAACTCTGTGTGTCGACATACACAATAAATGAGGAAAGAATATGTCTCGACGTCATTATCATCGTAAAACTACCACAACAAATGAGCTGGCTGGCTTAGCCAGCAGTTTTGCGTACATGAAGAGAGACAATCTGCCATCAACATCATGCCCCTTTTGGGGGGAGACATGGAAAAATGCATGATAGTATTTTCATGGAACAATCAACAAAGACATCATCAGCAACGAAAATGAGGAGGAAAAAGAAAGATCGATGAGCAGCAGCAACATTGTCAATGTTGTCACTTGTTGCTGGTTTCATCGACGGGCAACAAACTGAACGAGATAGTGCAACCACGTTCGTACGATGAGGAGGCATGAAGGTACTCGTATGATGTATGCATTGAATGGTTATACGCATGCAGAAAAATATATGAGTGCATGCAAACATACATGCACATGCAAGTGGTGATCACAAGAGCATAAGCAAAACAGACAAACAGACGGACAGAGGGGCAAGCAAAATCATGATTATAAATTTGTATACAATTTTGTTTTGTTATTCTTGTTCTTTACGTCAATTCTGCATGGCGTTCCTTGTCTGTGTGTACGTATATACATATGTAGATATGTCTTCCGACTACCCCTCCACCATGGCGCGCATATAATCACGGTGTTTAGTAAAGCAAACTAAACCACATGAAGTATTTGTTTGCTAATTGTTTTTTAAGTTTTTATTTATTTATTTGCGGTTGTTATTTTATTTTTATTTTTAACGTTCATACAGTTTTTTTTTTTTTATTTTAATTTGTTCGGCTGAGAATATTTTCTCAGTCTTTGTACACTATTAGTCTTGTTATGGACTTGTCTCCCATGATGATGCACTTGTCTTTTTTGAGTTTTCCTTTACATTGTCGTTTTGTTTGTTGACTTTATAACATGGTGTTAATTACGGGTTTTATAAATTAATTAATTAATTTGCATTTGTTGTAATCAGCAAAAAAAAAAAAAGAAATAATAATAATGAAAACACAACCACAACCGCAACAGAAGAAACTTAAGTAGAAGACAGTATTTAATGTTGCATGCATTTAAACACTTTTTTGTATTGATTAACGAGGGGGAGTTTAGAAGGACTTCTACACATTAGAATTAGTAGCCGTTAAAATTACTATATTTTTAACTACGTAAAGCTATTATTTTCTAATAAAGTTTAATTTTAAAGTTTCTTGCTAAAGAACAGAACGAGCTAAACAGGATCTTTAAAAAATATCTTTTAAAAAAGCGACTTATAGAAATACGAGTATAATCAAAATTATAAAAAAAAATCCTTCACAAAAAAAAATTTGAGTTTTTTCAAAAAATGTTATTCCATTTTATGTTTCTTTAAAATTTTTATTCGAACGAACTAATTAAATGAGAAAATGAGAGTTCCTTAGAATACAATCATTCGCTACCAAGGAAGTAGCTGTTAAGAAAGTTTGAAAGTCACGTATTATTAGTATTGTTTATAGGCTAAGAAAAACTAGAAAAATAATTAAACTAATTTATTTAAAAAAAAAATATATTAACTTATTCCACACGATTATTTTTATTTATTTCGTTTGTTATTAGCAAACCTTCAAGCAAACAGTTTTGAAAATCGATATCAATTCCCGTTCTGATAAGCCAATTTCATCAAAAGACATTGAGAATTACAAAAGCACAATCATGTAGAAAACTTTTTAAGGCACTCTAAAAAAATATACTCTTTACAAAAAGTATTAAAAAAATACTCTTATTTAAAAAAACATAAATTTAAAAAATGGTTTGATAAATCTTGAAAGAGTAAAGTTTCGCCTTATAATTTTTTTTCTTATCAAAATTCAGATACTCGATATGAAAGCACTTTTTATTTAATTTTTAATCAAAAAGTTAGAAAATAACTAAGTTAAAATATCTCACACTAAAATTAATTTAAAAAATTCATTTAGTTTTTAAGTAATTTTTATACTTCTCTCCTCTACATGCATAAAAATTTGTAGCAAGTGAGAGTAATAAATGATGAAATGAAAATTTCTCATAAAACGGAAGTCGTTGACTCTGTCAATACAGCAACGATTTATAAAAATTATAACAATGACGAAGATCGTAATGTGCTAAAAATTATATACAATATTCACATTCAAAACAAAAGCACTTGACTTTTCATGAGTTTGACAAATACACACACTTTTGGGGCCACAAATTTCTATGACTTGTGTTGGATAATTATTTGCATGTAGTGTAAACTAGAGTTCAGTAGTTAACCGGAAGTTATGCTGCATATTTTTTTTAATTTGTTTTTTTTTTTTTTGCCTGTGGCCTCATCTCATATTACTCGGATATGGGAGCGCTGCCTTGAATGTGTAGGAATTTCAGTTTGCTTGCTGAGTGAAGCTTTTTTCGTCTTGAGCACATTTTCTGTTTCGAGCTATTAAAGAAATCAAGTTGCATGTCACAACTTTGTAAATGATAATAATGTAATTGGTTTAAATATTTTAATGAAGTATTTAAAATAGCTCGGAAGGGCAAGTGTTAATTGTTTATAATAGATAGAAATGTTTGTTGACGTTCCTTAAGAGGCAGCAGGTCTCAGGTGCAAACTATTTAATAATTAGTTTTGATTGTACAATTTCAAGGAAGAAAATATTTTTCAAAGTGAAATTACTTCGTAGCATAAAATATTAAATGTGCCAAATGGAAGAAATCATTTGAATTTCATTTTAATTTAGAATGCCTTCCAATAAATTGGTAATAAATAACAAACCAATAAAGATCGCTGTTACAGTGTCTAAAATAAATTATAATTCATTAAATTAAATTTCTATTTTAGATTTTTGCTCCAGTAGATCTTAAAAGAAATTGTTTGGTTTTAAATTTAGTAAACGAAATAAATTTTTTATTTTATTTCCGTAATCTTTTCAATACAGAATTGCTGACGGTAAACCGTTTAAGCGCCATTATTCATAGAAGATATTCTCTTTAAATAAAAAAATTAAATTAAAAAACACAATTCCAAGAATATTATCTTACCGACAATACTTTCGGCAACACATACTCATAAATACATACATTGTAAATATAGATGTAAGTATGCATGTGTATGTAGTTGTAAAACTTCATTCATGAACTAATTAGCGGCCATCAATATACATTCCTCTTTTACGACACTATTAGAATGAAATACCCCACAAAACGGAGTAATAAAATTGTAGATAAAATTAAACAAATGTTCTCACAAAATATAAATGTTGAGCTATCAATGAAAAACGGACAAGAAAGCCAGGAAAACTTTTAGTGAAACTATAAAAATCAGCTACTTCTTTCATTTCTATAGAATTATACAACCGTTTTATTTGTTTGTAGCTCCAAAAGTAAATAAATTTTGATAGCTTGCCTTGTTCTTTTGTTCGAATGGTATTCAAAATAGGGATTTTACTTTTCACAGACAGCTGAGAGGCAGTCATCGTGTATGATAATATTGTAATTAAAATTCCTCATTTTTCATATAATTAAACATTTAGGAAAAAAATCAACGATTTTGGTATTAATAAACATGTTTTGTTTCCCCGTTGAATTTCATATTTCATTTCATTTTATTTTACTTAATTTCAAAAGGCTTTTGTTTGTTGCAGGTCAAGCTAATCTTGACCCTCCGAATCATCAGTTCACCTTAAAGGTATAATCATAACAAAATGTGTAAAATTAATCTACCACTAACAAAAAAAAAAAAAAAAAAAAACAAAAAAAAAACATTTTTGTAAAGAGTACAAATTGTAGGCCATGGAGATTTTTTGAATTCTCATTTAATCAAAATAATATTAATGAGGCACTCCTCATCAGTTAGATCACTTCGCAACAACATAAGTTTTGGCTTCAAAATTCTATTATTTATTTTTTAATAATATCAAAATTTTAAATAAACTTTAAGTATTCTTTTCAATTACGTTTACTTGAATTCTTTCCATTTAATAAAACAAATATTAACATTAAACACATTAAAACTTGAGCAAAAATTCTTTCTATATTTGCGGAAGAGTGCAGCGGTGGAAATGCCAAACTGTAATTTTTTTTTGTGAAAAAATTAACGAACTATTTCGTTATCACAAAAATTTTTGTTTTCTGCGAATAAAAATTAAAAAAATAATAATTTTAGAATTACCATAAAAGATTTATCGTTCTTCATCATCACCTTTTCAGATTTAATACAAAAAAACCATTTTAAAATAAAAAATTTCGCTTTTTGTTAAATATTGATTGCCGTTAAGCCGAAATGCAAATCAACAAATTTAATTTTTCTTTTTTTTACATTCCTTTTTATTATAGTATATAATAAGTATGTTCCATATTTCCATGACTACAAAATACTAAATACAAAGTTATCGCAACGCGTCGTGTTTATCGAGAAATCGTTAAATCGCGACTGTGATGTTTTGTGTTAAAAAATCGGCACTAATGCCGGTATATCGACAAAAGTGGAGCCACAGGCGGAATACGAGCTCATCTAAACAATACCCAAATATATAAACCGACTATTTATGTATTTTGTTGTTGTTGTTGAGTTCACAATCAATATCCATTCACACACAGCCATTTAAGCAATAACAATAACAATAATAAATATGTAAGAAATAAAATATGTATATTAATAAAAATAAAAAAACCTACACAAATACTAATTGCATATATCCCCACACATACATATACATATATATTATAACATATTCTCCCATACATACTAAAGTACTCTAAAATAATACGAGTGGGTTATCCAGGGTGAGAGTACAAAACACATACACTTTTAATAGCAGTTTATTTACATATATTTTACTTTTTATCAATTAAATATAAAATAAAATAAAAACAACATGATGTTAATAATGTTTATTTTCACAACACTAGAAATGCATGCGCATGTATGGGTGCAAGTACTTTGCACATCCCTATGTATGCGTACATATATTTAAACGATAATCTATTTATGTATGTATGTGCATACTCGTATGTATGAAGGGATGTGTGCAGAAACTATTTTACATATAGACGTGCATACATACAAAAGCCAAAGTAAACCGAAGAGATTTATTTAACGAATAAAATAAAATAAAGATTTTATTAAATAAACCTTTGATAAATAATTAAAAGATGCAAAAAGAATTTAAAAAAATGTAAACAAAAATGACGGAAACTGAAAGCGGAAATTTCCTTCGAGTGATTTTTTAAAAATAAAATTAACTTTTTAAACAAAATCCTTAGTGAATTTAAAATACTCGTACGCACTACAGAGTTTTTTCCACAAATGCTGCAGTGCATGGACAAGACGTTTTATGTCAAATTTCAATCTTTTTAAGTTAGTAAATATAGTAAAATCATTTTATTTAACAAACTTGGAGAGAATAAAAATTTCAATTTTAAAGGGGGTCTACATAAACATTAGGACGTTAATCGCAAATGTTTGGTTAGTTCAATGTTGGCGGGGCATGTTATGGCATATGGTTTATATGTGATATTTATTATTTGACTATCTCTCTAAATTTAAAAAAAAAGATCAAAAAATTTTTTATTTAAAATTCTATAAAATTATTACCACAAATTTTATAAACAATTCATTTAATCATTTATTTCAAATATTAATAGAATTAAATTAAAATGCAGAAAACAATTAACGTAGAAAGAAATTTTCAAAATGGTTCTAAGGAATAAAAATATACAAAAATATATAATATTGGTTAGTATTTAATTAAAAACAAATGAAAATAAAATAAATAAAAAATAATAAACAATAAAGGGCAGTTGATGATATAACAGTTTTCAATTATTAAAATGAATTAATATTCTTTGAAATAAACTGTTTATTTAAAAAGAAATTAATTTTGACAGAAAGGACTCTATCATCAGTAAGTTTGTACAAGTTTACTGATGCAGTTGTCACAATGCTTTCAGCCAAACAGCTAAAAATCTAATTAAGGAGGAAGGTTTTCTGTTCGGTAAAAATTCCGCAAACTAACTAGTGTTCAACTATGATTTTTTAAAGGTACAAGCTGTTGCTTATTTAATAGTGCTTTCGCCCTTAAACCGTAATTTCGTATTCAAAAGGATGGACTTTAAAAAACATTTAACTGTACATGAAATTCGCGAATTTTCCTTAAAATGTAAACATATAGAAAGTAAACAGCAAAACAATTGTAAATTATATTCAATAAAATCAATTTTGCACTAGAGACGAAAAATTTTCCAACCAAACACCAAACACAAACAATAAACAAATTTAATAATTTTAATGTACTTTCAGTATTAAAATTAATAATATCTACTAGGAATATTAATTTAATCAAAAAAGTCTCTTTATTTTGTAGCGAGCAAATACAAGCAGTATAAATGCGATGATAGACGTGCGTTTATATTATCAATGATATAGTATATCAATAAAATAATATAATTATTACCAATAAAATGAGTTCAAGTTTACGTTCAGAAAAGTCTTTTGAAAGTTTTTATTTTATCTTTAAATATAAAATTTTATTAAATCAACCAAAAGATTTAACTAAAAATTTTAAATATTAGCTCAACTATGTAATTCTTCCAATTAATTAGTTCGCTGCTATAAAACTCAAGGTCTGTTCAACAGTTATTTAATATCAACTAATAAAATATATTAAATGGAATTTATATTATAATTTCTGTGAGTGTTCTTAGAAAATGATATCAGCATGATTTGTGATAGTTTACTTTCCTTTTACTAAACTCGCGCATTAAGCAATAACTGCAACCGGCTATAATCAGGACAATACGGCTACAAGGCTACAAACTTCAGCTAATTCCAATTTTTTAGAGCGACAAGAACCGAAAAGGTGAAGTATGGAATTTCAAAATTATAATTTTTTATTTAATAGCAGCAAATATTACAAATTAATATTATAAATGAATTAAACATGCAGAAAATAAGCAAAAATACAAAATTTCCAAGAGTGCAGTTATTGAACGTTAACTATTTTTGCCGCCGCTTCTTCTTTCAAAATAATAATGTAACTGGGTAGCCATTTAGTAGCAGGCAGCCTGCTGTGTCTAATGTGTTAAATGATTTTAAGTCCAATTATTGATTTGGAAATCATAAAAAAACAATTTTCAAAATATTTTCTCACCGTTTTGAACGATTTTACAGAAACGCTTTTGTTTTATCTATTTTCACATTTTAAACTATATGTGATAAAATATTTTATATGTTTTTAAAAATATCATTTGTTTTGGAATTTTTAAAAAGAAAATTATTTGCAGTTCCCACAAAATTTACCAATTTTTTTTTATATTTTCTATTTCCCTTTCCAGGATTTACATGATTATGTAAGAAAAACTGCAGTGCAAGATTACCATATACAATATTGATTAATAATAAAAGTACGGACTTGGCAAGATTTTTAAAATTTTTTTAAATACTTCAAAACAAACCAACTTGTGCTTAAAAATCCTAAATCCTTTAGAAGTTCTGAAACTTCTTTCATTCCCGTTTGTTGTAAATAATTCATTATTTCAATATTTTATTTTACTTCTTTGAATATTTTCTTTTCTTGATATCTTTTTCAAATTATTTTAAATGTTGAAATTTTTAATGACTTTTTTTAAATTTGAACTTTTAAGCTCATAAATTCAGCACTCATTTCACACTTACTTTTTATCTTAATAATATATGATCGGAAATATAATCCCATTATAGTTATTAGATTTATGGTAATATTTTTAGTCAGGTAAATTGTAGTATAATCAAAAGGTTTCAATATTTTCAAGCTTTTTTTTTTTTGTTAACTTGTTTATATTTTCTTAAAGTTATCCATTTATTTGTGTTTGGTTTTTTTCTTTCGAATATAATTTGCATACTCACGTACGCATTTATTTTGTTTTAAATATTCATTTGCATTATTTTTTATAGTTTTTCACTTGCACTTGTCCGCATGATGTTTTCCCTACAACTTTTGTTGTTCCAACTCACGCACACACATGAAACTTGATTTCATACTCCGTTCAACGTTAGTTTTAATAATCGCAGCCGCAACGAAAACACAAATAATAATAATTGTAAATGTGAGACTCTCAAACGGCAACAATTATTTATTTTACACACATTTAGCTACAATTATTGGTGCTCGCATGAAAGGTTGTTACCGAGAGTGGTTGCTGAAGATAAACGCGCAAACACAAGCTTTTCACATTTCATTTAACAGCACAATCATGTTAACAGAACATGTTATTGTAAATAATGTTACAAGTTTACAAACTCACAGCTGCAGCAAGACTCACAAACACACACATTGGCAATGTAGAACCGAGCTGATGGAAAGTGCAACAATGTAAGCAGCTAAACTTGCAAATGATTTTACAAACACTTTAGACAATCCAATCAGATTTCCGACCGTTGTTGCTTACAGCTCAAAGTATGACGCTCAACTAAATTGTATAAGTCCTGCGGCTAACAAAACCTCGCGGCATGCGCTCATTTCAACATCTCACACAAACAACAAGCATACACACGCACACGTCACTTTAGCTATGAAATACCAGCCCGATACACAATAAGCAACAGCAGCAACAAGAGAAAAAGCAACAAAATATATTTTATTCGTTTTGGATTCGTTATATTTCGTTTGTTTATTTGAGATGGCTGCTTAGTTGCTTTGATAATAGGGTGACCATATTCCGGCTACTCGATTACACAGAAGAGAACTATCAATTGTTGTAAATGGACAAAGAGCAACAAAGAGAAAGACTGGAAAGACCAATTAGAAATCAAGTAATATCGTGATAATTCTCATCACATACGCTAAAATTTTTATCATCAATTAGAAATTGGTTTGATATTTGCTCAGCATATCATTCCATTGACATGCGCAACAAGTTAAGGTTTGTTGTTTTTACACCGACATGAAAACGTATTCAATTTATTAATATTAAGCATTTGAAATTAAAATTTTTCCCAAAGATTTTATTACAAACAATTTGCATGCTTTATAATTCACGTTACAATTAATAACATTTTATTTATTTCCTTTTCAAAATTAGTTTCATTGTGCCGTGTTTGTATTCAAAAGTTTTAGACACGTAATAATAAAACGCCGAGTTTAATTTTATAAAATGCTAATTGTACGACGACACTTCTTTTTCATAGAAAAAATAAAAAAAAAAGTTAAAATCATATTACAATTGTAATATTGATTTTATTCTTTATTACATCAAAATTATTAGCAACTTTAAAGTAAAACTAATAAATTTATTATAAATATATGTGTCAACTCCTTCCAGAAAGCACTTGACTCCCACAACTCATTGGATTGGTCACTGCATATGCATATGGGTATACACAGAAGGCATTCTCAAAATATATAGAACAATAAGAAATGCAATTTATTTTTATTTTGAAATTCTTTTCTTTTAGCTAAATTTGTTTTTATTATGATTTTATTTACTTCTTCAAGCCAATATGTAGTAAAGAAAAAGCTTTAGATGAAAAAGCTTTAAAAGTTTTTACGATTGTTTTGTAAAAAATCATACTCCCTTATGAACATTATTTAAAACTAATTGCTATTAAAATAAGCGCGGTATTTTACAATATAAAAACAATTATTTTTCATAAACGACTTTTCTCACATGTAAGAAAATTACTCGCATTACTAGTTTCTTAGACTCCTAGGCAAGAGAAATAGAAATTATGAATTATAAGAAAAAAATGTTTTCATTTAAAAATATTATAAATAAATGAGGTAAAGTTTCAAATCATTTTAAATGATTTCAATTTCAAGTTGAACATGTTATTACAAATTGATATTTATATAAACGTGCGATACAATCGAACTATACGAACGAACCTACAAATGTACCAAATGAAAATGGAGTTTTATACAAAAATATTTTGTGTTATACTTCTTTGACCAAAAAAAATCTCTGATGAAAATACCTTTGCACCAATTAATAAATAATTGACCATTTTCAATTTCCAATAATGGAAGTGCGAAGAAAAATCAAGGCAATTAATCATTTCATATTCATTTCATTAGTATTTCCTAATAAGTTAAATTAACGCTTCCATACGCTATTAAAAGTTTAATTTAATTTTTTACAGAAGTTCACATCATTTAAAATGAACGAGAAACGACCACCATACAGCACATCAATGCCAAAACTCCACTACTTGACGTCATTTTAACATTCTAGAGCACAAACATTTAAACAGGTAACAGCGGCATACTTATGAAAAAGAGTATAATAAAACATTAATAAATATAATTAAGTCTTTTAACACAGAATTAAGACAACTACCAGCGTCTTATTAATTTTAATTATAGGCCTAAAAGCAATTTTTCTACCACACGCCTTTGAGCCAGACACATACACACACCCATGCAACCAAATACACGGCTATACACACACATCCATACATATACGGTTACACATAACACCACAGCAGATATGATAGAAAAAAAAATTAAATAAAAACCATAATCATTCATGCTCTAAATACAGGCTTACATTATTGCTACAAATGTTTACTAACACAGTTATATGGGACAGTGGTACAGTGTACCTCTAATTCAGTAACTCAGCCGAACTGAACATTTTGAATCTCTTTCACGAGTTCAGTCAATATTATTCACCAACTTCACTAAGTATCGGCTTAAAATGGAAAAAGTTTGCAGTCAATTCAACTGATATCTTGATAATTTTTATCCCAGATATTATCCTTTATTTTTATCCAATAACACGGGAAGTAATTTGGAAATGTGAAATTAATTTATTTTTTAATTTCTCCTTTGGATTTTTTTAAAAAATGTTGTTTTCAAAAAACAAAAATCGTTAAATCAGTGAGTCCTTTTAAATGCAGTAAATGCAAATTTATTTGGCTCGCAAGCATAACATTTTTCATTCTGACCCATTGTACGTTAATAGGAACAATTAAAAGAGTTGGAATAGAAACAATAAGAAAATCACACAGCACACAAGATAAGATCAAAATTTAATCAAAGAGGAAATAAACTGTAACGTAAAATTAAAAGAATACAAGTAGCGCAACCCCCGAAAATTTACATCCGTAAAATGGTATCGTTCTGCTTTACAGTCCGCCATATCGCTCAGCTTTAAAGAAAAGAAAACGAAAAATAAATTTATCAACTGTTTGCAACGGAAAAATCTATTTTGTATGGATTTATATTGTTTTCTCAATAATTTTTTTATTTTTTTTGTTTTTTGGGCGCAAAGTGTTTTAAATATATTACATGTAGGATAGTATTTAAAGCCGTGGCACATTATACTACAGAATCGCACATGTGTCAGTTAGAAAAATGTGATGGTTAAGAAGTTCAGCTATGAGAACTATTGCGAATTAGAAATTTTGAGTGCAACTTTCAATGTCATTTTGAAAGATTTTTTTAAATCTGTCAGATTTCTGTGAGATTTCCTATATAAATACTTTTGGGACCGCGGATCTGAACTGATGGGGAGAAGGGAAGAGAGCCGAAAATGGCAGCGTCGGAAATATTAATCCATTATATCTCTACACCAAATAATAGCGATTACAGGCGAAAATAATCAGCGATAAATTATAAGCCATTATGACTTTGTTCGTTATACCGCCCGTATTAATGTGAAGCAGGTAAAGAGTGACACACTTATCTTGAGGGATAAAATCAGATTGGATTTTCATTTAAACTGTACTTTCTGCTCGTAGAAATTCCCCATCTAGACTGCAGAAAGAATACAAAGAATTTTCTAAAACCAAAATATTATTTTTTCTTTTTCAAATTTGCGTTACAAATTATTGAAATAAAAATAAATTTACAAAAAGTACCATTTAAAAGCATTTAGTATCAATAAGAGAGAAATTTTCGGCAGCCGTGAGCTTACGTGCTGGCACTCGTACACCAAACAAGAGAGCGAGAGAGTTTTCTATTGTATGGATTTAAATGAAGGGGAATTTTCTCGCCTCCTATTGGTGTTTGGCTTAAATGAAATAACAGCTTTTTTTTTGCTACCAATTTTATAACAATATTGTTGTTGTTCAACCAATTGTTTGTTGTTTTATTTAATAGCGCCAACATCTTGTTGCTGATTATTTGTGCTTTTAGTATGTTTAACGATTGATCATTTTTATTCAAGATCGTGTCTTAAATGATCTTTGTTTTGTAGCTCCAGCTATTTTTATATACTTGATGTTGGTAAGTAGTACGTTTAACGATTTGTTTTACTGCCCGTAGCTAAATGGCGTCTTCGTTGTTAAAATGAAGAAACGAGAGAGTTTAAACGTTGAAGTTTCGTACTCGAACGACACGATTACAACAGAGAAGGAGTTCAGTAACCGCATTTGTTGCGTGCATCTGTTCAGAAGTTTAAGACTGTTTTTTTTTTTCAAACACTTGTTGCAAATGTTTCAGGTGCATTTAAAGGGAAATGTGTGGAGCGTATATGCGAGTAATCATAACGATGATGATGCTGCTGCGGATGCATCATGAGTTAAGATTATTGCACTTCACGTTCTTTTTCACGTTTTACGTCTGTTTTTATATTTTTTAGCCCGTGTTCTTTTTGGCTGGAATATGTGCTCCGACTGACAAAGGTATGCAATATTTAGAGGTAGTGGTGGCTGTAGCTTGTAACTTTTATATGTGTTTTAGTATATTTTTCAAACTGGCGCTTTATGGCTTTTTAACATAATTTTTATGCTGTTTTTTTTTTTTTAATTCTTCCTTAAGCGATTTTCTGTTATATTTCTGCTTCTGCAGAAGCTCCATTTTTTCTTCCCTGTTTCTTTATATGCACTTTGGCTTGCGATCATGCAAGCTCGTCAGTGGTTGCAAAAAGTGCGTATAAGGCCGGTGTTAAAAATTCAAAGCTCTGCTTTGAGACAGACAAAGTTATTTATACATGAAAATAAGAATGCATTGCATTAGTAAATGAATAAAAAAAAAGTTAACAAAATAATTCACAAGCCAATTTTTATATATACATATTTTTTATAAAAGCGATCGATCATTTATCCCGGTTTGTATAAATCTGTTTTATGATGTTTTAGTTAGTTCGTCTTTTGTCTTATAACGTATGGAAGTAGCCTCAAAAGGCTCTCATCATCTCTTCTCTGTACGTGTAAGCTTAAAAAAAAGGGAGAAACAATTATTTTTACTTTAACTTTCTAGATGAGGCAAGGCCACAACTTAAAAATTGTTTGAATGCCTTTTCAGCCTTTCTTCGCATGCCTCTGTCAGCATCGCCAACAACTTGGGCTGTTGGCGAAAGAACGTGATCATAATAAATGCTGGTTGACATCTTTTGATTTCATTCATGTTTTCAACGCACATCTGTGTTCCGTGATTGATTTAGTTTTTTATGCGGCCAACATCATCTGATACCGCAGCAGTACTACTTATTTATTTTTTGTACTTCTGCGTATTTGTTGGCTTTTAAACTCAATCAACTGGGATTTTCAAAAGCGCTTGCACGTATGTCTAGTCGTTTAATCGAGAACAGTTGATATTGAAGGAAAAAACTGATCACATCCTTTAGAGGCATGTTGCTGTTGCATGGTCTCATAATAATGCAGCTCATATGGAATAATATCTTGAACGTGGCGACAACACGGCGGTCTTAAGTTACATTTTAACTCCCGTTGATTTCAAAGATCATTTTAAAATTATTATTTTACGTTTTACTTCGCCATTGTCTTCTTTACACTTTAGCACATTTTCCTCTAATTCTTAATAGTTCGCTGGCCCCCTGAGAGTGCAAAAGATAACGTTAAATAAGAACTGGCGATTGCTGCGATTGCTGCTCTTCAGTATTCAGATTTTATTTCGACGGAAAATTTAGGTGCAACGTATTACACCACAAAATGCTCCAGTTCGAACATCTATGAAGGAGATTATGGAACTGCATATGTGAATGTTGCTTAAGGTATTTGAGAAATATTTCTCTACAGCAGATTCGCCAGAAGCATTTCCAAGATTGTCATTTGCTTCTTTACATAAAAAGAATGCACCTATACAAGTGGAGCCCAAACGCTCTATGTTAATTGTAAAAAAAACAAAAAAAAGTTTTTGGAAAACTATTTTAATATCTTTAACTATTGCAGAAGTAAAGAAAATATTAAGCAAATGGTCGCAATCGCTTCGTTGGTTGTGCGACAGGTAGAACCATACGGTTGGAACCATACATTGTCCATGTCCAGATCCTCAATTTCAAGTCATTTCTGCTTGTTAACTAAGGCACTGAGGTGAAAATAATTCATATTAACATCGTGTATATTATTATTATTAATACAGCATAAAAATTATTAAAAAAGCTTCAATATCCTTTAAATGAATAAATATGTACATATATTGTCATGATCTTTGCTTTGCATAAAATTTCATTAGCCAAGATATGCTTTTTATCTGCACTTGGAACATCTCGATTTGCAACATTCATTTTGCATTGAAAACCCCACAAAAAAAAACCTTTAGCCCGCGACCACAAATTGTATGCAATTTTTAATACAAAAAATGAAAGTTAATAAAAAAGACTAGGCCCATGTTGGTCAAACCGATATCTATCTCACCAATAAGTCCTCAAATTAACTTTTCTTCTCCTTTTATACTTAGAGTATCTAGGAAATTAAATTCAAGCTTGAGACTCCAACAATGAATATTTGTTATATAATATGTAAGGATTTCAAAATGCACAGTCAAAAGAGCACAGTTTCTATATACAAACTTCGCAATGCCCGACGCATGCGTAACAAAACCGTAAAAAAGAACAGAATACAATTAAATAAATAATTTTTCTATTGAGTTTCCATTTAATTTAAAACTTTAGCGGGTGACTCTCTTTAGAACACAGAATACAGTAACACGAGCCCACATGCACATGCATAAACTCCATGATGCGCATGCGTCAAACACACACTTTTGCGCCCTGTCATTTATTGTCAAGTAGACCAACAGCTTCTAAAGAAACATGTACGAGCATTGACTAATTCCCAAATCAATTCACAAATCAAACCATTCGAACCACTGAACAAAAGTCATGGGCCATAAATATCCTCTGCATCTGCTTCCGCTTAGCTTGGGAATTCTGTGTCTCGAAAACTGATATCTCGCACACTAAATCGTATTACAGTTAAAGCAGTTAACAGTTTATCTTTTATTTATTTATTTATTTTTTTTTTGCTTTCACTCCATTTTGATACAAAAACCAAAAGTAGTCATGCACTCCTTACAAAATATTTGTTCTCTACAATTGCAATTGATGTCCTGGACTTAAAAGCTTTGCAAACTCATCTTTGGTACACTTTAATTTATTACGATTTCAGTTTATTCGAATTCATGAACTCACCATTTGCCAAGTAATTAACCAGTCTACCGTATGGTGCTGGCGAAAGTGCCATCTTTGGATTCTTGTCGGCTTGGAGGTGTGAAAATATTTATTCAATGGCATCTTGTAATACCATTTGATAATTAAATTAGCCGCCGCCATTTTTAGTTTATCACACACAGTTGCAAGTTCAGTGCACTGAGCAGTGCTCAGTGGTCTCTGAGATATGCATTGTAACAGCTTTCCCTCTACTTCTCTTCCTTGTATGTATGTGGTTGTTTTAATATTTCTTTCTTTCTTTTTCCTTTTCAACATTTTACTGTTGGCAACTACAAATTTAATACTTTGAAGAGCATGCGCAGCACTCACAATCCCATTTTGCAGTCATGGCTTTTTCGTTTATGGCAGTATTTGACAACATTTAATTGCTTAATATTGGCATCGTTATAAATTACTTTGCTTTTATGGCAATAGTTTCGTACACCTCCTACTCGCTTTTTCCTTTAAGCAGCGACACATCGCAATTTTTTGGCAATAGGTAATCACTGTGGAGTCATGGTAATTCATTCAGTGGCATAAAGTTTTTAAAAGTAGTAGTTTTTATAGTAGAAAAGCTAGTGGGGGAAATTATTGGCATGATAAAGGAATAGTTTAAAATGTTATTATCCTGGAATTGGTCCTTTTTTTGCAAATATTTTATATTACAGCGATAATAGAATGAATAGTAAAGTAAATTATTACGTGAAAACTTTTTTATAGGATACTAATAATAGGATACTAGGATACTAGGCTCAAAACCAAAACATCCGAAAATATCACTAATTTAAATTAAAGTTGGATTTAATAAAATTCCCAAAAACCGAAAAAAAAATATATAAAAATTTAAAATTTATTGCAATTGTTATATATTTCGGGCTATTACTGGCCTGAATGAAAGAAGGAAAAGCAAAATATATGCCAAGGAAATATGTGAACATTTTTTAAGGTCCTAAATAGAACTGCCATGTGAAAGTTTAAATATGCCGCATAAAACGGTAGTCTGTATGTAACATTATTAGACACATTGCAATTGTATGTTTTTTAAATTTACAGCTTTTGGCTTGCCTGCAGAAAGCACTCACGGTACAGGCAGAAATCTAATGTGTCAATTATCGAGTAAGCACTGTGGATTAAATCACGCACTACATTATTTTAATTTCTTAAAAATGTATAAGCACATTAAAAAGAAATAATTTCACATTTCTGCGACTTCACTGTATTTTCAAACAAACAAATCTTTAATTGAAATTAAATCTTTTGAATATATTTTAATATTTTTATTCCCATTTACTTGTTGCGGAATAACACATTCTAATTAAAACCAAAATAATAAATTCTTTTAGTTATTCCCGTTTAGTTGCACACGAAGATTAGAAAGTTGCTTTATGATAACAATAAATATATCTCTGATGAATTAAAATTGAAAAAGTAAATCACTTTGCAGCTCAAAACACTCTTATATAAGTTGAAAGGAATTTAATTATTTACTATTTCTAATAACGAAGAAATTAAACTGCAGACTTGCGTGGAATTTAAAATGTCAGCAACAAACTATTTCAAGCTTTAAATTTTAAGATTTTTCTTTTCACTTTTGGAAATTTATTCAAAAAATGTATAAAGTTAATTTATAACAATTTGACAACTTGTTAAAACATAATTATGCAAATCTTTAACAACAAAAGCAACGGCATTCATTTCTCAAAACTGTCAACACTAAGAAACGACAAAAACTTCAAATTGAAAAAGCACATGGAAAAAATGAAGAAACCTTAAACCAACAAAAAAAAAACGTTGACAAAAAGGTGAAACAAAAATGACAAACCAAAAAAAAAAAAACAAAAAAAAAAAACAAAAAACAAGGAACAAAAAAATAGGAACACCAATAGAGTGTAAACTACAGCATCCAAAACGAAATACAATAAATATTTAATGTGAACAAAAGAAAATACACCGACAGAATAAATAAAAATATAAAAAGTGGAAAAAATCGACAGCAAATAGTCGCACTGATAATACAAATAAAAAGGTTAGTTACCACACGAATCGGGTGACGGACAAAACAACTTAGGAAGAGCCAAATAAATCAACATGGCATATTTAATAGTAGCAAATCAGGAACAGCCTGTAAGAGAATGAATTAAATTTGTTCGAATGCTTTCTATTCAAACAGTATCTTGTGCGACAAAAAGGCTTTACTATGGTATTCCTAAATCACTGCCACAATGACGACCCTGTGGATCTCCAAACATTTATTTATAAAGGGTTCCTAACATTTACAAGAACAAGATTTCCTTGGCAAACCGTCATATTCATCTCTTAGATTTACAAATAAAATATATGCAGAATATGTTTGATATATTAAATTCGTCTTTCGCTTTAGCACTGTGGAGAAATACCCGGCTGGGAAGAACATGATCACACTACTTATGTAACTGTATATAACTTTTATATCACTCTTACATAATTGTTATATAACTCTTATGTAACTGTTATATAACTCTTATGTAACTGTTATATAACTCTTATAAAGCTGTTATATAACTGTTACACAGCTGGTATTTAACTTTTATATAACTGTTAGATAACTCGTACATAACTGTTATATAACTGTTATATAACGCTTACATAATTGTTATATTACTCGTATACAACTGTTATATTACTCTTACATAATTGTTATATTACTCGTATATACCTGTCATATAACTCGTATATAACTGTTATATAACTATTATATAACTCTTACATAATTGGTATATAACTCGTATATAACTGTTATATAACTCTTACATAATTGTTATATAACTCTTATATAACTGTTATATAACTCTTATAAAGCTGTTATATAACGGATACATAGCTGGTATTTAACTGTTACATAACTGTTACATAGCTGTTATATAACTCTTATATATATTTGTTATATAACTCTTACATAATTGTTATATAACTCTTACATAATTGTTATTTCACTCGTATATAACTGTCATATAACTCGTATATAACTGTTATATAACTATTATATAACTCTTACATAATTGGTATATAACTCGTATATAACTGTTAAATAACTCGTATATAGCTGTTAAATAACTCGTATATAACTGTTAAATAACTCGTATATAACTGTTAAATAACTCGTACATAACTGCTATATAACTCGTATATAAAGGTTATACCTATATAACTCTTATATAAGTATTCCGATATAACTCTTGCATAATTTCGATGTCATTAAGCGTCCTCAAAATTATTTTTTGCGTTAAAAATTTTTATTCTAACACCACCATCAGAAGTAGCGACATAATGAGCAAGTTGATAAAGCAGTAGAGAGATAAAGCAGCGCCACGATCGCTCTGATTTAAAAGTGATGTTCAGTAAGCTATTCTTGGGTTAAGTTTTTATGTTGTTTTACTGCACCGATGAAATAAAATATTAGAAGATTGGCGAAAGATTGTGTACGAGTATGTGGTCAGTGACATAAATTGTTTGCTGGTACATGTTATGTGACCAGTGACTGCGTGCCTCTGCCACCCCAAAACATTTAGCCATTTGGGGCTCATAAATTTGGTAGTGCAGCCAACCACACAGGCAAAAAGAGTTCCGAAAACTCTTTGATAGTTCTTAATTTGTTTCGATCTCCATCTTTTGCCGCCAATGCTTCTAGAAAAATGGTCCATGGCAATGTAGACCATCTTCAAAAACGCATTTAACTTAAATAAGCACACCGGTTTGCTTTCTTTAGCTACTACTGTACAATAAAAGAACACACTATTTTAAGATAGTGTTTTCGATATCTGGTATCAAAACAAGAGACACCTATTTATAATATAAGCAAAAAAAAAAAAATAAACCAAAAAGAAGACAACACCGCACAAAATGATTTCAAGTTAACGAGACAACAACACCAAGAAAAAAATTATACCAAATTATAACTAAAATAGCAAAAAGTGACAAAACGATGCGGAGAGAATTAAAGGGGGAATATATTTAAAGATATTTTATGAAAAGTGCAAAAGAGATGGAATTTCAGGAAAAAAAATCAAATTTTTTTAACAACAACACCAACGCTCTCTGTTTCATATAAAAAATTTCATCAATAAAAGCTTGTTGGCCTGCTACACAAGCAAACACCACACTTACAAATATGGCTTGAGCTGATTCCATTGTTTGTTGGCCGCAAATAAGGAAATATGCACACCCTAACCCAGCGAACATTTTTCCACAAATTTATTCAATTGGTAAACAATGACCGAATATCTATCCGATGCTGGGAGTATCACATAACATGTTGACAAGAACCAGAATTCTTTGCTTGAGACTACTTGCTAAATCTTAAATTGGAGAAAATTTTTTTAAGGAATTTCCTCTTGAAATTGTAAACACTAAATAATTTTTCTAAGCATTTAGCGGGTCCTTTTTATTTCGCATTTTATTTTACTGCGTCAACTGCTGAATAAATGTGGCTGTCTTTAGACATTCATTATCCTTCCACGGCACGTTTAAACGCGACTGGCTTTCTTATTCATGTTGCCCTCTTTAAAGTCTTTGGCAACAGAGTGTTCGAAATTTTTATTCAAGATAAATTAAGAAAAAAAAAAAATGTCCTTACAAGCTTCGTAAAATTGCTTAGTGTATGCTTTTCTATTTTTGCAAGCTTAATTCTGACAACTTTCTGTTCACTTCTGTCAACAAATTTGGTGTGTCAGTTTGGTAACCATTTAATAAATGCTCCAATTGTTTTCTTCTATAAGTATTTATTAGTAAAGCTTTCGAATATTGACCGAACAGAAATAAATATTTCTATTTATTTCAGATATTTCCTTCGAGGCACATTTTTTCTTGACTACAATATTTAAAACTACCTCTGGCCGGAGCATTCGTTTTTGTAATGCATAGGCGGCCTTAATTTGAAATTATAGATTTAATTTTTATAAATTTATATTTCATTTTAGTAGGGTAACATTTTCCTTCCCGGAAGAAGGCAAAACTAAGTAAATGAAAACTGAGTTTGACAGACAACTGCTCGGGAATAAATGTTATTCAGATATTGCTGAATATGCCAAATGAGTTCCATGCATGGTCAGTCTATTTTCACTTAAGGTTGCCATATTTCATTAAATTTTTTAAGTGGGCCAGACCTTTGCAAATTATACTTCCTTCCAACGGAAATAAAAATATGCGGACGTTGGGTAAATTTCCATAAGGAGTCATTGCGAAGCAGGTACATCTGAAAAGAGTACACTTGCACCAATGACAACTAAGTTTCACAGACAACTGCTCGGGAATAATCTTTTGAGGTGCATCTGAAAAGTGTAAGCTTAGACAACTTGTCATCATCCGAATTATATTTCAGATTGGTTCTGCTGTTTGATATATCACAAAAAATGTTCGTTGGGTTGTTTCTGGTTTCACTTAAACGTGTTGTTTGCTTATTTGCATTACTTATTTGCTGATAACGGCCATAATCACCTGTTTGTTTAGCGATCTATTCGGACAGCCTTAACATTTTATATTTGATTGTTTTTGTTATTAAAATAAAATTAACTCTTTTACTGCTTGAATTGATTGAAACACATTTAATTAAAGAGTTTTTTATTAAGATGTTTTAAATGCTGCATTTTTATATAACGCATTAACCAATCAACGCTTGATTTCATATTATTGGTTTAACCTATAAGATACTATATGAAATCCTTACGATGCATCTCATTGATTGGTTTGCCCGGTTTTATTCAGATTATTTTATGTTTTAATTATATTTTTTCACCTTGAATGGCAAGTGAGATTTTCTTGTGCTTTTGTTGTATAACTAAATGCGCTGCCTCGAACATTATGTTTGACAATTTATTTAATTACAGATACATATATGTATGTTGATTCAAAATAACTTATACGGCAGAAGAGGCTTAGACGGCTAAGCTAGAAAGATAACAAAATTCAGCTGCAGAATAATTATTTAAAAATTTCTAAAAATATGATTGTTAAATCAGACAATGCTGTTCCAAAACAGAAAAAAATTAATTAAAATAAAACTTATAATTTCGGTACATATCACTTTTTTAAACAGCTTGCTTTAAAGGCTAACAAAAATAATTTCTTAATATAAATTGCAAAATAATTTTGGAACGTGTTAAGCTTGTAGTAAATCAGCCCACAACACAGTTAACTTTTTACTAGCTTTCAGGGGAAACTCTCTTTATCTGGCAGTCACCTCATCTCCAAATCAAAATAAAGGCTATAGTGCGCACAAGCTTTTTTTTTTTTAAAAATGTATCAACTTTTATGAAATTTCTACAGTTGATTTAAGAAGCCGAGAGAGGAATGCAATAAAAATAATAAACAGAGCAACGACAACACCATCTGCAGCATTATCGGTTAGTAAATATTAAAGACAACTAACTGCTGCTGCCTTTATTGTTGCAGCCACACCGTTTTCATCATTATCGGCAATCAAACTATAAAAAAAAAAGATCACAAGTAACGGCAACAAGCAAACAACCACCTACGAGTAGCTCACAATTTAATTGACGACAATCTTGTTAGCTGTCGCTTAAAGTATTGTTTTCAATATTTTTTCTTCATTTTCTTTTGTATCTTCCAGCCGCTGAAAGCGTCAATTATTCCCATAATTTATGATGCCATATAAAGCGGCGAAGCTTTACTAAACGAATTTACTGGCCAACAATCTGCTCCCAATTATTTTGTTTGCATTTCTGAAGAGCTCCAAAGGAATACACTTGTAGAAATAGAATTTTTAATTGTTTATGAAATCTGTAGGGCACACTGGTCAAATAATGTCATCAAATAGCGAATTTGAAAGAAATGAAAGACATTCAGAACTTGAACAAAGACGAAGATTAATCTCATTATATGTTGTGACCTGTCGATAACCGATGTTTTGGCTTAAAGTGTAAGCGATAAAGCCATAAAGCGATAACTCGTCTTAATTTGCCCCCATTGGAAATATATTTGAAAATATCAGACCATTTTAAAACGACTACGTACTAAATTTAAAGATCGGTAAATAAATAAACGATAATTACCACGAGTGTTCTGTGTAAAATGGCAATACAACTGACTTGCAAATTTTTACTTATGAAAATCGAAAAAATTAGAAGAATGATAAAAAAAAAAAAATCATATTTAAATTATTATGATGCAAGTAAAATTTATCATATGAATTTATTTAATAAACGCTGTCCTCACATTTCAGCATTTAAAAAAATAAAATATTAATTAAAATAAAAAATAAATATTAATTAATAATTAATAAAAATAAAAATATTTTTAACGAAAAAATTACAAGCAATAAGTGGGGTAAGGAAAGCATATTGTCTTCTGTTCAAAATCATAATTATTAAAATATCATCGAAGTAAGATCTACGGGAGATAAACATATAATTATAAAACTATATTTAATTTATATTTAAGTGTGGTTTTTGCGGTGATTATGTTTGCCGTTTAGTAACGGAGACATTGACCAGTTTAGTTATTGGAGTCCACCAATTAAATAGCTCCAAACGGATGACTAATATTTAATTCTTTTGTACTGGGCATGATGATAATTTTCTCGATAAAGCACAACATTACATTCCCTGAGATGACATTCGTAAAATTGATTATGCCTGTTTTGAGCATTTTTGATGCTCAAAAATTTTTTTAAGTTTTTTGCTAAAAATAGTTGACTCAGAATTATTTTTATAAATTTGAAAATTTCTGCTTAAGGAGTGAACATACTTTGTTGGTTTATCATTTTTTAAAAAAAATTATTTAGGCCCACGTTATTCATGCGATTGCAACTAATTTTGTTTTCACATAAAATTTTTCATTTAATGAAAAAATTTTGTTGCAATAAAATTTAAAAATTCTTAAATAAAATCAAGAAAGCCATATCTATTACACGGTAGCCTTTCTTAAAATGATTTTGTGTCTTGTTGTGAGACCTCGTAAAACTAGATTAGAATCAAGCCCGCTCGCTCTTTCATTGCAATAAGAAGTCTGATATTACTTCTTTATCGATTTCTTAGCACATGATCACAATTTCTCATACACAAAAAAAAAAAAAAAAAAATTATGTTGAAGGATTTTAAACATATTTTTGTTATTATATAAGTTCATAAAAAAGCCTTTTGATAAGTTCAACTTATTACTTGGTGTCATCGCATGTTGCATTTTTATTACAGCTGTTATCGCTTTAAGAAAATTTATTTGGAAAGTTTTAGGTATATGCGACAGAAGAATGAAACATTACAGTGGGCTGGAATTTCATTTGCTTTATACATAATATTCATAATTCAAAAGGACCTTTTATAAGCCTACGAGGATGTACAAAAAGTATGAGATAAAATTATAAGTAGATAGTATTATATACATGCATATATGTATATATGCATGCGGATAAATATGTGGAGTTATGTTTTACCGTTTATACCCCCACCAACAAACCTATTTTTCCTTCATGCTGTTATCAACATCGATGACCTTTCGAGATTTTTTTCAATAATTACTTTAAATAAGTTTTATTTATATAAGAAAAACTTGTACACTGATGGATTTTGATATAAATCATAGTTATAAGGGAATATAAACCAGCTGAAAAGTACAGCATTATTTAACAAAATTATGTAAACAAATTAAAAACTTTAAGGCATGTTTTTGTAGTATATACGACTATTTATTATTTAAATTTCTTAACAGATTCTACAGTTGCAAGAAAATCATTAGTAAATTAAATTTAAATTTAAATTAAAAACATCGTAAAAACTTTTGTAATAGTTTGGGATTATTACAAGAAAATAAAATATTAATTGAATTAATTCAATGCTGCTTGTTGTATAAAAATGTCATCCAATCAATTAATTATATTAATTAATCGATTATATTTTTAAAAATATATTTTAAAGTAAAATAATAAGATTCTATCATAAAAAAACGTACATATATGCATCAAGTTGTGACTGAATTGAAATTGTAATAAATCGATTTTTAAGCGGGCACTATGGGAAATCACCAGTTATCCTATAATCAAATAGTATTGATGCTTAGCAGATTAATTTGACGTAAGATGGCGCTACCATCGTGGATGTAATGGTAAATTTTTTGCTCCAATAATATTTTAATATTATTTCTATATTATATGCTCTTATAGTTGAAAAACTTTAAAAAACTATTCCTAAAAAAAAATTATATATAAAAATATATATAAATAAAAATATAAAAATATATATACATAAAATATATAATTATATATAATGAATTATCCACTAATTCATTTATTAGTTCACTAACATAATTGAAAATGTTAGATTGAAAAGTGGCGTGTAGACAAAAATGTTTGTAGACAAATATGAATATTATTTTTACAAAATCATTAACGAAAGGTAAAGTATTTATAAAATTAAATTGAAAGGCAATTCAAGAATAATTATTATCCTGATATCTGCATTCTACTTAGTTGCTTATTAAAAAGGATTATATTGAAAACATCGAAAACTAAACAGCATTTATCTGCCTCTGTTTATAAAAAGTATAAAAAATTTTAAATAAATTTTATGCAAAATAAAATGAAAAAAAACTATATACGACTATATTTCAAGTAGAGGATTTTTTAAAATATTTTTTTATCCAACGATTAGTTTTTGCACCATAAATACTTTTTAAGTTTTGTATTTCAGATTCAGCGAAAAAAATTAACCCCATTTTGAATGTTTAAGCCCACCGTCAGTGGATTTTTTCCAGATCAAAAAATACAGCATGCAGCAATTGAAAAATAGAAGAAGATAACACAACACACACTTCACTTCTAGATACAAAGTTCTCAGGCAAATATTTTTGGCACACACGAAGTCAATTTGTTTTATATTTTTGTCCTACAAGGCAGAAAAAAAATAAAAAAATAATAAAAAAAAATAAAACTTGGAAAGATTGTAAGAAAAAGGTGAACAGCAGACAAGACACATATTCCACTCATACTCTTTTTAGAAGTGAAATGATGCATGTACGGCACTCTCGTAAACAGCAACACCAAATAGCGACAACAGCAACGGCATGCAAAAGAGTTGCAACGTACCAACAACAATTCTTTAAACAATATAAGCCAGTACTTGTGAAAATGCACAAGTTTCGAATTGTTTATAATAAATATTTGATATTTTTTTAATGTTTTGTTTTTTGCCTAAACTTATTAAAATTTTGGTTAGTATTTACTACTCATTTGTATTTCTTTTATGATCCAACAGATGCGTTAAAGTTGGAGCTGTTTTCTTAGTGGTATTGTAACGCCTTAAAGTTTGCTTAAAGCAGAAGGAACTCCTTTTAAGTGATGCAATGCACAACTAATAAAAAAAGTTATTTGTATTGAAAATTGTCATAATCCAAAATAATTGCTTAAAAGTTCTTAAATCAACAATGTGAAAAAGCAAAATGTTTTAACGGTCTTAAGAACAGCAGGCTTGTTGCTGTCCAAATCTGGGACGTGTGCGAGTATGTTTCTTAAGTCTTTTGTTTTTATTTAAAGCAGTAGTGCACAAATTGTTTTACAAATGGAAATTTCATTTCTAAATTTACGAGAAACTTAAATTCACAAAACTATAAGTGAATATAATATAGAAATAATATTTAAATATTTATCACTGCGTCCACGATGGTGGCGCCATCTTACGTCAAATTAATCTGATAATCACCAATACTATTTGATTATAGCATAACGGGTGATTCCCCATAGTGCCCGCTTAAAAATCGATTTATTACAATTTCAATTTAGTCACAACTTCATTTCCTGCATTGTTCAAGCCAACATTGAGCCCATAAGGACAAAATTTTTTTAAATTTTCTATAGGGGTAAAATGAAAATAAGCTACTTCAATGAAAAAATTATTTCAGTTGATGTACAAGTTCGCACAACTTTATGTGTTTTATTGTAATCATATTCTGGGGAAAATATTTTTACTATGAAATAAAATAATTATCCTAGAGCATTTTTGCAGAAGCAATATTGACAGTATTACAAATCTGCGAACTCAAAGTTTGTAAAATATATAAAAGCAAATATTTGCAAATCACTGTTTAATAATTTTGGAAATCCGCTTAAGAAGCTTCAAGAGTGGTCTTGTATGTTTCTATTTTTGCCATTCTTATTTGTTTATTTGCAGCTATTTTTGATTTATTTTCAATTGTAGTCATAATAATTGGTGGCATTGTGTATTCTTTGAGGTAAACAAACAATCGAGCCAACTAAATTCAAGCAACCAGTCAAGCAGCTGAAGCACTTTCCAACAGCCCACTTGCATTCACTGTTGGTTTGTCTGCGACTTGTTCTCCATACCGACAACATTTTATATTTTTTCATTTTTATTTTTATTTTTATTTATTATTTTCTTTGTTGACAACAATTTTTATAGTTGCCATGTTAAATACAATTGTATTTTGTTGCTAAAACTTAAATTGCAAGTTTTTTATTTAAATATTTCTGGCAGGAAGTTCTTTTTGTTTGTTTGTAGGTATGTTTTTGTTTTATTGGGACATTGTAAGTTCTACTCCTTCGAGAGTTTAGTCAACAATGATTTATGTCTGCCTTATTGTTGAACTTGGGTGAGAATGTGTTTAAGTTGACATTACAAGAGTTATTGTTTGTAACTGCTAATGTGTTATTAAAATTGTTTGTATTTTGTTGTTCATACAAATACATTTACACCTTCTGTTTAAATGGTGTTTTATTAAATTATTTATTGCATATCCTTTTAAGGCTAATCAAATGACGATAGTGTGAATTAGTGGAAGAGATAATTTTAAATAAAATTAAGGATGTGATATTTCTTTCAAATGATTTTACATTATTTCGGGAATACTTGCTTGTATAGAAAATAATTTATTTAAATTTTCAAATATTTCCAGCAAAACATCCTGTTAAAAGCAACACCATCCTCCAGTACGTGGTCGTAAAAATACAAACCAGAAAATTATAAATGAATTAAATGTCTTACTGAAATATTGTGTTATCGGATTTATTTAATATATGGACGTTTTAAATATAGTTGCTTTTATACATCAATGTGGTAGAGTATATAATGAGTACCTAAACTTAATGAGTTGAGGTTTTAAGGGCGGTCCTAATATTGGAATGAGATGTTATCAAAATGAAAGCACAGGAAGAATAACAAAACACACATCAGTACCACACAACTTAAAAGCATTACTGGAAAACGAAATTATAAGCACCAATAATGACTGCAATAATGCGGACCCTGTGATACAAAAGTGAGAACGTGATATGAAAACCCTTTTGGGGTACTTCAATAACGTTGCTGAAGCAACGAGGTAGCATCGTTTAAACTGCTGTCGTGCCCCAATATTACCCTTTAATGCCGTTCAATTTATTGTGCTGCGATTATGAGAAAAGTATGATAATAGTTAATTGAGACTAGATTTTTACCACGCCTGTGGCATCGAATTATACGAATATGGCCATGGCATATATCAATATTCTACGAACAATTAACAAATAATGAAAAATGCTTGCAATTTTTTATGGCTGCCGGATGTAGGGATCATACTCAAGATACTCGTATTTGCCATTTGCAGTCGTCGACGAAGTTATTGACTAGTTCAATTAATGAACAAGTGCGTGTTGACTCAATAGTGCAAAAATTAGTCTATTACATTCAATTGGGAATACATTCGTAGGCAGCATCCATA
Organism: Ormia ochracea; assembly: GCA_963402855.1. Classification (NCBI taxonomy): domain Eukaryota; kingdom Metazoa; phylum Arthropoda; class Insecta; order Diptera; family Tachinidae; genus Ormia; species Ormia ochracea. The sequence goes on from OY727105.1 coordinate 68,765,600, forward strand.
TTTAAGTTATTTCAGCTAATTGGCAAGAGCAATCGTGCCAAAAGATATAGCCGTGCATAAGAAAAAGAGTATTAAGCTTGTGTAAAGGTAAATTAAACACTTTTATTAATTCTCTTCTTTTTCTTCTATTTTCGCATTTGATATAATTTTCGAGCATAAGACAATACAGGGGAATGCTTTCGACTTCCGATGAGGGAAATTTATTAGCACTTGACGTTACTTTCGTGAAATAGACCCAAATCTTTCCTTATCGAATAACTTCAGCGTATCATTTTGAATTTAAAATGAAGCCTACAAAAATACAAAAAAAATTTAACATCGTTTGAGGGGAGGTTCTTTTTTTAATGTCGGCTAACAATTGATTATCATAAGACCTTAATGTGAATCTAAAAGTTTTTACTAATAAGTTTACTAGTCATGACTGAATTTAACTGCATGTTTTCAAATAGTTGAAATAATATTGTGTGTGAAATAATATTGGAAATTTAAATTGTATTAAAAATCAATACATAAAATCTCGGTCTTCCCATAGACTACTTAAATTAAAGTCACTTTTATTTTGCGAAAATATGATATAAAAAAAAGTTGCCAAAGTCTTTAAATGAAGTCTGAAAAGTATTACGGAGTTGTGTGTTGCATTGCAGCTACGATGGGGCAGTTAATAAAGTTAATTGTAGTAAACGACTAAAATCATAAATCTTGCACCAAAAAATTAAAAACGGCTTAGAACACTTAAAGTTTTCACGTTTTTAATTGTGCCCCACTAAGATGCAGCTACTCAGCCAGAGGCAACGTGTTACTGCAAGCGAAAAAATAAGACTCGCCACCAAGTACAGCCATAATGCCTTGTGGTTAGGGCGTGATGAGAAATTTAATATTTGCAACGCGGATAAAAAGCCAGATAAAGTTTTTTATTATTATTTTTTTTTCCTTTTTTTTTTTTTGTTAAACACTTTTTTTATTTATTGTAAAGTTTCAAACTGTTATTTGTAAGCGGCCAGCCAAAAACTTGTTACAACTTGGCATACACAGTTAGCAACTAGAAGTGGTATTGATTGCCGTTGCTGCCGCAGCAGCAGCAGTACCAGCAGCATTTGTTTTTCCAACAATTATATATTTCAGAATAGCATTCATTGCCTTTAATAGATTTAAGGCTGCTTCTGCCACATGCATACTGCCAATGCAAGTACGAATGCTGTTGATTAGACTGTTGATCATTGCGATCATCATAAGAAATATTGTGTGCTGTAGTTGTGCAACTAAAAAAAATTAACAACTAATCTGTAGTGGAAGTTAAAATCCAGTGTACATGAAGGTATCAGATTTCATTTCATTAAAGTACATCACGAAGACGAAATCAATGAATAAATGTGCAAATACATACAAACAGTTAAGCCTTCCCCACAACTACATGTAGCGCGGAAAATTTAAAAGAAAAATATGAGCAACAAAACTATGCTGTAGTGAAGCAAACCATTGAACATTTTATAGCAACAACACTAGTTTCTGCAACAACAAAATGTTAAAAATAATTATTTTAATGCTGGAAATTGTATGGCGCCACAGTAGTTTTTGAGTAACATTTTCCACCAGATATTTTTTAAGAATATGAAAATTTATAGCTAAAAAATAAAGAAAAACATTTGGAAGCTTAATAAAATCCTATAACTTTATTGAGATTTTAAATTTATGGAGTCATGCTCACTAACAATTCCGGAAGCTCTTCTCTCGCTTTCAAAGTGAAATCCATCATAGACTTTTTTTTACTTTTTATATTTTTTCAATTATATTAGGGAAATTGGAGAATTAAAAAAGAGAACTAAAAGGTACAACCCTTTTGCGAATTAAAAAAAGTCCCTACACATTAAATTTATCAAAAACGTCTAAAAAGTACCAGATTTGCTATTATTTATAAAGTCTAATTTCATTTAGAAATAATTTTTTATTATGTTTTCTAAATTAGTACTTAAAAATTATTATTATTATAAAATGTAAAAGAATTAAAATAAATCTGTAAATAAACGCTTTATTGTAAAATGTACTCTGCGATAAAACAATGATTTTTACCTGGAGGGAATTTGTATTGAAAATTAATTTTTTTTTTAAATATTGTAATTTCTTTGAAATTGAATTTGTTTACTATTTTATGAAAATACATTAAAAGAACTCGTGGTTTTTCAGAATATGTACAAACACTATCAGCAATAAATGTCAAACCTACTGATTGTGTTTATATTTTCTTTTGTTTACATAAGTGCTTCCTTTTTGGTGTGGCTTTAAATGGGTTAATTATAATAAAGAACAATTCAAGAAATTGCAATTACAATTCAAACATTTTTTTTTATAGAAATTTATATTTCATATATAAAGCAACAATTTTTACTAAAAGTAATAAGTATACATTATTTTAAAAATAATTAACGGAACAGACTTTTTAAAAATAAAAAAAATATCTTTTTCCTTAAAATGCATTGAGAAGCTGCTTCAGGCTTAAATAAAATTAGAGTTCAAGTTGTACAAAATTTGGTAAAATAAATTAAGTTTTTCCTTTTAGGTAGAAGGTAACACTTTTTTTTTGAAATAATTAAGAATCGGTCGCCTAGTAATGATAATAACGTTCCACTTCGCTTTCGAGCTTTTTCGCCATAAACCACTGTTTGCGAAGATCACAATTTGGTAAGATTGCATGTTGTAAGAAATAGTTTTTCTTATTTTTACCAAGCTTATCTTCAAGCACAAGGTTAAGCTTGCAAATACATCTTCTAAAATATTCCACAATTATGAAACTGTAGTATTATGCTCGAATTTAAAGATTTGAGATTGAAAACGTTTGGTATTTCTCAGCAGAGATGGCTTTTTGTTGGTCTTGCTTTATGTTTTCCTATCACAAACAGATAACATTTTCCACTTACATAAGCCGTCACTGTGTGTATATATGTATGTGTGTGTGTGTGTGTATGTGGAAAATACTCATTAACTGAAAATAAGTTTTATTAACACAGATTTTCTTCCTTAGAAGAAGCCGGACTGAAAGACCTAATTTCCCCCCTTCAAATATTACATTTTTTTTGTTTGGTATGATTCATCTCCAAACGATATTATGGAAAAATATTTATAAACGTCCGATTTTTTGTTTTGTTCTTATTCATCAACAGTAAAATTTTTTTTTCTTACTTAAACTGTCTGTTAGTCTCTTTTTTGGCAAAATAAAGCTAAGCCAAAAAAAAAGGAATTAATAGTGTACAAGTTCAAATATTTTTAAGGTCAAAGTTTCAAATCATTTAACAATTTTCCTAATTTTTACATGGCAGATTTTTAACGGCATCAAGACGATGCTGGCTTAATTTTGGCTAATTTATTCTTGGTTGTGAAAGGTTTGAAAAAATTCTTCTGTAAATTAAATGTTTCAAATTTTTTTTTTTTTTTTAATTTTCTGCACATTAGAGAAGTTTTAAAATAAATGAAATGAGTCAAATATCAACAACTTGTGCGCCACAAATGAGAAAAAATGAGCTGCCAGAATATTTTCTTTATTAAACAATATATCGACTGAATTTTAAGTTTGGCTGTAATGCTAATCGCCGGGTCCATCCTCTACTTGATAGTGATAGTAAATGATATTAACAAGTTATAACGCACGCCATGCATCCTTCAAAACATTTAAATTGTTGCAGGAATTATTTTCAATTCTTGTACTCGTAGACTACAGCAGATCATCTGAATTAGAAATATGTATATTTCTTATAACGTATTAGAATGATTTAATACAAAAGTTTTCATCTAATATTGCTTGCGAGTCTCGCTTTTTATAAATCTTCCATTAATTTTGACCATCTTGTATATAAGATTTGTTTTAACTCAAACGACCAATAGCTTAATGCAATTTCAAAATCCCAATCTGTATGAGAATGTGGGGGAACCACCATTATAGCGAATAGTAGAAATAATAGGGGTATTCGCTTTAACCTATAAATTGATCCCACTTAGCAGCAGAGTTCAACTAAAACACTATAATGCAAGTACAATTAACATTTTGTAATCACATACATTGTAAAGGACGTAATACTCGTAACAAATAATACTTGTTCAAACTGCTGACTCAGAGATAATAGCTTCAACGTAAGCACTTGGTTAGCATAACTGCACCAAAAATACTGCAAAAAAAAAATATCTCCAATTCTTAAAAATAAAAAGTCAATTATTTTTAGTGGATTCTAACTACTATGCAAACAAAATTTAGAAGGAGCGACAAAAAGCGGATGCAACTAAGTAAAACTGCTAGGAAGGCTGATAACAGGCTTCACCATAGTTCATCGTAGTAGAAGTCAAAATTTCTTTAACTTGTTTTAATTTTATGCAATGCTTGATGTAATAAAATGTTTGACAAATATAAATTCATATCGGAATCAATATCAATACTTTTCTGATGCTATAAATTATAATCAAATTGGAAATATATATAAAACGAATAGTAATAGTAATATCCTATTAAATATTCCAGATGTAGATTTTAATGGGAAAAGTAAAAATTTAGTGATTTCAAACGAAACACCTCCTACTTAATTTCAAATTCAGCAGCCAAAAGAACCTCAAGGAAATTATTGGATAAATTTGCGGCATATAGCTTAAGCTATATATATATATATAGCGGCAGTCTTTTATCTACAAATTTTTTTATTTTTCTATAGATAAAAATACCAAAAAAAAAATTAATATCAAATGATATTAAAAAAGAAATTAAAAATTGATTTTATTAATTTTAAGAAAAATATCGAAAAATTCAGTTAAATGAGAAGAAAAGTGAAAAATCTACTTTCAATCTGCGCCACCTTTAAAAATATTTCGCATCAGTTAAATTGAGTATCTGATTTTAATTAAAATGTTCCTCATGCTTGTCGTGTAGCAGCTGAAATATAACTTATATATCAAGTATAATTTATAAATTACTTTAAAGTCAGGATTTCATTTACCGCAATATCAGTACTTAAACTTTTCATAATTATCTAATTTGCAACAATAATCTGCAACAACATTTCAAAAACTAAATCCAGAAATCATTTTATCATCGAACGATAATCTTTATTGAAATAATTTTATTTTTAATCTTCGGCCAATATTAATGGCAACAATTTAAAAATTAAACTACAAAGTAGCTACAAATCGTACAATTTTATCAGTATTAAATCTTGCAAAATCTTTCAATGCAGCTACACACTCGTATGCAAGTACACACATACATACACACACAAGGAAAAATTTGAAAAAAAAAACAATTTATTCCTCTACACAAAAATTTAAACATGTACGAGAAACCAATAAATTGTGCGGCTGCGTGTTTGTCCTTCTCTAATGGATGAAACACATTCACCAGAGGCGGCTGCACGACCACAAAGAGCGACAACTACAATCTGCGGTAGTTGCTTGACTATTATTGGCTGCTGCAGCAACAGTACAAACAGCTGACTTCGACGAAACGACTTCTAGGGAAGTAAAATCTTTTACTTGATTTATCAAATGGTGAAATTATTTATTTACAATATTATTTTGTGTTAAATAAAATATAAAAAATATTGTGAGCTTTCATATTTTATTGTAAACAGATTTTGTTGCCGAGTAGCCATGTAGCCGCGTTATTGTCAAAAAAATCATTCTCATACAAACATTGTATTTTATACGTCAGCATTTTAGTCTTGACGTGTTACGTAGTCGGCAGGCCGCTGACTTCGATATATTTAAAGCATAATAGAGTAAAGAAAATGTATGAATTACTTAATGACTTCGCATTTTAGCTGCATTGTGAAGGCAAGTTTAAGTATTTTTAATCACCGAATACATGATGGCAGTGATTATGTCAATAAAATGTACGCTGGATTTGTTGCGATCGAAAATTATTAATTCGTTTTATTTGCCACCAACCAGTCAGACAGGCAACTACTAGATGAGAGTTGATATATATTTGGCAGCAGAGGAGAAAAAGATTAAATTATAGGAAATTAAATGCAATTTAGAAAGCAAACCGCTTTAAAGTGGCAACAAATGTGCAGATAACTGTAAAACAACCACCACATTAGAATCATCATTATCATGATTATCTTCATTATTATCATTCGCATGTGCATCTGAAAAGAACTTGCATGTAGGAAGTAAATGTGAACAAGTGCGTTTTAAAATGCTGTTGGCACGCAGTTTTCATTTTTCATAAGCATCCATTTATTTGCCACTAAACATTTTGTGGCAAACATCATGCCTGATTATCTCTTACATTTTCAACATCACTGTAAATCTGCTTCATCGCAAACAAGTGCTGTGTTGTGTGCAAAATTCAAAGCAGAGAAAAAGCCAAAATTATTATCATAAAATCAAACATATTGAGTAATCAAATCGAAAACAATAAACATTCATGTACGAATATATCAAAGAAATTAATCTGACAAGGACGTTTAGATTCAATTTTGTAAAAGGATTTCGTCGTCGTTTTTACTAATCCTTAGGGCGCGCAAGTTTGTGGTAGTTTGCACGACATATGATTTATGTACATAATCCCTGCTGCCTTCGTATTTAAATTACACTGATATTAAACACCCTCATCTGCACTAAAATAGTAATAATTTAAACAAATAAATTTTGGCCGTCTGGCAACACTGTAATAAAAGTTTCAACTCGGCGATTTAAAAAATTGCAAAACCCGCTGCATTTGATCAGCGAAGATTTTTCAAACAATATTGTAAACATTTAACTGTTCGTGAATTGGTATTTCACGCATCAAATTACTTTTTCTAATAAAAAAGGAATTTCGAATACTGAATTTTTAATTTTTAAATAAAATTTCAGTCGACTAATAGACAGCGAAGACAGAGTTATTGACTGTTCGCAAAAGGCAAATTGTACTATATTAGTTTAAGACCCTATAAATTCCTATAAATAAGGAAAGTTAAACTTTGGCCATCTGTCTGACCATATTCCTGCCTCTCTGCACTCCGTATTTTCTTCAAAATTATTTACATTAAAATGAATAGTGTAAAAAACCATCTGCTCGCACTTTTCTCAAAAGTAATTAAAATCGGGTAATATGAAAAAGAAATACAGGTAAAAACTGAAGTATAACTCTAGTGTAAAAAAATACCTCTGAAGGGTATATAAGCTTCGGTACAGTCCAATGTAGCACTCTTACTTGATTTTATTGCAAGTGATTTTGCAACGATTTTGTGACAGATAGTGAACGTTGATCCTGTACAATCTTGTAATGGTTTGTCGGATTGCAGTAGAAATTCTCTTAATGCCACAAAGGAAACTATAAATTTATTGTTTATAAATATCAGCTGTTCTCGAAGAACAGCTGTTCGAAGTGATGAAGAATATGAAATAAGTATTTAGCAATACCACAAATATAATTTTTTTTTGTGATTACAAATATATATACTGTGTGGTTGAAATTCAATAAAAAAAAGCCAACAAAATTCCGCATGAATACTTTGCCAACACATTTGCAGACAGCACTGAATACAGCTATTGCCGAATTGAAATAAATTTAAAGAATTTCATTCACGATTGCTGGTATACACGCTGTTGCAACTTTATTAATATAATCACAGTCATATTTTCAGTAGTAGAATCAGACAAAAACTAATATGCTCTTAACATCGAAGTATTCTACTAAAATTTATTTAAAACTTTTAACGTCTTCTGTTCTTTTTTTATATTTAATTTATTTCATATTCTATATTTGATTATTTTTTATTTTTATTGCTCTTGTATGTTTATTTTATATTTTCAAATGTTTAAAATATATTTTTGCTAACAATAAAGAAATACATTTTTTTTTCGAGATTTTGGGCAAATTTCAGTTTTTGATAAGGGGGGACCCTTAGCATTTTTGTGTAAAAATCGTCATGCTTTGAAAACGTCCGTTTGTCTATTTTTAAATGGAAAACTTGCATTTTTTTGCTTTTGTGTGTTTGTTTTATATTTTCAAATGTTTAAAATATATTTTTGCTAACAATAAAGAAATAAATTTTTTTTCGAGATTTGGGGTAAATTTCAGTTTTTGATAAGGGGGGACCCTTAGCATTTTTGTGTAAAAATCGTTATGCTTTGAAAACCTCCGTTTGTCTATTTTTATATGGAAAACTTGCGTTTTTTTGCTTTTGTGTGTTTGTTTTATATTTTCAAATGTTTAAAATATATTTTTGCTAATATTAAAGAAAAAAAAATATTTTTTTTTTATTTGTGGCCAAAAATCGCCATTCCTTAAAAACGCCCATTTGTGTATTTTTGAACGTTTTTATTGCTCTCTTGTGTGTTTATTTTATGTTTTCAAATGTTTACAATATATATTTTTTTTGTTAAAAATAAAATGAAAAGAAATTTTTCGAGATTTAGGGTATCTTTCGATTTTTAATATGCGCCCTCCTTTAGATTTTTGGCCAAAAATCGTCATTCAGAGAGTGAGTTGTAAATTTGCATTCAAACTCCTTTCGAAGTGTATTTTGATATTTTATTGTTAATTTAAATAAAACATTAACAACTTCATTCAAGACGAAAACTGAGTGCGAAACAAGAAAAATATATATAAAGTGAAACTAAATACGGTACAAGGAGAAGGCAACAACATCATCGTATTGACAGAGAGGAATCACATTTCTCATCACAAAAAAAGAAAAAAACAAATTTTATTCGAAGTCAATTTACGATACAATCCTAAATATAATAATCTGGAAGGTAGCCATTCACCCCATTGAATGTTAATTGTTATCAAAAGCAAATGCTTAAATGGTGGAGACCATTAACGTTAACAACAGTAACCAACTGGGCGTAAATGTCAGTAAATGGAAACATTAATCGCAAAAATAATTTCCGTTCCAAGTGCATCTGCAGGTATTCCAGCAATCATAATAACAATAATATAGATGATAAGGATAATGGTTATTGTAAAATAGCCATAAATAAGGAATTGACATGGCATTTGGATGCACAAGTAATGCATTCTGGAAATAGAGAGAAAATGCTCATAAAAATCGGCAGAAAAAAGGTAAAAGTGCGCAACAAAAAAAAAATATAATAAAAAATTGATAAAATTTCTTGCTGTATTCTTTTCAAAAATTTTATAAGGGTGACAATAAAAACCATAGGCTTGCAAAAGTCTTCTTTCAGAGCATCTACAGTTTTTAATTTCCATTTTCATCGTACCGCACGTGCTCATGCGCAATAGAAGAGCTTCATGTTTTAATTTAATTTAATATTTTTTTACATAAGTTTATATTCACTGAAAGAATTAATTAACAATTAATGAACAATTAACAAAATGGCAAAATAAAAGTTTATTTTGTAATATTTTCATCGCCTTATTAATTTTATATGATAATATAAATTCAAAAATACTTTGAATTGAAAAGTAATTGTGCTTTTAAAACTTTTCTTAAATGTTTTGAATGTGAATTTAAAATAAAAATGATTTTGGGCGCAATCGAAAGGCTAAAATTGTATGAAGCACAAGAAATTGTATGTGAAAGTACAAAACTCGCATATTAAATTAAAGAATTTAGTTTTTTTTTTTTAACATGATTTAGTTATTGTATTTTCAAGATATTGAAATGACAATAATTATTCAATTCTTAATATATAAAAAAATTAATATATATTATGTCCAGCCATAGCTAGACAAAAAATGATGTGTTGCACTGGATTTTTGTTTTTGTAACCTTTTACTTATTTAGCTTTGGCTAACGGCAACCAGGTCCCTCCTACTCAAACGCGTATATCCCCTATCGCTTAAGAAAGAATTTAGTGACAGCAATATATTTCTATTATGAGCACTTTATCATGCTGCTGCATGCCTTCCCATGTAAATTATTTGTGCAACTTCAATAATTCTTAATTAATCCTATTGTAATGTTTATCTAAAAGTTTAACACAGAACAAGGAAGTCAGAAAGGATGCGGCGCCGAAGACTTCAACAAAAAATTACACACATGCGTATCTGTTGCAGGGTGGTTTAATGGCAGTCGGATTTATATATGTATGGTTTTTACTAACCCAGCAAACATTAAGTTCAACGAGAAAATGATTTTGAAACAATTTGGTTGCAAGATGTTGGCTGACCAGAAGAAGTAATTGCAAGTTATTGCGGCGTGTTAAACGCCTTCTACTTGCTGAATTAAGTCATCGTTTAAAAAAGGGAACTTTAGACTACATGAATTTCGATACCACTCACTGAGTACAAGTCAACAAATATAAAGTTTTAGCGTAATTGAGAGATTTAAATATGAAACCGAATTTCAAACCGCCCATTCGAAAATAAGAATTCTAAGAATGTTTTTTTCAGATTGCTTTTGGCAATAAAAAAAAAATGGTTTTCCATCCCTGATATATTTTGCTGTCACATACTGTTACAAGTCAGATATTAATTATTTGAAGACTTTCTATACAACTATAAGCGTTATCACTAGTGAAACCTGTAATAAATATTAAAAGAAATTTAATATTTGTAGCCATTAATATTTAATATCTTTCTTTTTTTGGTTTTGTAGTTTTTAAGCAAAGATTACTTTAATCCCATAATCCCCCCTTCGCCGCCTTTAAAAAAAACTAAAGACCACGCAGGATCCTAATGAAAGGAATTTGATTGTTCGTATGAAGAGCTCCATCAAAAAAATTGCATTTAAAAATATGAATTACCAAATTCCTTCTAACAAGGACCAAAAGGATTATGCTTGAAAAGTGTTCTGTGTGCTGGGAAAAACAATGATTGAGCGCTACAAATGCGCAAATGTCCACAAGAAACTAGTTTTGAATTTATTTTGAGGGGGGTGAGTTTCATAGCTCAATGACAGCAATGATACTGCTGTTTGTAATACCGCTAATATGAATTTGATTGTATTTAAGGTTTCTGCCGTCAGTCCTGTTGTTATTTATAATTCAACTTTTTTTTATTGCTTCCCGTCATATTGTTGTGAAAAATTTGAACATGTGACCGATTCACGTGAAAATTGGATCAGTTGGGCAAGTGTTATCAACTACATTGTATAGCTTTCAAGTGTGAGTGGTTCATTGTTTGCCTTCCTGTTATTTCTCGTGGGTTGAAGTTCATTTTTCTAAACTATGAACAGTTGTGAAGGTTTCTCTGTTATGTCTCGTGCCACTTCAAGTGGCCGCACTTGACCTTATTTTGTTGACACTTGTGTTTATTGGTTTTATAATTTTGAATATTTAGTTTGGGAAAATAAAAGCGAATATGTGGATAATTGTTTTGGGATAAAACAAAATGCAGACAGAGGAAAAAGAACTATTCCAACGGAATAAATAATTTAAATAATTTTAATCAAAAAAGAATTTCAGATTACTTTAAAGAATGCAGTATTAATTCTATCTACAGTTTTAGTTGTATAGAAAGTATTCAAATATTTAATATGTGACTTGTAACAGTATGTGACAGCAAAATATATCAGGGATGGAAAACCAATTTTTTTTAATTGCCAAAAGCAATCTGAAAAAAAAATTCTTCGAGTTCTTGTTTTTGAATGGGCGGAGTGAAAACTGGTTTCATATTTAAATCTCTCAATTTTAGAAAACATTCAAACTATTGATTCATTTAGATTCTGGATTATACTGGAATGTTTAAAATTTCTTTAATGCAAAGCATATACCTTTAGCATATATACCTTTTTAGCAGAATGCTTGCTGTTTCATATGCAAAATAGATACGAGCATATATTACAAGAGCGCAATCGATATATATATATAAAAATGACGTGTATGTTCGTGATCGATAAACTCAAAAACTACTGGAGCAATTTTGACCAAACTTTATATACATACTTTATGGGCCGTGAGGAGTATTTCTGTAAGTTTAAAGTTCATCCTACAGATGGAGCAATTTTCTTTTTTGTTGTGTTTTTTGCGCGATAACTATAAGCTCTATTTAGCTGAAAGCTTTGGGTGTTTTTTTAGTAACTTATATTTATAAAAACCTTAATTTTTACCTTTTTGAAATATAAAAAATGTGAAAAAACATAAACTCTGGTGTTATTACAATTTTAATTTTTGAATTTTTAAATAAAACATTTTTTTCTATTATACATAATTAACAACACTGATCTTGATTTTCTCCGCGAGGCAGTTCAAAATAAAAGAAAATTTGAAGCCAGCAACGCAGACCGGGCCCAGTTAGTGATAAATAAAATACGAATAAATATAAAAAACAAAAAAAAAATATTTAAACAAGCCAAAGAGATTTAAATGTTTCATTTATTTTTGTTTTTGATTTTTCCACGATCGCATGAAATTTTTAAAATAAAAATAAAATCGGTTTTAGAATTGCTAAAAGTATTATAATTTTTATGTAGGAAAATTATGCAAACTTTTCGGATGCAGAACAAGTAGTAATATTTTCAATAATTATAATAATAAAAATTATAGCAAATATTTTTGTGGAAATAGTATTTATTACACTCAATAAAAATATTATATTTGTAGCTTAAATAACCGAAAAGCTCTCACACACACTATCGAAAAATTATAAATTTTAATTTCCTCCATTTTAACATTGACTAAAGTTAAATCAATACTATTTAAAAAAATATATTGCGAGTACAGTTGAGTATATTTTTTGGCATACAACCTCAGTGACAAATCTTACGTGAAAGGAAACTTTTAAAGTAAATTTATATGCCTTGTCTGGGTACTACACATTTTTTTCTTATTAAAATATCTTTGACAAATTTCCTTAAGTAAAATGCAATTGTTGTATGGCAAAGGTGTTTTAAGGCATACAACAACAGCAGCGTCTTGAAAGAATTTATGTCGACAACAAAGATATTAATTTTCAAGAGAATCTATACATCAATCTTGGAATCCATTAGAAGTCCTTCTTAATTTATATACGTTACAAAACTTTGCATGTAACATAATTAACCAATTACTTTCAACAAGATTGCGTGTTTTTAACACCAATGCAACAGTCCAACAGATAAACTCACACACACTACGAGGCAAGTACGAGACATGCCAAAATGTTCTGCACACCTATCCACATACACACACAACCATCCATACTTAGTTGCAACTTAGTACGGACGTTGAGAGCGAAACAGCAAAAAAGGAAAGAAATGAGTTGCTACTTATGAGAAAAAATGCGTTCACCTTAAGGAACTTGCAACTACACGGCAACAGCTAAAAACAAAAAAAATAAAAATTTTTTTTAATGTTCTTTTTCACACACTATCATTTTCTTCTAAACATGGCACTATCTCAATACAAAAGAGACGGACGCACTCACGGAGGAATAGACTGTTTTATGGATATCAACTTGCCATAGGTTGTGCTTTTATTATTATTCGACTTGTTACTATTCCGCTAGCTGTCGTTAAGAACCAATTTTGTAGTGTTCGGAAGACTAATTTGTCTGTGCGGCCGTTTGTAACACATAGAAATATGGATTTCATTTCCGATGTATAAATAACTTGGAACCACTCAGATATATGTGTCGTTCATGGTAGCCATAACACACATGGAGCGAGAGAAATGTCGCAGTTTAACGTCAATTAATTTTAAAAAATCAACTAATTACAGTTTTGTATTGAAAATGGTATTGGAAAATCCATGTTTACTCCATTTCCATCGTATCCGTGAAACTTTAAGATGGAAAATCTAAACAGCTAAAAGTAATGTATACTAATGAACAAATTATACGAGAATTCTAATTATGACTTCAGTTTGAGGAATTCAATTTTTGAAAGCCTTGAGGGTTTTTACTGGATTTTGTGCGCATACAAACTCAACAGTACATCCTGACTATATTTCCATGCTTGTAATTCTCATTAACTTTAAAAGTTTATAAGAATATTTTGATATCAATAAATATATTTAATATCTAATATTTTTACTATTTAACAATGAGAAATTAATTGTAAAGCATATCCTAAAAATATATTTTCTTTTACGCGGAGCTAATTCACTTTCGTAATTATTTTAGTTATTTCTACTTTAGTCCTGTGTTACACCTGCATACACATTTAATTCCCTCTTTCACAAACTTAATACTCTGTACAACATGGTATTGAAAAAGTCGTTATAATCTAACGAAAAAAGATTTTAAGCTTAATATTTGTTGCACAAGTACGAGCAGGTTAACTTTCTAGAATGTATACAGGATTGCATGTGTGTTGCTTGAATGTTTCCTACATTTGAATATGACCGAAAATGTCGATTACATGGCCACGTGATGTCATAAATTCATATCAATATGACACTTACATGTACTTTAGCGGCAGCTCCGAAACAACACATGTTTTCTTGCCAGTACCTTCGTACCACAGCGAAAAGCACAAGCAATACAGCAGAGGCAACTTTAAATTCAACACAAAAAAAAAAAAAACGGAAAACACTGTTAAGAAAAGAAGTGTTGCTCAATCTGAGTCTGGTGGCTGGAAGGCTTCATTTAGTTGGTAAACTGTCCAACAACCAACAATGTGTTTGTTAGTGTTTGTGGAGGCCGTCTTGCGCTCAATGCCTGGTATAAACATCATGTCATCATGTTGCAGCCATTAAACGCAGTTTAAGTTGCCACTGCATCTTTAGTCATTTCGCACAGAGACCATAAAAAGACACACGATACAGACATGCAGGCACAGACTCTCCTGCCCCATATTATCGCTATGCACATACTTATTTTTATTGGAACTGCATGCAAATTTTAAGTTTTCTGTTACGGTTAAAGTTCTTTACTTCAATTCCTCTACCTTCTGAGAGTGGAGCTTGTATGTTTGGTATTTCCTTTTGGCTTAGTTTCCATAATCATCGAACTTTGTAAGCATGTGTCTCAACTTCAATGATCGCGATCGCAGTGCGTTTACAATTGCATCGTCTTCTCCAAGTGTATGCATTATCATATTTCGCTTACTTTCTCAAAAAGGAAGCCCATAATTTTTAAGAATGCATATTCATATGTGAATTTAACACTTGAATTCACAATGTATCTGAAATGGCACCAAATCGATAGTGGTAGTTCGTGTCAAAACCATGTCCTACAAATGTCATTACTTTTCATATCTTTTTATTTTGTAAAGTTGGTTTTGCGGCAAATCGTGCGATTTTGTGGTATACTATATACTTGTGATAGTTGCCATTGAATTATTTAGAGCGCGTTTCGACATTCGACATTCGACTTTAAATTTGTAGCGCAGAAACTTCGTGCCAGAAATCGGTAATGAAAAATAGAATTCCCAGCAGAATCGATTAGTTACGAAAAACTATGATTTCCAGTTGACAGAGTAGTTTATCGTACAGTTTGTTTTACTATATCATCTTGTATCCAAGATGTCGGTTAACCAACTGAAATCAAAGCGATTCAAACGGCTTTAACATTAAGCCAAAAAATTACTCGTAGAAACGGAAAGGGTTCTGCAATGCGTTCGTTTTTTTTATTGTGTTTCTGAATAAAAGTGACACAAGAGATTTTGGCCAACAGAAGACATTTAGTAGAAATAATTTTTTTGCCTTTTTTTGCAATTTTTTAATTTTTAATTTTTTTTTTTGAAGAAAAAGAGGAACTTAAGATGGAGAGAATTGAAATTTTTGCAATTTTTTAATTTTTAAATTTTTTTTTTAAGAAAAAGAGGAACTTAAGATGGAGAGAATTGAAATTTTTGCAATTTTTTAATTTTTAAATTTTATGTATGACAAATTAAAAATTTTTCCGGAAAATAAAAGCAAATTTTAAAATTTTTTTTTTTAAAAAAAAGAGCAACTTAAGATGGAGAGAATTGAAATTTTTGCAATTTTTTAATTTTTAAATTTTATGTATGACAAATTAAAAATTTTTCCGGAAAATAAAAGCAAATTTTTAAACTTTTTTTTTTTAAAAAAAAGAGCAACTTAAGATGGAGAGAATTGAAATACTTTTAAATAACTTTGAAATGTTTTATAAGCGATATATCACAAATTTTATAGTTACAAATATTATAAAAAAAATATTTAATTATATTTTTAAATTCCCAAAATATGAATATGATATAAAACGGCAAGTTTGATTCAGAAGGGGAGCTAAAATAAAAATTTAATTGCACTCTCTTAAAGAATGCAAGTTTTCTTTTAAGTGACAGACAAATAAGCTATAAAGGTTTAATAATCGTAGCCAAATGCAAAAAAAAAAAATTTATTAATAATAATAAAAAAAAAAATATTATGTTCTGGCAGTGCATGTTTAGTGCATCTAGTGCTAAAGAAGGTGCAACATTAAAGTATATTTTGCATGTAATATGTTTTTCAACGCCATCACTTTGCACGAGTGCTCACACATGCAGTCAAGATACATGGTCGCACTTACAATGCAGCCAGTAAGATGCATTGAAATTTTTAAAGCCATATTTTCAACACTCTTCGAGTTTTGACATGATTTACACAAAACTTATAGTGCACGTTTTTCCACCATTTTTATTAATTTTTTTTCTTTAATGTTTATACTTTTACTACAATTTCATGCTTAAACTATTTGTTACAGCTCAAAATGCATATTAAAGACAAAATGAGGATGCTTGTTTATTTTTGTTGTTGTTTCTATTGATTTCAAGACATGTGATACATAAAACACCTTGTTTGCATTTTCCGATATGTTTCTGAATCTCATCGTTTTCTAGCAAAGTTATTTATTTGCTTTTAGTTTTAAGATAATCTATTTTTGCTGGAAGAAAAAAGTTTGTAGGATGTGAAAAGCATTTTGGGACTTTTGCTGCAGTTATATATAATATTATGAAAACAAAATTTATTTGTTTTGAAATATTTGGAAAATATATGTAAGTATTTTTTCACTGTGAACTGATTTAGTTTCATTCCTTCACGGTTTTCGGATTGTATTTGAGATTTGTTTCAATAATATTTTTTTTTAACTGCATAAATGTGTTTTTAAGCTTTTATTCATATATTTCTTCTTAGAAATTTAAATAATTATTAGACTCTAAAGTATTTAATAAAAAATTTTTAAATTACAAATTTAATTATTATTTAATGAGTTAAAATAATCAAAAAATAAAAGACTTGAAATGTATTTCAATTACTGTATTTGCATACAAGATTTTCTAGTACATATTTAAAAAATATTCACCTGGTTATTTTATAACTTCTTTTTTTTCAATCTGTTAGACAAAATAGAGGCTAAAATCGCATTAAACTCATTTTAAATGAAATACGATTTGCATTACTGACCTGTCAAAATTGAACAAATTTTTAAAGTTTGTTGCTTAAGTCTTTTGTTTTCCAAAAGGTTCATATTCAGTACGATTCAAATGTAAATCAACAGCGTGGCTTTTTTTTTGTCAAAAATACATATTCTTGATATAAAAAATACAGAAATAAATCATTTAGAAATAAAAGGAAAATTTAAAAAAAAATTATTTGAGTATGATATTTTCATGTTAAGGATCAAAATTAATAAAAATAATAAATTTACTTTCCTTTTAATTTTTCTTTGTGTTATTTTTTTTTTGTTTGTAATTTTTAACAGAGGTGCCATACGATTTGAAATTAAATTTAATGCCATACAGAGGTATTAGTGAATCATCTTTGCGTTACTGTAAACCGCTACAGTACTGCCTATCTGAAGCGCTTTTCAAAAGCGTCAAAAGTTACTGAGACACATTACAGATGTTGACTAGTTTCTGTGCCTAAAATATAAATGTATTATTTTTTCTTTTATAATTGTTGATGAATTAAAATTATTAAGAATAACATTTATTTCATTTCACCATGTTTCCATTTTAAAAATATTTGAAAACTGTGTCATTTATTTTATTTCCAACTTACAATCATAAGAAGAGACTGCATTATGAGCCACTTTGCTTTAAGTTATATCAGCAAACGTCATTTTATACTTTAATGGCAATGAGCCTGGGAAAATGGCGGGAATTAAAAATCTTTTGCAAATCTATATAATGCCCTGTTGAGCAATCTATGTTCGCTAGTTGCGATTATAGTGCAGCATACAAGTAAATATTATTGCTCACTTGTTTCTTCGTTGAAAATAGCCGAATTCCCCTTCACATCTGGAGACTTGTTAAAAAGGGCTTTTTCTCGGTTAAAACAAATAAATAATTTTAGACTTCAGGCTTCATTAGTAACACAATACGTAAATGTGTGTACTCGTGTATTGGCAAAGACAGAAAATAGCAAACACAGAAAATCGATACATACACAATGTGTAAAAAAATTATATATTTATTTTTCCAATCAGCAAAAAAAAAAAAATATTACTCACAATCTATCTTCGTGTATCCGATTTTCACAATGTTTTACGACTGCATTTCATGTGGAGAATTTTTCGATTTGTGCATACCCTTCAACGCAGATTCTTGTTTTTTTTTAGCGTTCGCAAAATATTTGTAAAATTTTTTCCCTTCGTTTTCCTTTTCTTTAATCTGTACAAGACCATTTACTAACACTATTCCGTATTAACAAGCAGATGGAAAAAAAATTAATTTTCTTAGCTTTTTAAGTTCAGGCAAATATTCTTATTTAGCTCTTTCACACATACACAACGAAAAACTTGAATAGAACGAAAAAGCCTGACAGTAACTCAAAGGCCAGAAGATGATTTTATTCAGTTGTATGCCGAATAGCAGCTAAAAGACTAAAAGGTATTTTAATTAGAAAACAAACATTGAAAAATCGAATTTGAAACAATCAAGAAGCAAACAGACCAACCGACGAAATCACCTACAAAAGTACCAGTCCAGCCCTCTTTGCAACAAAAACAAAACCAAATTGAATATCTTTTTCTCTTCTTAAGCGGCATTTTTTATTTCTGCATTCATAAATTGAAGATTCCCTGTATTTGAGTTCCATTTCCAGTTAAAAAACAAAAAACCAAAAACAAGAACCAAAAAAAAAAAAAACAAGAAAAAGAATTTTGTTTAATGAGCAACACGTAACACTGAAATAACTTTTATTTCAACAATTTTGTTCTGTTTGGTATTTTTGAGCTGATTTATAACAAACCTGTAAATCATTTTAATGAAAGAACGAATTAGTTTATAAATTAAAACAAAAATGTTTCACAGAGCGAAAATATTCCCGGTCGGCGACGTTTTAAGAATTAATGAAAATCAGTGACTCAAGCATATTTGAATTTCGAAAAAAAAGAAAAATATAAATAAATAAATGAATAAAACAACTGACATATTTACGGTATTCTCGGCCAATTTTCGCCCATATTGGCCTCGGGACAGTTGTAGCTGTAAGTATGCACCAACGGTGACAGTTACGTTCTAAAATATCTGTGTAAGGCATTGAACGTCTTATGCAACCCATACACGATACAACCGTTGGCACAACTCGCTTAGTAATCAAGTTGTGTGTTGTGCCCACATACGATAAAACCTCTTCGTACAACTTCATTTTGCAAAAAATTTACAGCTGGAAACAACAAATAATAAACACGCATCCCATGAAGCAAAACAAATTAGGCTTAAATTTTGTGAACCAATAAAACAATTGAAAGCTCTTTAAGTAAATTAAATATTTATTGACATTAAAATTTTTTTTAATCTAAAAGATTTTTAAAAAATAAAAAAAAAAAAATAAAAAAAATAAAAAATAAAATAAAATTTCAAATGAAAAACTTTAAAAAATAAAACTTCAATGAACTGTTTTTAATTGCATATAATTTACTAATATTGGCTATCATTAAATAATTCATCGTAGAACTGTGCTTTAGCTTCATTTCAGCTACGTCTTCCATTTTTAATTAGTATTCACTTAGTTTTCTTTGCTTTCAAAAACCAAATTTACCGACGACACGTCTTTCTCTCGCAAAATTAAAATGAGAATGTTGTACGAAGTCGCATGACCAACCCACAAACGTTGCAACGCGTTGGCACAACTTGCCAAAAAATCAAACATTTTTGATTTTTCATACAACCGAGACACAACTTCATACAACAGGCCCACACACGTTACAATCTCGATTACAACCTGCCCAAGTTGTGCCAATGGTTGTATCGTGTATGGGTTGTATTACAATATGGCAACTTGGCATGAGGAAATTCTTTATGTGAACTTGCCTTTTAAAATATTATGAAATGGGATGGAACGATAATTCGTCATTAATTATTCATCTACAAACACTTTAACAAACAACTTTAGCAAAAAATTTAGCAAAAATATTTTCAAAGCCAAAATGGTAGAAACTAGAAATTCCAAAATGTTGACACAAAAATAAAGAAATTTCAAATAAGAAAACTGTATGGAAAATTTCAAATATTGAGAAATTCTTTACTTTTTATAAAATTTGCTTAAAGATTTGCTGGCGAATTTTTGTACCTTCAAACATTTAGCTGCAATTGATTGCCATTCCTCTCTAACTGTAGCAAATACGATACGGAATTTTCATAATTTTCTGGTGCGCTTTTACTAGATATGACAGAGAGCTGCAATTGTTTTTAAGCAACATCAGGACTAGCTCCTTAATTCATAAATGACTTAAGTGATTTTTATGTAACATTAATAATTTGTTTGTAATTTTGTAATTTCAAATATATACTGGCGAAAATCTTTTTTGGCCATATTGAAATATTCCAATTCAAATACCTCTTCATACTCAAAAAAAAAAGGAATCCGGCAGTCATTGGAGGATCCTTGAAAAACAGGCACTTGAAATTACTCATTTTTGTTTATATATCAATGCTATTGCTTGCACCCATTTAAATAATTAATGACTAAATAAATGCTTAATAAAAACTATTAAACCCACTAATAATTTTCGAAGAAAATTAATGCTGTTTCTAAAAAAGTAATAATTAGATTTGAATGCCAAATAAAATTGTTAAACAGCAACTGGTTTTATAAAAATTTCTATTTTCAGTTGCTACTTGAGAAGTAACCATCAGAAACAGTTCGATATAATTTATAGTTAGTTTTTGTTCAACGTTGGTGTTCCATTCGTATTCATCTTCCTAATATTGCGATCAATATATTTTTGTACACTCACTTACAAAAGCACACATTTTCATGTTTTTGATTACCGAAAATGTGATCAGACTAAGCAAGTATTCGAGGAAATAATTGCAATTAGTGATCGGCTAGAGTTTTTTATATGAGAAATACTTGCCACAAATAAAATAATTAATAGTGTTTTCACACCTAAAGTTAAAACCTGGTTTTAACTTAAAACCTACAAACAGCTGATTTTGTGTTCACATACAATTTTTATAAAATCAGGTTTTATAATACAGTTTGTCAAATATATTTGTTAATGATAAAATAAATTTTTTGAAGATATAGATGTGTTTGTTGTAATTATTCTTCCCACATTTATTTGAGAAACTGTACGACAGCTGTTACTGTATATATAAAACATAAGTTTTAAAAATGTGTATCTAAAATTGAAATGATTTTACATTTTGTGAATGAATATTTGTGAATTGTGATTGAATTATCAGCTGTTTTCAATCTTTCTAACTTGGTAGCACTGAATAAAACAAGGTTGCATATTATAAAATTTACTTAAAACCAATTCAAAAAAGGTTTTGAGATGGTTTTATGAGAATTATTTTGTATGGTAAAACCAGGTTTTAAGAGTTGGTTTTAAAGTTAAAACCAAATTTTGTTTTAAAACCAGGTTTTATCCTCAGTGTGAAAACACTATAAAACAGCCTTTAATACTCAATACTTCCACTTATTTCCTCAAATATTTGGCTAGTGTGTCCATAGCAAACTCACTAGTTTATTGAATGTTTGTAGTTCAGTTCTCGTGTATTTTATGACATTGTAGTATGTGGCGGACTGGCTCATCACATCATGTGCGTGTTTCTTGACGTTTCTTTTTTATATACGAGGCATTCAACATGATTAAATCCTAATGAGGCTTAATAATCTTTTAAGTTCTCACAACCTTAACGAAATAAAGTAATTTTTTATTATGTCTGTACTCGTAAATGAATGGAGTTTTTTTTTTTTTTCTTAAATTCATTATCACGTTTAATAAATGGGAGAATCAAAAACTTATTTTCATACAAGAAAAACACACAATTAAAACGTTTTTTAAGGATTTAAATTTTTTTTTTAACAGACTCTACTCGTTTTGAATTTAAATTAATCTGTCGGATTAAATCGTTTAGGCCGCAATAAAAGAAAAATAGTATTAAAGTATTTATGCGTTCAAACGGGGCTGGCGAGTGCTTTTTTTTTTACCATTCACCAATACACACACAGTTTATATTCTCCTTAGCACAGTCAGGACGAAGTAAAAAATACTTTATTAATACAAATGATGAGTAAAAATAAAAATAAATGAACACAAAGTTCATAACTTTTATTAAATGACCGGCCTGACACAAATCATGACAGTGACAAGTGTGTTTCAAACATAAACAAAATTCTTAATTTCTTTTCATTTAATGTTATTCGAATGATGTTATACGAATAATTTTATTTAGTGAAATAATTTTTGGAAAGCTATTTCAATTAATAAATTTTCTTCCAACAATATCCTTTGATTTCAATCTTATTCGAACAGTGTTAATGAATTTATTTAGATTTTCTCCACAGTTTTATAAAAAAAAAATCAATCTTGGCATTCACATGTCTTGTTTTTATTATAATTTTCATTTTCAATTCGATTCTATTATATATCGATACAGTTTTATTCAAAAGTATTTTTGAAATAATTTGATTATCATTTTAGGCATTAAATTCGTTTAATTTTTATTAGTATGTATAAGTTTTTAATATACTGAAGGCAGAAAGGAAACGGAAATTAGGTCTTTGTTTCAGGATATCGGAAAAAATTTACGAGTACAGTTTATAAAAACATTTTAAGCCCCTTTTTTATTGCAAAATTTTCAAATGAAATTCTGCTTTCTGTCGCCAGGATAATAAAACGATTAAAAAAATTAATTAAAATTAGATAAAAATTAAGTCAAGGAGTTTAAAGCTAAATTGAATGTGTTTTACTTTAAGGAACTAAATATTTGTTAAATATAAATAAATAAGGAATTCAAACTCGCATTAGAAAGAGTCCAGTTTGAATAAAACTTTGAAACTCATGACACACAGCTAACAATTTGTAGTAATAGAAAAAAACATTCAGATAAAAGCAATTCAAAAAATTATCAGCCAAAACCAAATGTGATAAAAAGAAAATCATGTAGTTAAAGAATTTGAAAAAGATTTTCGTAATTAAAGAGAAAAATATAACATAAGACTTGCACATGAAAGCCGAGGGATGTACTGCTGCATAAAGAAGTTTTACGAAAAAAAAAATTAAAAGGAAATGAAAATTTCTTTAACTTATTAAAAAAACTTTAATTTGAACATTAACTTTTAAAATGTTATTGAAGGTGTTTACTGCGTCCTGTAAATGGAACGTTTAATGGATGTTTAAAAATGTTTAAAAATGGAACTACTGAAAAAAAAGGATTTGAAGGAGATGAAGGAAAAAGCGTATACTTAGTTATTCCCATAAAATAAACAGCAAATGTGTTTTTTTCTAAAAAAAATTAGAGGGTAGTCGAACTGAAATAAAAATTCGCAAAGGCTATTCGCCTTATACCAAAACCGTTTCAAAGAAGGCCGTGTAAAGAGAGGGTCGGTTGTATTCGTATTTGTATTTGTGTTGAAACCCTTTTTCCCCTTCAAATTGCTAGACCACACTTTAACATTTTCGGTGGTTAATTAAAAATTATCTGGGTGTAAAACACAATTTTGAAAAAAAAATTAACAAAAAGGGTGTGTCAATAGTTGAGGTGATGTTAAGATACTCCTGACGTTGTTTTAAAGCGAAATGTTTTGTTGTATATAAATTTTATGAAACAAGTGTTACATATTTTGAAACTTGTTTCTCTTTGTTAAATTAACGCATTACGCATGTTTTATGGTTACACTTCACCCCTATTTCTTTATTTTTTATTTTATTGTTATTTATAATTACAATTTGCCTCTTTCAAAACATTATTTTGGTGTGTTTATCAGATCGACAGATGTGTATGATTTATTGCCTTTAGATGATGTTCCAAAAAATTGGTGGTTCTTTGGTTTAATATTGCAGTATTAGATAAAGTTAATTCTATCCAGATGAAAATTATTAGAGCTTTATGGAAATTGATTTGGAAATTATTTTGCTTTATAAAATTAGGGAGGTAACAGTTGCAGTTGTCTAAAAATTCGTTAAAATTCGATAACGAATATGGAAGAAAATAAAGTGTAAATTTCTGCTGAACATTGTCTCATGCATAACCCTTTCTGAAATAAAATGGGTATACAAGTCGACCTAAAGACCAAATTTCCATAAAGATTTATATGAAATATCACATGGAAAACACAACTTGCTAGAAGTGGAAAATTTATTATTATTACTCCTGCCTTTTATTAGAGTAACCTGTCTAGATTGCTAAAATTGGAGTGTCATTAAACTCATGGCTTTGGTTCTTGTTGTGTTGCTCCTAGGCTTAACTCAAGCCAATTATTTCTTTTCGCCAGCAATGGTCTATTTGGAAGCCAGTTAATGCATATACAAAATTTTTATTTCAGTTACTCTTAGCTAAGGGCTCGATGCCCACTTACTCCCTCTCCACACTTGCAATTTTGTTGCAGCAATTTTTGGTTGTTTTAGGTGAGAGGGGTACGATACTCTGTACCCCTCCTCAGGTTTCTCACCCCTCTCACCTAAAATAACCAAAAATTGCTGGAACAAAATTGCAAGTGTGGACAGGGAGTTACTGATAGCTGGTCAATATAAAACATTTTTTGTGTTAAAAGAACAACATATCAATTACATAAAAAATTTGATTAATGAGA
Source organism: Ormia ochracea (assembly GCA_963402855.1). Taxonomy (NCBI): domain Eukaryota; kingdom Metazoa; phylum Arthropoda; class Insecta; order Diptera; family Tachinidae; genus Ormia; species Ormia ochracea. The sequence continues at coordinate 68,790,380 of OY727105.1, forward strand.
TGATGGAATTTAATTAAAATTATTTAATATATCTTCGAAACTGCTTTCACAAGAATAAGTCTCATATTGTAGTATCGGCAATGGCTAATTTAAATACAAGGAGACATTTATGTTATTATCGAATAATCGATAATAAACGAAATTACTATTATTTTTAGAAATGTAAAGAAAGTGGAAAGCGGAATGACTTGTGAATTATAGGGGATATAGTTTCAATTGTTTGAGAACTATAAGGAATATGCTTTCAATGACTAATTAGATGAACAAATAAAGGCCTTTTAAAAAATGTTTATACGCGATAATAGTTCGTCTATTGATTTTCTGGCCTCTATGCGATGAGGTTGCGATGAAAAACTTATAAACATTTGATTTATTAATACAATATGAACCATATAAATATTTGCTTTAAATTGCCCATGAAAGAACGAATGTGTCTAAGAGAAATTTTATAATAATACAAAAGACTAAGAACACAAACTTTTTAATAAAGTAGAGAGAAGCTCCAAATAAAATTAATTACGCAAAGTCATATTACACATACGCTCATATAACAAAACAATTTCTACCAAACAAGATCAAACAAAAGAAAATTAAGTTCCGCTTTCCATATGCAGTTGTAGTCAATAAATATATATCCATACATACTTATATAGAATAAAATTTTTCTCCAGAAGTATACCACACCAAGCCATTCACTCTGACATTTGAACCTCAAACATACTGATTGAATTGAAGCAATAGTTTTTACCACCGAAGTACAAACAATATCATTGAGCGCATTGAAAATCTTGAGAATAAGATCATAAAATAAATTGTTTATAGTTGTAGTTTTAGTTGCATGCAATATTCCGCATACCTGCAGCAGCAGGAGCATTTTCATGATCACAATGGACTGAAATCAACGCAAAATGTTTCTAAGGTCTTAAATAGAAAACATTTTAAGGAGAAATATGAAAGCACTCCGATATGCAGAGGGACATAAAAAAGCACTTGAAGCGAAATGCAATTGTAAAGAAAAAAAAAAATTAAATAAAAAAGATTAAATGATTTTAAAAAACTATTAAACTAGGAAAAGTATAAAGAAATGCGAAACCTAAAACACGTTTTTAAAAAATCTACTAAATCAGACTTTTTTGTTTGTTTATTTTATATTTCACACAAATTTATTGGCTACAGTAAATAATATAACAGTGAGACAGTTGATTGCAATCACAAAATAGTTATGACAGTAACTAATGAAGAGAGTATCAATACAGAGCTGAAAAAGGTATACGAGAATTATATGGTATATGCTGCAATTAAGAATATCAATATATTAGTGCATCTTGCAAAGCTACAAAATATTAAAAAAAAAGCGAGAATATTTCAATTATATTCCTAAAAAGTAGTAGTAGTAGAAGATTTATTATTAATATGATAACATATTTTATGTTTCACAAAACAAATTAAGATTTTCTAAAAAGTATAAAAACATATTTTTTTTATTTTAGTTATATTGCCACTCTTAAGTTTTTAAAGTGTTAAAGAAATAATTAATTATTATCACACCACTGTTTACTTGTTCTTGAATATACATACTATATTTAACTTCACTGTATCCTGGCATAATCGTTTTTCTCTGTCCATATTCAAACGACGCCGAGTGAATATTCCATCTTCATATTTGCATATTATATATAATTGTTTTCTTTTTGCAGGTTGTCTAATAAAATACTTGGCAATTTTTTTTTATCTGATCTGCCGGATAATATTTTTATTATAACTTGATATTCTAAACTTTAGAACAAACTTTACAGTGCCTTAAAAATGATTACAATATAACTTAACAACTGTTATACATGTATGCCATAGCAATTGTTGTACAAATATGCCAATTGTAGGGTGTCTTCAGAATTATTAATAAACTCTATTTCATTATTTTCATTTCATATTCTTTGCATATTTTTCTAATACGAGATAATGATATTTTTATATTCAAGTGGGCCTGCTTCCCACTAAAATATGCCCTTTAAGATTTTCCCCAAGTTTGGATACCCACTGTTGCTGGTATTCAAACAGTTGCTTTCATATATATTTTTGCCTCTCTAAAAATCATTTTAACTTTTACAGTTGCTTTTGTTGCGCTGTTTAGATACATTTCTTTACATTTCATTATTTTCTTTCTTTATGTGCCATTGAAGAGCATGATTGCAAGTAAGTGTACAATAAAACCAACAACAAAAGGCTTTATTTTCAAGATGAGCTTATGATGAACATGCGATTTATTTGTGTTCGCCTTAAATCTTAAAAAGCAAGCACTTCTCACACTATAAAATACAACAGCCAGTGCAATATATATACGTATATATATATATTTTTTAATAACTTTTGAAGAAAAGATTTTTGTTTATGTTTTTGGACTTTATAATCAGCCACTTTATGATTTTGTTTTCTGGCCAGAAGCATTCAGAAGCCTGCCATAACATTGGCAACCATCTCTTGAACTACTACCACCGCCGCCGACACCAGCACCACCACATACTGACACTTTATAACAGGAGAACTGACGGCATACAATTGATAAATAACGAACAATTCAAATCTTTCAGAATAAAAAGAATTGAAGATGGACTTTTACAAATGAAATAAGACGAGGATTCACCAAACTTAAAGTCAATAAAACACCTTCATCTTCTTCTCCCGTTTGACTTGCAGTCAAGCGCAATAAGAAATCAGAACGTTTCGCGTCTCCGTAACAATGTATGACTGTGAGTTGGCCAGGCAGGCAATAGTGCTATTTGTGACTTTCATACCGATAGTATTTTATATAAAACAAAAAATTAAAATAAAAAATAATTTTGGATTAGTTTTCTCAGCTTTAAATTGCTAGATTATCCCAGCGAGAAATTTAGGGTCTCACTATTAATCTCAAAATAAAAAAATTACTTAATTTGTCTGTCAAAAACTGTTTCTTTTCAACTTTTAGTTTCAAAGTCTTTAGAAAAAATGTTTAAATAGAACGATATGATAAATAAAAGAGCATGACTAATTTGCTACGAAATATTTTATTTTTTATTATTATATTTAATAAATTCATGTCAACAGCAAGAACAATTAAAATTTGTCTTACTTCAGTTCAAGACACAATTTCTTCAAGTGATAAAAATAAATTGTTTAAACTAATACTTTAATGGTAAAAGATTTCACTCTCTGCGCCCCTATCATTTCCTAAATGCTCGTCAGCCAAAAACCTTTCCAGCAGTTTTTTCAAATTAAATAGAAATAGAAATAATAAATGAAAACAAAGCTAATGAAACAATACTTTCACAATACAAGTCATTAGCGGAATTCACGATTCATATTAAATTAATAATCCTTTTAAAATATACAACAGTTTTACACATCCAACTGCCTTTTGTAGAGAATCAGCTGATTAACAATTAATCTTTGTATTGCAACTCTTTATTTAATGCACCTTCCTAATAGCAAAGAACAATACATGTAAGAAATGTCAGCTGTGCCACACTTGTAAATAAATGCATTCACAAGATCTACTGATAATTATAGACGATATATGTAATTGTCATATATGTATATGTTTGTGGTATTTTAAATTTATCAAGATGTAACAGTGAAAGCTTATCTTCCACTAGTATAATTAAATTTGCTTAATTTAGATTTCGTAAAAAACAAAACCAATTTAAAAAACAATATTTTTTAAAATATTTAATAATTTAATAAAATAACTTTCTGCAGAGTAAAAAAGCTGTGCAAGAAATTCCAATTAATCAAAATAGAAATTTTTCACCGGATATTACAAAAAAAAAATTACTTGCCGATTATTGACCCCGTTGTAAGTTGATAATGATTTAAACAATAGATAAAAAAGCTTTCACCAGATTTTTCTAAATTTTTTTTTATCCCAAAGGACAGGCAAAATATTCTTCCATTAAAATATTTTTTTTTTATTTTAACAATAAAATGACATCTGAGTTTTTATTTCTAAAATTTTTCTCACCCCTCAAACGCGGTGATGTTCTTGACAAATCCTTCACTAAATGTGAAAGTTTATTGTCTTTTAGAAAAGCACAAAAGCAATGCGTGTGGCAGTTACAACTTTTATATTTGACGTGAAACATACACAAAAACTGCAAATTTAAAATACTATTAATGGTCTTACATTATTAATTAAGATAGTAATTTTGATAATTAAAATATCATTAAATGCCATCACTAAGGACCACTTAATGTGAAGCAATGACTTCAAAGGATTTAGGATTTTTTTTTCTCCTTGAAACATTTTAAAGTACGATGATGGTTAGCTTAACCGAAGTTTGGTAAAAAGCTATTATGGCTGCATGTATGCGTTTTCCGTGGCTTTGTTCGTCAGTCTATTGAGCTGTTTTGTCTCTGCATTCGGGCTTGTGAATGTTACCTTATCCCAACATAAAGTTACATTCTTTACAAGAAAATACACACCGTGTGAATGCGCATTAAGGATTAAAGGTATAAAATATTTCAAAACACACAATAAACTAAAACTTTGTTCCTTTTTTAAATGTACCAACTTTAAACGTTCTCCAACAGATGGACACATGCCTGAATAGCTGGATGGATACTTTGGGCATAACATGCAACTGCGCTTGTTGCCTACACTGCAGGAATTTTAACCACACTGTGTAGTTGCAATCCGCAGAATAGCGAATCGCAGCAAAAAGAAAAAATTAAAGGCAAAAGTAGCAATTTATAATACAACAAATAACTCCGTGGATTTTTAATTAGCGCAATCTTTGTTTTCATTTGGTTATTCGTTCGAAAGCAAACAAAAAACCAAACCGATGATGAGTTCCAGAAAAAAACAAAGTATTCCGCCATAAAAGCTTAAGAAATACTATTGGTTGTAGTCGCCTCATGAGAAATATTAAATCCGGAATTATTTACGGAAAGAAAAGCAATTTCGAAAGATACTCACCCACAAGAAATATTTTGATAACGCGAAATGTGGTCCAGTTGTATTGATCAGGAATATAGAGGAAACACATTTCATCATAAATTTTATTGAGTGCGCCTGTAAAGAAATTTTTAAGCACAATTTATTTTTTGCATTTTAGTTTAATTGTAATTATAAATTATAAATATATAATAAATTTTACGTTGTCGTTAATATACACAATCTGCCGCAAACTGGTTGATAAGAAAATATAAAATAAATTTAAATCGAATAAAATTTGCAGGGCTGTGCTTTTGTAATTCTCAGTTGTTTTTAGGAAATTACCGTACAAGATAAAGAACTGGAGTTCAGGAGGAAAGCTTTATTTTCACACATACAACAAACAAAATAATCAATAATTTATAAAATTGAGAAAACATTTTACAATCTAATTATATTGTAATTAAAGTTTTGTTTTGCCAAATTTCTTTTTTTATTATGCGGAGGCATTCAAAGAAAATGCTGGACGCGGATTAACATCAATTTTTACTCAACAGAACTTTCTAATTCACAAACTCATCGTCTATGAAAATATTTAAATTTTATATTCTTCCCGCTAATAGACCTCTCTCCGGAATTTTTCGCCTTCTTTGGCTTTACGTTGCCATGAGTTTTATATATATATTGCTTATTAAAAATATAGAAAAAATATATTTAAAAATATAAATTATAATTAAATAAAATGTATAACGAATAAAATGAATGTAAATAATTTGTAATAAAATTTCTTAGAAAAAAAAAAAAATAAAACCAAATTAAAAAATATATAAAAAAAAAATTTTAATTAAAACAAAAATATTGAACCAAAAAAAAAAAGTTCAAAAATATTGAACAGAGAAATATTTGCATAAGAATAAGAATAAAAAATAATTTTCAATAAATTTAATATCCTTTTGTAGGGTGCACAGCATAAACAAAACAGTGTTTTACAATCATTTCGATGAAACAAAATGTTTTGAAACCTAAAAGGTAGACGGACCAACAGAAAAATACATTTTGACGCTTAACAGCTTCAACATTGTTCACTGGAGTCTACTATCGATGATGACAATGATGACGGTTGTAGTGCTGGCGGCGAAGATCATCTCTGTCGCATGGCAGACAGTTTTAAGACGGTTTTATGAAGGCAAATAAAATCAAGTTTTTTTGGATAAATTTTTGAATAAAAATCTTAAGAATTTTCCTTTTAGCTCTTCTGTGAGAAACTTTAAAAATAAGATAACGAAGCTTCGTTTTCAGATAATTATGCAAAATTTAATTTTTAAGATAAAAAATTATTTTCTAATGCTGATTCGAATACAAACGATATCATTGGACGATATTCTGTCTGGGGTTAATACGTAGTTGTACAAACATGGTTGCAACATCATTTTGACTTTTTGCAAAAAAAAAAAAATATATTCGTTTTGTTGAAATTTTCAGTTCCCGCTTAGAGTTTATTTTTTTCAATTAATTTAAATTATTAAGAATTGGGTTAAATTTTCTAAAGCAAATAAATTGCTTTAGACGTCAGACTGTATCAGACTTCAGTATATATTTTAATATAGAAATGGAATTCTGAAAATAAAAGTAGCATTTTATGGCCGAAATATGGTTGTTGCATGATGGTTTTACTAGTAAATGTTTTCGTATAAGGCTGTTCGGGGAATAACAACACATGGACGTCAGTGAACCAGTAGTTGTCCATTGTTGGTACAAATCTATAGCTCATATTAAGGGCATTGAATACAATTAATTTTATTAAAGATACTGCAATAAAACTTGTATTTAAAAAATTTCTTGGATTGGGTTTTTAAATGATTAAATTTCAAAACAGGGAATTAAAAAACTTTTAAAAGGGAATTTCGGAACCTTTAATAAAATTTAGTGGGATTCGGAAATAGTTTTCCATTAGTTTTAAATCGCTTTAATTGGTAGGAAAATGTTTTACGGAAAAAATTATACTCGTTCTGAGTATGAAGAGACGGGTGTTTATCTAGCGAAATACTTTAGTAATTATTATTAGAAATTAAAAATTAACAGTTTTGCTGATTGCGGTAACATTCATTAGAAAACTTATGAAAAGATAATTACTAGAAATAATGAAAATCCAATACTTCAAACATTCATTAAATTAAAAAAAAAAAAAATAATAAAAAAATAAACACGACAACCTTTGCAATGGCTTTTAAAATCAGATACGTTTTATTTATTATAACATGTCAAGAAAAAAAATTAAACTCATTAAATCTTCTATTGCAAAACTTTTAATTTTATGATTTTCATACAATCTTAAATAGATATTTGGAATACCACGGCTTATTGGGGAAACAACAATCACTTTAAATTATTTGAAATTGAATATATTTCCAAGGAGAAGAAAAAATTGTACTCCAACAGCTTCAGCTGCCGTTAAAGAAGGATTTAAAAACTAACACACATTAATCGATTGGAATATGGTTTAGAAAGGAGAAGAAAGGAAGAAAGCAAGTGCTGGTAACAACATGTATGATCACGTTTAACATAATTCAATTTTTAATGGTATTTTTTCCTACGTGTATTACAAAAACTTTTATGTACTTAGTGCAAGCATATACGAGGGTGCATTTCAATGCAATACTAAATAAAGTTTTTGTTTTGTTTTTGCATCAGCAAAAGTTTTAATGTCTTATAGTGTTTTCACACCTAAAGTTAAAACCTGGTTTTAACTTAAAACCTACAAACAGCTGATTTTTTGTTCACATACAATTTTTATAAAATCAGGTTTTATAATACAGTTTGTCAAATAAATTTGTTAATGATAAAATAAATTTTTTGAAGAAATAGATGTGTTTGTTGTAATTATTCTTCCCACATTTATTTGAGAAACTGTACGACAGCTGTTACTGTATATATAAAACATAAATTTTAAAAATGTGTATCTAAAATTGAAATGTTTTTACATTTTGTGAATGAATATTTGTGAATTGTGATTGAATTATCAGCTGTTTTCAATGTTTCTAACTTGGTAGCACTGAATAAAACAAGGTTGTATATTATATATTTTAAAATGGTTTTATGAGAATTATTTTGTATGGTAAAACCAGGTTTTAAGGGTTGCTTTTAAAGTTAAAACCAAATTTTGTTTTAAAACCATGTTTTATCCTCAGTGTGAAAACACTATTATGCTGGAGTTAATGTCGACGTCGCAAACGCCGTCTGAACGCTGAAATTGTGATGTTCGACGTTTAATTTCATTTTCCTGTAATGTCAACGGCGTACAGACGTTTAAATATAAACTGTTAATTTGAAAATTTATTTTACTGAAATATTTGTAATTAAATACTTATTACTTATTTTTTACCAAATCTCTCCTTTAAGAGCTGTATTCTTATAGTTCTTGGAGAATTTTTTATATAAATATTTTTTAATATTTAAATATATTTGTTTTTATAGGGAGATATTACCAAATTTTAATTATTACATATATTATCCCCCTATAATATCAATATTAATAAATTGAACTCTCAATTTTTATAGTTTAAAATAAAATATTTAAATAAATAAATAATCAATTATTAATAAAGTGTAATAATTAAAATTAGGAACTAAAAATTAAATTATATTAATAATTAAAATTTGGTAATATCTCCCTATAAATATCAATATTAATAAATTGAACTCTCAATTGTTCGTTTCCGCGATCAGCATTTATAATTTTTTCATTTAATGTACTATCCGAGCTCATTTTAATTAAAAAATAAAGCAACAGTTTAAACAAGTACAACAATCAGATAATTATGTATGTATATTACACTTGACAACACGGCTGTTCTTTGACATTTCATTGAACGCCGTACAAACGCTGAAAAAGTTGAAATCGATTGAACTTTTTTAGCGTTGAATTTCAAACGTCGTTGAGATTGACAGCTCTCATACAATTTCATACGTTTCAACTTTTTTTTGACAGTTGACGACGTTCAGACGGCGTTTGCGACGTCGACTTTAACTCCAGCATTAAAATAAAAATTTTATTAATTTATAGCCAACTACGGTGAATTTTATTAAAAAAAAAATGTGAGGGTGTCGTTGGCTGTCGTTAACTACAAGTATAACTAATATAAACATAAATAATATAAAATAAATCCTTAATTGATCCCTTCTTTCAATAGTCATAAAAATATAATAACATTCTCATGAATTGGGCTCATGTGCTCAGTATCTTATTTTCCACAATATTAAGGAGACTAACTCAGAGTCACTGATCATTTAACATTTTCAGTTAAACAATTTTACCGCCCCTTTTTATTGCAGTAACGCTGCATCTGCAAAGTAAGAGTAAATAAAAGAAGTTTAGATATTCATAATTCACAATTGGCAGTTTCTTTCCATCTGCTAATTTTGTCATTGTGAATTGCTTGTCTGAGAAAAATATATAATACTCAAGTATTGTATTTTTCATATCTATTTCACCACTGAAATGGCAAGGAATCGTCAAAAAATAAAAAATCTTTTAAATCAATTTTCAGTATTAAACTCTATATAATGAATATTCACGAAATAATAATAGATTATGTTTCAAATACAAAACAGCGTACAATACAGAAAGCCATTCTAGAGTAATTCTAAAACGACCTTCGGGCAAGTGCCAGTGCATTTATTTATTATAAATCTCTATAAAAAGTTTTTAATTTCGATTTTACTTGCAGCAGAAAATAAGAAACAAATCGAAAATATCATGCATTCAAAAGTACACACAAAGATGTAATGGAAACAGTAACATGCAATGTAACAAGTGCATTATTAGGGTGCACCTGATTTCTTTCGGGAAAAAATTAAGTTTTATTTATATAGAGATTACAGAAATAGCGAGAATAATACTTCTACTTGCGATATTTCTCTGAAAGAGAAATAATCATTTGAGTCCGCATAAAAAGGCTATAGCAATTACTAAGTGGCCGTATTAAGTGCGGTTTTGATGATTTGCTAATCAGCTGACTTGTCGGTACCTTTTATTGCTTGCAGCAACGATTTTATTATAATTTTATAATTCGCAAGTGAATAAACGAATTTATGTTCTCGTATGCCGTATATTGTAAATAAATATATTTAATAAGTTTGATTGGTAAAACATAATAAAACTATGTTTTAATTGTTATAATTTTTACATATTTCGAATTACTTTATTTTCGTATTTTTATAGAAATAAAAAATAAAAATAAGAAATAAAAATTTGACTGAGTAGGAAGAACAATCATATTACAAACATAATTGATTTTTAAGGATTGATTAGATTTGAAATACTTCAGATGAAGTTGATAAATAAAAATAATCAATACATCATTTTTAATTCTTTAACAAATATAAACCAAGAGAAACAAGTTGAAAAGATGAAATAAAATATCGTCGGCTTATTATGGAATGGGAGGTTTCAATGTATAAGCACAATTACGATTTTGTAATTTATTTTTTATTATTTTAATATAATAAATTAATTTTGTAATTTGTTTTTAAATTATGATTTAGGAATATACTTTAAGGCGTGAAATCGACTTTAAAGATTCACATTAAATTTCGTCTCCTTACAAAATGTCCAATTACTTCTCCAATGCTGCAAAACGAAATGTAAGAGAATTCCACTGCGAAAAGGAATGTAAGGGAATTGCGCTACGTAGGTGTATTGGGAATGCGCGTTCGCATTTGCGTGGGTTTATGGAAAAAATTCTTCCTATATTTAATTAAGGCCTTTTTTCACATTCTACACAGTCGTACGATTTGTCAAATTTGGGATGTGGTACTTAAAAATATACAATAGTGTGACATAAAATTGTGGTATTTTGATAAAAAAAAAATTTCATAAAATAATAGTTTTCGTGCGATCAGAGTTGCTTTTACAAAAATTGGCAATATATTATTTGTTTTATTTTTTGCAAAATTTCGTTTTCTAATGTTTCTTTTAATATTTTTAAAATCAAATTTTCGTATGAATGAATCGTACGACTGTGTGGGACAGTGCCACAAGGCCTTTAATATTTCAAATTTAATTTAATAATTTGTATTGATACCACCCTAATATAATAGCATTTAAAACGATTTTTATCCCATTTGCAATTCACCAAAAATAAGAAACTGTGTTATAAATTACACGAAAAAAAAAAAAAAAATTTAAAAAAAATTATTTGTGGTAAAGTGCGTGTCAAATGGTACAGAAAGAAGCATTTGGCGTTGTAATCGCCAGTTAGTGTGCGTTTAGCAGTTGTTAAGAAGTGTGATGATGTGCTTGTAACTAAAAACACTAACTGCAAAGATGATGATGATGATGATGATGATGATGATGATGATGATGATGATGGTGATGATGATGTGATGACGGTTGCAAGTAAAATAACGTAGTTTATTGGGTTGTTGTTTGCGTTGTGCGAGATGTGTTGCTCCGCTGATTAATACAAAAAAGCCTAAGAAAAATATTTTATTTCTTTTCATGCCAATTTGTATCACATTTAATGTTTGAAATGCATATATTTCCCTCTTTTCTTGCATTCAGCTCTCATAAAACAAATAATATTGCTATTTGTACAGGATGGACAGAAGAAAAAAAAGAACTGAAAAACATCAGTGATAAAACAGCAAGTCAACTGTTGGAAAAACGAAATTTTACTTAAATTTCTTCTTTACGAACAATAACATATCGATAGTATATCACAATAATTTTCAGCCACAGTCACCGTTCAGTTTGTGCAGGATTTATTGCGTGTGCTTGTATGTTGCAAGCATTCAAGTAGTAACAATTTTCCTGATACGAACAATAACAACAATATTATTGGGCTTAAGCAACACTCGCGAGATGTGAATGATACACACCAAAAATAACAGCAGCAAAAAAAAACTTACAACAACCACTTTAGAAAAAATTGCTTGTTTATCCTTTTGTAATCTAAATACGCCTGCTGAACAAAAACCAAAAAGCACAATAACAATATTTGATTGCAGTTTTAGCTGGGTTATATTGTAGTCGTGGCTTTTGCAACAATTTGCTGCAAATTGAAAGCCAATTATGCAGCAACGTCTATGTAAAATAATAGTAAATAGTTTCTTTTTACAAAGACGTAACGATTTTTGGGGGAAGTGAAAATGATTTGCTTAAAGTTAATTGAAACCAGTAAGTCTCGGAGCGATACGTAACTTTTAATCAATACTATCAAAGATCTATGAGAGAAATTTTTAAGCTTTTTCCTAATTTAGTAAATTAATATGAATTGAAGAGGACAGTCAAATTTTTAATCTCTGCTTATTCCCACACTCGAAGTGATTTTGCCATGTATTTAAATTGAATATAGGAAAATAAATTTATAGAATTTTTTCCTTTAGTTAAATGTATTTAAACCGAAAATTTGAAATAAAATTGCATATTCATCACTTTGGATTTCCTTGCTATCCTGTAGAATTCGACAGCGAAATGAAGCATAGAAAATATTTTTCAATTTAATAAAGCCGTGGTTATGCAATTAAAATGAATATAAATTTGTAAATTTTATCCAATTTTAAGGCCTTTGAAAGCCAGTCATGAATACACAAAATGTGGTCCAGATAAAGCGCACGAAAGTTTTCAGAAAATTATCAAGCCAATTAATTTTGAAACAAGATATCTGCTAAATGCCACCAACCCATAACCTCACAAAGCAGTCACTCTTTCAATTCATAATTCCATACTTTTCGAATCACGTAAGAAGCCAGCAAGTGCCAGTAATATATCAAAAAAAAAAAAAAAAATCGGATAAAAATTGAAAAAAAAAAATTATAAATAAACACTATAAAATATTTTTTTGAAAACAAAAATATTACAATGGAATATTTGTATAACCCTTTAGTTGATAAGTGTTAAAAATGTTTAGTATTTTAATTTATTTATAGGAAATATATTTATATATTCTTTTTAAATTAATATTTGAAAGAAATATTTAACCATAAAAAATGGAAATAACTTTTCTACATGCAATTAGTCGGAGACTGTCATTATTCTATGGGACGAAGTAATATAAGCGAATGTTTTGAGTACGCAGCTATGCAAATATATAAAAAATCGAAAGGTATATTTACGATCCATGCATACTGTATAATTTATAATAAAGTTTCTGCAATAGAACTTTTTCTGTAACTCAGCAAGTTAGCATGTTGTCTTGAATGTGGTGACTAAAAGGTTTGAATCTCCAGCAGTTCTAAGGAAAATATAGGAAACTATTAAAGGCTAGAAAAAAAAAAAACCAATTGAAATTCACATTGAATTCAAACTCTATTTGAGCATTCTTTATAATTAGTTGTTATTTAAATTACACATAACGCAAAGCGAAGAGAGTACGAACATCCTTTAGTTCTCACAGGATTTGCAGTATTAATTATTTGCAAAAAAAAAAAAAAAATTTGCTGCAATACTTAGTCTGAACTAGTAAATGCATTAACCAAAAATCACTGAAATCGGAAGTTTAATACGCGCTTAAAGCAATCAATAAAATATTCTTCTGAATTTCTCTCAGCTGCTTTAATATATCTTATCAATGTGTGTATTCCTCTCTTAACGAGTAAAACGTTAAGATATGTTATATGTATATCTGAGCACATACAACCTTCTGGATATATTCTTCTGGATTTCTCTCAGTTGCTTTAATATATCTTATCAATGTGTGTATTCCTCTCTTAACGAGTAAAACTTTAAGATCTCTTATATGTATATCTGAGCACACACATCCTTCTCCGCCATTCTGCTTAAGTAAAACCAATTAAGAAAAATATCCTCTACGATATTCAAAGATATCCTATATGTGCTTACTTCGACACCAGAAGTTCTGAAGAAAACTACTATTCCTTGTCTATATGTAACTCTTATAATGGCATCTGGCAAATATATTCCTTTGTATCCAGTCACGATGGCACATTTAGTTAATGCGAAGCATATCTAAATTATATAATAAGAAATTTCTGTCCTAAAACACTCGATCTTAACAGAATTAGGACTGGAAGTTCCAATCAAAAACTTTCCCAAAAAGTCATTCAACTCTCGTAGGCATTACAGAATTTCTGATAGATCTAGATCACTGCTAATACATACGTGTAAAATATGTCAGGTTATTCTGAACGGTCAACTTATTCTCCAAAGTAATTTAACGGTACAGCGGCTGTAGCATATGCAATATCACAATTATCGGAAAACGCATTTTTATTTTTCTTATAAATGTTTCATTGAAATGGTTTACAAATAAACTTATCGAGTATTTCGCTACTGCAAACTATTACTAATAGAAGATGTTTGCGATAAACATTAAAGTTTTTATTAAGAGAGCATCACAATAGCCCCTTTTAAGTTCAGTGCAGGATGCAACTCTGGCGGAAAAAGCATAAAATTGTTGTATTGTCTTATATTTGATAAAATGTATGGAAAAATACAGTATTGAACACCACCAAAACTGAAGCACCAAAAGAATAATAAAGAGGAATAAACGAAAGTTACAGCAGAAATAATCGCCAATCTGTTATTGTTGCTGCTGCTGCTGGTGTTTACTGATACTGCAGCTACAATATCATCTTAGAAGCACATATCCGTTTGGTGATCATGTTTTCTACCATATATTACATTGATTATGTCCCCCCACCCTACAGCAAACGGATAGATAAGTAATTTCGCTTAGACAATTTCAGAATTGTGGTATTTGGATGCTTGTCGAAAGACGACATACATAAATATTTAACACAGGTCCATAAATTCAAAACCAATTAGCCATGTAGAATTGATAATAGTTTTTCTTGTTTCAATTTGAACAGGAACAACAGCAATAACAAAATGAGACTGCATCAAAGTATACGTAAGCATGTACATACATATATAAATCCAGCAAATTTGTATGGATTACAAAAGCATGGTAAATGGTAAGTTGGATAATATCCTGTTGTAAATGTTTATTAAGTTTTTTTATTGCACTAAAATTGAGCTGAGCCATTGAAAACCTACAAGAGTTGTTTAAGATCTATTTTAGGAATATAATTTTATAATGTGACTGGTGTTGTCTGCATTTTCTTTTTTGTATATAATTTAAATTAATTTTATTTGATGACTGTAACACTGATACTGAGAAGTTCCCAAAACTCCGTTCAAGATTACAGATTTTTACAGATTTTTAGCAGCCCATTTACTTGAAACTGGCCGCAAAAAAAAAAAATCGGAAGCTAACATATGCACGATATAACATATGTAATATTTTAAATATAATTTAAAAATTTTTCGATTACTCAAAACCAACACAGATTTTGATTTAAAAAAAAAAGCTGTTCCGAAATCCTCAAGAGTTCTTCTTGTTTTCGGACTAGTCTTCATTTTACATAGAAGAAAGTAAGATTTTTTTTTTACCGCTAAGCATTTTGGAAAACACATACTAACATGTAATTTCAAATGTACACACGAAAATATTGATGTTTGTTTTGTCTGTGTGTGTTTTTTCATTTATACACGAAATTTTTTAACATCTGTGTCGTGTTCTAATAAAATTGTTATTTGTTTTATTGCCTTTTTGGACAACAACACTAAAAACAAACAGATTAACTAGTAAAACTGATTGCTGCATTAACTGTCAGTAGTTGTTGGTTTTTTTGTGCTCGTCTTCTGCGTGCAATTATCTGTTATTTATTGCATTTTTATGGGAATACAAGGAAAAATTATGCAGCAAAGTAATAGTCATGCAAAACAAAAAACTTAAGAAACGAACTTTGTCATCAGAGGAACACATCATACCGCACGCACACATTTTTACGAGTACAAGTCGACAAAGCCATAAAAGACTTGTTGTTGTTGCAAATTTTTTTTGTGTTTAAATTGTTTTGCTGCAAACAGATATAGATTTTTATGTTCTTTGTTACATTTTTATATAAAAATAGTTCATAAATTTTTTTCGTGCAAAATATAAAACTTTTCAAACCACTCCGTTACCCAAATGTGTAATGTGTAAAATATATTAGAAAATTAAAGTAAATTTGTACTTTGTAATGAATTCCAATATGTACCTTGTAAAGGGTGCTAGAAAGTCAAAAGAAATTATTATTTTTTTAATATTAATAAATAAAACTATTAAAATTTTTTTTGTTATTTCTTTTGCATATCCAAACAAAACGATTAGAAGAGAGGAATTTTCGCGAAAAATATAAAAAAAAATTGTTTTCTTTAGCTTTTTTGCGATTTGGCACGAAAAGTTTATTAAACAGAATCTGTTCGATAAATTAAGTTTTGGGCAGTTAAAAACAGAAAGTCAAAAGAAATTATTATTTTTTAAAATTAATAAATAAATCTATCAAAATCTTTTTGTTATTTTTTTGCATATCCAAACGATAACAAAACGATTAGAAGAGAGGAATTTTCGCGAAAATTTAAAAAAAAAATTGTTCTCTTTAGCTTTTTTGCGATTTGGCATTAAAAGTGATCATTCAGTTTATAGGTTTATTGACTAGAATCTGTTCGATAAATTTTGTTTTGGTCAGTTAAAAACATTACAAATAATTAGAAATGAAAACTTAAAACAATTAAATGTATGTAGTGAAAAAATAAAAATGAAGAAATATGATTTTAGTTGAGAATCGAATACACTGAGAATATGTTGGCAAAGAACGGATTTGCGTAAACAGCAAAGACTACAGAGCAAGAATGTGTACATATTTTTTTTTCTATTCGATTAGTGATGTGAAACTAATTTTCTGTAAATGTGTATGTGTATGTGTATGGCACAAATACCCGTAACAGTTTCAACATTGGCTTGTTAGGATGCCTTTCAGAATTTTTCTTTATATTACGGAAATATATTTACGTAATAAAATATTAGTAGGAAAACGAGAAGTTTTAAAAATATTCGAACTTAATTTAAGGAAAATATGACGGCTAGAAGAGACTACAACTATTGAGTACGCATGAACTGGCAATGAAATTCAAAATGATTTTTCCAAGAATTCTTATTTCAAACAAATGCTCTAAAGGTGCAGAACAAATAAAAATTTAATTTGAAATTTAAAAATGTTTGCAATGTTCAGCAAAAGCTTCCACAAATAAATTGCAATAGATTTGGAAAGAAAAAAAATAATTCATTATTTAATTGTTAGCAATTTATTTTATCTTTTGCAAATCAATCCTTGCTAATCCTTGCAATTAATCTCTAAATCTCTAGAAGCAAAATCTTTTAAAAAATCTATCAAATTCTGTGCTACAGAGAAAAATTATTAAATTAAATTATTTCTAACTGGCACTTGCATATACCAGATTGTTAAATTAAAATATGTTTAATATATCCTTGACTATCCTTGGCTCTCTGGTACAGAGCAACAAGTAAGAACTCCTATTAACTGCAAAAGCTGCAGCTAAAAAAAAAACACGAGCTTCTCTTGTATCGCATTTGCCAACACATAAAAAACGATAGCAGAAATTCAATCGATTGAGGCTTCTAAAACATATTAAGTTTTGAACATATTAAGTCAAGCTTAACAGAAAGCTTAAAATTAAAGATGAGAAAAAACAAGTTAACGCCTTCACCACAACTAGACGGCTGCCGTAAAACTTGTGCTGTCTCTACAATGTTCAGTGTTGAGTCAGTAGTGGCAAGTTTCTTTCAATATTTCCTTCTTTTTTTATCGTTTTCTTTCCTTACGTAGTATTTTAATTTTTATTTTGGTAATATTTAAGCTTTCCTGCATGAAGCTGTTGCAGAGAAGGCATTTTGAATGAGTTTCTATAGGCACGAAAGCGAACGTTGTTGTCAAACATCCTTGACTTGGCATACATACTTGTAAAAATGTTAATTTACACACAACTCCAGCTAAACATTTGCAAGCAGATCGCCGAGGAAAAGATCACTGCAAGCATTGCATGTTCGCCAACTAAAAAAAAAAACAAAAAAAACAAAAAAAATAGATGTTGCTACGGCTGGCATTACAAAATGTATTTGTCTGTTAAAAATTAAATTTTCTGTTTGGTAGCATTGGCAGCAGGTAGTTATTTGGCTCTATGCAACAGGCAATAGGCCCTTAAAGATCATCTCCTTCTCTTTCGCCCCGTCTGCGTATTGTAGCCATTTAGTTTAGACCAAAAATTTAGCCAAGCGTATTATAAATAATAAGAGAATAAAAGCCACGCAAATGTCTATGGAAAACGGCAAAATATTTTAATTAAAAATTCCTAATCGTGTGTGAAGTATTTTTTTCTTTTATCAGATTATTCAGGCCAACAAGCCATCGATCTATTGCATCCTGACAGCCTCTGCATACCGAAGAAAAAGTCTGACAGGAATTATATAACTGGGAAATAAATAATTTGCTCTAAACAATAATTAAAAAATATGAGGAAATCCTTAAAGGATTCTTAAAGGATTATCATGCCGTTTAAAGTGACGATTAATTATTGCTAAAATCCGATATCATAATCAAGTCACATTGCTTAGAGACAGGTTTAACAAGATAAAGTTAAACCATGATTAAATTATAATCAGTTCAATGTCAGTGCCTGTTTTGAATAAGTCAAGCTGTATCCAAGTCATAATGGAACCAAGTCATAGCAAACTCCTTGTAGAGAAATGCTCCAGTCAAAGTTATTGAAGCAATCAAAATCAAAACTTGTGCTGCCCAGTTTGTATGTTTATGTCTGTGAGTCATAAGCAACAGATGAAAAAAACATTTTATTCACAATACACAGTCGACTCCAGCTTTTACCATGATAAGTCCATTCTAAACACATATTGGAGATAAATTGGGCTCATGGATATGTCTCTCTCATAGTTAACAATCATTCAAACATCCGTAAAGTCTTTGACAACTCATAAGTAAGTCATAAGGACAAAAAAACCTCCACCCGTACGCAACGCCTGATCAAGGGAACTTCAAAACAAACCATAACACAGTCGAGTCATAAAACAAAAAAACTCAACGAAATCAAAATCTAAAGGACCTTTAAATCAATAAAAAAAATTGTACATTAAACATGCTAGAAAGGATTGTATTTGTTTTCTCAGAACTATATGCTGGTCTTATGTTGGCATACTTATGGATATCGTGTTGCTTGCAACACGCGAAAGGAAGTTAATAAGAAACTTCAATATCGTGTTTCCCCACATTTTAAATATCTTTTTTTTTATAAATTTTTTGTCTTCGTCTTATGCAAGCAAAATTAAATTTGCTAAATACAAAGTTTTATGTCTGTTCATTGTCGCATTGATATCGACATTTAACCAAGAAAACAAAACGAAAACACGAAAGAAAACAAAATAACACCCTGTTAAGTTAGCGATCAGCTGCAGTATTACTATTATGGTATGGCATTAAAAGGATGCGTCACAAGTTCGTACCAAATGACATTCTAGGAGTCTCAGTTTTTTATTTTTCGTTTTTATATTTTTTATTTTTGCTCTGTTGGTTACTTTGCGAGATTCAAATCAGGCTTAACAAAGAGATGCTTTTGGCAGTAATACGTGAAAACTTAAAGGTGTTGAAAATTGTACGGCAAGTGTGAAGAAATAAATTGCAATTGAATTGTTGCAGACAAGTTGCACTGAAGTCAAGTGAGAGTAAATCTGAAATTTCAAGTGAAAAGGAAGGCCAATAGTTTATAGCAAACCTCATGGATGTGAAGTTCAATAAATTTTGGTATCCCTAAAAGAAAATCGTAATTAATATGTTTTTTTTTTCTGGGAGTAGGTGAACTTTAAAAAAATTAGCTGGCTAAGGGTAGCCTCCTACCGGCTAAACCAGGCCGAAGTTATACTGCTTATGCAAAATTTGCCAAGTTTTTGATAAAGCTAATCATATACTTCATAAGGCGTTTTGCCACCAATATATTATAATGGCGGATAAGTTCGTGCCGTTTTTACGGAAGACATTTTTTTTTAGCGAAAAACAATAATTATATCAATATTTAATATTATATAATATAATCGCCATCGATGTTTGCAAACTTCCCCCTCCTCTCGAACATTGTTTTGATACTGTTACGCCGAAAATCATCTAGTTGGAGTCAAAGATGTTGAGCCAGTTTTTAAGGACCTCTTTGTTATCGAAAATAACGCTCTTGATATGATTTCGCAGGGAGAAGAAAATATGGTAGTAGATCAGTGCAAGGTCCGGAGTATCCGTTGAACTCTTGAAGTGTAAACTTTCGCTGTTGTATTGCTAATTTGTAATATCTTTTTCACACAAATTGTAGTGAAACATTATAAATAACAATAAATAAAAATATCTTTAGTATGATTTAGTATTTCTTTAGCTGAAACTAATCGTACTCCTTTTGATTTTGCAAAAAATCTAAAATTTGATTTTAAATATTGAAAAATTTGTGAAACAGGAAAGATCGGAGAAATAATATGAACAAGAAAGTATTATTTGTTAGTGAAAAAAATGGAAAAATATTTCATGATTAATCGAATTAATTGATATGCAAAATTTATTATTCTGACAGTGAAAGTGGCGATTAATGCCATTTACATTTTTATTTAATAATTAATTTCAGTTAATTTTAAATAAAAATTAAGCATTAAATCCAGATGGTTTTCTATATTAAATTTTTATATTATTATTAAATGCACAGAAAAAGCAATTTTTCAATGTGTTGTTTAAAAGAAATATATATAATCTTTATAATAATACAAAGTTAGTAACAAAAAATAATAATAATTTTTAATTGGTCATTTCCAGTATGGCAGTTCGCGTGTAGGTGCATGCGAAGAACAGAAACTTCAAAACAAGAGTGTCAAAAGTTGGGGCAATGAGCGTATTCTATATAATTAAATTAAAATTAATTTGATTTAGGGAGTAAGAACACGTATTCCTGTTTTCCATGTATTGGTACATTTTTATTGAAACAATTATTTGACATTAGACATCCCTGTTTTCGCCTGAATTATACAGCTGATAGTGAATTCGCCTTGCCTTAACACAAAGTAATATGTATTTAAAGGAGGTAAGGATAAAGTCAAGGTATCACTTTTGCCTGGTATCAATGCTCAGGCATCAGAAACGGTTCCTGTTTATGTGTATGCGAAGGATTAATATCGAAAATAATTAGATGGAGAACTTCCCGTAAAGTTTTGTAAATTAAAATACGTTACGTTCGACACGACAAATCATGTCGGGGCATGACAAATTGTCTACCATACAGCTGTTTAAGACCATCTTTTAGATTACTAGAGGAACGACCTGTTTTTTAAAAAAAGTAAAACCGAGTTACTATTTACATAAAGACAAGAAACTTTTAACAAGTCAATTTCTTAATGGTTTTATTTTAATCAGTTTTTAACAAATTCAAATTGATTTATAAGCTTAATTTATCACATCGGTATTGCTGTGCAGAAACAGTTTTTAATACTAAAAATTTTGGATAAGAAACCACAAAATCGCACTTGTTTAAACTCAAGATAACCATCTTGCGGAATATATTTTAATGGGTTTCTTTATTTTGCATAACTCTTTAATCCATAAACATTTATCATGTCACAGTTAATTCAGTGAACATGCGAGCTAAAAAAGTTGAAAAAGCTGAGACTAATATTTAGCATTTAGCTTTTAGCATAGTTAACAATAATAAATTAGATGTTCAATTTTAAAAGAAGTATTCGCAACAATAAAACCAAATGAATACATTTTAGAAAAACGAGCAAATTAAGAAGGTGACACAATACTATAGTTGAAGCATTATAAAGATCATTAATAAGATATTAATTATAAGCAGAAAGTTGGAGAGAAAAATAGACAAAGAATAATGAAGTTAATAAGACTTAAAATAGGAAACCATTAGGGACGGATTGTGTTTCAGATCATTTTTAAGTAGAAATTAATTCTATCCTAAAAGACAAATTTTAAACTAGTTTCGCGTATGGCTTTTAGTGAAAAAATTAATCAAACTTAAATATGCAGTTTGTATGAGAAGAAGACATGATTTGGATTTTTTTTTTTTTTTTTTTTTTTTTGCAAACACATTAAAGATAAATAAAAATTACATTTCCCCTCTTTTTAATATGTTTTAAATTATAGTTTTGTATAAATTCAAAGACGTTTTTTAATTTAGGATAAACTTATTCTTATTCGGCTCTCTTCGAATATCATTTTTACAATTAAATTAACCATCGGGCTTTATAAGTATTATTTTAATTTGGATCAACTTTGTTTATATTTGTGTTTAAATAAACTTTAAAATTAAAATCATTTTCAAATTAATAAATTTATTGGATTCTTTATTAAAATAAATTGCATACAAAATGCATGAAAACATAACGAGTACACTTTTTACGATTAGGAGCAGGAAGTCTGATGAAGTCTCCATTTTTCCTTGCCGTATGTATTTTTATCCGCTAAGGGGAAATGGTTTAGATGCAGTGATGCAATTTCTAGGAAAAATTAAAAATTCTATTCCCATATCTTAAAATGCACATAGAGAAAAATGGATATCGCATGCGATAAAAGGAAGAGCTTTTAAAGATTGAAGAACAGTTCACTACATAAATAAAAAAATATCGTATAGATTTTGAGCAATTGAATTTTAAAGAATATGAAACCTAAAATTTTCTTGTACGAGTATGTGCCCGAGGCCTTTTTGGGAACAAAAATTTGGCCGGAAAGAAAAGTTCAGAACCGTGTACCCTTCTTTTTGTTTTAAGGAATGCTACACATAACATTTCATTGTATGCACAACACAATCCAACTAGTCAAATACAGTAAAGGTAATACATAAATGAGATTTAACAGCCTAAGGGGTTGCGTTTCTTACCGTAAAGGGTAAAATTAAAGAGTGAGGAAAGGCTATATACCTCTCAGAAGTCTTGTGTATGAGTATTTTACTTTAGTCATATTTTCAAAGGCTTCTAAAAAATGTCTATGCTGTTTTGTAGTCTAATGTTGTCCCCTCGCGATCACATCGGTTTTATCCGCAGGAATAAAACAGGAATATGCTAAAAGTCTTGTCTATGAACATTTTCGACTTTGACATATTTTTAATGGCTTCCAAAAAATTACACAATTTCAATTGAGATATTTTCAGTTTAATAGGTTGGTGTGTTGCCTTACAGGCCAAATAGGTTTGATCTACTAGAGAAAAATGGTTCCGATTGAATAGAAAACATGGAAAAATTTTCTATCGAATGGGATATTTTTACAAAACTTTTCTACAACACACAACCACACACACACACACACACACACACAGGAAAAGAAGGCATGGCCAAGTAAATTTTTATTTAACTCAATTGTTGTCAGGGCACGGATGCTTTAGAGCATACCTCTATAAGTTCGGTCACGATAGTAGCGACGTGTGCCCAGAATGTGTAAATACAAGTGAGATAGCGGAGCATGTCTTCTTTGAGTGCCCGAGATATGATGGTATCAGAATGTCCTTGGAGGCACAAATCCATTCTCAGATAACGCCTGACAACATTGTGAAATTAATGCTGTCGTCAGTGGAGGCTTGGAACCTGGTAGGCGGTTTCGCAAAGGCGGTCCTCGTGCTACAGAGAGTTGCGGAAAGGGGATGTACTCTAATAATAGAAGACAGCAGTCGCTGAACACCACCTCTCGAAGTAATACTTAGCGGTAGTTCCGAGAGAGAAGATGGTTAGATGAATGACGATCAGGGTAGGTTTTAGTGCTTAGGCACAGTGCAGGCAGAGTGCCAGCTGTGAGTCGCACATCACTTTCAGTACGGGCTGTCAATATCTTTTGAAGATTTCCTATCCTTAGCTCGTAAGCTAAAAAAAAAAACACACACACACACACACTGTAAAATTCGAGATGTTTGCTCGGGGTATTTAGAAAATACTCCTGATAGCAGAAGTCAGTCCGAATAAATTACTAAATTTGTAACTCTTGTAAAAGTTGTGGAGGTATAGCAAAGTACGACATATTATATATCATTGGAAAGGTGCCCAAGTGAACTCATTACAAATTAAAAAAATATTTATAAATATTATATATTTATATATGATATTTTTGATTAGATAAAAAAATTTTTTTTTTTATATTAAAAGCGGATTAATGGTGCAGGGGATAAATGTATGGCATTCACTTTATTTGTATTTACTTACACAATCAATACTCGGTTCTAATTTCTTTCTAAATTATGAAATTTGAAATAAAAAATTTGAACTATATATTTGCAATCGCTTCAAATTCACAGATATTAGAACTCATAAAGGCGGTGTTGCCCACATTAAAGAATAATAATTATTTTAATTTGCATTAAAAATGGTTTTTCGGAAGAATTTTTTTCTTTCAATTATTCGAATATAACAAGAATTTGTACTCGATTACCAATCAAATTATGTGTACGAGTATATGCGTGCATTTGCTAGATGTGTATATAACATTTTTATATTCTTGTCACAATATTCAGAAGTATATATTTTAAATTTTTAAAAACCAATCTACACAAACTTATATTTCATGCGTGAAACGTGTTGACTAAAAGTGCAACTGGTAATTTGTTTAATTTACAATTCCAGTAATTCTTTTTTTATGGTCTGAAAAAAAGGACCGAAATTGAATTTATTTGTTATTTTTGTTGCTTTTTTAATTTCATTATTCTGCACAGAATTTATATGATTTTAACCAACTGGGATTTGAAGTAAAATTTATTTTTCAACTGCATTTCGTTTCTTTGTTTCATTGAAATAAATGTGTCGGTCTCTCTGTGCAGAGAATATTTAATTTTATGTGATTTATTTGGAGCAACTATTCATGGTGTTAATTTGTGAATTCTTTAAAGACAAGCAGCATTTGTTAATGAAATTAGCATTTTTAAGTATTTTACTAAATTGAAATGTTTTAGTATATCAATGACTGGAACTACATTTCCTCTGGGAACATTTAGTTGTATTTTTTTAATTAAATTGTTAATTAAATGCTTAACAAAATCTTGCTGTGAACTTAAAGAAAATCTCAATTGCACAGAAACGAATTAGAATATTAAAAGGCCAAACTTGCACTATTCAAAATTCTGTTCTATCCAGGATGGTTTTATAGTTATTTTAACTGAAATAAATGCAATTTTTGCAATAAATTTAAATACACAAATAATTTTTATTTTTAAGGAACGTGTTCAACCTTGAATATATCTTTGCTAAAATTTGGCTCTGTATTAGCAAGTCGTTTACTTAGACTGGAAATCGTACTAGTTTCGAACCACTGTGCACTTAAGTATGAAGATTCAATATACCGGCAATA
Organism: Ormia ochracea; assembly: GCA_963402855.1. Lineage (NCBI taxonomy): Eukaryota > Metazoa > Arthropoda > Insecta > Diptera > Tachinidae > Ormia > Ormia ochracea. The sequence continues at coordinate 68,815,524 of OY727105.1, forward strand.
CATTTGGTTATTATTCAGTGCCACTTCCTAATGAAAAAACATGTTTATGAACACCATCTAAAGAGTCCTGAAAGGAGCAAAATAAAGTAATTTTTCCTTGTGATAAATTTCCCGGTGATTTTGTGTGAGAGTTAAGAAAAATGATCCTGTTTTCTTAGAGGTAATGCTGCTTTGTAGAATGTCGGCAATTGCAGATTTGAAATTGCTTAAAATGGATTTTTCTTAATAAAATATTCAGCCTATTCGGTCAAATAGAAACTGAATTTTTTTAAAAACCCCTGCTATAGAGATTGAAAGATTTATTCAAAGGTACTCAGATATATCCGCAATCATAAGACTAAGCTTTTATCACTCGTCTATATTCCATGATCAATTTCTTTTTTAATGCAAATTTATTCAGCTTAATTTAAACTCACTACTCAAATACTTTAAAGTACATCCGTTAAATGGAAGGTGGCAAATCAGATAGAGGATAAAAGTTTTTACTCTTTTATTCATAATAGGAGCAAAACTGTTGAGTGATTGACAAGCAGTCCATTTATTCAAAAAAACTTTTTAAAATTTTTTCATTCATATAGGGGTATATATTTTTTTATAATTTATATATAACAACTGGAGAATCTTTTTTTCATAAATTGCGCTTGAATTTTATGAGTGGGCTAGAAATGATATTGACTTTATCGAAAAAATTTTATTATTTTCATTTAAATGAGCTGAAAATGGTTCTTTTGAGTGCCATTATTTTCCATAGTTAAAGTAAAAAAAATCATTTAAAAGCAATTAAAGTATATAAATATACGAGTATATAAATAAGAAAGTGAATAAATTTTAAAGCCGTTTATGACGAAACGGTGCTAAAGAACAAAGTCTTTGCCAACTTCACTGAGCGGCCACGTCTTGTATAACAACTATAATTTATTAAAAAACAGTTTATAAATGTTTGAAATAATATTGTACTAAATTACGCGGATTGCTCTTTCACATTTCGTTAAGCAACAACCTTGAGACGGTGTGAAATTTACTTTGTTCCCCTAAAAGCATTTTATTTTTTATTTTCTACTTTACGGAAAACAATAATAATTTAAACGAATAAAAATTAATGGCATGCCAAATAAACCAAATAAATTCCATTACAAATTGACTGCCTGGAAATAAATGTGTATGTGTACGAGGAGTACAATAATTTACAATCACGTTTAAGTTTAAACAGTCATAATGAGAAAAATGCAAAATTTACATGTTCCAGTCGTCAACTAAATATAATTTTTTATATGCATATGAAGTGGAAACATATGCCACGTATCCACATATGTTCCCGGTGCATACTTGTACTAGGCAAGTATGTGCACATGTGTGTGTATGAGAGTGATGATGTACAGGGTCTTCTACTATGATATTTCGTTGTGCTATTTTGAAAGGTGTAGTGTCATACCCTTTATGGAATATAAAAATCTGGATTTTCTTCGCGCGGTGTTCCTCTGCGATTTGCATAAATAAGTACAGCTTCCCGCAGCACTAAAATCAACCGCTGAATGCCTTTTAGCAATTTCGCAAAAATTCTTTAAGTTTCAAAACTATAGATGCAACCTATTTTTCCTAATTTTAATGTATTAAATTCTTATACATTTTACGTGCCATCTGCCAAGCTTTACTGGAGCACTCGCTTTGAATAATATCACGGCATAGCAAGTATATTAATAAGCAATAACAGACATTAAGTGTTATTGAAAATGTATCTTAAGCATGCCTCAGCCACCTCTTTTAGATGGTTGTATGCAGCACATTATTATTACACGATTTCACAGCCCTGATCAAGAAAGCCCTCAGCTGGAATGCACAAAGTTTATCAGGTGCGGTATTCCCAGGCATAATGTTTGCAAAGTTCATAAGTACCACAGTAATTTAAATCTAAATCAAAATCATATAAATAATAATCACAAGAATTGAAATCGAACACACACACAACAAGAACATAAATACTTTTGTGAGCAGCATTTTAAGTCTGGTTTTGAGCTTTTTTCTATAAAAAATGTTTTTAAGTTCAGAGATTTAGCCTGACTGCAGCATATTTCGTCTGTAGTGGTAGCATCTTAAGGTATGAGAACAGCACACTATTGACGTAGAAGTAGTGATTAGGACCACTAGGGTGAATGTCGACCAATCAATTTGTACTAAAGGTTTTTGTAAATACCAACTGTAGTCCCAAAAAGTATTTTAAAAAGCCTATAGTTTGTGTTTGTTTTTGATAAAAAAAAAAATACTAAAATTCCTGCAAAAGATAATTTTGCAACCAACGCATTGAAACAAAATTTCTGTCCGGTTTGATATCTGGAATTTCGATAAATAAATAAAATATTTAAAAATTCCTCTTCTTGGCAATTCTTTATATTCTAATAGTTTAAAGTAAAATTCTCAATTAAATTTATATCAAGCACACTGGATTAAGATTATTCAAAAATAATTTGCCGTGTGCGTGCATGCGTGTTCATAACCTGCTGTGTTGAATTAAACAAGACTACAACAAATCTGATCAATTATTCAAGCTTTAAAGTTTTGCTGTAATTTCTTTTCTTTTAAATTTAAGCTCTTTTGCTTAGCATTCTGTTAAATGAGTTGAAAATTAATTAATCTTTACGTGCAACTAAATTAAGAAGCAGCAAGATTTCCAAAATGCCACAAAAGACTTCTTTAAATTGTGCATTTAACTTTTTGCCAAGCGTTTGCTTATAAGTTTCACCATTGCGTTTCTGCAAGTTAAATATTCAGGCAGTAAATTTTATTGTGTGTTGAGTTGATTTTATGATATTTTTTTAAGTATTCCTTTTAGGTGGATTGACCTCCGAAAATAAATAATTTATCTACTGTTTAATATCGGTATTGTTTGAGATAGGTGGAGTACGCTCAGCCAACCAGTAATTGTTGGCTTATAAATTTCCATTTTTAAGTCTTCACTGCGAATCGTAAGATTTATTACAAGCAGAGATTTTCTTGCCTGCTGCGATTAGGCGGAAGTTAAATCCGCTCTCTGGCATATTATTTTTTTATTTTTGCTTTAATTTTACTGTTTAATTTTCACTTTATTTTACTGTTTGAAATTTCATTGCTGTTGTAGCCAACTGCACATTAAAATTTTTAAATTGCTTTTAACTGATCTGATTAAATATTTTCAACACCAGATACCATCTTATTAGTTCTCGGTTTGCAGTATGCATGTAAACCCTGCCAAGAATACATTTCACAAGAAATAAGGAAATATTTTCAATTTAAACATGTGCTTATATACAGTTTGCAGTGTAAAAAACAAACCACTGTGCCTAAAAACTTATCGTGCAATATCAAGACTTTCGATGTCAGAAGCCAACAATATTCATACTGAAAAAAATGTTCATAAGAAAATTCCCATAACATAAGTTTTGTGTCTTAAGTCTTTAGTTTCAAAGTTACTTAGAAATTCGGTATATATAGTGTTAACGGTATATATAGTGTTAACGGTATACATAGTGTCAACACATGTAATATTTAAAGTATTAATATATTTTCCTATGTTACGTACGAGTGTTTGTATGCATAAAAACTAAAACAAATTGTTACACAAATTAATAGCAGGAAAAATTGGAGTCTTTAGCAAAAATTATCTACCTAATTTGGATGTTTTTAATGCTGATGAGCCCTTTACAAATTAGATTGGTTTTTACGGGGAAATTTTGCGCTGCGACAAATAATTTACACACACGTGAAAAAATGAAGCTTATTGTGGATTATAATTGTTTCAAATTTTTTTTTTACGTCTGCCAGTATTGCTAATTGCTAGTTATTTAGAGGTATTAGATGAAATGCATCATTGAGCCTATTTATTTAAGGAATAATTAACTATTCAGTTAACAATTACATGCGTAAATTAAGAAGTAAATTGATTAAAATCTTTTTAAATAACAAATTCACAACTTAATTCGAAAATTTTTTAAAATTTAATTTTGACATTTTAAGACAATTCATTAAGGAAATAATTAAAATAAAATAATTAACTAAAAGCCAGTTGAAATGCACTGCCATTTTCTAATTATTATCTTCATAACAATTAAATACAATTTAACATTTAGGAAAAAAATATCAAAAATCAAATATTAAATATTAAAATATTCAATACATAAACATTTTTAAAGTAAGCTTGAAATTGTAATTGGGATTGATTCGTAGAACCCAAGGTTCAGAATTTTTTGAAATATTAAAAAGTTTTATGAAAAATTAAAAAATTAATTAAAATATACTTAATTTAATATACTTTAATTTAATATTTAAATATACTTAATTTGTGCTATTGTCATTATTCTATAGTTGTTTGCTTTTGTTTTATTTATTGCGCAATACACTACAACTACGAAAAAAATTTAATTAATTGAAATATATTAATTAAAATATATTTAAAATATTATTGAAAAGATTTTCTTTTATGATATTTTTTTATTTAAAATATTTCTAAATGATTAATTAAGAAGTCAGTTTTAAATAATTAAATTACTTTAACGAGAATTTAATGTAATTATTTTTTTTTATTATATTAAATTATGATATCTCATATAAGTGATAGTTCAGTGGCAGTTCACAAAAGCGAACTGTCACAAAAATTGTCTAAAACTCAATAATGCGTTTAATGCACTTCCAGTTAGGGAACGTCAAATATGGGGAATTGATGAGCCGGAAATAGTGCAGAAGAAGGCTCATAATCACAATCGCTGAAGAATTAAATAGAATTTCCAGGACGAATTTTCTTTGTATTTTTTTTGTGTTCTTTTAGTTTTTGCACTACTAATTTTTAAAAACCAACTTATGTATATATAAAAGAGTTGAAACATATTCAGATTTCTTAGAGCAAAAACTGAATGCAACTGAATGAACATATTAAGTAAAAAATGCATTGAAAAAATAAAAAATTATTCATAAATTAATCACAATTAATATTTCATTAGTAACAAATTGTCCAAAACAAAACAGAGACGTAGGGAACCTTTTCAGTGCATGTTTCTTACAGAAATTTCTTAAATACAGAAACATGCATTGAAAACTGTTGCGTATAAAGTGATAATGGCTACTTGAACATGATTCTGAACTTTTTAAAAATGACTAGAAGGTTTTATGGGTGTATGCAACGTATTTACTTAATAATTCAGTTTGTTAGCATTTCCTAATGAACTAAACGTGTTCAGTTTCATAGTTCAAGCATTATTAAAGAGAAAACAAGTTAACAGTCGAGTGGCTGGCAATTTACACATTTGCCAAAAACAATGATTAAAGTTCTTTAAAGAATATTCTTAAGTGAGTGAGTAATTGTCTGGGATTCTGTAAATTATTTATTTTTATTTATTTTTTATAAAAATGCTTTTTCCCCGTCTTGACAGAAAATTGAAAAAAAAATCAAAAACAAAATTCTGGTATAGAATTAATATTTCTTTATTAGATTCGTATGCAACGTTTCATTGTAACAAAATATATATGAATTTGAACTAATATATTTCTTTCTTTAAAAATGAAATACAATTCCGAGTGTAGAATGAAAGTAATAACAAATTGCTTAGAGAATTGCTCAGAGTATTATTTGATTAAGTCACTGCGATACAAGTGGCACTAGTGGCTATTGTATTGACAAGTTAGTAACCTGCTTTTAAATTCCTTTCGTACATTGCAAATTGTATATTTACATTGATAAAAATATGTATTATTCCCGGTTCTTAAGTTAAGTATTTTTTATACAAGAATATCGAATTTTAATTTATTAAATAAATAAATGTTGCGGACTTTATATATTTATATTGGAATGCTTTAACTCATATAGAGTATTTGCAGTGGATTTCGAAATATTGTTAAAATATTAGCGGCACTAACTTTCTCAATATATCAAATTGTCATTACTTTCCTTACTTTTCTTTAAAAGTGCCATCAAACAGTATTCTACAACAGCATAAATGTGAGCCAAATCTAAATATACGTGATTGTACAATATAGTTATTACACACAACCAAACCGATAACCTAATTTATAAATTTCCAAGTAATAAATTTTCCTAGTTAAATAAATCTTGTTAAGCAACATGATTTTTTAATTAAACTGTCTGTGCAAATTACCAAATCAATGTAATAAAATCGCAACCGAGCAGAAAAATATATGGGAAATAAATACGATAAATACAGAAGAAGAGAAGAAAAAACAATTTATCTTTTGACACCTTGAAATTGTTTTTTTTTTTTTTTTTTGAAAACAATTCAACAATATTTAAACTAAAACAGTTAAAAGCAGAAGAGAGAGCATTTAGTGGCTGCATTAAGTAAACTTGGCAGAAAATAAGTTGCAACAAACTTAGTAGATCTAGCAAAAGTCATCTCCAAAGCTTCAACTAATTTCAGTTTGCGACAACTAACACCGATAAGAGAAGCCGTTGCAAAAGAAGCACAATCCATAGGATGTGCTTGAAAATTAGTATTTGATTTTAAGAAATTTGTTTCTAGTTAGTACAGCTTTAAACAGTACGATATAATATTGAATAATATTTTTTCGCTAAAACAGCAGAGGGAGCGTTAGTTTTTTTCAACTTATTATTTTTTTATTTTCTTATATAAGAATATATTTTTAGAGGGTTACAACACTTTTATTGTTCTAAGGAGCTTTCATTAATTGAGTTGTAGTTCTCTGCGCTGAGATAGTTGATATCAACAATCAATGAAGGCACAAGCAAGTAAACAGAGATTCGCAATCGGTTTAGATTGTCCTGATTTAGGATTTCATTTTCATATTGAATTTTTTTTTACTCGAAGTGAAATGTTCTTTTTATAATAAAATTATTATATTTTGCTAAACGCGTTTTATAAGATATTGGAATATATCCAAAATATACCATGAATATATTTCATGATTGTTCTTTATTAAAAACGTAAATTCTATTATTTACTGTCGAAAAAGCTATTACGGATTTTAATTTTTATTAGCCTTTGAAAATATTTTAAATTTTCATAAAGTAAAAATAATATTTAAAAGTCTTGAAACTTATTTTTTGAAATTTCTTTTCAGTTTTTGATTGAAATCCAGCAAAATGCTCATGAATTATCACGATATGTGGAATTGCAATACCTGATAAGACCATAGAAAAATCGCAACTCATGGAAAAATTGCAACTAAAATATTTTCAAGTGCATAAATTTAATTAAAATAACAAAATAGACTAAGAAAATAAATTGTGTATGCCTGAACTTTTTAATCTCAAAATGGAAATGACAAATATATAAATAAATTATAATTATAAAATTGCAATTATTAAGTTATGGGAAGATTATTGCATTTATGACTCTGTAACTGTACGTTTTATTCATATTTTGAATAGAGTAGCACCGCCTCTAGCCTCCATTACTTTTAACTGCTTTATCGCTGATTATTCTCTAGTATTTTTTGGAAGGGCGATGGTACGAGTGTTGAGCACTTGCTAGTACATAGACCTGTACACTCAAATATTTAAAACAAAACCAAAGATTCTTATTAATAGCAGAAGGGGGCAAGTACAAGTTAAATAATATTTCATTTATGCGGAATATCAAAATTTGTATTTAAAGGATGTTTAAATTGTATTACCGTTTCAAAACTTAATACTCAACAGAATTTTCGAAATGCATTGAATTTAGTCATATCGGCTTATCTGACAGTTCTTATTCGCATTTTACTATGCGCTAATATGAAAATCAATCAAGCAAGCAAGTATTGCACAATATATATTTGGTAGAACAAAAATCTTTTACAAATTCCCCAGCTTAGAAATCGTGGTGGCATTTTAAAATAGGCAGTTCACTTTGCTGTAGATAAAATAAATGCTTACTCAAGTCCATGATTGTTAATGTCAAATATGTCATGTCATATATGATGATGTGAACTAAAACGTGACCGTGTGTACGGCACTGATTGGCATCCTTCTATCAACCGACTAAATTAACAATCTAGTCAGATTCTAACAGATTTCTATGGCAAACAGTGCGATTTACAAAAGTATTATCAAAATATTCATAGAATCTTACGTTCTCCACAAGCAAGAAGCTAAGGGTTAATTAAAGCCAGTTTGGGATCCGCAACCATATGGCAGCAACCGACTAAATTAACAATCTATTCACCCAGTTAACCAAGCATGCAGTTTAAAACAACAATACGAAAAATACTAATCAATGATGGTGGCAAAACCCAAAAGCGTAGAAAAGCATAGTAAACTCACCTTAATAGGCTGCTTGCAATGCAAGATTGACTGTGTAATATGACACCTTTTATTACTATTGTGAAAGCCACGGCTATTTAAGTCGTGCTTTGTAAATTTATTTCTTATTTTATTCTCTGACTTTAAGTGTTTACATCTTAAAGAAAAGCACACATTTTTGTTTGCCCTGCTAGAAAATCTTGAATGCACTTGTTAATGGAGTCCTGTAACTACGACGCTCAAATATTTGTCTCTATTATTAATTTACTTGTGTGGAAATTTATAGCAAATATTGTAATTTTGTTGGCTTATGTAAATGCATGTAAAAAGGCGTGAAATCGCTAAAAAAAATCTTTCCTACAATAAATAAAAGATTACCATCTCTTTGTAAGGAGAGCTTTAAAGCTCTTCGCATAGATTTTTGCAACAAATTCATTATCTAGTCATAATTTTCGAATTAAAATATTTCCTAAATGTAATCATTAATTACAATGGATGATCTTTTACGCTTTTAATTTTTTTTATTTATTTTTTTTTTGTGTTAATTTTTTTTTTTTTTGTTTTATTTTGGTTCCACAAACATTTTCTAATACAGTGTAGCTATTTAGTTTTAGTTGTTCAGAATAGCCGTCAGTAATATTTAGTAAACCGATCATTCATTACGTATATTACATATATATATATATATATATATATATATATTATATTGATTTTTATGAATTTATATATGTACGCTGATGAATTTAAGCCTTCTTTTCCGTTTTCTTGGGTAATAGCAACGCTTCAATATTTGCTAGAACACCGCCTTGAGCAATGGTTACACCAGAGAACAATTTGTTCAATTCTTCGTCATTGCGAATAGCCAATTGTAAATGACGTGGAATTATTCTCGTCTTTTTGTTATCACGTGCAGCGTTACCAGCCAATTCAAGAACTTCAGTCGCTAAATATTCCATAACGGCAGCTAAATATACTGGAGCTCCGGCACCAACACGTTCAGCATAATTGCCTTTACGCAACAAACGATGAATACGGCCAACGGGAAATTGTAATCCAGCACGATTTGAACGGGACTTTGCTTTTCCTTTAACTTTGCCACCTTTACCACGACCAGACATTTTTCAATTTTTTGTTATTATTTCTTCTGTTTAATCTAAACCAACCTCACTGAATCACTGTTCACATAAACTGTAATATATATAACGTATATATATAGTGCTTACTTTTGTCACTTATTTAGTCGCTCCTATTGCAGCGTTAAACAATTTACCCCCATTTTATTCTTCCCTTCAATTTCCGCTTTTTAATTAGCTTAGAAAACTTTATTACATTATGATTTCAGATTTCTATAAGGAGATCTCTAATGAGGAAGAAATTTTTTTAATTATTTCATTTCGTATTTATATTTAATGTTCTTATCGTAGTAGCAATTAATTTTAAATACGTGATTTTTATATTTTTAATTAATAGAAAATTTACAAAATTATTATATTACAAGAATATTTAATTAATATTAATTATTGTTTAAGTTAATAATAATTTCACAAATTCTTCGTTAAAACCATAATTATACGAAATTGATAAAAAATATTTCCAATACAAATAATGTGCCCTCATTCGTATTTATCTTGTCAAAATATTTAACTTTTATTACTTAAAAGTTGCAAATATTTAATGCAAATAATAAACAAAAAATATTCTTTAACTAATGCAAAATAATGCGCATGCGTGACTTTGAAATTGATTTTTAGTAAAAAAAAAAAGCGTAAAATCAAACACTTCAATTATACATGACCACATTAAGATTAAGGACATTTTTTTCTCACAAAAACAAACAAACACAAAACAAACACACGGCACTAAAAGCACAGAGAAGAGCTAAACAACAAACAAATAACAATTATTCAGCAACTGTCAAGTAAACTGAACTAAAACTTCACTCTAACAGAGCAACAAATAAATACTGGACAGTAAGAGCCCACTTGCAGACATGCGAAAGCATAAATGTCTATATTTATGGAAAGGAAACGTCCGTAGAAACTTTTAGAATTATTAGAGTGTAGAAAGCATGATGGCAGGGATGGAAAGCTTAATGATATTTTTTTAATGGAATTTTTACGCGGTTTTGGGGCGAAATCATTTAATTGAACTCGAGCCGCTCAATTGGAATCAAACTCAGCTTCAAGGTCGTCTACGTGAGATTCATGATTTTGACATTTCAATAGTTCATTTGGAATCAAAACATCTGTCAAACACAACAATAGTTTCTATATCCGAAGGAGGAGATGAAAATCTTATTAATTTATTGGGAAAAGATTATATCTTATATAAAAAAGCAGCAGATGGAATTTATTTACTGCAGAAGTGCACGATAGAGAATGAGACCAATCAGTGTTCTAAAATTGCTTCCATTTTTAATAAATATATTGTCTTTGGGAACTGTCGATTCTACAAATTGCTTCTTGGTATTGGCGATCACACTTTTTTCAATGCAGTTTAATTAAAAAATTTCCCCATATAACTTTTCATTATTTTATATGTAAAAAAAAATGTTGAAATTATTTTATTTAATTATATACGGATATACACGTTTGAGTAGGAGAGAACTGGTTGCCGTTAGCCAAAGCTAAATAAGTAAAAGGTTACAAAAACAAAAATCCAGTGCAACACATCATTTTTTGTCTAGCTATGGCTAGTCATACTACATATTAATTTTTTATATATTAAGATTTGAATAATTATTGTGATTTCAATATTTTGAAGATACAGTAAATAAATCATGTAAAAAAAAAAAAAATTATTTAAATATATAAAAAAAAACTTTTTGCTATAAAACATTTTGTTTGTTTCTTCTTTTACAAACAAGAGCACTTTATTATTTCCCACCGGTACCACCACTATTTTCCTCAACAACCCATAGGGAAGTATACAATTCAAAGTCACCAATGATTTTGCTTTTTAATATATATTTTTGTTTTCGTTCCAACAAAAGCAAAAAAAAAAAAAAAAAAAAATGAATGTTGGCAAATGAATAAAATTTTTTAATTTTATTTTGTTTAGTGCTGGTTGTTTGCTTGTTTTTTTTTTTTTATTTTTGTCTGTTTGGGAGTTAAGCGGTGGCAGTTTCAGATTTTGCGAGGGCATCTAAGATGAGCGATCAATACAATAATACAACATATTCTAGTAATACTACTGCTGTTTCTCTTTTTGTTTTTGTTATTAATTCCATTGTTATTTGTAGAATTGAATAACGAGAAAATAACTAGAAAAGAAACTACAATGAAATGGAAATAAAAACCAAATAATACACCCTCTTTCTTTGATTGTTTTAAGCTGAAGTTTTCAGAAGTCTCAAAGAGCTAAATGAATATATTTTCAAATAAGCAACTTTTCTCTGCGACCATAAATTTCAATAAACATTATGTATTGACTCAACAAAAAATGTTGACTAAGAGCAGTAGTTCGAGGCTCATTTCAGAAAAAATCAAACAACTTGAATATTTCTTATGTGGTGTACAGTCACTTAATATTATTAGTAATAACCAAGACGATAATAATAAAATAACTAAAGATTTTAAGTTATTGGCGAGCTGCAAAGTCCCTATAAAAACTAATAATAAGATGAACAGTATCAAATTGTATATGGCACTTCACTACTGTCTGTTAGGCACTATGCCTCCTTTCCCAAAGAACAAAAGTAATACATTAAGAACTCGATAGATATTAATTTGTTTTATGTTGGTCAAAACAATAATTTATTTTCCGCCTAAAGAAACCTATTAAATGAAAATAAAAATAATTTAAAATCCTTTCAAAAATAATTTTTTGTTCTTAGAAGCGAAAGATTCAACGAAAAGTCCAAATAAATGGAATGGAATGGAATGGAATGGAATGGAGAGAGGGCAGTAATATAAAAAACATATTAACAACATGACAAAGAAGCCTCATACAATGTATTTGGAAACTTTTTTGTCTGTGTGTACGCAGCTTTTCGCTTTAACTGCAAATCCAGATTTTGCCAAAGTTTTTCTCTTTTTAACCATCTTCGATGTATTTAGTCTTCTTTTTTTAAACTTTACCCTTTTTCTAATATTTTGTTCAATAATAGCAATCTGTGGGCGGAGCCAACCTCCTTTTTATGTTAAAAAATATAACAATGAAATCTTTGGGCTTCTGACTATTTTAACAAACTACCGGCAAACCAGAACAAGCACTTCTTGTAGTCTATGGTTTTTAATGTTTTGCCCATTATTGCCAAGAAATAGGATGTTGTTTTTCTTCGCTTTTTTTTTTCTTTCGTTTTCATTTAAATTACTTTGGCCGTCATCATACAACCTCATCAAGCATTAAACTACCAGCATCATCAGTTTGAAATTTCAAACTCATCGATCGCAGTTTTGTTTCGGTTTTTCTTTTTTTTTTTTTCTTTTTTTTAGAGAAATACTAAATAAAGAAATACTCGTATCTTGTACTAAAGTCTACTATTGTAGATTTTGTTGTATGCTCCTGCTGATGTTGTAACTATTTTCTTACAATTGTGCTGCATGCACGAACAAACGTTTGAAGTAAGTTCGCTTTGAAGAAAAAAAAATCGTTTATTTCGTTTCATTGTAACTTTAAAAAATAGTGTAACACAGAATACGTGATTTTTGGTGAAGTGCAACAAACCATAAGCTGCCAGGCAGTCAGCTAGAAGTAAAAAACTCAAGCTGGGAATCACGGAAAAAGGGGCGTCATGGTCTTCCACAGCAATAAAACAAGCACCACACATTTTCTTTAACCATGACCAGCCGGTTCGTAATAAAACAAAAGCTCAAGCATAGTTTATGATTCTTTCCGTCAAAAATACTTATAAAACCTTAAAAATATCAACGAATTTTTTTTTGCTTTTATATTTTTATTTCATTTTTGGTTCAAATTTAATCATTTCGGTTTTTCTTTATTATTCATAACTAAAAATTATTGTTGTAAAACAGCAATTTAAAATGAAGATTGAGATTTAAACTATAATTAGAAGCAGTTAAATTGGGTTAGTGTTTCTATTTCTAGTGCGCGTTTGAGGGGAAAATTGTTGCTGCCGTTGTTGTTCTTTGTTGCTGTTGTTTTGCTTGATTGTTTCTAACTAAAGAATATTTTATTTTTATATACGCAAGGAGAATGTAAAATATAAAAATTATTTATTAAATTAAAACAATTAGTTTTTCATTTGGGGTTTTGGAAATTTTAAAATTGAAAACAAATTTTAGGTCGAGTTCTTTAACGAAACTGTAAGCGTAGAAGACGAAGCAAAAATAATAGAAATTTTATGGCAGAAAAAGCAACTACAAACTGTAATCGATGGATGTAGATGTAATACAGTAACGTAAAGACCGAGTTGTAGTTCACATAATATCAAAGCAAGTGCTCTTCAGTACTTAGTTAGTTCGAAGAATCGAAATTTGAAGAAGAATCGAAAGTGGGTGGCTGCATGGGGTCTGATGTGAGACCCTTGAGAAAGATTCATGAACCATTTTTTATTTTAGGGGGATATTACAGGGGATTGTACGCCAGATCTTCAGTTTTTCCAGCTGATGAAGCTACTGGTAAGTTCAACCTGCCATTGATTTCTGGTAACTTTGATTAATTTTTCTCGTATTCTTAATTTATGTGCTCAACATAGAAAGAACAAAAAAGGAAACGAAGTTAATTTTCCTAATTTTTCCTTAATTTTCTTGACAGTTTCATTTAAAATCAAAATGCTTGAAAATCTTTGCAAAAATAGAAAATTTTATTTTTCCTAAAACTTTATTTCTATGTAGTTTCATTTAAAACCAAAATGTTTGAAAATCTTTGGAAAAAGATTATTCATTAAAATAACTAACTTTATTTACACTATATGTTTTTATTATTTTTCTATTATGTATCAGCTTAAAAAATTTTATATTTTCCACATTTTAAGTTTTCTAGTGTAGAAACCATTTTATTTATAGAATTCTTTCACCTTTTGAAGTAATTCTTAATTTATGATCCAGTAAAAATGATTTTATAATTCTGCCATCTTTAAACAACGACTATCTTAAGCCGTTCGCTGACTGTTTTCTGTTTTTAGTTTTGCATTTTCCTTCCACCGCAGATATTAGATTTATGGCAACTCATGGTACTGTATCTACAAGATTTCAAAGAAGCTATTTGATTGGAAAATACTTCTAGTTGCAAGAATTACTTTAAAATAATAAAAAGAAAATCTTTATGACTTCGAAACAGTTGACTAAAATATACTCGCCGGAGATACACACATGAATAAAACAGAGCAAGAGCTTTTAAAGCAATTATATTTGAATGATGGTACTCAGCTGGAAGTCAGGAAATTTTCAATTAAAGGTCGATAGAAATTGTTCTGTGTTCTTTCGTTAGACTAGCAGGGCTACATACATTCAATTGCTAATATTTTGCATTAAATAGTTCTCCAGAAAATCCCAGTTTCTTCTAAAGGTCAGCACACTACTACATATCCTGGCAGAAGTACACGTGCAGTGTTACTTTAATATTTTTTGCTGCATAACTGGTTACTGCGTATGGTTGCCTCTTGAATATATTGGCAAATATTTCCAATAAAAAGATTGTTTGAAAAAAATTAAGATGAAGCCAAACTTAATTGAGATTTTATTGGAAATATTTTAAAGCTAATAAATAAGGAAATATTTAGAATCACATATAAATATATATATATATATATATTTAAATATATATATATATTTATATGTGATTCTAAATATTTCCTTATATATATATATATATATATATATATATATATATATATATATATATATATATATATATGTATATATGTGTGTGTGTGTGTATATATCACGTTATTTATTTCATGGTTACATATCAATAATGACTCAATCAACCATCTCATTTTAATGCAGGAAGTCGTTCGACTTAAATCCTAATGGTATCCATATTATACAAATTTATATTCAAATATATATACATATACATATATATATTGGCAGATATGTTTACTCTTACCAAAAAAATGGGATATTTTTTTTATGGTTTAAAATTTTTCAAATATGTTCAAACTGAGATGTGTGATTTTTTTTTTTTTTTAAAGAAACAAAAATGTACTTCATTTGATATTGAAAACTCATTGCAGACCTCTATTACGTTTTGGTATTCTTAATAAAAATATTTATAATTTTTTACTAGTATAAAAATATATATTTAGAAATTATGCTCGTAAAACTCTGTAGACGAATTTTATTGTAATATCTGTCATAGTGAGGAATGGTAGTCCTGAAAACCTGTCCGACAATATTAATCAAGCGAATTATTTGGAGTAAAAAAATTTTTTTTTACAATTTCAAAAGTTTATTGAAACATATATAAAAGTGTTTTTGAAGCCGAAGGCATCAAGAACATTGTCCAAACCGAGCTACACTTATAGCAACCACCTGTAGCCTGCTAATGAATTAGTTTCAACACAACATCAATATCGTAATCGATTTCCATGTAGCATTTCAATGAAATAAAATAATTTTAATAAATAAATTAATAAAATACATTTGAAATAAATTTGTGTATTTAAAAAAAAAATCTACAAAATTTTAATCAGAAAAAAAATTTAGTTCTCACGCCTGACATTTCCTGCTATACTGGCAGTACTATTATCCTTATCAGCCAATAAAAAAAAATTGATTTTAAATGAAAATCCTTGATGGGCAACAGTGCTATACATAGCTGGCTATTGTTTCTATTTATTTTTCTTTTCCTTCTTCCGTTTGCATCTGAGCTCAGATTATGTAACCATTGTAATGGTCTATATTATGTATCATTAAATAAGTACGAGAAAACTTTTGAGGCCACTGAAAAAAGTTATGTCGTCATGTACACACAGCCTTGTAGTCTCCAGTTTTCTGGACTGAAGTGAAATAAATAGCTTTTATCTATGCACTACTGAGATCCCAGTATAGTCGGTAGTCGCCAGTACAATCGTTCCCTGGTGTAAGGATATATATATAACTTTTATATATTCTATATAATTCCAGGGGCTAGTCTGCCGCCTCCAATCTGTCCAAAGCAGGAGAGACCAAAACATAAACATGAATGAAAATAAAAAATAGCGATTCTTTTTAAGAAAAAGTGAAAGGACGTCAAAAACACAGCAATACTTCAATTCCATATTTGAAACTATTAATTTACTATTTATATGAAGCACTAACGATCGCGACACGACCAACCAGCAGGAAATTCACATGTCTTCTTAATGCTTCTAGTCGCTACACAGATGTGTCATGCTTTAACTAATTATGTATTGTTATGTACTTTGCTGCACAACTTATGTACCTAAAATTACACTTTCCTTAAACAAATTATAAATAAAATCTAAACAGAGTGAGAAGGAGGTCAATTGCTACGCTTTAAAGCAGACAAGTGCAAAAATGTAGCGCATGAAACTTTTAAACACTGACTAAAGAAGCAATTAAATTAGCTACGTTTGCAAATCATGCCATGTCAAACGTTATTGCAAATTTTTTTAAAGCCGTCACTACAAGCAGAGATCGGTTGCATCAGTTTCATACATCGTGTGCAAGTCATACGATTTACGGCTTATACGTATTATGAAATTATTCGAATCAAAGTTATTAGTCTAATTTTAATTTTTTCTTGCAAAAATATTGAAATTAATTAGAAACAAAAAAACTGTTTTGGAATATCTTATCAAAATGATTTACTAAATATATTTTTAGAATAAAATTCAAAAATCTATATTTTCATTTCAACAGAAAAGTACATAAACAATACTTGAATTGAATTTAAAAAATTATTAATCGATTAATTAGTAAAGTTGCAACCATACGGAGATTTCCTTAAACAATTTTTTTTTATTTCTTTCGTTACTTGAGTATGTTGGAGTTCTAATGCGATGCTAAAGGAAATTACAAATACCAACTCCAAAGAAGAAGACATTAATTATAAATATCTAATTAAATGACTCAGTAAAAGAGCTAGTTTTTTTCATAAAGTCTTTTTATTAAATTTTCTTTTTGTATACATAATTAGAAATAAATATGTTTAATTACATTACCAATATAGAATTTCAAGTTGTAAATCATATTCATGGCATGTCAAGTATTTCCACTTTTGTAGGTTTAATTATATTATCAATTTCGGGTTCGAAGATCCATTAAATTTCATTAAGTATTTTCACCTTATCTTCTAATTTCAATAAATTGAGCATTAATAATATAGAAAAAAATATTTAAAAAAAAAGAAACGTGGAGTCTTTAATTGGAATAATAATTTTCCAATCATGAAGTTTAAATGAGACATTTTCATATTTATTATAAAAATGTGGGGCTATTGCTTGCCTTTAATTGCTTTAAACTAATTATTATTCAAATAAAAATGATTCGAATAAAAATGTTTCGATTAAAAATTTTCGAAATGAAAATATAGTCAGCAAATTTGTTTACATTTAGAATGAATGAATCAGGTTAAATCAATAATGTTAAACTAAATATTATTCGAATAAAAATATTTCGAATAAAAATTTTCGAAATGAAAATATAGTCAGCAAATTTGTTTAAATTTAGAATGAATGAATCAGGTTAAATCAATAATGTTAAACTAAATATTATTCGAATAAAAATATTGGAAATGAAAATATAGTCAGCAAATTTCTTTACATTTAGAATGAATGAATCATGTTATTTATATCAATAATGTTAAACTAAATATTATTCGAATAAAAATGATTGGAATAAAAATTTTCGAAATGAAAATATAATCAGCAAATTTGTTTAAATTTAGAATGAATGAATCATGTTATGTCAATAATGTTAAACTAAATATTATTCGAATAAAAATGATTTGAATAAAAATATTCGAAATGAAAATATAATCAGCAAATTTGTTTAAATTTAGAATGAATGAATCATGTTATATCAATAATGTTAAACTAAATATTATTCGAATAAAAATGATTTGAATAAAAATATTCGAAATGAAAATATAGTCAGCAAATTTGTTTAAATTTAGAATGAATGAATCAGGTTAAATTAATAATGTTAAACTAAATATTATTCGATTAAAAATTTTCGAAATGAAAATATAGTCAGCAAATTTGTTTAAATTTAGAATGAATAAATCAGGTTAAATCAATAATGTTAAACTAAATATTATTCGATTAAAAATTTTCGAAATGAAAATATAGTCAGCAAATTTGTTTAAATTTAGAATGAATGAAACATGTTAGTAACTAATCAGCATTGGAAAACTAATTAAATCAATATTTGCGGAAATTACGATTTTGGTAGAAGAGCAGCAACCGATACAATTCTCAATTAGTTTAATAAGAACATGACTTAACACGATACTAGTAATGTTTAGTTTTAATAATATTAATCCACAATTGAAATTGTTAATATGTTTATAAATAAAAACTTATAGCCAACTAATAAGCAAAACCATTAACGCTACCAGAACACTGATCCTTCGTTCCAATATTGTGTTATGGGAAAAATTTGAATTCATCGTATTGATTAAAAGTGCGCATACCGAAATTTGCTATTCGAACAATATTTGACATTTACAATTTTACCATTCTGATAAAGTTTTTTAAATATTTGCAGCAAACGCACGTAGTGCTATTAAGAGTTCCTGCTAAATCGTTTGAAAAAGCGAAAGATGCAACATGCAGAGTAAATTATAGTTGATATTTATATTCGAGAGTTAAGAAAAAACATTTTATATTTGAAAGCGTCATAAATCAAGCACTTGTCTTGCCCGCCTCCACTGTCCTCTTGTTTGTCTCTTTAAAGAATAAAGTATCATAGTTTTAAAGCTGCACAGACATAGATTTTTCTAATTATTATCATTGTGTGGCAGGTGGGGGGGTCACTTGTGTGCTTAGTTGGATTCGTTGAGACTAATTAGTTTTCGTCTGTTTAAGGAAAAATAGCACATAAAGAAAAAGCTTGATAGAAAAAACTAATGTGTTCCGCATTTTTATTATTTTACAATTATCAATGGACAAATTTGTTGCTTTAATGGAGTCATGGATGATGGATAGATGTATGGATGGATAGTTTTGGTGACCGTACTGAAAATAATTAAGGAAGACTGTGATGTATAACCGTATGCTTATGTAGTGACAAAATATATGAACACATTTCTCTTTGGATTATAATAGAAACTTTAGGAATATCTACTCACTGGGATTTAGAAAGCTACAGTGAAAACGCAACGCCAAAAAAAAAAATATTTTATGTAACACATAGTCTAATTTAACAACAGCAAAATAGAAGAGACAATACTTTCGTTCTGTTGTCGCTAAAGCTGGTAGTACGTTCATGAATTTATCACAACAACTGCTTACAATATTTTTCAATACTTAATATGTCTTTCACAATTCTTATAGTTTCACTCACATTTATGGACAATTTCGTTATAATTTGAAACGAAATCTCAATGGGGACTTACACACGAGGAACAATTTTGATAGGCGAAGTTCACACATGTACGAGTATATACACAAATCTCTCTATATATAAAAATGACCTGTATGTTCGTGATCGATAAAAACTCAAAAACTAAT
Organism: Ormia ochracea; assembly: GCA_963402855.1. Taxonomy (NCBI): domain Eukaryota; kingdom Metazoa; phylum Arthropoda; class Insecta; order Diptera; family Tachinidae; genus Ormia; species Ormia ochracea. Next base: position 68,835,329 of record OY727105.1, read on the forward strand.
GAATCGATTCTGACTAAATTTTATATACATGCTCTATGGGCCCTGAGGTGAGTGTTTCTCTGTAGTTTGAAGTTCGTTTGGACAGATGGTGCAATATTTAGTTTTTTTTTGTATTTTGCCCGATAGAGATCAGCGATATAGCCCAATGCTCTGTTTCGCTGGAAGCGTTGGATGCTTAATCGATGTGTAGAGGCGTTCATTAGTAATTTATAATTATAAACATTTAAATCTGTACATTTTAAAATGCATAAAATATGAAAAAAATATAAACGGTATGTGTTATTACAATTTTGATTTTTTGATTTTTCAATAAAACATTTTTTTCTATTACAAATAAAAAAAAACACTGATTTTTATTTTCTCCGAGAGGCAGTTCAAAATTAAAGAAAAAAGGGGAGGGCAGCAACAAAAGCTTCTAAACAACTCAATTCACTACGGCGCAGTAATTCAAGGACAAAATTCTTCTTCAATAATTGTAAAAAAAAATCGGAAAAACCGATTTTGACGCGGTGTAAGTCGAGCTTAAATTTGATCAAAAATTTAAAAACTCATCTCAGAATTATCTTAAATTAAACAGTGTGGCAATCACCAAAATCACCAAAATAAATAGAAGAAATAAAGCCAAAAAATTATTTCATAAATTTAGCTTTTTTAAGTTTATTTCAATGCAGTATAATTGCAGTTGCCAGAATAGTATATGTAATATATTCTTGGCGAAGCATATTCACACGGCCGAATATAAATTAAATGTTTTGTTGATAATTATTTTCATTTTATTTATTGTCTTTATTTAACATTTAAATCACACTAAAGGCCCAAAATTAATATTCAATAGAATACAGTAGAATATTAATTTTTAGCTTAAAAACTTATTGAAATAGATCGCTGTGGGGTGTCAAGTAGCTCCTGCTGTCGTTTCACTGCGTGCTAATGGAGGGCATCAGGTAATCTTTTCCTAAATGCTTTGTTAGAACACCTGGAGATTTAACCAAATCAAAGTTGTTACGGGAGACAGAAATAATCAATTTAAATGCACTCAGTTCCACATCTTTCTTCGCTGATTTTTTGTCAACTTAAAAATAAAGACGGAAAAGGAACGATCGAAAATAAATAGATGTTTAAACTAACAAAAGCTCAGAATTTATAGCGGTGTTGCTTGTTTAGTTAATACTTTATTTTATTTATGGCTATTATAGACAAAATTACCTTTATTTGATATTTAAAAAGCACTAAAATCCCAAAAATATATGCAAATAAAAAGTTTAAAAGCTAAAAATTCGTCGATTCCGTAAAGTGCTTTGAGTGCTAATTCTGAAGCTAATTCAAATATAACGTTATTTTTTAATATCATTTTTAATTATTGACCAAAATACGAGGTGTGATCAAAAATAAACTGTTATTTTTAATTTTTTCCAAAATTATTTATTTACTCATCAATAACTGACATATTGCTTAGCGGAAACGGCGCATAACTTCATTCACGTTGCATCATGTCATTGCAATCGAAGAAAACAGTGACCGAAGTTGATGTGCTTTTTTGGTCTTGGCTCTTCTGGACGATTCCATTGGGATGATTGCCCATTGGTTCCAATGTCATAGGCATACATCTATGATTTGTCACTAAGGTATAACCTTTTAAAGCAACTTTGGATCGTCGTTGACGATGTGGAACACCTCCCATGCGACGTTCTTTTAGTAAAAAATAGTAAAAAAAATTTAAGAACACATTAAACCACCACTAATCTTTATATCTGTCAAAAACAAACTGACAATCCAAAATGGCTGATATTGCCAACATATACAACAGCCAAGTGTACCAACATAACAGAAAAAAATTCTAAAATCGAACATATGTAACTCACAAAAGTTAAAAATAACAGTTATTTTTTTATCACACCTCGTACATGGACTTACACAAATAAAATATTTTGTACAATTACGGCATTTTTTAATAAAAAAAATAATAATTTTTATACTTTAAAAATGAATGAAATATCATATTTCTATGATAGTAAAAAAGACTAAAAAAATTCTCTGGCATCCTTTTGTTTTATTAATCATTTTTACATTATTTTTGATCTGGCCTCGCATCTAACTGCCACCTCTTAAAGTTAGAAAACCAAATTACTCTAACCCCGATGTCATTAAATTGATTTTTTTATATAGAAATATGACTGCTTGTTAACACATTCGAACAACCGATTCGTTTAGAGATTTACAATAAAACAGTCAAATAAATAAGGCTTTTGTTGGTGCTTAAATATTATGACAAAAATTAGAATAAAATGGAAAAAAATATATTAAAATACATTATGTAAATAAGTGGACATAAATACAGATAAATTATGAATATTAAGTTGCTCTGAAGAAACCATATTCTAAATTAAATTGTATGTTAATTATGAAAGGACAAGAATTGAGCTGTTATTCTTCAAAATATAAAATTTAGAAACTTCAATCGTGGGAACTCCAAAGCAACATTATGAAGAGTAAAAAAAATAATTTAAATTAAATTATTTTCTGTGATGGCGATCATTTTTAATTACGACATTATTTGACTAAACAAACTTGTCACAATCAGAGCGGATTTATTTTCAGAAAATATTTCCATTTTCTGGTGCAACGTATGGGATTATAATCTCTGCGCCCTTTTGAGAAACCAATTATATATAAACAAAGAACACACAAGTAATGATATGTTAATTAATTAAAGCAAGGGGGTTTGAGGCGACATAATGGAAACAGTATCTGCTTCTTATATTACATCCCAATACACCAAAAAAAACAAAGTATATCAGTATGTTCTCTTTAGTTTTTATTTTTTTATCGTTCCTGACCGACGCTACTGTACAGCTTCAAATCAGTTACGACCATTTAATTTTGTTAACATAAATATTTTCTAACAATAAGCCGTTGGTTGATTGCATGAATTAATTATCTCAATAAATCTCCTTAATTAAATGTGACTTTAATCAGCAGTTGATTTTTAGTTCTTTCTTATCTCTTTTAATATTTTCAATCTTGGTAATCTAAACTTCAAATCGTATTGTTACGCCTTTTTGTATTATGTAAGTCGGTAGACCGCTTAATGTCAATATTTAAATATTATCTCAATATTCTTCGGAATGTATTTAAATTATAAATTACTGCTAAAGGCACATACTTGCCACGAGCAGCGATTTATCGTTAATTGGATAATGTTTTGAAACAAAATGAGATTTTTACGACTGTTTTTTTCTAAATTTTACAATTTCGAGAAAAACAAAATGATTTTTATAATTACTATATATATACTCGTATATATGAATAATCTTTGTTTAATTAGGAAAGAAACTTATCTCTTTTAATTGCTTCACAGTGATATTTTTAGGTCAAGTTGAAAACATGCCGTCTGATGATCGTGACATTCGATGCGTATCGAAATTTACATTTAGATTGTAATTAAAATTCGTTCGATACCTTAATTTCAACACAGAATGTTTCTGAAACGTGAAAATATTTTTATTGATATTTTCATTATCTTAACAGAGGCAATAAAATTTTTAATTTTTAATTTAATAAATTTTTTGATTATTTTCTTTTGATTTTTAAAATCTGTTACAAAATATCATGTTTAATCAAACCGTCTGTAAAAAATTTAGATATTTGTTATTTTATAATTAATGAAAAGTATTCTAAAACGAATTTCAATAAAATTTCTTAAGAACTTGTTCAGGTATAAATTTTAATAAATGCAATTTATTTGAAAAAATTAATTATTCACACAACATATTCTTAATAAAGGTTTTATTCAAATATGGTATTTTCGAATAGTGCAATAAAAAAAAGCATACAAATTAATAATGAAATAAAATATTTATTCAGTGCAAAAGTGTTTTCAATATACATTACGCAATATATATTACGACATTTTTAAATCATAGATATATACTTAGCAAATATCATCCGTGCAAGTTTGCACGGATTCACAATAAAACTAAGTATGCAAAGCACATAATTTTGTTTTTAAGAAACCAAAACGATATCAAGACGAGGCTATGACGAATTTTCGAACTTTAAGAAAAGCAATATACACTGCGATATGTTTGAGTATGACGGTGTGTGCCGGCTACGCACTTCCTTCCTCATGGAATTACTCCTTTAATTGAATTCCAATCGTGAAAATTCGTTAAAATGGTAAAAACTTAACTAAAAGTAAAGATGATGCGCGATTTGATGATTCCGTTCTCCTGGATCTAATTCTTAAATGGAAATCGAAATTTTTTTAAGCTGAACTCACGTTTATATTACTTTTACTAGTTGATTTTTTATCTCAGAATAGGAGTATATTTCTTATATATTTGTCAGTTATTGAAAAACACAAAAAATTGCGATTTTTATAAGGTAGCTACCTTAGTGATTTTGAGCCGTCCAATTCCTTCCTTTCTCCTCGAATTGCTCCTTAAGTTGAATTCTAAACGTGAAAATATCATAAAATGGCAAAAACTTAACTAAAAGTAAAAAAAGATGCGTAATTCGATGATTCCCTTCTTCTGGATGTCAGCCTTTAATGGAATTCCCCATTTTTTTAAGCTGAACTGGCGTTTATATTACTTTTACTAGTCAATTTTTTGTCTCAAAATACGAGTATATTTCTTATATATTTGCCATTGATTGAAAAACACAAAAAATTGCGATTTTTATAAGGTAGCTACCTTAGTGATTTTTGACTGCCCAACTCCTTCCTTCCTCATGGAATTACTCCTTTAATAGAATTCCAATCGTGAAAATTCGTTAAAATGGTAAAAACTTAACTAAAAGTAAAGATGATGCGCGATTTGATGATTCCGTTCTCCTGGATCTAATTCTTAAATGGAAATCCAAATTTTTTTAAGCTGAACTCACGTTTATATTACTTTTACTAGTTGATTTTTTATCTCAGAATAGGACTCTATTTCTTATATATTTGTCAGTTATTGAAAAACACAAAATATTGCGATTTTTATAAGGTAGCTACCTTAGTGATTTTTGACTGCCCAACTCCTTCCTTCCTCATGGAATTACTCCTTTAATAGAATTCCAATCGTGAAAATTCGTTAAAATGGTAAAAACTTAACTAAAAGTAAAGATGATGCGCGATTTGATGATTCCGTTCTCCTGGATCTAATTCTTAAATGGAAATCCAAATTTTTATAAGCTGAACTCACGTTTATATTACTTTTACTAGTTGATTTCCATTTAAGAATTAGATCCAGGAGAACGGAATCATCAAATCGCGCATCATCTTTACTTTTGGTTAAGTTTTTACCATTTTAACGAATTTTCACGATTGGAATTCAATTAAAGGAGTAATTCCATGAGGAAGGAAGGAGTTGGGCAGTCAAAAATCACTAAGGTAGCTACCTTATAAAAATCGCAATTTTTTATGTTTTTCAATTACTGGCAAATATATAAGAAATATACTCGTATTTTGAGACAAAAAATTGACTAGTAAAAGTAATATAAACGCCAGTTCAGCTTAAAAAAATGGGGAATTCCATTAAAGGCTGACATCCAGAAGAAGGGAATCATCGAATTACGCATCTTTTTTTACTTTTAGTTAAGTTTTTGCCATTTTATGATATTTTCACGTTTAGAATTCAACTTAAGGAGCAATTCGAGGAGAAAGGAAGGAATTGGACGGCTCAAAATCACTAAGGTAGCTACCTTATAAAAATCGCAATTTTTTGTGTTTTTCAATCAATGGCAAATATATAAGAAATATACTCGTATTTTGAGACAAAAAATTGACTAGTAAAAGTAATATAAACGCCAGTTCAGCTTAAAAAAATGGGGAATTCCATTAAAGGCTGACATCCAGAAGAAGGGAATCATCGAATTACGCATCTTTTTTTACTTTTAGTTAAGTTTTTGCCATTTTATGATATTTTCACGTTTAGAATTCAACTTAAGGAGCAATTCGAGGAGAAAGGAAGGAATTGGACGGCTCAAAATCACTAAGGTAGCTACCTTATAAAAATCGCAATTTTTTGTGTTTTTCAATTACTGGCAAATATATAAGAAATATACTCGTATTTTGAGACAAAAAATTGACTAGTAAAAGTAATATAAACGCCAGTTCAGCTTAAAAAAATGGGGAATTCCATTAAAGGCTGACATCCAGAAGAAGGGAATCATCGAATTACGCATCTTTTTTTACTTTTAGTTAAGTTTTTGCCATTTTATGATATTTTCACGTTTAGAATTCAACTTAAGGAGCAATTCGAGGAGAAAGGAAGGAATTGGACGGCTCAAAATCACTAAGGTAGCTACCTTATAAAAATCGCAATTTTTTGTGTTTTTCAATCAATGGCAAATATATAAGAAATATACTCGTATTTTGAGACAAAAAATTGACTAGTAAAAGTAATATAAACGCCAGTTCAGCTTAAAAAAATGGGGAATTCCATTAAAGGCTGACATCCAGAAGAAGGGAATCATCGAATTACGCATCTTTTTTTACTTTTAGTTAAGTTTTTGCCATTTTATGATATTTTCACGTTTAGAATTCAACTTAAGGAGCAATTCGAGGAGAAAGGAAGGAATTGGACGGCTCAAAATCACTAAGGTAGCTACCTTATAAAAATCGCAATTTTTTGTGTTTTTCAATCAATGGCAAATATATAAGAAATATACTCGTATTTTGAGACAAAAAATTGACTAGTAAAAGTAATATAAACGCCAGTTCAGCTTAAAAAAATGGGGAATTCCATTAAAGGCTGACATCCAGAAGAAGGGAATCATCGAATTACGCATCTTTTTTTAATTTTAGTTAAGTTTTTGCCATTTTATGATATTTTCACGTTTAGAATTCAACTTAAGGAGCAATTCGAGGAGAAAGGAAGGAATTGGACGGCTCAAAATCACTAAGGTAGCTACCTTATAAAAATCGCAATTTTTTGTGTTTTTCAATCAATGGCAAATATATAAGAAATATACTCGTATTTTGAGACAAAAAATTGACTAGTAAAAGTAATATAAACGCCAGTTCAGCTTAAAAAAATGGGGAATTCCATTAAAGGCTGACATCCAGAAGAAGGGAATCATCGAATTACGCATCTTTTTTTACTTTTAGTTAAGTTTTTGCCATTTTATGATATTTTCACGTTTAGAATTCAACTTAAGGAGCAATTCGAGGAGAAAGGAAGGAATTGGACGGCTCAAAATCACTAAGGTAGCTACCTTATAAAAATCGCAATTTTTTGTGTTTTTCAATCAATGGCAAATATATAAGAAATATACTCGTATTTTGAGACAAAAAATTGACTAGTAAAAGTAATATAAACGCCAGTTCAGCTTAAAAAAATGGGGAATTCCATTAAAGGCTGACATCCAGAAGAAGGGAATCATCGAATTACGCATCTTTTTTTACTTTTAGTTAAGTTTTTGCCATTTTATGATATTTTCACGTTTAGAATTCAACTTAAGGAGCAATTCGAGGAGAAAGGAAGGAATTGGACGGCTCAAAATCACTAAGGTAGCTACCTTATAAAAATCGCAATTTTTTGTGTTTTTCAATTACTGGCAAATATATAAGAAATATACTCGTATTTTGAGACAAAAAATTGACTAGTAAAAGTAATATAAACGCCAGTTCAGCTTAAAAAAATGGGGAATTCCATTAAAGGCTGACATCCAGAAGAAGGGAATCATCGAATTACGCATCTTTTTTTACTTTTAGTTAAGTTTTTGCCATTTTATGATATTTTCACGTTTAGAATTCAACTTAAGGAGCAATTCGAGGAGAAAGGAAGGAATTGGACGGCTCAAAATCACTAAGGTAGCTACCTTATAAAAATCGCAATTTTTTGTGTTTTTCAATCAATGGCAAATATATAAGAAATATACTCGTATTTTGAGACAAAAAATTGACTAGTAAAAGTAATATAAACGCCAGTTCAGCTTAAAAAAATGGGGAATTCCATTAAAGGCTGACATCCAGAAGAAGGGAACATCGAATTACGCATCTTTTTTTAATTTTACTTAAGTTTTTGCCATTTTATGATATTTTCACGTTTAGAATTCAACTTAAGGAGCAATTCGAGGAGAAAGGAAGGAATTGGACGGCTCAAAATCACTAAGGTAGCTACCTTATAAAAATCGCAATTTTTTGTGTTTTTCAATCAATGGCAAATATATAAGAAATATACTCGTATTTTGAGACAAAAAATTGACTAGTAAAAGTAATATAAACGCCAGTTCAGCTTAAAAAAATGGGGAATTCCATTAAAGGCTGACATCCAGAAGAAGGGAATCATCGAATTACGCATCTTTTTTTAATTTCAGTTAAGTTTTTGCCATTTTATGATATTTTCACGTTTAGAATTCAACTTAAGGAGCAATTCGAGGAGAAAGGAAGGAATTGGACGGCTCAAAATCACTAAGGTAGCTACCTTATAAAAATCGCAATTTTTTGTGTTTTTCAATCAATGGCAAATATATAAGAAATATACTCGTATTTTGAGACAAAAAATTGACTAGTAAAAGTAATATAAACGCCAGTTCAGCTTAAAAAAATGGGGAATTCCATTAAAGGCTGACATCCAGAAGAAGGGAATCATCGAATTACGCATCTTTTTTTACTTTTAGTTAAGTTTTTGCCATTTTATGATATTTTCACGTTTAGAATTCAACTTAAGGAGCAATTCGAGGAGAAAGGAAGGAATTGGACGGCTCAAAATCACTAAGGTAGCTACCTTATAAAAATCGCAATTTTTTGTGTTTTTCAATCAATGGCAAATATATAAGAAATATACTCGTATTTTGAGACAAAAAATTGACTAGTAAAAGTAATATAAACGCCAGTTCAGCTTAAAAAAATGGGGAATTCCATTAAAGGCTGACATCCAGAAGAAGGGAATCATCGAATTACGCATCTTTTTTTACTTTTAGTTAAGTTTTTGCCATTTTATGATATTTTCACGTTTAGAATTCAACTTAAGGGGCAATTCGAGGAGAAAGGAAGGAATTGGACGGCTCAAAATCACTAAGGTAGCTACCTTATAAAAATCGCAATTTTTTGTGTTTTTCAATCAATGGCAAATATATAAGAAATATACTCGTATTTTGAGACAAAAAATTGACTAGTAAAAGTAATATAAACGCCAGTTCAGCTTAAAAAAATGGGGAATTCCATTAAAGGCTGACATCCAGAAGAAGGGAATCATCGAATTACGCATCTTTTTTTACTTTTAGTTAAGTTTTTGCCATTTTATGATATTTTCACGTTTAGAATTCAACTTAAGGAGCAATTCGAGGAGAAAGGAAGGAATTGGACGGCTCAAAATCACTAAGGTAGCTACCTTATAAAAATCGCAATTTTTTGTGTTTTTCAATCAATGGCAAATATATAAGAAATATACTCGTATTTTGAGACAAAAAATTGACTAGTAAAAGTAATATAAACGCCAGTTCAGCTTAAAAAAATGGGGAATTCCATTAAAGGCTGACATCCAGAAGAAGGGAATCATCGAATTACGCATCTTTTTTTACTTTTAGTTAAGTTTTTGCCATTTTATGATATTTTCACGTTTAGAATTCAACTTAAGGAGCAATTCGAGGAGAAAGGAAGGAATTGGACGGCTCAAAATCACTAAGGTAGCTACCTTATAAAAATCGCAATTTTTTGTGTTTTTCAATCAATGGCAAATATATAAGAAATATACTCGTATTTTGAGACAAAAAATTGACTAGTAAAAGTAATATAAACGCCAGTTCAGCTTAAAAAAATGGGGAATTCCATTAAAGGCTGACATCCAGAAGAAGGGAATCATCGAATTACGCATCTTTTTTTACTTCTAGTTAAGTTTTTGCCATTTTATGATATTTTCACGTTTAGAATTCAACTTAAGGAGCAATTCGAGGAGAAAGGAAGGAATTGGACGGCTCAAAATCACTAAGGTAGCTACCTTATAAAAATCGCAATTTTTTGTGTTTTTCAATCAATGGCAAATATATAAGAAATATACTCGTATTTTGAGACAAAAAATTGACTAGTAAAAGTAATATAAACGCCAGTTCAGCTTAAAAAAATGGGGAATTCCATTAAAGGCTGACATCCAGAAGAAGGGAATCATCGAATTACGCATCTTTTTTTACTTTTAGTTAAGTTTTTGCCATTTTATGATATTTTCACGTTTAGAATTCAACTTAAGGAGCAATTCGAGGAGAAAGGAAGGAATTGGACGGCTCAAAATCACTAAGGTAGCTACCTTATAAAAATCGCAATTTTTTGTGTTTTTCAATCAATGGCAAATATATAAGAAATATACTCGTATTTTGAGACAAAAAATTGACTAGTAAAAGTAATATAAACGCCAGTTCAGCTTAAAAAAATGGGGAATTCCATTAAAGGCTGACATCCAGAAGAAGGGAATCATCGAATTACGCATCTTTTTTTACTTTTAGTTAAGTTTTTGCCATTTTATGATATTTTCACGTTTAGAATTCAACTTAAGGAGCAATTCGAGGAGAAAGGAAGGAATTGGACGGCTCAAAATCACTAAGGTAGCTACCTTATAAAAATCGCAATTTTTTGTGTTTTTCAATCAATGGCAAATATATAAGAAATATACTCGTATTTTGAGACAAAAAATTGACTAGTAAAAGTAATATAAACGCCAGTTCAGCTTAAAAAAATGGGGAATTCCATTAAAGGCTGACATCCAGAAGAAGGGAATCATCGAATTACGCATCTTTTTTTACTTTTAGTTAAGTTTTTGCCATTTTATGATATTTTCACGTTTAGAATTCAACTTAAGGAGCAATTCGAGGAGAAAGGAAGGAATTGGACGGCTCAAAATCACTAAGGTAGCTACCTTATAAAAATCGCAATTTTTTGTGTTTTTCAATCAATGGCAAATATATAAGAAATATACTCGTATTTTGAGACAAAAAATTGACTAGTAAAAGTAATATAAACGCCAGTTCAGCTTAAAAAAATGGGGAATTCCATTAAAGGCTGACATCCAGAAGAAGGGAATCATCGAATTACGCATCTTTTTTTACTTTTAGTTAAGTTTTTGCCATTTTATGATATTTTCACGTTTAGAATTCAACTTAAGGGGCAATTCGAGGAGAAAGGAAGGAATTGGACGGCTCAAAATCACTAAGGTAGCTACCTTATAAAAATCGCAATTTTTTGTGTTTTTCAATCAATGGCAAATATATAAGAAATATACTCGTATTTTGAGACAAAAAATTGACTAGTAAAAGTAATATAAACGCCAGTTCAGCTTAAAAAAATGGGGAATTCCATTAAAGGCTGACATCCAGAAGAAGGGAATCATCGAATTACGCATCTTTTTTTACTTTTAGTTAAGTTTTTGCCATTTTATGATATTTTCACGTTTAGAATTCAACTTAAGGAGCAATTCGAGGAGAAAGGAAGGAATTGGACGGCTCAAAATCACTAAGGTAGCTACCTTATAAAAATCGCAATTTTTTGTGTTTTTCAATCAATGGCAAATATATAAGAAATATACTCGTATTTTGAGACAAAAAATTGACTAGTAAAAGTAATATAAACGCCAGTTCAGCTTAAAAAAATGGGGAATTCCATTAAAGGCTGACATCCAGAAGAAGGGAATCATCGAATTACGCATCTTTTTTTACTTTTAGTTAAGTTTTTGCCATTTTATGATATTTTCACGTTTAGAATTCAACTTAAGGAGCAATTCGAGGAGAAAGGAAGGAATTGGACGGCTCAAAATCACTAAGGTAGCTACCTTATAAAAATCGCAATTTTTTGTGTTTTTCAATCAATGGCAAATATATAAGAAATATACTCGTATTTTGAGACAAAAAATTGACTAGTAAAAGTAATATAAACGCCAGTTCAGCTTAAAAAAATGGGGAATTCCATTAAAGGCTGACATCCAGAAGAAGGGAATCATCGAATTACGCATCTTTTTTTACTTTTAGTTAAGTTTTTGCCATTTTATGATATTTTCACGTTTAGAATTCAACTTAAGGAGCAATTCGAGGAGAAAGGAAGGAATTGGACGGCTCAAAATCACTAAGGTAGCTACCTTATAAAAATCGCAATTTTTTGTGTTTTTCAATCAATGGCAAATATATAAGAAATATACTCGTATTTTGAGACAAAAAATTGACTAGTAAAAGTAATATAAACGCCAGTTCAGCTTAAAAAAATGGGGAATTCCATTAAAGGCTGACATCCAGAAGAAGGGAATCATCGAATTACGCATCTTTTTTTACTTTTAGTTAAGTTTTTGCCATTTTATGATATTTTCACGTTTAGAATTCAACTTAAGGAGCAATTCGAGGAGAAAGGAAGGAATTGGACGGCTCAAAATCACTAAGGTAGCTACCTTATAAAAATCGCAATTTTTTGTGTTTTTCAATCAATGGCAAATATATAAGAAATATACTCGTATTTTGAGACAAAAAATTGACTAGTAAAAGTAATATAAACGCCAGTTCAGCTTAAAAAAATGGGGAATTCCATTAAAGGCTGACATCCAGAAGAAGGGAATCATCGAATTACGCATCTTTTTTTACTTTTAGTTAAGTTTTTGCCATTTTATGATATTTTCACGTTTAGAATTCAACTTAAGGAGCAATTCGAGGAGAAAGGAAGGAATTGGACGGCTCAAAATCACTAAGGTAGCTACCTTATAAAAATCGCAATTTTTTGTGTTTTTCAATCAATGGCAAATATATAAGAAATATACTCGTATTTTGAGACAAAAAATTGACTAGTAAAAGTAATATAAACGCCAGTTCAGCTTAAAAAAATGGGGAATTCCATTAAAGGCTGACATCCAGAAGAAGGGAATCATCGAATTACGCATCTTTTTTTACTTTTAGTTAAGTTTTTGCCATTTTATGATATTTTCACGTTTAGAATTCAACTTAAGGGGCAATTCGAGGAGAAAGGAAGGAATTGGACGGCTCAAAATCACTAAGGTAGCTACCTTATAAAAATCGCAATTTTTTGTGTTTTTCAATCAATGGCAAATATATAAGAAATATACTCGTATTTTGAGACAAAAAATTGACTAGTAAAAGTAATATAAACGCCAGTTCAGCTTAAAAAAATGGGGAATTCCATTAAAGGCTGACATCCAGAAGAAGGGAATCATCGAATTACGCATCTTTTTTTACTTTTAGTTAAGTTTTTGCCATTTTATGATATTTTCACGTTTAGAATTCAACTTAAGGAGCAATTCGAGGAGAAAGGAAGGAATTGGACGGCTCAAAATCACTAAGGTAGCTACCTTATAAAAATCGCAATTTTTTGTGTTTTTCAATCAATGGCAAATATATAAGAAATATACTCGTATTTTGAGACAAAAAATTGACTAGTAAAAGTAATATAAACGCCAGTTCAGCTTAAAAAAATGGGGAATTCCATTAAAGGCTGACATCCAGAAGAAGGGAATCATCGAATTACGCATCTTTTTTTACTTTTAGTTAAGTTTTTGCCATTTTATGATATTTTCACGTTTAGAATTCAACTTAAGGGGCAATTCGAGGAGAAAGGAAGGAATTGGACGGCTCAAAATCACTAAGGTAGCTACCTTATAAAAATCGCAATTTTTTGTGTTTTTCAATCAATGGCAAATATATAAGAAATATACTCGTATTTTGAGACAAAAAATTGACTAGTAAAAGTAATATAAACGCCAGTTCAGCTTAAAAAAATGGGGAATTCCATTAAAGGCTGACATCCAGAAGAAGGGAATCATCGAATTACGCATCTTTTTTTACTTTTAGTTAAGTTTTTGCCATTTTATGATATTTTCACGTTTAGAATTCAACTTAAGGAGCAATTCGAGGAGAAAGGAAGGAATTGGACGGCTCAAAATCACTAAGGTAGCTACCTTATAAAAATCGCAATTTTTTGTGTTTTTCAATCAATGGCAAATATATAAGAAATATACTCGTATTTTGAGACAAAAAATTGACTAGTAAAAGTAATATAAACGCCAGTTCAGCTTAAAAAAATGGGGAATTCCATTAAAGGCTGACATCCAGAAGAAGGGAATCATCGAATTACGCATCTTTTTTTACTTCTAGTTAAGTTTTTGCCATTTTATGATATTTTCACGTTTAGAATTCAACTTAAGGAGCAATTCGAGGAGAAAGGAAGGAATTGGACGGCTCAAAATCACTAAGGTAGCTACCTTATAAAAATCGCAATTTTTTGTGTTTTTCAATCAATGGCAAATATATAAGAAATATACTCGTATTTTGAGACAAAAAATTGACTAGTAAAAGTAATATAAACGCCAGTTCAGCTTAAAAAAATGGGGAATTCCATTAAAGGCTGACATCCAGAAGAAGGGAATCATCGAATTACGCATCTTTTTTTACTTTTAGTTAAGTTTTTGCCATTTTATGATATTTTCACGTTTAGAATTCAACTTAAGGAGCAATTCGAGGAGAAAGGAAGGAATTGGACGGCTCAAAATCACTAAGGTAGCTACCTTATAAAAATCGCAATTTTTTGTGTTTTTCAATCAATGGCAAATATATAAGAAATATACTCGTATTTTGAGACAAAAAATTGACTAGTAAAAGTAATATAAACGCCAGTTCAGCTTAAAAAAATGGGGAATTCCATTAAAGGCTGACATCCAGAAGAAGGGAATCATCGAATTACGCATCTTTTTTTACTTTTAGTTAAGTTTTTGCCATTTTATGATATTTTCACGTTTAGAATTCAACTTAAGGGGCAATTCGAGGAGAAAGGAAGGAATTGGACGGCTCAAAATCACTAAGGTAGCTACCTTATAAAAATCGCAATTTTTTGTGTTTTTCAATCAATGGCAAATATATAAGAAATATACTCGTATTTTGAGACAAAAAATTGACTAGTAAAAGTAATATAAACGCCAGTTCAGCTTAAAAAAATGGGGAATTCCATTAAAGGCTGACATCCAGAAGAAGGGAATCATCGAATTACGCATCTTTTTTTACTTTTAGTTAAGTTTTTGCCATTTTATGATATTTTCACGTTTAGAATTCAACTTAAGGAGCAATTCGAGGAGAAAGGAAGGAATTGGACGGCTCAAAATCACTAAGGTAGCTACCTTATAAAAATCGCAATTTTTTGTGTTTTTCAATCAATGGCAAATATATAAGAAATATACTCGTATTTTGAGACAAAAAATTGACTAGTAAAAGTAATATAAACGCCAGTTCAGCTTAAAAAAATGGGGAATTCCATTAAAGGCTGACATCCAGAAGAAGGGAATCATCGAATTACGCATCTTTTTTTACTTTTAGTTAAGTTTTTGCCATTTTATGATATTTTCACGTTTAGAATTCAACTTAAGGGGCAATTCGAGGAGAAAGGAAGGAATTGGACGGCTCAAAATCACTAAGGTAGCTACCTTATAAAAATCGCAATTTTTTGTGTTTTTCAATCAATGGCAAATATATAAGAAATATACTCGTATTTTGAGACAAAAAATTGACTAGTAAAAGTAATATAAACGCCAGTTCAGCTTAAAAAAATGGGGAATTCCATTAAAGGCTGACATCCAGAAGAAGGGAATCATCGAATTACGCATCTTTTTTTACTTTTAGTTAAGTTTTTGCCATTTTATGATATTTTCACGTTTAGAATTCAACTTAAGGAGCAATTCGAGGAGAAAGGAAGGAATTGGACGGCTCAAAATCACTAAGGTAGCTACCTTATAAAAATCGCAATTTTTTGTGTTTTTCAATCAATGGCAAATATATAAGAAATATACTCGTATTTTGAGACAAAAAATTGACTAGTAAAAGTAATATAAACGCCAGTTCAGCTTAAAAAAATGGGGAATTCCATTAAAGGCTGACATCCAGAAGAAGGGAATCATCGAATTACGCATCTTTTTTTACTTTTAGTTAAGTTTTTGCCATTTTATGATATTTTCACGTTTAGAATTCAACTTAAGGGGCAATTCGAGGAGAAAGGAAGGAATTGGACGGCTCAAAATCACTAAGGTAGCTACCTTATAAAAATCGCAATTTTTTGTGTTTTTCAATCAATGGCAAATATATAAGAAATATACTCGTATTTTGAGACAAAAAATTGACTAGTAAAAGTAATATAAACGCCAGTTCAGCTTAAAAAAATGGGGAATTCCATTAAAGGCTGACATCCAGAAGAAGGGAATCATCGAATTACGCATCTTTTTTTACTTTTAGTTAAGTTTTTGCCATTTTATGATATTTTCACGTTTAGAATTCAACTTAAGGAGCAATTCGAGGAGAAAGGAAGGAATTGGACGGCTCAAAATCACTAAGGTAGCTACCTTATAAAAATCGCAATTTTTTGTGTTTTTCAATCAATGGCAAATATATAAGAAATATACTCGTATTTTGAGACAAAAAATTGACTAGTAAAAGTAATATAAACGCCAGTTCAGCTTAAAAAAATGGGGAATTCCATTAAAGGCTGACATCCAGAAGAAGGGAATCATCGAATTACGCATCTTTTTTTACTTTTAGTTAAGTTTTTGCCATTTTATGATATTTTCACGTTTAGAATTCAACTTAAGGGGCAATTCGAGGAGAAAGGAAGGAATTGGACGGCTCAAAATCACTAAGGTAGCTACCTTATAAAAATCGCAATTTTTTGTGTTTTTCAATCAATGGCAAATATATAAGAAATATACTCGTATTTTGAGACAAAAAATTGACTAGTAAAAGTAATATAAACGCCAGTTCAGCTTAAAAAAATGGGGAATTCCATTAAAGGCTGACATCCAGAAGAAGGGAATCATCGAATTACGCATCTTTTTTTACTTTTAGTTAAGTTTTTGCCATTTTATGATATTTTCACGTTTAGAATTCAACTTAAGGAGCAATTCGAGGAGAAAGGAAGGAATTGGACGGCTCAAAATCACTAAGGTAGCTACCTTATAAAAATCGCAATTTTTTGTGTTTTTCAATCAATGGCAAATATATAAGAAATATACTCGTATTTTGAGACAAAAAATTGACTAGTAAAAGTAATATAAACGCCAGTTCAGCTTAAAAAAATGGGGAATTCCATTAAAGGCTGACATCCAGAAGAAGGGAATCATCGAATTACGCATCTTTTTTTACTTTTAGTTAAGTTTTTGCCATTTTATGATATTTTCACGTTTAGAATTCAACTTAAGGGGCAATTCGAGGAGAAAGGAAGGAATTGGACGGCTCAAAATCACTAAGGTAGCTACCTTATAAAAATCGCAATTTTTTGTGTTTTTCAATCAATGGCAAATATATAAGAAATATACTCGTATTTTGAGACAAAAAATTGACTAGTAAAAGTAATATAAACGCCAGTTCAGCTTAAAAAAATGGGGAATTCCATTAAAGGCTGACATCCAGAAGAAGGGAATCATCGAATTACGCATCTTTTTTTACTTTTAGTTAAGTTTTTGCCATTTTATGATATTTTCACGTTTAGAATTCAACTTAAGGAGCAATTCGAGGAGAAAGGAAGGAATTGGACGGCTCAAAATCACTAAGGTAGCTACCTTATAAAAATCGCAATTTTTTGTGTTTTTCAATCAATGGCAAATATATAAGAAATATACTCGTATTTTGAGACAAAAAATTGACTAGTAAAAGTAATATAAACGCCAGTTCAGCTTAAAAAAATGGGGAATTCCATTAAAGGCTGACATCCAGAAGAAGGGAATCATCGAATTACGCATCTTTTTTTACTTTTAGTTAAGTTTTTGCCATTTTATGATATTTTCACGTTTAGAATTCAACTTAAGGGGCAATTCGAGGAGAAAGGAAGGAATTGGACGGCTCAAAATCACTAAGGTAGCTACCTTATAAAAATCGCAATTTTTTGTGTTTTTCAATCAATGGCAAATATATAAGAAATATACTCGTATTTTGAGACAAAAAATTGACTAGTAAAAGTAATATAAACGCCAGTTCAGCTTAAAAAAATGGGGAATTCCATTAAAGGCTGACATCCAGAAGAAGGGAATCATCGAATTACGCATCTTTTTTTACTTTTAGTTAAGTTTTTGCCATTTTATGATATTTTCACGTTTAGAATTCAACTTAAGGAGCAATTCGAGGAGAAAGGAAGGAATTGGACGGCTCAAAATCACTAAGGTAGCTACCTTATAAAAATCGCAATTTTTTGTGTTTTTCAATCAATGGCAAATATATAAGAAATATACTCGTATTTTGAGACAAAAAATTGACTAGTAAAAGTAATATAAACGCCAGTTCAGCTTAAAAAAATGGGGAATTCCATTAAAGGCTGACATCCAGAAGAAGGGAATCATCGAATTACGCATCTTTTTTTACTTCTAGTTAAGTTTTTGCCATTTTATGATATTTTCACGTTTAGAATTCAACTTAAGGAGCAATTCGAGGAGAAAGGAAGGAATTGGACGGCTCAAAATCACTAAGGTAGCTACCTTATAAAAATCGCAATTTTTTGTGTTTTTCAATCAATGGCAAATATATAAGAAATATACTCGTATTTTGAGACAAAAAATTGACTAGTAAAAGTAATATAAACGCCAGTTCAGCTTAAAAAAATGGGGAATTCCATTAAAGGCTGACATCCAGAAGAAGGGAATCATCGAATTACGCATCTTTTTTTACTTTTAGTTAAGTTTTTGCCATTTTATGATATTTTCACGTTTAGAATTCAACTTAAGGAGCAATTCGAGGAGAAAGGAAGGAATTGGACGGCTCAAAATCACTAAGGTAGCTACCTTATAAAAATCGCAATTTTTTGTGTTTTTCAATCAATGGCAAATATATAAGAAATATACTCGTATTTTGAGACAAAAAATTGACTAGTAAAAGTAATATAAACGCCAGTTCAGCTTAAAAAAATGGGGAATTCCATTAAAGGCTGACATCCAGAAGAAGGGAATCATCGAATTACGCATCTTTTTTTACTTTTAGTTAAGTTTTTGCCATTTTATGATATTTTCACGTTTAGAATTCAACTTAAGGAGCAATTCGAGGAGAAAGGAAGGAATTGGACGGCTCAAAATCACTAAGGTAGCTACCTTATAAAAATCGCAATTTTTTGTGTTTTTCAATCAATGGCAAATATATAAGAAATATACTCGTATTTTGAGACAAAAAATTGACTAGTAAAAGTAATATAAACGCCAGTTCAGCTTAAAAAAATGGGGAATTCCATTAAAGGCTGACATCCAGAAGAAGGGAATCATCGAATTACGCATCTTTTTTTACTTTTAGTTAAGTTTTTGCCATTTTATGATATTTTCACGTTTAGAATTCAACTTAAGGAGCAATTCGAGGAGAAAGGAAGGAATTGGACGGCTCAAAATCACTAAGGTAGCTACCTTATAAAAATCGCAATTTTTTGTGTTTTTCAATCAATGGCAAATATATAAGAAATATACTCGTATTTTGAGACAAAAAATTGACTAGTAAAAGTAATATAAACGCCAGTTCAGCTTAAAAAAATGGGGAATTCCATTAAAGGCTGACATCCAGAAGAAGGGAATCATCGAATTACGCATCTTTTTTTACTTTTAGTTAAGTTTTTGCCATTTTATGATATTTTCACGTTTAGAATTCAACTTAAGGAGCAATTCGAGGAGAAAGGAAGGAATTGGACGGCTCAAAATCACTAAGGTAGCTACCTTATAAAAATCGCAATTTTTTGTGTTTTTCAATCAATGGCAAATATATAAGAAATATACTCGTATTTTGAGACAAAAAATTGACTAGTAAAAGTAATATAAACGCCAGTTCAGCTTAAAAAAATGGGGAATTCCATTAAAGGCTGACATCCAGAAGAAGGGAATCATCGAATTACGCATCTTTTTTTACTTTTAGTTAAGTTTTTGCCATTTTATGATATTTTCACGTTTAGAATTCAACTTAAGGAGCAATTCGAGGAGAAAGGAAGGAATTGGACGGCTCAAAATCACTAAGGTAGCTACCTTATAAAAATCGCAATTTTTTGTGTTTTTCAATCAATGGCAAATATATAAGAAATATACTCGTATTTTGAGACAAAAAATTGACTAGTAAAAGTAATATAAACGCCAGTTCAGCTTAAAAAAATGGGGAATTCCATTAAAGGCTGACATCCAGAAGAAAGGAATCATCGAATTACGCATCTTTTTTTACTTTTAGTTAAGTTTTTGCCATTTTATGATATTTTCACGTTTAGAATTCAACTTAAGGAGCAATTCGAGGAGAAAGGAAGGAATTGGACGGCTCAAAATCACTAAGGTAGCTACCTTATAAAAATCGCAATATTTTGTGTTTTTCAATAACTGACAAATATATAAGAAATATACTCCTATTCTGAGATAAAAAATCAACTAGTAAAAGTAATATAAACGTGAGTTCAGCTTAAAAAAATTTGGATTTCCATTTAAGAATTAGATCCAGGAGAACGGAATCATCAAATCGCGCATCATCTTTACTTTTAGTTAAGTTTTTACCATTTTAACGAATTTTCACGATTGGAATTCAATTAAAGGAGTAATTCCATGAGGAAGGAAGGAGTTGGGCAGTCAAAAATCACTAAGGTAGCTACCTTATAAAAATCACATTTTTTTTGTGTTTTTCAATCAATGGCAAATATATAAGAAATATACTCGTATTTTGAGACAAAAAATTGACTAGTAAAAGTAATATAAACGCCAGTTCAGCTTAAAAAAATGGGGAATTCCATTAAAGGCTGACATCCAGAAGAAGGGAATCATCGAATTACGCATCTTTTTTTACTTTTAGTTAAGTTTTTGCCATTTTATGATATTTTCACGTTTAGAATTCAACTTAAGGAGCAATTCGAGGAGAAAGGAAGGAATTGGACGGCTCAAAATCACTAAGGTAGCTACCTTATAAAAATCGCAATTTTTTGTGTTTTTCAATCAATGGCAAATATATAAGAAATATACTCGTATTTTGAGACAAAAAATTGACTAGTAAAAGTAATATAAACGCCAGTTCAGCTTAAAAAAATGGGGAATTCCATTAAAGGCTGACATCCAGAAGAAGGGAATCATCGAATTACGCATCTTTTTTTACTTTTAGTTAAGTTTTTGCCATTTTATGATATTTTCACGTTTAGAATTCAACTTAAGGAGCAATTCGAGGAGAAAGGAAGGAATTGGACGGCTCAAAATCACTAAGGTAGCTACCTTATAAAAATCGCAATTTTTTGTGTTTTTCAATCAATGGCAAATATATAAGAAATATACTCGTATTTTGAGACAAAAAATTGACTAGTAAAAGTAATATAAACGCCAGTTCAGCTTAAAAAAATGGGGAATTCCATTAAAGGCTGACATCCAGAAGAAGGGAATCATCGAATTACGCATCTTTTTTTACTTTTAGTTAAGTTTTTGCCATTTTATGATATTTTCCACGTTTAGAATTCAACTTAAGGAGCAATTCGAGGAGAAAGGAAGGAATTGGACGGCTCAAAATCACTAAGGTAGCTACCTTATAAAAATCGCAATTTTTTGTGTTTTTCAATCAATGGCAAATATATAAGAAATATACTCGTATTTTGAGACAAAAAATTGACTAGTAAAAGTAATATAAACGCCAGTTCAGCTTAAAAAAATGGGGAATTCCATTAAAGGCTGACATCCAGAAGAAGGGAATCATCGAATTACGCATCTTTTTTTACTTTTAGTTAAGTTTTTGCCATTTTATGATATTTTCACGTTTAGAATTCAACTTAAGGAGCAATTCGAGGAGAAAGGAAGGAATTGGACAGCTCAAAATCACTAAGGTAGCTACCTTATAAAAATCGCAATTTTTTGTGTTTTTCAATCAATGGCAAATATATAAGAAATATACTCGTATTTTGAGACAAAAAATTGACTAGTAAAAGTAATATAAACGCCAGTTCAGCTTAAAAAAATGGGGAATTCCATTAAAGGCTGACATCCAGAAGAAGGGAATCATCGAATTACGCATCTTTTTTTAATTTTAGTTAAGTTTTTTGCCATTTTATGATATTTTCACGTTTAGAATTCAACTTAAGGAGCAATTCGAGGAGAAAGGAAGGAATTGGACGGCTCAAAATCACTAAGGTAGCTACCTTATAAAAATCGCAATTTTTTGTGTTTTTCAATCAATGGCAAATATATAAGAAATATACTCGTATTTTGAGACAAAAAATTGACTAGTAAAAGTAATATAAACGCCAGTTCAGCTTAAAAAAATGGGGAATTCCATTAAAGGCTGACATCCAGAAGAAGGGAATCATCGAATTACGCATCTTTTTTTACTTTTAGTTAAGTTTTTGCCATTTTATGATATTTTCACGTTTAGAATTCAACTTAAGGAGCAATTCGAGGAGAAAGGAAGGAATTGGACGGCTCAAAATCACTAAGGTAGCTACCTTATAAAAATCGCAATTTTTTGTGTTTTTCAATCAATGGCAAATATATAAGAAATATACTCGTATTTTGAGACAAAAAATTGACTAGTAAAAGTAATATAAACGCCAGTTCAGCTTAAAAAAATGGGGAATTCCATTAAAGGCTGACATCCAGAAGAAGGGAATCATCGAATTACGCATCTTTTTTTACTTTTAGTTAAGTTTTTGCCATTTTATGATATTTTCACGTTTAGAATTCAACTTAAGGAGCAATTCGAGGAGAAAGGAAGGAATTGGACGGCTCAAAATCACTAAGGTAGCTACCTTATAAAAATCGCAATTTTTTGTGTTTTTCAATCAATGGCAAATATATAAGAAATATACTCGTATTTTGAGACAAAAAATTGACTAGTAAAAGTAATATAAACGCCAGTTCAGCTTAAAAAAATGGGGAATTCCATTAAAGGCTGACATCCAGAAGAAGGGAATCATCGAATTACGCATCTTTTTTTACTTTTAGTTAAGTTTTTGCCATTTTATGATATTTTCACGTTTAGAATTCAACTTAAGGAGCAATTCGAGGAGAAAGGAAGGAATTGGACGGCTCAAAATCACGTAGGGAGCTACCTTATAAAAATCGCAATTTTTTGTGTTTTTCAATCAATGGCAAATATATAAGAAATATACTCGTATTTTGAGACAAAAAATTGACTAGTAAAAGTAATATAAACGCCAGTTCAGCTTAAAAAAATGGGGAATTCCATTAAAGGCTGACATCCAGAAGAAGGGAATCATCGAGTTACGCATCTTTTTTTACTTTTAGTTAAGTTTTTGCCATTTTATGATATTTTCACGTTTAGAATTCAACTTAAGGAGCAATTCGAGGAGAAAGGAAGGAATTGGACGGCTCAAAATCACTAAGGTAGCTACCTTATAAAAATCGCAATTTTTTGTGTTTTTCAATCAATGGCAAATATATAAGAAATATACTCGTATTTTGAGACAAAAAATTGACTAGTAAAAGTAATATAAACGCCAGTTCAGCTTAAAAAAATGGGGAATTCCATTAAAGGCTGACATCCAGAAGAAGGGAATCATCGAATTACGCATCTTTTTTTACTTTTAGTTAAGTTTTTGCCATTTTATGATATTTTCACGTTTAGAATTCAACTTAAGGAGCAATTCGAGGAGAAAGGAAGGAATTGGACGGCTCAAAATCACTAAGGTAGCTACCTTATAAAAATCGCAATTTTTTGTGTTTTTCAATCAATGGCAAATATATAAGAAATATACTCGTATTTTGAGACAAAAAATTGACTAGTAAAAGTAATATAAACGCCAGTTCAGCTTAAAAAAATGGGGAATTCCATTAAAGGCTGACATCCAGAAGAAGGGAATCATCGAATTACGCATCTTTTTTTACTTTTAGTTAAGTTTTTGCCATTTTATGATATTTTCACGTTTAGAATTCAACTTAAGGAGCAATTCGAGGAGAAAGGAAGGAATTGGACGGCTCAAAATCACTAAGGTAGCTACCTTATAAAAATCGCAATTTTTTGTGTTTTTCAATCAATGGCAAATATATAAGAAATATACTCGTATTTTGAGACAAAAAATTGACTAGTAAAAGTAATATAAACGCCAGTTCAGCTTAAAAAAATGGGGAATTCCATTAAAGGCTGACATCCAGAAGAAGGGAATCATCGAATTACGCATCTTTTTTTACTTTTAGTTAAGTTTTTGCCATTTTATGATATTTTCACGTTTAGAATTCAACTTAAGGGGCAATTCGAGGAGAAAGGAAGGAATTGGACGGCTCAAAATCACTAAGGTAGCTACCTTATAAAAATCGCAATTTTTGTGTTTTTCAATCAATGGCAAATATATAAGAAATATACTCGTATTTTGAGACAAAAAATTGACTAGTAAAAGTAATATAAACGCCAGTTCAGCTTAAAAAAATGGGGAATTCCATTAAAGGCTGACATCCAGAAGAAGGGAATCATCGAATTACGCATCTTTTTTTACTTTTAGTTAAGTTTTTGCCATTTTATGATATTTTCACGTTTAGAATTCAACTTAAGGGCAATTCGAGGAGAAAGGAAGGAATTGGACGGCTCAAAATCACTAAGGTAGCTACCTTATAAAAATCGCAATTTTTTGTGTTTTTCAATCAATGGCAAATATATAAGAAATATACTCGTATTTTGAGACAAAAAATTGACTAGTAAAAGTAATATAAACGCCAGTTCAGCTTAAAAAAATGGGGAATTCCATTAAAGGCTGACATCCAGAAGAAGGGAATCATCGAATTACGCATCTTTTTTTACTTTTAGTTAAGTTTTTGCCATTTTATGATATTTTCACGTTTAGAATTCAACTTAAGGAGCAATTCGAGGAGAAAGGAAGGAATTGGACGGCTCAAAATCACTAAGGTAGCTACCTTATAAAAATCGCAATTTTTTGTGTTTTTCAATCAATGGCAAATATATAAGAAATATACTCGTATTTTGAGACAAAAAATTGACTAGTAAAAGTAATATAAACGCCAGTTCAGCTTAAAAAAATGGGGAATTCCATTAAAGGCTGACATCCAGAAGAAGGGAATCATCGAATTACGCATCTTTTTTTACTTTTAGTTAAGTTTTTGCCATTTTATGATATTTTCACGTTTAGAATTCAACTTAAGGAGCAATTCGAGGAGAAAGGAAGGAATTGGACGGCTCAAAATCACTAAGGTAGCTACCTTATAAAAATCGCAATTTTTTGTGTTTTTCAATCAATGGCAAATATATAAGAAATATACTCGTATTTTGAGACAAAAAATTGACTAGTAAAAGTAATATAAACGCCAGTTCAGCTTAAAAAAATGGGGAATTCCATTAAAGGCTGACATCCAGAAGAAGGGAATCATCGAATTACGCATCTTTTTTTACTTTTAGTTAAGTTTTTGCCATTTTATGATATTTTCACGTTTAGAATTCAACTTAAGGAGCAATTCGAGGAGAAAGGAAGGAATTGGACGGCTCAAAATCACTAAGGTAGCTACCTTATAAAAATCGCAATTTTTTGTGTTTTTCAATCAATGGCAAATATATAAGAAATATACTCGTATTTTGAGACAAAAAATTGACTTGTAAAAGTAATATAAACGCCAGTTCAGCTTAAAAAAATGGGGAATTCCATTAAAGGCTGACATCCAGAAGAAGGGAATCATCGAATTACGCATCTTTTTTTACTTTTAGTTAAGTTTTTGCCATTTTATGATATTTTCACGTTTAGAATTCAACTTAAGGAGCAATTCGAGGAGAAAGGAAGGAATTGGACGGCTCAAAATCACTAAGGTAGCTACCTTATAAAAATCGCAATTTTTTGTGTTTTTCAATCAATGGCAAATATATAAGAAATATACTCGTATTTTGAGACAAAAAATTGACTAGTAAAAGTAATATAAACGCCAGTTCAGCTTAAAAAAATGGGGAATTCCATTAAAGGCTGACATCCAGAAGAAGGGAATCATCGAATTACGCATCTTTTTTTACTTTTAGTTAAGTTTTTGCCATTTTATGATATTTTCACGTTTAGAATTCAACTTAAGGAGCAATTCGAGGAGAAAGGAAGGAATTGGACGGCTCAAAATCACTAAGGTAGCTACCTTATAAAAATCGCAATTTTTTGTGTTTTTTCAATCAATGGCAAATATATAAGAAATATACTCGTATTTTGAGACAAAAAATTGACTAGTAAAAGTAATATAAACGCCAGTTCAGCTTAAAAAAATGGGGAATTCCATTAAAGGCTGACATCCAGAAGAAGGGAATCATCGAATTACGCATCTTTTTTTACTTTTAGTTAAGTTTTTGCCATTTTATGATATTTTCACGTTTAGAATTCAACTTAAGGAGCAATTCGAGGAGAAAGGAAGGAATTGGACGGCTCAAAATCACTAAGGTAGCTACCTTATAAAAATCGCAATTTTTTGTGTTTTTCAATCAATGGCAAATATATAAGAAATATACTCGTATTTTGAGACAAAAAATTGACTAGTAAAAGTAATATAAACGCCAGTTCAGCTTAAAAAAATGGGGAATTCCATTAAAGGCTGACATCCAGAAGAAGGGAATCATCGAATTACGCATCTTTTTTTACTTTTAGTTAAGTTTTTGCCATTTTATGATATTTTCACGTTTAGAATTCAACTTAAGGAGCAATTCGAGGAGAAAGGAAGGAATTGGACGGCTCAAAATCACTAAGGTAGCTACCTTATAAAAATCGCAATTTTTTGTGTTTTTCAATCAATGGCAAATATATAAGAAATATACTCGTATTTTGAGACAAAAAATTGACTAGTAAAAGTAATATAAACGCCAGTTCAGCTTAAAAAAATGGGGAATTCCATTAAAGGCTGACATCCAGAAGAAGGGAATCATCGAATTACGCATCTTTTTTTACTTTTAGTTAAGTTTTTGCCATTTTATGATATTTTCACGTTTAGAATTCAACTTAAGGAGCAATTCGAGGAGAAAGGAAGGAATTGGACGGCTTAAAATCACTAAGGTAGCTACCTTATAAAAATCGCAATTTTTTGTGTTTTTCAATCAATGGCAAATATATAAGAAATATACTCGTATTTTGAGACAAAAAATTGACTAGTAAAAGTAATATAAACGCCAGTTCAGCTTAAAAAAATGGGGAATTCCATTAAAGGCTGACATCCAGAAGAAGGGAATCATCGAATTACGCATCTTTTTTTACTTTTAGTTAAGTTTTTGCCATTTTATGATATTTTCACGTTTAGAATTCAACTTAAGGAGCAATTCGAGGAGAAAGGAAGGAATTGGACGGCTCAAAATCACTAAGGTAGCTACCTTATAAAAATCGCAATTTTTTGTGTTTTTCAATCAATGGCAAATATATAAGAAATATACTCGTATTTTGAGACAAAAAATTGACTAGTAAAAGTAATATAAACGCCAGTTCAGCTTAAAAAAATGGGGAATTCCATTAAAGGCTGACATCCAGAAGAAGGGAATCATCGAATTACGCATCTTTTTTTACTTTTAGTTAAGTTTTTGCCATTTTATGATATTTTCACGTTTAGAATTCAACTTAAGGAGCAATTCGAGGAGAAAGGAAGGAATTGGACGGCTCAAAATCACTAAGGTAGCTACCTTATAAAAATCGCAATTTTTTGTGTTTTTCAATCAATGGCAAATATATAAGAAATATACTCGTATTTTGAGACAAAAAATTGACTAGTAAAAGTAATATAAACGCCAGTTCAGCTTAAAAAAATGGGGAATTCCATTAAAGGCTGACATCCAGAAGAAGGGAATCATCGAATTACGCATCTTTTTTTACTTTTAGTTAAGTTTTTGCCATTTTATGATATTTTCACGTTTAGAATTCAACTTAAGGAGCAATTCGAGGAGAAAGGAAGGAATTGGACGGCTCAAAATCACTAAGGTAGCTACCTTATAAAAATCGCAATTTTTTGTGTTTTTCAATCAATGGCAAATATATAAGAAATATACTCGTATTTTGAGACAAAAAATTGACTAGTAAAAGTAATATAAACGCCAGTTCAGCTTAAAAAAATGGGGAATTCCTTTAAAGGCTGACATCCAGAAGAAGGGAATCATCGAATTACGCATCTTTTTTTACTTTTAGTTAAGTTTTTGCCATTTTATGATATTTTCACGTTTAGAATTCAACTTAAGGAGCAATTCGAGGAGAAAGGAAGGAATTGGACGGCTCAAAATCACTAAGGTAGCTACCTTATAAAAATCGCAATATTTTGTGTTTTTCAATCAATGGCAAATATATAAGAAATATACTCGTATTTTGAGACAAAAAATTGACTAGTAAAAGTAATATAAACGCCAGTTCAGCTTAAAAAAATGGGGAATTCCATTAAAGGCTGACATCCAGAAGAAGGGAATCATCGAATTACGCATCTTTTTTTACTTCTAGTTAAGTTTTTGCCATTTTATGATATTTTCACGTTTAGAATTCAACTTAAGGAGCAATTCGAGGAGAAAGGAAGGAATTGGACGGCTCAAAATCACTAAGGTAGCTACCTTATAAAAATCGCAATTTTTTGTGTTTTTCAATCAATGGCAAATATATAAGAAATATACTCGTATTTTGAGACAAAAAATTGACTAGTAAAAGTAATATAAACGCCAGTTCAGCTTAAAAAAATGGGGAATTCCATTAAAGGCTGACATCCAGAAGAAGGGAATCATCGAATTACGCATCTTTTTTTACTTTTAGTTAAGTTTTTGCCATTTTATGATATTTTCACGTTTAGAATTCAACTTAAGGAGCAATTCGAGGAGAAAGGAAGGAATTGGACGGCTCAAAATCACTAAGGTAGCTACCTTATAAAAATCGCAATTTTTTGTGTTTTTCAATCAATGGCAAATATATAAGAAATATACTCGTATTTTGAGACAAAAAATTGACTAGTAAAAGTAATATAAACGCCAGTTCAGCTTAAAAAAATGGGGAATTCCATTAAAGGCTGACATCCAGAAGAAGGGAATCATCGAATTACGCATCTTTTTTTACTTTTAGTTAAGTTTTTGCCATTTTATGATATTTTCACGTTTAGAATTCAACTTAAGGAGCAATTCGAGGAGAAAGGAAGGAATTGGACGGCTCAAAATCACTAAGGTAGCTACCTTATAAAAATCGCAATTTTTTGTGTTTTTCAATCAATGGCAAATATATAAGAAATATACTCGTATTTTGAGACAAAAAATTGACTAGTAAAAGTAATATAAACGCCAGTTCAGCTTAAAAAAATGGGGAATTCCATTAAAGGCTGACATCCAGAAGAAGGGAATCATCGAATTACGCATCTTTTTTTACTTTTAGTTAAGTTTTTGCCATTTTATGATATTTTCACGTTTAGAATTCAACTTAAGGAGCAATTCGAGGAGAAAGGAAGGAATTGGACGGCTCAAAATCACTAAGGTAGCTACCTTATAAAAATCGCAATTTTTTGTGTTTTTCAATCAATGGCAAATATATAAGAAATATACTCGTATTTTGAGACAAAAAATTGACTAGTAAAAGTAATATAAACGCCAGTTCAGCTTAAAAAAATGGGGAATTCCATTAAAGGCTGACATCCAGAAGAAGGGAATCATCGAATTACGCATCTTTTTTTACTATTAGTTAAGTTTTTGCCATTTTATGATATTTTCACGTTTAGAATTCAACTTAAGGAGCAATTCGAGGAGAAAGGAAGGAATTGGACGGCTCAAAATCACTAAGGTAGCTACCTTATAAAAATCGCAATTTTTTGTGTTTTTCAATCAATGGCAAATATATAAGAAATATACTCGTATTTTGAGACAAAAAATTGACTTGTAAAAGTAATATAAACGCCAGTTCAGCTTAAAAAAATGGGGAATTCCATTAAAGGCTGACATCCAGAAGAAGGGAATCATCGAATTACGCATCTTTTTTTACTTTTAGTTAAGTTTTTGCCATTTTATGATATTTTCACGTTTAGAATTCAACTTAAGGAGCAATTCGAGGAGAAAGGAAGGAATTGGACGGCTCAAAATCACTAAGGTAGCTACCTTATAAAAATCGCAATTTTTTGTGTTTTTCAATCAATGGCAAATATATAAGAAATATACTCGTATTTTGAGACAAAAAATTGACTAGTAAAAGTAATATAAACGCCAGTTCAGCTTAAAAAAATGGGGAATTCCATTAAAGGCTGACATCCAGAAGAAGGGAATCATCGAATTACGCATCTTTTTTTACTTTTAATTAAGTTTTTGCCATTTTATGATATTTTCACGTTTAGAATTCAACTTAAGGAGCAATTCGAGGAGAAAGGAAGGAATTGGACGGCTCAAAATCACTAAGGTAGCTACCTTATAAAAATCGCAATTTTTTGTGTTTTTCAATCAATGGCAAATATATAAGAAATATACTCGTATTTTGAGACAAAAAATTGACTAGTAAAAGTAATATAAGCGCCAGTTCAGCTTAAAAAAATGGGGAATTCCATTAAAGGCTGACATCCAGAAGAAGGGAATCATCGAATTACGCATCTTTTTTTACCTTTAGTTAAGTTTTTGCCATTTTATGATATTTTCACGTTTAGAATTCAACTTAAGGAGCAATTCGAGGAGAAAGGAAGGAATTGGACGGCTCAAAATCACTAAGGTAGCTACCTTATAAAAATCGCAATTTTTTGTGTTTTTCAATCAATGGCAAATATATAAGAAATATACTCGTATTTTGAGACAAAAAATTGACTAGTAAAAGTAATATAAACGCCAGTTCAGCTTAAAAAAATGGGGAATTCCATTAAAGGCTGACATCCAGAAGAAGGGAATCATCGAATTACGCATCTTTTTTTACTTTTAGTTAAGTTTTTGCCATTTTATGATATTTTCACGTTTAGAATTCAACTTAAGGAGCAATTCGAGGAGAAAGGAAGGAATTGGACGGCTCAAAATCACTAAGGTAGCTACCTTATAAAAATCGCAATTTTTTGTGTTTTTCAATCAATGGCAAATATATAAGAAATATACTCGTATTTTGAGACAAAAAATTGACTAGTAAAAGTAATATAAACGCCAGTTCAGCTTAAAAAAATGGGGAATTCCATTAAAGGCTGACATCCAGAAGAAGGGAATCATCGAATTACGCATCTTTTTTTACTTTTAGTTAAGTTTTTGCCATTTTATGATATTTTCACGTTTAGAATTCAACTTAAGGAGCAATTCGAGGAGAAAGGAAGGAATTGGACGGCTCAAAATCACTAAGGTAGCTACCTTATAAAAATCGCAATTTTTTGTGTTTTTCAATCAATGGCAAATATATAAGAAATATACTCGTATTTTGAGACAAAAAATTGACTAGTAAAAGTAATATAAACGCCAGTTCAGCTTAAAAAAATGGGGAATTCCATTAAAGGCTGACATCCAGAAGAAGGGAATCATCGAATTACGCATCTTTTTTTACTTTTAGTTAAGTTTTTGCCATTTTATGATATTTTCACGTTTAGAATTCAACTTAAGGAGCAATTCGAGGAGAAAGGAAGGAATTGGACGGCTCAAAATCACTAAGGTAGCTACCTTATAAAAATCGCAATTTTTTGTGTTTTTCAATCAATGGCAAATATATAAGAAATATACTCGTATTTTGAGACAAAAAATTGACTAGTAAAAGTAATATAAACGCCAGTTCAGCTTAAAAAAATGGGGAATTCCATTAAAGGCTGACATCCAGAAGAAGGGAATCATCGAATTACGCATCTTTTTTTACTTTTAGTTAAGTTTTTGCCATTTTATGATATTTTCACGTTTAGAATTCAACTTAAGGAGCAATTCGAGGAGAAAGGAAGGAATTGGACGGCTCAAAATCACTAAGGTAGCTACCTTATAAAAATCGCAATTTTTTGTGTTTTTCAATCAATGGCAAATATATAAGAAATATACTCGTATTTTGAGACAAAAAATTGACTAGTAAAAGTAATATAAACGCCAGTTCAGCTTAAAAAAATGGGGAATTCCATTAAAGGCTGACATCCAGAAGAAGGGAATCATCGAATTACGCATCTTTTTTTACTTTTAGTTAAGTTTTTGCCATTTTATGATATTTTCACGTTTAGAATTCAACTTAAGGAGCAATTCGAGGAGAAAGGAAGGAATTGGACGGCTCAAAATCACTAAGGTAGCTACCTTATAAAAATCGCAATTTTTTGTGTTTTTCAATCAATGGCAAATATATAAGAAATATACTCGTATTTTGAGACAAAAAATTGACTAGTAAAAGTAATATAAACGCCAGTTCAGCTTAAAAAAATGGGGAATTCCATTAAAGGCTGACATCCAGAAGAAGGGAATCATCGAATTACGCATCTTTTTTTACTTTTAGTTAAGTTTTTGCCATTTTATGATATTTTCACGTTTAGAATTCAACTTAAGGAGCAATTCGAGGAGAAAGGAAGGAATTGGACGGCTCAAAATCACTAAGGTAGCTACCTTATAAAAATCGCAATTTTTTGTGTTTTTCAATCAATGGCAAATATATAAGAAATATACTCGTATTTTGAGACAAAAAATTGACTAGTAAAAGTAATATAAACGCCAGTTCAGCTTAAAAAAATGGGGAATTCCATTAAAGGCTGACATCCAGAAGAAGGGAATCATCGAATTACGCATCTTTTTTTACTTTTAGTTAAGTTTTTGCCATTTTATGATATTTTCACGTTTAGAATTCAACTTAAGGAGCAATTCGAGGAGAAAGGAAGGAATTGGACGGCTCAAAATCACTAAGGTAGCTACCTTATAAAAATCGCAATTTTTTGTGTTTTTCAATCAATGGCAAATATATAAGAAATATACTCGTATTTTGAGACAAAAAATTGACTAGTAAAAGTAATATAAACGCCAGTTCAGCTTAAAAAAATGGGGAATTCCATTAAAGGCTGACATCCAGAAGAAGGGAATCATCGAATTACGCATCTTTTTTTACTTTTAGTTAAGTTTTTGCCATTTTATGATATTTTCACGTTTAGAATTCAACTTAAGGAGCAATTCGAGGAGAAAGGAAGGAATTGGACGGCTCAAAATCACTAAGGTAGCTACCTTATAAAAATCGCAATTTTTTGTGTTTTTCAATCAATGGCAAATATATAAGAAATATACTCGTATTTTGAGACAAAAAATTGACTAGTAAAAGTAATATAAACGCCAGTTCAGCTTAAAAAAATGGGGAATTCCATTAAAGGCTGACATCCAGAAGAAGGGAATCATCGAATTACGCATCTTTTTTTACTTTTAGTTAAGTTTTTGCCATTTTATGATATTTTCACGTTTAGAATTCAACTTAAGGAGCAATTCGAGGAGAAAGGAAGGAATTGGACGGCTCAAAATCACTAAGGTAGCTACCTTATAAAAATCGCAATTTTTTGTGTTTTTCAATCAATGGCAAATATATAAGAAATATACTCGTATTTTGAGACAAAAAATTGACTAGTAAAAGTAATATAAACGCCAGTTCAGCTTAAAAAAATGGGGAATTCCATTAAAGGCTGACATCCAGAAGAAGGGAATCATCGAATTACGCATCTTTTTTTACTTTTAGTTAAGTTTTTGCCATTTTATGATATTTTCACGTTTAGAATTCAACTTAAGGAGCAATTCGAGGAGAAAGGAAGGAATTGGACGGCTCAAAATCACTAAGGTAGCTACCTTATAAAAATCGCAATTTTTTGCGTTTTTCAATCAATGGCAAATATATAAGAAATATACTCGTATTTTGAGACAAAAAATTGACTAGTAAAAGTAATATAAACGCCAGTTCAGCTTAAAAAAATGGGGAATTCCATTAAAGGCTGACATCCAGAAGAAGGGAATCATCGAATTACGCATCTTTTTTTACTTTTAGTTAAGTTTTTGCCATTTTATGATATTTTCACGTTTAGAATTCAACTTAAGGAGCAATTCGAGGAGAAAGGAAGGAATTGGACGGCTCAAAATCACTAAGGTAGCTACCTTATAAAAATCGCAATTTTTTGTGTTTTTCAATCAATGGCAAATATATAAGAAATATACTCGTATTTTGAGACAAAAAATTGACTAGTAAAAGTAATATAAACGCCAGTTCAGCTTAAAAAAATGGGGAATTCCATTAAAGGCTGACATCCAGAAGAAGGGAATCATCGAATTACGCATCTTTTTTTACTTTTAGTTAAGTTTTTGCCATTTTATGATATTTTCACGTTTAGAATTCAACTTAAGGAGCAATTCGAGGAGAAAGGAAGGAATTGGACGGCTCAAAATCACTAAGGTAGCTACCTTATAAAAATCGCAATTTTTTGTGTTTTTCAATCAATGGCAAATATATAAGAAATATACTCGTATTTTGAGACAAAAAATTGACTAGTAAAAGTAATATAAACGCCAGTTCAGCTTAAAAAAATGGGGAATTCCATTAAAGGCTGACATCCAGAAGAAGGGAATCATCGAATTACGCATCTTTTTTTACTTTTAATTAAGTTTTTGCCATTTTATGATATTTTCACGTTTAGAATTCAACTTAAGGAGCAATTCGAGGAGAAAGGAAGGAATTGGACGGCTCAAAATCACTAAGGTAGCTACCTTATAAAAATCGCAATTTTTTGTGTTTTTCAATCAATGGCAAATATATAAGAAATATACTCGTATTTTGAGACAAAAAATTGACTAGTAAAAGTAATATAAGCGCCAGTTCAGCTTAAAAAAATGGGGAATTCCATTAAAGGCTGACATCCAGAAGAAGGGAATCATCGAATTACGCATCTTTTTTTACCTTTAGTTAAGTTTTTGCCATTTTATGATATTTTCACGTTTAGAATTCAACTTAAGGAGCAATTCGAGGAGAAAGGAAGGAATTGGACGGCTCAAAATCACTAAGGTAGCTACCTTATAAAAATCGCAATTTTTTGTGTTTTTCAATCAATGGCAAATATATAAGAAATATACTCGTATTTTGAGACAAAAAATTGACTAGTAAAAGTAATATAAACGCCAGTTCAGCTTAAAAAAATGGGGAATTCCATTAAAGGCTGACATCCAGAAGAAGGGAATCATCGAATTACGCATCTTTTTTTACTTTTAGTTAAGTTTTTGCCATT
This sequence comes from Ormia ochracea, assembly GCA_963402855.1. Taxonomy (NCBI): domain Eukaryota; kingdom Metazoa; phylum Arthropoda; class Insecta; order Diptera; family Tachinidae; genus Ormia; species Ormia ochracea. The sequence goes on from OY727105.1 coordinate 68,870,314, forward strand.
TTATGATATTTTCACGTTTAGAATTCAACTTAAGGAGCAATTCGAGGAGAAAGGAAGGAATTGGACGGCTCAAAATCACTAAGGTAGCTACCTTATAAAAATCGCAATTTTTTGTGTTTTTCAATCAATGGCAAATATATAAGAAATATACTCGTATTTTGAGACAAAAAATTGACTAGTAAAAGTAATATAAACGCCAGTTCAGCTTAAAAAAATGGGGAATTCCATTAAAGGCTGACATCCAGAAGAAGGGAATCATCGAATTACGCATCTTTTTTTACTTTTAGTTAAGTTTTTGCCATTTTATGATATTTTCACGTTTAGAATTCAACTTAAGGAGCAATTCGAGGAGAAAGGAAGGAATTGGACGGCTCAAAATCACTAAGGTAGCTACCTTATAAAAATCGCAATTTTTTGTGTTTTTCAATCAATGGCAAATATATAAGAAATATACTCGTATTTTGAGACAAAAAATTGACTAGTAAAAGTAATATAAACGCCAGTTCAGCTTAAAAAAATGGGGAATTCCATTAAAGGCTGACATCCAGAAGAAGGGAATCATCGAATTACGCATCTTTTTTTACTTTTAGTTAAGTTTTTGCCATTTTATGATATTTTCACGTTTAGAATTCAACTTAAGGAGCAATTCGAGGAGAAAGGAAGGAATTGGACGGCTCAAAATCACTAAGGTAGCTACCTTATAAAAATCGCAATTTTTTGTGTTTTTCAATCAATGGCAAATATATAAGAAATATACTCGTATTTTGAGACAAAAAATTGACTAGTAAAAGTAATATAAACGCCAGTTCAGCTTAAAAAAATGGGGAATTCCATTAAAGGCTGACATCCAGAAGAAGGGAATCATCGAATTACGCATCTTTTTTTACTTTTAGTTAAGTTTTTGCCATTTTATGATATTTTCACGTTTAGAATTCAACTTAAGGAGCAATTCGAGGAGAAAGGAAGGAATTGGACGGCTCAAAATCACTAAGGTAGCTACCTTATAAAAATCGCAATTTTTTGCGTTTTTCAATCAATGGCAAATATATAAGAAATATACTCGTATTTTGAGACAAAAAATTGACTAGTAAAAGTAATATAAACGCCAGTTCAGCTTAAAAAAATGGGGAATTCCATTAAAGGCTGACATCCAGAAGAAGGGAATCATCGAATTACGCATCTTTTTTTACTTTTAGTTAAGTTTTTGCCATTTTATGATATTTTCACGTTTAGAATTCAACTTAAGGAGCAATTCGAGGAGAAAGGAAGGAATTGGACGGCTCAAAATCACTAAGGTAGCTACCTTATAAAAATCGCAATTTTTTGTGTTTTTCAATCAATGGCAAATATATAAGAAATATACTCGTATTTTGAGACAAAAAATTGACTAGTAAAAGTAATATAAACGCCAGTTCAGCTTAAAAAAATGGGGAATTCCATTAAAGGCTGACATCCAGAAGAAGGGAATCATCGAATTACGCATCTTTTTTTACTTTTAGTTAAGTTTTTGCCATTTTATGATATTTTCACGTTTAGAATTCAACTTAAGGAGCAATTCGAGGAGAAAGGAAGGAATTGGACGGCTCAAAATCACTAAGGTAGCTACCTTATAAAAATCGCAATTTTTTGTGTTTTTCAATCAATGGCAAATATATAAGAAATATACTCGTATTTTGAGACAAAAAATTGACTAGTAAAAGTAATATAAACGCCAGTTCAGCTTAAAAAAATGGGGAATTCCATTAAAGGCTGACATCCAGAAGAAGGGAATCATCGAATTACGCATCTTTTTTTACTTTTAGTTAAGTTTTTGCCATTTTATGATATTTTCACGTTTAGAATTCAACTTAAGGAGCAATTCGAGGAGAAAGGAAGGAATTGGACGGCTCAAAATCACTAAGGTAGCTACCTTATAAAAATCGCAATTTTTTGTGTTTTTCAATCAATGGCAAATATATAAGAAATATACTCGTATTTTGAGACAAAAAATTGACTAGTAAAAGTAATATAAACGCCAGTTCAGCTTAAAAAAATGGGGAATTCCATTAAAGGCTGACATCCAGAAGAAGGGAATCATCGAATTACGCATCTTTTTTTACTTTTCGTTAAGTTTTTGCCATTTTATGATATTTTCACGTTTAGAATTCAACTTAAGGAGCAATTCGAGGAGAAAGGAAGGAATTGGACGGCTCAAAATCACTAAGGTAACTACCTTATAAAAATCGCAATTTTTTGTGTTTTTCAATCAATGGCAAATATATAAGAAATATACTCGTATTTTGAGACAAAAAATTGACTAGTAAAAGTAATATAAACGCCAGTTCAGCTTAAAAAAATGGGGAATTCCATTAAAGGCTGACATCCAGAAGAAGGGAATCATCGAATTACGCATCTTTTTTTACTTTTAGTTAAGTTTTTGCCATTTTATGATATTTTCACGTTTAGAATTCAACTTAAGGAGCAATTCGAGGAGAAAGGAAGGAATTGGACGGCTCAAAATCACTAAGGTAGCTACCTTATAAAATCGCAATTTTTTGTGTTTTTCAATCAATGGCAAATATATAAGAAATATACTCGTATTTTGAGACAAAAAATTGACTAGTAAAAGTAATATAAACGCCAGTTCAGCTTAAAAAAATGGGGAATTCCATTAAAGGCTGACATCCAGAAGAAGGGAATCATCGAATTACGCATCTTTTTTTACTTTTAATTAAGTTTTTGCCATTTTATGATATTTTCACGTTTAGAATTCAACTTAAGGAGCAATTCGAGGAGAAAGGAAGGAATTGGACGGCTCAAAATCACTAAGGTAGCTACCTTATAAAAATCGCAATTTTTTGTGTTTTTCAATCAATGGCAAATATATAAGAAATATACTCGTATTTTGAGACAAAATTGACTAGTAAAAGTAATATAAACGCCAGTTCAGCTTAAAAAAATGGGGAATTCCATTAAAGGCTGACATCCAGAAGAAGGGAATCATCGAATTACGCATCTTTTTTTACTTCTAGTTAAGTTTTTGCCATTTTATGATATTTTCACGTTTAGAATTCAACTTAAGGAGCAATTCGAGGAGAAAGGAAGGAATTGGACGGTATTGGAATTGGATAAGGTATTATAAAAATCGCAATTTTTTGTGTTTTTCAATCAATGGCAAATATATAAGAAATATACTCGTATTTTGAGACAAAAAATTGACTAGTAAAAGTAATATAAACGCCAGTTCAGCTTAAAAAAATGGGGAATTCCATTAAAGGCTGACATCCAGAAGAAGGGAATCATCGAATTACGCATCTTTTTTTACTTTTAGTTAAGTTTTTGCCATTTTATGATATTTTCACGTTTAGAATTCAACTTAAGGAGCAATTCGAGGAGAAAGGAAGGAATTGGACGGCTCAAAATCACTAAGGTAGCTACCTTATAAAAATCGCAATTTTTTGTGTTTTTCAATCAATGGCAAATATATAAGAAATATACTCGTATTTTGAGACAAAAAATTGACTAGTAAAAGTAATATAAACGCCAGTTCAGCTTAAAAAAATGGGGAATTCCATTAAAGGCTGACATCCAGAAGAAGGGAATCATCGAATTACGCATCTTTTTTTACTTTTAGTTAAGTTTTTGCCATTTTATGATATTTTCACGTTTAGAATTCAACTTAAGGAGCAATTCGAGGAGAAAGGAAGGAATTGGACGGCTCAAAATCACTAAGGTAGCTACCTTATAAAAATCGCAATTTTTTGTGTTTTTCAATCAATGGCAAATATATAAGAAATATACTCGTATTTTGAGACAAAAAATTGACTAGTAAAAGTAATATAAACGCCAGTTCAGCTTAAAAAAATGGGGAATTCCATTAAAGGCTGACATCCAGAAGAAGGGAATCATCGAATTACGCATCTTTTTTTACTTTTAGTTAAGTTTTTGCCATTTTATGATATTTTCACGTTTAGAATTCAACTTAAGGAGCAATTCGAGGAGAAAGGAAGGAATTGGACGGCTCAAAATCACTAAGGTAGCTACCTTATAAAAATCGCAATTTTTTGTGTTTTTCAATCAATGGCAAATATATAAGAAATATACTCGTATTTTGAGACAAAAAATTGACTAGTAAAAGTAATATAAACGCCAGTTCAGCTTAAAAAAATGGGGAATTCCATTAAAGGCTGACATCCAGAAGAAGGGAATCATCGAATTACGCATCTTTTTTTACTTTTAGTTAAGTTTTTGCCATTTTATGATATTTTCACGTTTAGAATTCAACTTAAGGAGCAATTCGAGGAGAAAGGAAGGAATTGGACGGCTCAAAATCACTAAGGTAGCTACCTTATAAAAATCGCAATTTTTTGTGTTTTTCAATCAATGGCAAATATATAAGAAATATACTCGTATTTTGAGACAAAAAATTGACTAGTAAAAGTAATATAAACGCCAGTTCAGCTTAAAAAAATGGGGAATTCCATTAAAGGCTGACATCCAGAAGAAGGGAATCATCGAATTACGCATCTTTTTTTACTTTTAGTTAAGTTTTTGCCATTTTATGATATTTTCACGTTTAGAATTCAACTTAAGGAGCAATTCGAGGAGAAAGGAAGGAATTGGACGGCTCAAAATCACTAAGGTAGCTACCTTATAAAAATCGCAATTTTTTGTGTTTTTCAATCAATGGCAAATATATAAGAAATATACTCGTATTTTGAGACAAAAAATTGACTAGTAAAAGTAATATAAACGCCAGTTCAGCTTAAAAAAATGGGGAATTCCATTAAAGGCTGACATCCAGAAGAAGGGAATCATCGAATTACGCATCTTTTTTACTTTTAGTTAAGTTTTTGCCATTTTATGATATTTTCACGTTTAGAATTCAACTTAAGGAGCAATTCGAGGAGAAAGGAAGGAATTGGACGGCTCAAAATCACTAAGGTAGCTACCTTATAAAAATCGCAATTTTTTGTGTTTTTCAATCAATGGCAAATATATAAGAAATATACTCGTATTTTGAGACAAAAAATTGACTAGTAAAAGTAATATAAACGCCAGTTCAGCTTAAAAAAATGGGGAATTCCATTAAAGGCTGACATCCAGAAGAAGGGAATCATCGAATTACGCATCTTTTTTTACTTCTAGTTAAGTTTTTGCCATTTTATGATATTTTCACGTTTAGAATTCAACTTAAGGAGCAATTCGAGGAGAAAGGAAGGAATTGGACGGTATTGGAATTGGATAAGGTATTATAAAAATCGCAATTTTTTGTGTTTTTCAATCAATGGCAAATATATAAGAAATATACTCGTATTTTGAGACAAAAAATTGACTAGTAAAAGTAATATAAACGCCAGTTCAGCTTAAAAAAATGGGGAATTCCATTAAAGGCTGACATCCAGAAGAAGGGAATCATCGAATTACGCATCTTTTTTTACTTTTAGTTAAGTTTTTGCCATTTTATGATATTTTCACGTTTAGAATTCAACTTAAGGAGCAATTCGAGGAGAAAGGAAGGAATTGGACGGCTCAAAATCACTAAGGTAGCTACCTTATAAAAATCGCAATTTTTTGTGTTTTTCAATCAATGGCAAATATATAAGAAATATACTCGTATTTTGAGACCAAAAATTGACTAGTAAAAGTAATATAAACGCCAGTTCAGCTTAAAAAAATGGGGAATTCCATTAAAGGCTGACATCCAGAAGAAGGGAATCATCGAATTACGCATCTTTTTTTACTTTTAGTTAAGTTTTTGCCATTTTATGATATTTTCACGTTTAGAATTCAACTTAAGGAGCAATTCGAGGAGAAAGGAAGGAATTGGACGGCTCAAAATCACTAAGGTAGCTACCTTATAAAAATCGCAATTTTTTGTGTTTTTCAATCAATGGCAAATATATAAGAAATATACTCGTATTTTGAGACAAAAAATTGACTAGTAAAAGTAATATAAACGCCAGTTCAGCTTAAAAAAATGGGGAATTCCATTAAAGGCTGACATCCAGAAGAAGGGAATCATCGAATTACGCATCTTTTTTTACTTTTAGTTAAGTTTTTGCCATTTTATGATATTTTCACGTTTAGAATTCAACTTAAGGAGCAATTCGAGGAGAAAGGAAGGAATTGGACGGCTCAAAATCACTAAGGTAGCTACCTTATAAAAATCGCAATTTTTTGTGTTTTTCAATCAATGGCAAATATATAAGAAATATACTCGTATTTTGAGACAAAAAATTGACTAGTAAAAGTAATATAAACGCCAGTTCAGCTTAAAAAAATGGGGAATTCCATTAAAGGCTGACATCCAGAAGAAGGGAATCATCGAATTACGCATCTTTTTTTACTTTTAGTTAAGTTTTTGCCATTTTATGATATTTTCACGTTTAGAATTCAACTTAAGGAGCAATTCGAGGAGAAAGGAAGGAATTGGACGGCTCAAAATCACTAAGGTAGCTACCTTATAAAAATCGCAATTTTTTGTGTTTTTCAATCAATGGCAAATATATAAGAAATATACTCGTATTTTGAGACAAAAAATTGACTAGTAAAAGTAATATAAACGCCAGTTCAGCTTAAAAAAATGGGGAATTCCATTAAAGGCTGACATCCAGAAGAAGGGAATCATCGAATTACGCATCTTTTTTTACTTTTAGTTAAGTTTTTGCCATTTTATGATATTTTCACGTTTAGAATTCAACTTAAGGAGCAATTCGAGGAGAAAGGAAGGAATTGGACGGCTCAAAATCACTAAGGTAGCTACCTTATAAAAATCGCAATTTTTTGTGTTTTTCAATCAATGGCAAATATATAAGAAATATACTCGTATTTTGAGACAAAAAATTGACTAGTAAAAGTAATATAAACGCCAGTTCAGCTTAAAAAAATGGGGAATTCCATTAAAGGCTGACATCCAGAAGAAGGGAATCATCGAATTACGCATCTTTTTTTACTTTTAGTTAAGTTTTTGCCATTTTATGATATTTTCACGTTTAGAATTCAACTTAAGGAGCAATTCGAGGAGAAAGGAAGGAATTGGACGGCTCAAAATCACTAAGGTAGCTACCTTATAAAAATCGCAATTTTTTGTGTTTTTCAATCAATGGCAAATATATAAGAAATATACTCGTATTTTGAGACAAAAAATTGACTAGTAAAAGTAATATAAACGCCAGTTCAGCTTAAAAAAAATGGGGAATTCCATTAAAGGCTGACATCCAGAAGAAGGGAATCATCGAATTACGCATCTTTTTTTACTTTTAGTTAAGTTTTTGCCATTTTATGATATTTTCACGTTTAGAATTCAACTTAAGGAGCAATTCGAGGAGAAAGGAAGGAATTGGACGGCTCAAAATCACTAAGGTAGCTACCTTATAAAAATCGCAATTTTTTGTGTTTTTCAATCAATGGCAAATATATAAGAAATATACTCGTATTTTGAGACAAAAAATTGACTAGTAAAAGTAATATAAACGCCAGTTCAGCTTAAAAAAATGGGGAATTCCATTAAAGGCTGACATCCAGAAGAAGGGAATCATCGAATTACGCATCTTTTTTTACTTTTAGTTAAGTTTTTGCCATTTTATGATATTTTCACGTTTAGAATTCAACTTAAGGAGCAATTCGAGGAGAAAGGAAGGAATTGGACGGCTCAAAATCACTAAGGTAGCTACCTTATAAAAATCGCAATTTTTTGTGTTTTTCAATCAATGGCAAATATATAAGAAATATACTCGTATTTTGAGACAAAAAATTGACTAGTAAAAGTAATATAAACGCCAGTTCAGCTTAAAAAAATGGGGAATTCCATTAAAGGCTGACATCCAGAAGAAGGGAATCATCGAATTACGCATCTTTTTTTACTTTTAGTTAAGTTTTTGCCATTTTATGATATTTTCACGTTTAGAATTCAACTTAAGGAGCAATTCGAGGAGAAAGGAAGGAATTGGACGGCTCAAAATCACTAAGGTGGCTACCTTATAAAAATCGCAATTTTTTGTGTTTTTCAATCAATGGCAAATATATAAGAAATATACTCGTATTTTGAGACAAAAAATTGACTAGTAAAAGTAATATAAACGCCAGTTCAGCTTAAAAAAATGGGGAATTCCATTAAAGGCTGACATCCAGAAGAAGGGAATCATCGAATTACGCATCTTTTTTTACTTTTAGTTAAGTTTTTGCCATTTTATGATATTTTCACGTTTAGAATTCAACTTAAGGAGCAATTCGAGGAGAAAGGAAGGAATTGGACGGCTCAAAATCACTAAGGTGGCTACCTTATAAAAATCGCAATTTTTTGTGTTTTTCAATCAATGGCAAATATATAAGAAATATACTCGTATTTTGAGACAAAAAATTGACTAGTAAAAGTAATATAAACGCCAGTTCAGCTTAAAAAAATGGGGAATTCCATTAAAGGCTGACATCCAGAAGAAGGGAATCATCGAATTACGCATCTTTTTTTACTTTTAGTTAAGTTTTTGCCATTTTATGATATTTTCACGTTTAGAATTCAACTTAAGGAGCAATTCGAGGAGAAAGGAAGGAATTGGACGGCTCAAAATCACTAAGGTAGCTACCTTATAAAAATCGCAATTTTTTGTGTTTTTCAATCAATGGCAAATATATAAGAAATATACTCGTATTTTGAGACAAAAAATTGACTAGTAAAAGTAATATAAACGCCAGTTCAGCTTAAAAAAATGGGGAATTCCATTAAAGGCTGACATCCAGAAGAAGGGAATCATCGAATTACGCATCTTTTTTTACTTTTAGTTAAGTTTTTGCCATTTTATGATATTTTCACGTTTAGAATTCAACTTAAGGAGCAATTCGAGGAGAAAGGAAGGAATTGGACGGCTCAAAATCACTAAGGTGGCTACCTTATAAAAATCGCAATTTTTTGTGTTTTTCAATCAATGGCAAATATATAAGAAATATACTCGTATTTTGAGACAAAAAATTGACTAGTAAAAGTAATATAAACGCCAGTTCAGCTTAAAAAAATGGGGAATTCCATTAAAGGCTGACATCCAGAAGAAGGGAATCATCGAATTACGCATCTTTTTTTACTTTTAGTTAAGTTTTTGCCATTTTATGATATTTTTCACGTTTAGAATTCAACTTAAGGAGCAATTCGAGGAGAAAGGAAGGAATTGGACGGCTCAAAATCACTAAGGTAGCTACCTTATAAAAATCGCAATTTTTTGTGTTTTTCAATCAATGGCAAATATATAAGAAATATACTCGTATTTTGAGACAAAAAATTGACTAGTAAAAGTAATATAAACGCCAGTTCAGCTTAAAAAAATGGGGAATTCCATTAAAGGCTGACATCGAGAAGAAGGGAATCATCGAATTACGCATCTTTTTTTACTTTTAGTTAAGTTTTTGCCATTTTATGATATTTTCACGTTTAGAATTCAACTTAAGGAGCAATTCGAGGAGAAAGGAAGGAATTGGACGGCTCAAAATCACTAAGGTAGCTACCTTATAAAAATCGCAATTTTTTGTGTTTTTCAATCAATGGCAAATATATAAGAAATATACTCGTATTTTGAGACAAAAAATTGACTAGTAAAAGTAATATAAACGCCAGTTCAGCTTAAAAAAATGGGGAATTCCATTAAAGGCTGACATCCAGAAGAAGGGAATCATCGAATTACGCATCTTTTTTTACAATTAGTTAAGTTTTTGCCATTTTATGATATTTTCACGTTTAGAATTCAACTTAAGGAGCAATTCGAGGAGAAAGGAAGGAATTGGACGGCTTAAAATCACTAAGGTAGCTACCTTATAAAAATCGCAATTTTTTGTGTTTTTCAATCAATGGCAAATATATAAGAAATATACTCGTATTTTGAGACAAAAAATTGACTAGTAAAAGTAATATAAACGCCAGTTCAGCTTAAAAAAATGGGGAATTCCATTAAAGGCTGACATCCAGAAGAAGGGAATCATCGAATTACGCATCTTTTTTTACTTTTCGTTAAGTTTTTGCCATTTTATGATATTTTCACGTTTAGAATTCAACTTAAGGAGCAATTCGAGGAGAAAGGAAGGAATTGGACGGCTCAAAATCACTAAGGTAGCTACCTTATAAAAATCGCAATTTTTTGTGTTTTTCAATCAATGGCAAATATATAAGAAATATACTCGTATTTTGAGACAAAAAATTGACTAGTAAAAGTAATATAAACGCCAGTTCAGCTTAAAAAAATGGGGAATTCCATTAAAGGCTGACATCCAGAAGAAGGGAATCATCGAATTACGCATCTTTTTTTACTTTTAGTTAAGTTTTTGCCATTTTATGATATTTTCACGTTTAGAATTTAACTTAAGGAGCAATTCGAGGAGAAAGGAAGGAATTGGACGGCTCAAAGTCACTAAGGTAGCTACCTTATAAAAATCGCAATTTTTTGTGTTTTTCAATCAATGGCAAATATATAAGAAATATACTCGTATTTTGAGACAAAAAATTGACTAGTAAAAGTAATATAAACGCCAGTTCAGCTTAAAAAAATGGGGAATTCCATTAAAGGCTGACATCCAGAAGAAGGGAATCATCGAATTACGCATCTTTTTTTACTTTTAGTTAAGTTTTTGCCATTTTATGATATTTTCACGTTTAGAATTCAACTTAAGGAGCAATTCGAGGAGAAAGGAAGGAATTGGACGGCTCAAAATCACTAAGGTAGCTACCTTATAAAAATCGCAATTTTTTGTGTTTTTCAATCAATGGCAAATATATAAGAAATATACTCGTATTTTGAGACAAAAAATTGACTAGTAAAAGTAATATAAACGCCAGTTCAGCTTAAAAAAATGGGGAATTCCATTAAAGGCTGACATCCAGAAGAAGGGAATCATCGAATTACGCATCTTTTTTTACTTTTAGTTAAGTTTTTGCCATTTTATGATATTTTCACGTTTAGAATTCAACTTAAGGAGCAATTCGAGGAGAAAGGAAGGAATTGGACGGCTCAAAATCACTAAGGTAGCTACCTTATAAAAATCGCAATTTTTTGTGTTTTTCAATCAATGGCAAATATATAAGAAATATACTCGTATTTTGAGACAAAAAATTGACTAGTAAAAGTAATATAAACGCCAGTTCAGCTTAAAAAAATGGGGAATTCCATTAAAGGCTGACATCCAGAAGAAGGGAATCATCGAATTACGCATCTTTTTTTACTTTTAGTTAAGTTTTTGCCATTTTATGATATTTTCACGTTTAGAATTTAACTTAAGGAGCAATTCGAGGAGAAAGGAAGGAATTGGACGGCTCAAAATCACTAAGGTAGCTACCTTATAAAAATCGCAATTTTTTGTGTTTTTCAATCAATGGCAAATATATAAGAAATATACTCGTATTTTGAGACAAAAAATTGACTAGTAAAAGTAATATAAACGCCAATTCAGCTTAAAAAAATGGGGAATTCCATTAAAGGCTGACATCCAGAAGAAGGGAATCATCGAATTACGCATCTTTTTTTACTTTTAGTTCAGTTTTTGCCATTTTATGATATTTTCACGTTTAGAATTCAACTTAAGGAGCAATTCGAGGAGAAAGGAAGGAATTGGACGGCTCAAAATCACTAAGGTAGCTACCTTATAAAAATCGCAATTTTTTGTGTTTTTCAATCAATGGCAAATATATAAGAAATATACTCGTATTTTGAGACAAAAAATTGACTAGTAAAAGTAATATAAACGCCAGTTCAGCTTAAAAAAATGGGGAATTCCATTAAAGGCTGACATCCAGAAGAAGGCAATCATCGAATTACGCATCTTTTTTTACTTTTAGTTAAGTTTTTGCCATTTTATGATATTTTCACGTTTAGAATTCAACTTAAGGAGCAATTCGAGGAGAAAGGAAGGAATTGGACGGCTCAAAATCACTAAGGTAGCTACCTTATAAAAATCGCAATTTTTTGTGTTTTTCAATCAATGGCAAATATATAAGAAATATACTCGTATTTTGAGACAAAAAATTGACTAGTAAAAGTAATATAAACGCCAGTTCAGCTTAAAAAAATGGGGAATTCCATTAAAGGCTGACATCCAGAAGAAGGGAATCATCGAATTACGCATCTTTTTTTACTTTTAGTTAAGTTTTTGCCATTTTATGATATTTTCACGTTTAGAATTCAACTTAAGGAGCAATTCGAGGAGAAAGGAAGGAATTGGACGGCTCAAAATCACTAAGGTAGCTACCTTATAAAAATCGCAATTTTTTGTGTTTTTCAATCAATGGCAAATATATAAGAAATATACTCGTATTTTGAGACAAAAAATTGACTAGTAAAAGTAATATAAACGCCAGTTCAGCTTAAAAAAATGGGGAATTCCATTAAAGGCTGACATCCAGAAGAAGGGAATCATCGAATTACGCATCTTTTTTTACTTTTAGTTAAGTTTTTGCCATTTTATGATATTTTCACGTTTAGAATTCAACTTAAGGAGCAATTCGAGGAGAAAGGAAGGAATTGGACGGCTCAAAATCACTAAGGTAGCTACCTTATAAAAATCGCAATTTTTTGTGTTTTTCAATCAATGGCAAATATATAAGAAATATACTCGTATTTTGAGACAAAAAATTGACTAGTAAAAGTAATATAAACGCCAGTTCAGCTTAAAAAAATGGGGAATTCCATTAAAGGCTGACATCCAGAAGAAGGGAATCATCGAATTACGCATCTTTTTTTACTTTTAGTTAAGTTTTTGCCATTTTATGATATTTTCACGTTTAGAATTCAACTTAAGGAGCAATTCGAGGAGAAAGGAAGGAATTGGACGGCTCAAAATCACTAAGGTAGCTACCTTATAAAAATCGCAATTTTTTGTGTTTTTCAATCAATGGCAAATATATAAGAAATATACTCGTATTTTAAGACAAAAAATTGACTAGTAAAAGTAATATAAACGCCAGTTCAGCTTAAAAAAATGGGGAATTCCATTAAAGGCTGACATCCAGAAGAAGGGAATCATCGAATTACGCATCTTTTTTTACTTCTAGTTAAGTTTTTGCCATTTTATGATATTTTCACGTTTAGAATTCAACTTAAGGAGCAATTCGAGGAGAAAGGAAGGAATTGGACGGCTCAAAATCACTAAGGTAGCTACCTTATAAAAATCGCAATTTTTTGTGTTTTTCAATCAATGGCAAATATATAAGAAATATACTCGTATTTTGAGACAAAAAATTGACTAGTAAAAGTAATATAAACGCCAGTTCAGCTTAAAAAAATGGGGAATTCCATTAAAGGCTGACATCCAGAAGAAGGGAATCATCGAATTACGCATCTTTTTTTACTTTTAGTTAAGTTTTTGCCATTTTATGATATTTTCACGTTTAGAATTCAACTTAAGGAGCAATTCGAGGAGAAAGGAAGGAATTGGACGGCTCAAAATCACTAAGGTAGCTACCTTATAAAAATCGCAATTTTTTGTGTTTTTCAATCAATGGCAAATATATAAGAAATATACTCGTATTTTAAGACAAAAAATTGACTAGTAAAAGTAATATAAACGCCAGTTCAGCTTAAAAAAATGGGGAATTCCATTAAAGGCTGACATCCAGAAGAAGGGAATCATCGAATTACGCATCTTTTTTTACTTTTAGTTAAGTTTTTGCCATTTTATGATATTTTCACGTTTAGAATTTAACTTAAGGAGCAATTCGAGGAGAAAGGAAGGAATTGGACGGCTCAAAATCACTAAGGTAGCTACCTTATAAAAATCGCAATTTTTTGTGTTTTTCAATCAATGGCAAATATATAAGAAATATACTCGTATTTTGAGACAAAAAATTGACTAGTAAAAGTAATATAAACGCCAGTTCAGCTTAAAAAAATGGGGAATTCCATTAAAGGCTGACATCCAGAAGAAGGGAATCATCGAATTACGCATCTTTTTTTACTTTTAGTTAAGTTTTTGCCATTTTATGATATTTTCACGTTTAGAATTCAACTTAAGGAGCAATTCGAGGAGAAAGGAAGGAATTGGACGGCTCAAAATCACTAAGGTAGCTACCTTATAAAAATCGCAATTTTTTGTGTTTTTCAATCAATGGCAAATATATAAGAAATATACTCGTATTTTGAGACAAAAAATTGACTAGTAAAAGTAATATAAACGCCAGTTCAGAATTCAACTTAAGGAGCAATTCGAGGAGAAAGGAAGGAATTGGACGGCTCAAAATCACTAAGGTAGCTACCTTATAAAAATCGCAATTTTTTGTGTTTTTCAATCAATGGCAAATATATAAGAAATATACTCGTATTTTGAGACAAAAAATTGACTAGTAAAAGTAATATAAACGCCAGTTCAGCTTAAAAAAATGGGGAATTCCATTAAAGGCTGACATCCAGAAGAAGGGAATCATCGAATTACGCATCTTTTTTTACTTTTAGTTAAGTATTTGCCATTTTATGATATTTTCACGTTTAGAATTCAACTTAAGGAGCAATTCGAGGAGAAAGGAAGGAATTGGACGGCTCAAAATCACTAAGGTAGCTACCTTATAAAAATCGCAATTTTTTGTGTTTTTCAATCAATGGCAAATATATAAGAAATATACTCGTATTTTGAGACAAAAAATTGACTAGTAAAAGTAATATAAACGCCAGTTCAGCTTAAAAAAATGGGGAATTCCATTAAAGGCTGACATCCAGAAGAAGGGAATCATCGAATTACGCATCTTTTTTTACTTTTAGTTAAGTATTTGCCATTTTATGATATTTTCACGTTTAGAATTCAACTTAAGGAGCAATTCGAGGAGAAAGGAAGGAATTGGACGGCTCAAAATCACTAAGGTAGCTACCTTATAAAAATCGCAATTTTTTGTGTTTTTCAATCAATGGCAAATATATAAGAAATATACTCGTATTTTGAGACAAAAAATTGACTAGTAAAAGTAATATAAACGCCAGTTCAGCTTAAAAAAATGGGGAATTCCATTAAAGGCTGACATCCAGAAGAAGGGAATCATCGAATTACGCATCTTTTTTTACTTTTAGTTAAGTATTTGCCATTTTATGATATTTTCACGTTTAGAATTCAACTTAAGGAGCAATTCGAGGAGAAAGGAAGGAATTGGACGGCTCAAAATCACTAAGGTAGCTACCTTATAAAAATCGCAATTTTTTGTGTTTTTCAATCAATGGCAAATATATAAGAAATATACTCGTATTTTGAGACAAAAAATTGACTAGTAAAAGTAATATAAACGCCAGTTCAGAATTCAACTTAAGGAGCAATTCGAGGAGAAAGGAAGGAATTGGACGGCTCAAAATCACTAAGGTAGCTACCTTATAAAAATCGCAATTTTTTGTGTTTTTCAATCAATGGCAAATATATAAGAAATATACTCGTATTTTGAGACAAAAAATTGACTAGTAAAAGTAATATAAACGCCAGTTCAGCTTAAAAAAATGGGGAATTCCATTAAAGGCTGACATCCAGAAGAAGGGAATCATCGAATTACGCATCTTTTTTTACTTTTAGTTAAGTATTTGCCATTTTATGATATTTTCACGTTTAGAATTCAACTTAAGGAGCAATTCGAGGAGAAAGGAAGGAATTGGACGGCTCAAAATCACTAAGGTAGCTACCTTATAAAAATCGCAATTTTTTGTGTTTTTCAATCAATGGCAAATATATAAGAAATATACTCGTATTTTGAGACAAAAAATTGACTAGTAAAAGTAATATAAACGCCAGTTCAGCTTAAAAAAATGGGGAATTCCATTAAAGGCTGACATCCAGAAGAAGGGAATCATCGAATTACGCATCTTTTTTTACTTTTAGTTAAGTATTTGCCATTTTATGATATTTTCACGTTTAGAATTCAACTTAAGGAGCAATTCGAGGAGAAAGGAAGGAATTGGACGGCTCAAAATCACTAAGGTAGCTACCTTATAAAAATCGCAATTTTTTGTGTTTTTCAATCAATGGCAAATATATAAGAAATATACTCGTATTTTGAGACAAAAAATTGACTAGTAAAAGTAATATAAACGCCAGTTCAGCTTAAAAAAATGGGGAATTCCATTAAAGGCTGACATCCAGAAGAAGGGAATCATCGAATTACGCATCTTTTTTTACTTTTAGTTAAGTATTTGCCATTTTATGATATTTTCACGTTTAGAATTCAACTTAAGGAGCAATTCGAGGAGAAAGGAAGGAATTGGACGGCTCAAAATCACTAAGGTAGCTACCTTATAAAAATCGCAATTTTTTGTGTTTTTCAATCAATGGCAAATATATAAGAAATATACTCGTATTTTGAGACAAAAAATTGACTAGTAAAAGTAATATAAACGCCAGTTCAGAATTCAACTTAAGGAGCAATTCGAGGAGAAAGGAAGGAATTGGACGGCTCAAAATCACTAAGGTAGCTACCTTATAAAAATCGCAATTTTTTGTGTTTTTCAATCAATGGCAAATATATAAGAAATATACTCGTATTTTGAGACAAAAAATTGACTAGTAAAAGTAATATAAACGCCAGTTCAGCTTAAAAAAATGGGGAATTCCATTAAAGGCTGACATCCAGAAGAAGGGAATCATCGAATTACGCATCTTTTTTTACTTTTAGTTAAGTATTTGCCATTTTATGATATTTTCACGTTTAGAATTCAACTTAAGGAGCAATTCGAGGAGAAAGGAAGGAATTGGACGGCTCAAAATCACTAAGGTAGCTACCTTATAAAAATCGCAATTTTTTGTGTTTTTCAATCAATGGCAAATATATAAGAAATATACTCGTATTTTGAGACAAAAAATTGACTAGTAAAAGTAATATAAACGCCAGTTCAGCTTAAAAAAATGGGGAATTCCATTAAAGGCTGACATCCAGAAGAAGGGAATCATCGAATTACGCATCTTTTTTTACTTTTAGTTAAGTTTTTGCCATTTTATGATATTTTCACGTTTAGAATTCAACTTAAGGAGCAATTCGAGGAGAAAGGAAGGAATTGGACGGCTCAAAATCACTAAGGTAGCTACCTTATAAAAATCGCAATTTTTTGTGTTTTTCAATCAATGGCAAATATATAAGAAATATACTCGTATTTTGAGACAAAAAATTGACTAGTAAAAGTAATATAAACGCCAGTTCAGCTTAAAAAAATGGGGAATTCCATTAAAGGCTGACATCCAGAAGAAGGGAATCATCGAATTACGCATCTTTTTTTACTTTTAGTTAAGTTTTTGCCATTTTATGATATTTTCACGTTTAGAATTCAACTTAAGGAGCAATTCGAGGAGAAAGGAAGGAATTGGACGGCTCAAAATCACTAAGGTAGCTACCTTATAAAAATCGCAATTTTTTGTGTTTTTCAATCAATGGCAAATATATAAGAAATATACTCGTATTTTGAGACAAAAAATTGACTAGTAAAAGTAATATAAACGCCAGTTCAGCTTAAAAAAATGGGGAATTCCATTAAAGGCTGACATCCAGAAGAAGGGAATCATCGAATTACGCATCTTTTTTTACTTTTAGTTAAGTTTTTGCCATTTTATGATATTTTCACGTTTAGAATTCAACTTAAGGAGCAATTCGAGGAGAAAGGAAGGAATTGGACGGCTCAAAATCACTAAGGTAGCTACCTTATAAAAATCGCAATTTTTTGTGTTTTTCAATCAATGGCAAATATATAAGAAATATACTCGTATTTTGAGATAAAAAATTGACTAGTAAAAGTAATATAAACGCCAGTTCAGCTTAAAAAAATGGGGAATTCCATTAAAGGCTGACATCCAGAAGAAGGGAATCATCGAATTACGCATCTTTTTTTACTTTTAGTTAAGTTTTTGCCATTTTATGATATTTTCACGTTTAGAATTCAACTTAAGGAGCAATTCGAGGAGAAAGGAAGGAATTGGACGGCTCAAAATCACTAAGGTAGCTACCTTATAAAAATCGCAATTTTTTGTGTTTTTCAATCAATGGCAAATATATAAGAAATATACTCGTATTTTGAGACAAAAAATTGACTAGTAAAAGTAATATAAACGCCAGTTCAGCTTAAAAAAATGGGGAATTCCATTAAAGGCTGACATCCAGAAGAAGGGAATCATCGAATTACGCATCTTTTTTTACTTTTAGTTAAGTTTTTGCCATTTTATGATATTTTCACGTTTAGAATTCAACTTAAGGAGCAATTCGAGGAGAAAGGAAGGAATTGGACGGCTCAAAATCACTAAGGTAGCTACCTTATAAAAATCGCAATTTTTTGTGTTTTTCAATCAATGGCAAATATATAAGAAATATACTCGTATTTTGAGACAAAAAATTGACTAGTAAAAGTAATATAAACGCCAGTTCAGCTTAAAAAAATGGGGAATTCCATTAAAGGCTGACATCCAGAAGAAGGGAATCATCGAATTACGCATCTTTTTTTACTTTTAATTAAGTTTTTGCCATTTTATGATATTTTCACGTTTAGAATTCAACTTAAGGAGCAATTCGAGGAGAAAGGAAGGAATTGGACGGCTCAAAATCACTAAGGTAGCTACCTTATAAAAATCGCAATTTTTTGTGTTTTTCAATCAATGGCAAATATATAAGAAATATACTCGTATTTTGAGACAAAAAATTGACTAGTAAAAGTAATATAAACGTGAGTTCAGCTTAAAAAAATTTGGATTTCCATTTAAGAATTAGATCCAGGAGAACGGAATCATCAAATCGCGCATCATCTTTACTTTTAGTTAAGTTTTTACCATTTTAACGAATTTTCACGATTGGAATTCAATTAAAGGAGTAATTCCATGAGGAAGGAAGGAGTTGGGCAGTCAAAAATCACTAAGGTAGCTACCTTATAAAAATCGCAATATTTTGTGTTTTTCAATAACTGACAAATATATAAGAAATATACTCCTATTCTGAGATAAAAAATCAACTAGTAAAAGTAATATAAACGTGAGTTCAGCTTAAAAAAATGTCGATTTCCATTTAAGAATTAGATCCAGGAGAACGGAATCATCAAATCGCGCATCATCTTTACTTTTAGTTAAGTTTTTACCATTTTAACGAATTTTCACGATTGGAATTCAATTAAAGGAGTAATTCCATGAGGAAGGAAGGAGTTGGGCAGTCAAAAATCACTAAGGTAGCTACCTTATAAAAATCGCAATATTTTGTGTTTTTCAATAACTGGCATATATATATGAAATATACTCGTATTTTAAGACAAAAAATCAACTAGTAAAAGTAATATAAACGTGAGTTCAGCTTAAAAAAATTTGGATTTCCATTTAAGAATTAGATCCAGGAGAACGGAATCATCAAATCGCGCATCATCTTTACTTTTAGTTAAGTTTTTACCATTTTAATGAATTTTCACGATTGGAATTCAATTAAAGGAGTAATTCCATGGGGAAGGAAGGAGTTGGGCAGTCAAAAATCACTAAGGTAGCTACCTTATAAAAATCGCAATATTTTGTGTTTTTCAATAACTGGCATATATATATGAAATATACTCGTATTTTAAGACAAAAAATCAACTAGTAAAAGTAATATAAACGTGAGTTCAGCTTAAAAAAATTTGGATTTCCATTTAAGAATTAGATCCAGGAGAACGGAATCATCAAATCGCGCATCATCTTTACTTTTAGTTAAGTTTTTACCATTTTAATGAATTTTCACGATTGGAATTCAATTAAAGGAGTAATTCCATGGGGAAGGAAGGAGTTGGGCAGTCAAAAATCACTAAGGTAGCTACCTTATAAAAATCGCAATATTTTGTGTTTTTCGATAACTGGCAAATATATAAGAAATATACTCCTATTCTCCTATTTTTTCTTTTAATTGTAAGAAATATATATTCCTAAATATGTAATCCTAATATATCTTCGCTATTGAAAACTACAATCTCAAATTTCAAATATCATGTCGATATATTTTGATTTGATTTTTCCCTATACACACTGTATCAAAAACCATACAATCAAATGAATAAGGAAAAGTGCATTTCGTTTTCTATTACTTTATTAAACGTTTCTATGAAATGTGACCAGACAGCAGCAATTGAAGTTGTTGTCTAGTCCAGTCAAGTGTTTTCGCTTCCTCTAGCGTATATGAGAATATTGGCTTTAATTTGGTTTTTTGTCGAATTCCCAGGAATAAATATTTAGCATTACACTGGATGAATAAGCTCATGCTTATTGTATTGACTGCAACGTATAAACAGGTTGCAGTGTTAAGTGTAGAAGCAAATTCGGGAAGAATTGAAAGTAATTTTTAGTAAAGGAGAATATTATAAATAAATTTAGAATTGTAAAATTAATTTTACAAATCATATAAATTTTATTTTTATAATTGAGGGTTTAGGAGGGGATACATATAGATAGACTAGGCAGCAATTTGAACCAAACGTTTTGCTTATTTTGACTTTAAATAAGAATTTAAAAGTGATGCTGTTCCGGTTAAAAATGCATCCACAAACAATACCTCAAAAAACAAATTTCAGAAAAATTTTCAGAGAATTTTAAATTATTGCCATACTCAGCATATGTGGAGATCTTTCCGTGCAATTATATTTTTCCCGTGTAAAATCGTAATTATACTCTTTGATCAAGTAGAACAACCCTTTATGATTACATCGACTGATATCGCGTTATCAAGAAACCGCTAAATCCATATATGGATGTGATCCCGTTCTACTGGCCGCAAAAGAAACAATATTTACCGCCAAAAAAGGATAACAAGTGAAGTTTTAGTTGTTTTATAAACGGTTGCATCACAATTTTAGATACTTGTCTAAATAATGGGTACGTGTGCGGAGTTCCGTATTATCTCTACTAATTTTTATTCTCTTCTAAGTAAAAAAATTAATAGATACAAATCTTTCAGCATGATGGTATTTAAAAAATATAAACTTCAAATTTAGAACATAATTAGCGGTAACCTTTTAATCAAGGATATATATAAGAAAGAAGCCCATCTTTCGACAGTATTTCACAGCTTGTACTGAGAAAATATACTCAATATACTAAAATGACAACTGTAGCCAACTTGTAATTTCAAGCCCGGTAGCAGTTAAATATATCATAACGCATCTGTTTGGCTTGTGTGTTGGAATAAATTGTTTCATCTTCAAGAAGATACACAATTCCGCTGTATTTTATTACGTTTAGCTCTCTCAATATTCGTATATTTTCTATATTACCACACAACAATTTACTTATTTACCAAGATATATATATATATATATATATATATCTCATATAATATACTGAGTTCTGGCTGCTTTCATCATGAATTAATGTATATATCAGATTACGTTGAGTTTTACGCCACTTTCAGTTGTATATCGTATAATAAAGAATTTTTGATAAACAGCTTTTTTTGCATTGTACTACGGTTTCATATTTTTTCTTACAGAGGAGTAAAAGATTTATGCAGTTAAGTGTAACTATCTATTCTCTGAAATTAATTTTAATTTTGGGTGCTTCCGTAGGCGAGTGAATAATGCTCAGCCTACTGAACCGGAGGTCGCGGGTTCGATTCCTGCCTAGACCCTGGGTGTTTTCCTGCGGACAAGCCAAAATCTTTGCAGGTACAGTTGATTAAAAAAATATATATATAAAGGAATTTAATATAAATATTACATACTCTATTGGAGAATGTATTATTTTATGGTATTATTTTTTTCTTCTAAACCACAGTGTATCTAATTTGCAAATAAAATTGAAAAACTACGAATAAAATTGAAAATGTACACATCCATACATATGCAGAAATGGCCGAATAAATACTTGTATCTGAAGTTTTTAAAGCTTTGAGGTATCGGCTGTTCACTCTTCAACAAGTTTTGAGGACATGATTTTTATTTATTTCCAACATTACACTGCATATGGGCAGTCAAGAATATAAAAACAGTAGAAGCAGACAGTGAGACCAGTTTTAGATTTTTTCACTATATTGAGAATAGTAGATGGTGTTTATATTTTAACACTTTTTTCACGATTTGTAAGAAATATTTCTATTTCCCCAGTGTATTCGATTGGATAAGCGGTTGGTGTGCCGTGATGAAAAGTTTTAGCCTGAAGAGCTTTAGGTGCTACCACATACTGACAGCAACAATTACTTTTATGATTTTCTAAATACTATAGAGAGGATGGAGTCAAAAAGAATAAAAATATGCCAGAACTAAAAGTTTGGTTTGAAAAGTTTTACAGCGGCACTACAGCATGGCACCAGATTTAAGCAAAAGTGACTAGGAAATAGTTTTAATTCTAATACATTTCCAACTAGTAAAGAAATAATATTAATTAAAACAAAAAGCTGTAACAATTAAAATTGTTAATTAATTATTTTAGCAGAACTGAATAGTTTTAAACTATTACTTTGTAATTTGTACAATTTACTTTGTGAAATTAAATTTTCCAATATCATTTCTTAAAATATCTTCTTTCCAATAAAGACACCCTACCCTTGTCCCACCGTTTAATTTTTTTTAAAATTTTTTTAATAAAAGAGGTTTTATGGAATGATATGGGCGTCATGGAATGGAACACATTGTGATGCAAAATTCAGTTTTAGCTAAGAGATCCAGCAGTATTAAAATATTATTTCAGCAATTCAGCCATAATAAAGGAAATTCTCTAAAATCATTTGCTAACAACTCTTGATGTTACTATTACTATTATTATTAAAAATAATTTTAAATAGGTCTCAAGGTGTTTCATTTTTAAATATATTCTCCATTCCGATTTCTCTTAGGTTTTTATATATTTTAAATAATATTTAAACAAGAGCAACTCAAAATGTTGGCATGCTAAATTAAACCAAAAACAGAAGCTTAAAAGGTTCCATGATTTGTAGATTTGATTTTAAAATGCTTTAAATTATTATTATAGTGCAGAAAATAATTATAACAAAAATATTGTAAATCAAATAGCAAATATTTGACAATTAGAAAACAATTTTCAAACTTATAACCATTTAATTGGAGACGGCCGTAAGCTGTGGGTTGCAATTTCCCCAAGCTTGAGCCTCATACATAAAATCAATCACTCGAAGGGCTGATTTCATTCCGTGTATTTGAAACACACAAATACTTTAATTAACATCAGTCGAATTTCCCGATCAAAAATATTTTAATGCCACTATCATATTTTCCATGGTATTTTTTATAAATAAAAGTAATTGTGAGAATTTTGATAGTGTCATCATTAACAGATTCAATATTCATTATAGTCTCGCTGCGGCTTCAAAATATTTAATTACTCGACTAACTAGTAACGATTGCAGTCTTTGAAAATATTACTTTTTATTTTAAAAAATTGAATTCAGATTCATATATAATGTCATATACTTTTTAAAACCTTTATTTTAGTGCGAAGTTATTTATTTATTTGGCAATTGAAGTCAATTTTAAAGAAAACATATTTTAATTGTATAACCAAACCAATAGAGCTCTCTGTTGTTAATTAATCATTTCAGAAAAATATGACAATCGCTAATAAAAAATAAAAAAATTTGCAAAAAGAAAAGTTATAGATACAAATATTACCTTCAGCAACGATTAGTGCACGCGGCATTGCAATCGATAGTGAGCAAAAAAAAATTCATTACTTTTCAAATATTAATCGATTACAGAAAAGAAATACCGATAGTCACAAAAAAAGATGATTATCAATACAATGCATAATTCTATCGATAGTTTTCCACCTTTAAAAAGGCGTGCAATAATTAAGCTGATAAGTGATTGCTTTTAGTAAAACAAAAGACTTAAGACACAAACCTTAGACTTAATATGGAAACCGAAAGAGAAACAAAAGGCCTCCAACAAAGAATAACAGTGGGGTGCATATATAATTGAAAAATATTAATGTAAAATGAGAAAAGTGTGAAACTTTTACAGATTAATCGATTAAATTATTTTTTACAACCAAGACTTTAACGATTGAAATTTGTATTGTCGAAAACATCAGGATATAACGTTGAAATATTTAATGGCTTATTATTATATTAAGTTTTTTTTATTATTACAGTATACTATTAAAAAACTTTCTAAATAATTTGGGGCAAGCGCAATCTAAAGCAAAATAATTAATTTCTTTCACTATATTATTTCATCTACATTTTTATTTTTTATTTTTATAATGATTGTTGCGCATTAAAAAAGTTACATTCTATATCATTCTGTATCATAAAATAACTTTAAGCAGAACAGTACTGAAATGGAATCTTTGATTGCAATCACTGACAGAATGGAGCTTGACTACCCAATAATCTTTATTAAGAATTATAAGCCATGTATGATTTGTGTATAATAAACAAAATTGGTATACTTTTTTTTAATATTTATTATCACCCACTGTGCAAAATGTTAAATACAAACTTACAATGATTTATTTTATCTCGGTTTTAGTGGTGTTTATTTCATTGAGTATTAAAAAAAGAAATATTAATATTTTTAATATTTTCTAGTTTACTACCCGTGGTTTAAACTCCTTAATTTAAAAAGTCAATTTAAAAATAAGTTTTAATCATGGGGAGAACGGTTTCAGCTATACGTGTGGCCTGTATTGGCGGCTTGAGATAGTGACAGTCTGAAGTAGTAAAATTATATTTTTATTGGCGCGGCACGAACATAAAAATTTTTTTAATAATATTATTTTTACACAGAAAAATACAAAACACTGTAATTAGGAGTAAAAGATATGTAAGACGGTCTCCCAAGTTGAGTGTTAAAAGTGAACATCGAATGAAACAGCAATAAAAACAAAAATTAAAAAATTTATTTCTGGAAATAATAAATTACTGTGATTACCGTGTAATCAGTAATGCCGATTTATTTACCGCCAGTTAAAAATGTCCTATCAAATCAAAAAGTACTTTGCGCAAATTTATCCTTTTTGTTTAAGTTCCTATCAAAAAATTATATATTGACGAGATTTTAAAATATAATGGAAGAAAATTTAATTTGCCATAGATTACTTAAAAGTTTTTTAAGTTCCATTAAGCAATATTTTCATAAGCAAAAGAGCCACAACCCCTAAATTTTCATGGCTGATAATTTTGCAGGCGAAATCATC
This sequence comes from Ormia ochracea, assembly GCA_963402855.1. Classification (NCBI taxonomy): domain Eukaryota; kingdom Metazoa; phylum Arthropoda; class Insecta; order Diptera; family Tachinidae; genus Ormia; species Ormia ochracea. Next base: position 68,895,355 of record OY727105.1, read on the forward strand.
ATTTATTTTACCTCATTTATTAACATGTGAAAAATGCAAAAAATTAAAAAGTGACACAAGAAATTTATTCAAGTCACAAAAAGTTATAAAGAAAAGATTAAAACTGATTGAAAATACAGGTTATCTTGAAAGGAGATGTGCGAAATTTTCCATGTCTACGCTATTAAGTCGAGTCCTTGAGCGCTCCCCAGAAAACTTTGCACTAAAAACCAGAAGATGTAATTTTTTTTTTTGAAACAATAAGTAAAAACTTAGACCAAGACCAACACAAACTTAAAATTAAAATTTATTCATACACAGTTAATTTAATTTTTTTTTTTCAGGCCAGTGTGACAAAAACCAAAAAGAAATATAAATTTAAACCCACACTCCAAAAAAATAAAAATAAAATTGAAAAATATACATAAAAAAGGAATTGATGGTTGTTTATAAAAATATTCAGAACTAGTTTGAATGGAAGTATATTCTTGACATTCCGCAAAATATAAATTAGAATTAAACATATAAAAATTAGGTAAGCAAAATTAGCTAAGAAAATAAATTAGTGAGACTTACCTTCTCTTGCTTGTTAAGAAAAACCACAAAAGCAGTTGCATAATGAGCTCGTACTTGACTTGATGACAATTTCTTATAGAAGAGGTAGAAAAGAAGAACCTGAAGTTTACAAAAAAATATAAGACTACATTAGATTAATGCTTTCATATAAATATTTATTTTATATTAATATTTTAATTTAAAAGTAGTTATTGCAAATAAAACTTTTTCTTGTAGTGACATATAATTCTCGTAAACTCTTTCTAAACAAGATTTATGTAAATTTATCTGTATATAATTTATAATTATGGAAGCATTGTAAATTTTCCTATTGCTTTTTAATTAAAAATTATTTTTCTCTATATTGCTTGAAGTATGATTTCATTCTGAATACAAGGTATTACTCATTCTAATGATGATAGTGATAAAAACATAAAAAGATACTTAAATGAGGCAAGGAAAGCAAAGCAGAATCTTTGAGGTAACATTGTTTTAATAAAATTATTTCGATTTAAAAATTAAAATTAGCCATGCAATATGAAAACCTTGACCCAATTCAAAAGTGCTTAGTGATATCATGTAGAGCGAAAAATAGCATTACTTTCAAGAAATTATCAATGAAAGAAAACATATCCATGAGAATCCGGAACATGGACAATATTTTGAGTTATTGCTGGTTTTGCTCGAACATATAATATATGAATATATTATGCATGCACACACATACAAAGAAATTTAATTTGCCATATAAATAAACAAAACAGACAGGAGAAATAAGCAAATCATAATTACAAAATTTGTTTCAATATTATTTTCTCTTTTTATGTTCTTTGCGTAAATTCTTTCTTTTTCCACTCACTACTTTCCCACCCACAAAACCATATTTTGCTTAGTAAAGCACACCAAACCTCATGATGCATCTGTTTGCTAATTGAGTTTTAATTTTTTTATTTGCTTGTGACTTTTTAATTTATTCCACTGAGTATTTATTTGCCATATTTGTATACGTTAAGCCTCGAAATGGACTGGCCGCTATAATTATGAGTATTTGCTTTTACGATGTTTTTATTCGTTATCGTTTTGTTTGTTGTCTTTTAAAGCAGGCTGTTAATTAATCGTTTGATAAATTAATTAATTAATGTGCATTTATTGCTATAAAACAAATATAAAAAGGATTTCGCAAAATACAGTTTTCAACGAGGGTAATCCCATATACGTTACTAATCCTTATCTTTGCTATTTATAAATTATTTTTTAAGTAGTAACTTTTGAAAACTTTTTTTATAGAGAAAATATTGGAAAAGGTTATTTTGATAAAAATCACCTTCAGAAATAGCTTGCAAAACATGTTGTGGTCCTAAGAAGGCACGTGGGTCTATCGTACCAGCCAGACTGTCGACTCTTTCGTTGACAACATGGTTTTAATGGCACATCATCCACAGCATACGAGTATCTTTACCTAGTTCATTCAAAGATGTCATGATATTCAAGACAACAGCTAATACTATTTCATGTGACAATAATGTATAAATAAAGATGGTATTTGTGCCTAAAAGTTCGGATGATATTTTCCCATAGGAATAGCGCCTCCGTTAAGATCAGCCGCTTCCTGCAACGAAGTCTATTGAAATGTGAAATGATTATCAAAATATCTAAATTCTGAATGCCTCCCCAGCAGGTTCAAACGCCATAATTCGTATTAGGCGTATACGGCGATCAGAATGAAACCGCCAATACGTATATATGTTGAGAAGTTCGCATCTATAATGGGATGAGCCAGTATAGAATAGTTCTTTATTTAAATTGATAAAAATATAATGAAATATAGCCTTTTTAATTGTCATTATAAAACACTATAGTTAAGCCTGAGATGTCGATCTCAGTTTGTATATATAAACATATATGAATTAAGAACAAATTCGTTTCTGAAAAGATGAGAAAAGTAACTTATATACATAAGTTATATATAAGTTATGATATACAAAAATTAATTTACTAGCCTAGTCCTTAAAATATAAACGAAATCATAATTCTCAAAATAATGTGTCAGTCTATCCAATTATCAGCTATGAATTGAAACACCCTGTATAAAAAATATTTTTGAATAGCATACTTGCATCTATTCAATTGTTTTATATATTTTAATATATTCATTTAATTAATTCTGGTGTAATAAATAATTGACTACATTTTACTAAGAAGATGATTTTAATGAGCTCTTGACTTCGGTCCTGTTCCATTTCTTTAAATTTTTCATAATATATTTTAATGTCCTTGCTATATTTCTATATCTCAAGTAATTTTTTTTTCTTTTTTCTAATTTTTTTTTTCAGTAGCATCATATTGTTTTAGAATACGCTAAAGCATCACTTACTATTATCATTTTTACGCCGCCTACTGTTAATGATTTAATTATCGTCAATTGCCAACCGATTAAAAATACATACAAATAATAATAATGGTAATTGTAAATAAGAACCTCTGAAGCAAGCTCTGAAAACATGCTCTGTTAAACATGCTTTTTTTAATTACATAAATATTTCGAGATATATTTTAAATATTCCCTTTTTCACGAGAATTGTCCCTAAGCAACATTCTGTCAAATCTTAACAGAATAATGTTAAACTTGCACACTCTGTCAGGATTGTATTAAATATACAGACAAGCCCTTTCAATGGTTTAGTGTGCAGCCGAATCGAGCAAGTCAATTAGCTTTACAACTTATCAACAACTCAAACATGCATCCGACCATGATTGCTCACAGCTCAGAGTTTGGCGCTCAACTAAATTATACTAGTCCTGGTTAACAAAACCTGTCGGCATGTGCTCACTTCCAAAATCTCATATTTACCATGTTTACTGTAGAAAACGAGAAATACAACAAATCGCTTACGATATAAAAGACATTCTACTCATCGTTCGTATTCAATGCATTTCCCAACAAGCAAAACCTTTAACTAACATATTTAAATAAGATATTTTTAATTTAGGAAACTGATATTTAAACAACCTGAATTGTTACTTAAATACGAATAAGTTTTTATAAATCTGGAATTTGATTTATATAATTTTATCGTGTAGAGTCCACATCAAGCACAAAAGTTAGAGTCAAAGTCGTTAATAGAGAAAAAATTACTAGAAGAGAAGTATTCAAAATAACTGATAAATCACCAGAGAGAAATTGATTTCAACGACAATGATACGCTTTAAACAGCTATTTAACATATTTTTTGTAACTTTCTTTTAGAGAACATAAACAAATTATAGTTTACCAACAACGTAAGTAAATACGGTGTACTTGAACTTCAAGGCTGTAAATGGAATTGTTTATAGAAAAGGATGCGAACCAGAGTAGTATATGTCTCCAACGACTTGAAAATCTGAAACATTCCAACAGAATTTTAGCTATAAAATAAAATTATGAAGATAATTACGAGGGTCAAACTTATATAAAGATTTCTTTAAGCCTTTATCGAAAATAAATTGATACATAAATAGAAAGAAAATAGAAAAATATCTGTTACAAAGAAAGCCGGAATAAAATAAAAATTGGGTTGAAATATTTTGAAAAAGATACAGCTAATTTTTAGTTTCGCGACCACTGTCTGTTGTCCATTAAAATAATAACAGCCATAAAAACATATTAAGGAACTCAATTATACAACATGCAAGACATGATCACAATTTAATCAAAGGCAAAACGTAACATCAAAAGAAAACAAGTAGCACAACCCCCAAGGCCAATTTATTTTAACACTCTTCAAAGTTGTTGGTTAAATAAACAGATAAAATTGTAATAAACGTGCACCTTAAGGCGATTGTAAGGAAATTGCCAACTTACAGAGAAAGAATGGAATCAAGAATAACCTTCACAACAGTAAATAGGGATGCCCCTTATAAAAATCAAACAAGTACAGGGAGACACAAAAAATACAATCGAGAGTGAAAAAAGGCCTTAATCGAAAAATATTCTATTTTGGAAATGCATATATGATAAACAAAAACAATTTTCGGAATTTGCTGTTTGTTTCCAAGTAAACGCTCACTTTTTTTTATAAGTTTTTAACTAAAAACTGCCAATGCAATTTTTAAAATTACAATTACAAAAATATCCAATGAAAAAGTATTGTATACTAAAAATCAACTTGAGATGGCCATAAAATGTTAGTCCGCCATCACAAATAAAAATCCCTTATTTACGGGGGGCATATCTAAAACTGGTGCCCCTGGTGTAGTGGCAGCACAGGCAAATTGGCTGCAAAGTGGCCTTTTTTACTAAATGACACCAATTAGTGGCGTTGCTGAGTGGCCGACTTATCTTACAATAAGCAAGTTTTTGTATTTTCTCCTATTTAGAGAGGATTTTTTTACTCGTATGAATATTACAATCGAATATTTAATGTAAAGAAAATATAAATTTAAGGATATAATAAATTCTTTAGGAGATAATTAAACAAGGCGAGAAGAACTGCTACGTAAGTGATAAGACAGATCCTAGAGGTAACACGTGAAATGTCAAGACACGTGAAAATATCCAGCTCCGAATGCAGCTCTGGTACACATACATAGATACCTGTAAGCAATTCCAGACAACCTATTTGCTAATCTAATTGCATTTTTTCAACAAATAAAGCAAAGCATATGTAATATTTAGTACCACTAAAAGAGAAAAGCCTTAAACAACTTGCACAATGCTAAATTCAATAATGCAAAAGAGAGCGTGTGTTTTGTCATTCAATAAAATTTAAGGGGAATTTTGTGCTTTCTGATTGGTGTTCATTTCATAACAACATTGTTGTTGTATAACCTGTTAACTATTTTCTATTTTAATTTAAAATTATCTACATACTCGTAAATGTTGTTGCTACATTTTATTTGTATTTTAATAAGTTTGGCAACAGATCGTTTTTATGAAAGATTAAGCCAGTGGCTAAATGGCGTCTTCACTGTGAAGATAACAGTAACATAATAATCAGTAAGAGCGAGCATCTGGAGCGAGAGAGAGTAAGAGCGAGAGATATGAAATAAGGAACCAGAGCACTACACATCGATCAGAGAAATAATTGTATTAATGTTAAAAAAGTTCAGAAACAGCAATTATTCAAAATCTGTTGGAAAATTTTAATTTGCACTTATGATAAATGCTTCAGATGTATTTATTTCAAGATGCCGCTGTTGCTAAGGCATTAGTATTGCCGCTGCTGCTAAGGCATTAGTATTGCCGCTGCTGCTAAGGCATTAGTATTGCCGCTGCTGCTAAGGCAATTAGTTTAATTTCCTTTTTTGCACGAACATATAGGCGGAATATGTGTTGCATATTACGGATTTTTACGCATTTTTCAGAGCGCACTACTGATTCATTTGACTTTAATGTCACGAAATACTTGACTCTTCTCTCAAAAGTAGCTCTTACGGTAAATCGTTTCTGCATTAATAATTCCTTTCTTTTCCACTCAGAAAGTCTAACTAAATACGCCATAAAAACGTGTTCGTCTGACGACATGGCAAATAATAACGATTGTAACTCCAAATAGGACAATTTCCAAGTTAAGAGATGAACTATAATGAACACTAATACTACAATTGGTGTAAATGAAGAAGATACCCTGTAAAACTGAGTCGAGGTTCTTCTTTAGAAATATATATTTACTATACTTTGCATAGATTCATCAAAAATTGACTTATGTAAATCAATTGTTGAGTGACATGCGACACCGTCCTGTAGAATTTAGATGCCAGCAAGATTAATTCCACCTAATCATATTTCTTACGCGTTCATTGTTGACAGTAACTTTCTTAGGATGGAATGGTGCTTCAACAAAGCTTTGCGCTAATTTATGTCGAGCCATATTGATATGTCAAATCATACTAAACAGAGTTGTCAAATAAAGCGATGTTGCCAACTCAAGCCTCTAATAAAATGCGCCACAACACCAAGGGTATTTCTAAAGTAGAAAATTTTTCCATTAGGGCATTTTTTCAATCTCGATTATATTTTCTCTGCCTCCCTGTACTTGTTTGATTTTTATAAGGGGCATCCCCATTTACTATTCTGAAGGTTTTTTTTGATTCCATAACTCAAACTGATAGATAAAGGATCAAAGTTAATGATATATCCTACACATCATCCTTAAAATAAAGCTAATTTTCAGAATCAGTTTTCGAACGACAGTGGCCTGATTATTTCAGATATAAGCAACATTCTGTCAGCTTATGCTTATAAACAATAAATGTGATTCTCGTAAACGTAACTTGACATCGTTTTGGTTTCATTCATGTTTTCTTGTCACATCTGTGCCCAGTGAATGATTTTTTTCAGACCACTTCATCTGTGGTTTCTCAAAAATGTAACGCAAGTATTTTTGTATTTTATCTTTAATTGTTATTTGTTCGCTTTTTAAAGGTATATCTATGCATATTCGCTTAAGCGAGTACTGTCGATGGTCAAAACCCGTCACAAGCTTTATAAGCATGTTGTTGCATGGTCTCGTAATAACACAGCGTATATGGAATAATGCCTTGAACGTGGCGACAACACGGCGGTCTGGCATTACATTGCGATTCCTGTTGATATTAAAGATCACTTTGAAATTGTTGACGGTTTTTCTTCGTGTTTGTCTCTTCTTGTACAGTTTACCACATATTGTTTTTCTTCTTTATTGTCTGTTGGGCCCCTGAGACTGCAGAAAATAACGTTAAATAAGATCAAGCCTAAAAATGCGTTTTTATTTACAACAGTTGCTGAAAATATTACTGTTCTGTATTTGCAGTACTTTCTTGTTTTCTATAGATGTTGCAGCGTATAGGCAAGAAGATTTTATAACGCCACACAGCCCAACCTTAACGTCTAACAAGGAGCAAATGAAACTATTTGACCAACTGTTACCAATTAAATTGAAAAATATTTCTATAAATCACGTTTGCCACCATCAGGCCACAGATTACTTCCAATTTCAGAGGCGGATGGTATTTTTTTTTGTTGTTTTTGTTTTTGTTTTTTTTGCTGTTTTGAGGTTTGAAATCTTATTAAGTTATTATTCAATGGATGAGGATGATGTGCATTGTGCACTTTTACGAAAATTTACAGATTTTGTCATTATTCTTTTTCCAAATCATGGATATTTAAGAAGTAGCAAACGCGACATCATATCGGAGTTTTAAAAGGAAATTTAAATATTTCTTCGAGATAGGTTCACATCTTTAGAGCCGTTTGATCTTGAACTTCCTTCTGCTATTTTGTTTAACGGGGTTCCGCATAAGGAAAATGAAGCGCAAACTTGGGTGCAAAGATGATCATGTGTGTCAGAGTGTGAGAAAGCTCTCTCTTGCCTCTGCTTTGGCATAGATTCAAAAATATACACAAAAAAGTATATCACATCACATCACCCTAAAAATCTACAATTTGTTGCTTTAGAAATGTTTGCTTCCCCTGTTACATCTCCAGCATACACCTCTGCTAATGATACAATTTCACTTTAATTCACACACGATTCAAACTCTTGGATTGTAGTGATTGAGTTGATGGGTCGATGATGCATGTGCGTCAAAACACACTTGTTCTCCTTGTCATTTGTTGCCAAATATGTACATGGTCAACAATTTCAAAGGAGGCAATTTCTTTAGTCGTTCTCTATGGCAATATTTTGTTATCTTTTTGTTGTACAAAATAGTTGTACAAAGTAGAATTGTAAAGCAAAACAATTTAATAAAAATAGAAACGAAGAGCAAAAGCTTCGCCAAACCTAAATTTGAAGACGGGCAAATGAAATAAAACATAAACCATAAATAGTGCTCTACATCTGTTTCCGATTAGCTTGGGAATTCTTTGCCTTGGAAACTTGGTTGCTGGAGTACGGAATATGCTGTCGAACGAAATCAATCTAATATAAACCACTTCATCTATTTAAGGCAGCTTGTAAAGTTCGGCTATTTCTCTTCCTGAGTTTGTTGAGGCATAAAACTAAAAAACAGCTCATCAAATGCGACCATCCATTTAAAGATACTTTTTTTATTTCTTGTTAAAGATTTCGCCTGCACACCAACATGTTCACTATAATAGAAATTAACATCCGAAATCAATGTTGCAAACGTCTGCAATCCTCACTTTGGTTCGCTTTAATGCATGACTGCAACAATATAAGTCGAGTTAATTAGCCAGCCTGCCGAGACTTGCTGGCTAACCAGCCTCTTTAGGAGAGTTTGTGTCGACTCAGGTGTGAAAATATTTTTGCAATGGAATCTTGTAAAGCATTTGATAATTAAATTAGATTTGACCATTCTCGGTTCGTGTCTTTCTATGATCATGCAGCGTTTAGCTGCAAGTCCACGCTGTGTTGTGCTTTGGCTGATTGGAGTTGAGGCACGAAAACTTGCTGCCAACGTTTTTTAGTATTGTGCATTTTATTCCTTTGCTTTTTTCTTCCTGCCGCTGTTACTGTTTGGCGGCTGCAATTTAATACTCTTAAGTGCAAGTGTAGCAACAACAAATGCAACTTGCATTTATGGCACTATTTAACAACATTTAATTACTTAATATTAGTTTTGCTATAAATTAGTGCCGGCTGATGATAAAATTTTCCTTTTTTTCACACCTCATGCTCCTCACATCTGTATAAATTGTTTGTGAAAAATTAACCGGCAAAAAAAAACAATTACGAGAGAGTAATTTATATCTGCTGCTTGACCAAAATTATTCCTTCAGAGACGGCAGAATACTTTATTTTCACGCCATCGTACCGACAATTCCAAATGGATTATTCCAATAAATTTTATTTAAACCAAACATACGTTCCAGGAAGATTTTCTTCCTCTATATACACTATCAAAACTCGTATTTCAAAACAATACGAAGCCAGTTTGTAATAATTTGACAACCTGTTACAACTTAATTATGCAAATCCTCAAACAAAACCCGCTACGTAAAAAATGGCTTCAAAGCTGTCAACACGACAGACCACAAAGATCAAATTTGAAAAAAATATGAAAAAGATGCCTTCAGCAAGGAAACATACTTAAATCAGCCACTCCAATGGAGCGTAGATAAAACTACAGTCAAAAAAATTATCTCATACAAAACACAATACAATGACGGAGTTCAGGAAAAGTAACAAAAAAGGAGAAAATAAATGCCAATGAAATGGTGGGATTAATAAATATAAATAAAAAGGTTTTCTTAGCAAACGGCCGCTATGCAGAGAGAGTCTAATCAACATCAATTTTTTTCAAGTAATAGGCAGAAAAACAAATTAATTTAATTTTCTAAATGAAAAATTAGAAATAAAATTAATTTTAACACACAAAGCATAATTTGTCTATTTTAATTTATATCTACAATAACCAAAAAAAATTATGGCAGGACTTGTGTCTGGTGAAACAGAAAAAATAAGTACAATAATTTAAGATGTAGAAACAAAATTATTCTAGAAGTCCTGCTAACTTGATGTAAGAAAGGGAACAAAATACAGAACGGAAATAAATTACTTTCCCCAAATCTATTCATGGAAAGTGCATCTGTTTCCAGCAGAGTCCTTCAATTATTGCTTTTTATTCCCTTCGTAATATGTATCACAAAATTCTTTACATATTTTTATAAAGAAATTTAAATAAAAAAACAATTTACAGCACTAAAATTTTGTTTTAATTATTTTGTATTTTATATCACAATTTCCTTAGAAATTGTAGTTCGATGCAAATATTATTAAATACAATTTTACACTGAATGCAATCCGACTTTCTATAAGGATATTGATATACAAATAAATGATATAAAAAAAAATAAAAAAAAAAAATAAACAAAAAAGTTATTAAATTTTTAAACCCCATTGTGACTTTTGGCCCACCCTGTATTTGGCAAGAATTTAAATTGCAAGTAATGTTGTTGTCCCTGAATGGACGGGGTAAGCTTCTTGCAGTGTGTTAATAGTTCATTCTAATTAAGAATCGTCACCTTAACAATTTTGTCAAATGCATATTCTATAAAGTTTCTTTATAAAAAATTCCTAGAAAGATTTGCTATAAAAGATTGCACTATTTCAAGCCACTGATACAAAAGTATCGAAAACAAAAGACTTATATGGCCAAAAGGGGAAGGAAAAGAAGATATAAAATGATGACAACAGCGAACAAAAATATTTCAAGTTAACAAGAGAACAACAACAATTAAATAATAACAACGAAATGAATACGCGTTAGAGATCTGCATGGTTGTTATAGAATACGATTCAAATGCATAAACTCGTCTTTCAAGTAAATCTGAGCGTCGATTATCGCGTACATAATTTTTTTAATTTGGACTATATATATTTCTTGAATAAACAAAGAACTAAAAAAAACAGCCATAACAAATCAACGGAAACAAATTATTTATTTTTGATCTAGAAAATAGTGAGAAAATATATGAAGCAAAGCTAATAAAATAGATATAAAATCAAGAATGTATAACAAATATACCAATTGTATAGACTTCCAACTAATTTCAGAGTTAACTAGTTCAGTTTTCTAAATCTTATTTAGAACAGGTAAATTTAGCAACATAAATTCCAGAGTCTATGCAATTCCATATGAGTTTTTACTTATATAAGCTAGTGAGCCTTTCTAAACTTTTACGTAATTAATCAAACAGTGCAATTTGCTATCTGGCTTTTATTTTATATCATATATCATTCGCAAGCCGTTTTTATCCTCTACAAGGTATTTGTGATTAATATTTAAAACCAAATCGCAACACAAACCTTTGAAAGACTTTGAAATTAGAATCCAAGCAAATTATTTTAACAGAAAAAATATGCGTCGCAGATCTCTGGTAGCTAAATTGACACAACGATGCCGAGACAAAAACTATTACGACCACAACACAATCAACATCTTTAAGAAGAGCAAAAGTGAAGAAAACTAATACAAAAACATTGATAACAATAAGAGCGACAATATTGACGACAAAGCTAACACCGTCGGCCACAGAAACTGCACCAACCAACCAACTCGAAAGCTTTTTGTTCCGAACAAAAAATGTTTAACACGAAACTCTTTTTACTGGCATGTTTAACAAACAATTTGAATGACAGACAGCCGCACTTATACACTTGATAATAATTCAGTTTTTTGTTGAAGTTGAAGTTGAAGAAAATATATTTTATTTCAAGTGAATGAGATTTACAGAAATATTGGCGCATGTACAAGTGATGTTGTTGCAGGGGTGTATGCATTATAATGAACACACTAGGCACGAATTCGTACGTTTTACAGGCTTCAAAACGAAAATCGTTACTAATTTTTTATTAAACTAGTGAAACTAGTTAAAATTCCGAGCAGTGCAGATATACTCGTTACACTATACTACACTTGTTGTTGCATCAATATTTCATATTTAAATTTTCTAATCATTAAATTCTCAAAGAATGATAATAAAATGATATGAAAGTTTTTCATTTATGATTTTTAAATTAACTGATTTCAAGAGAGGCAACAAATTTTTACAATTTGTTTTATAATATTTCTAGTGCCAATTAATTTCCTAATAAAATAGTCAATCAAATTTCCAAGTTGTGGAAACAATGTTGCAAGTGTTATTAAAATTATTATTATTATTATTATTATAGTTGCTCTTTTGCAACAGATTCTTATCTTTATGTCATCTCATCACTAAATCTCAATACAAGTTATCTTGTAGTCCGTGTCATTTCATACATTTTATGAAAGCAGCGAATGACAAGGAACCAGACATCAATGAGATATTGCTGCCGTTATTTTGCCTGCAACACCATTTCGCAGCAGCACATTTGTTGCCACTATCGGAATCCAGAAATACTGCAAACAAAAAAATTATAAGAAAAGTCAGCATACAACCTCCCAATTTAATTAACGAAAACTTTGTCCTTAAAAACACTCTCATTTCTGTTATTTTCCTGGTACCGGCTCAAGCTTTCCTTTTTTATTTTGAGTTCACTTAAAGCATCACTTACATATTCCCATAATTTATGATGTCATATGAAGCGGCAAATCTTTATTAAATGAATTAATCAACCTATAATCCTTTATATTATTCGTTTACTGTTTCTACATTTCAAAGGCAGACCTTTAAAAGAAGTATTTTTTTATTTAAGTGAGAAATGTTTCAGAAAAAGCCAATAACTAGATTTGAAAACTAACTGTCGGATTCATTAGATTTACAGAATTGCTAAATTTGTTTAATAAACCTTCAATACTAAAAAATTAATTATTTTAAGTAAGAATATTGTTGCTATTAGCAAATTGTTCCACAAAGCTTTAACTATCGGCCAGATTTTGGAAGACAATCCAAAATAATGTGTAACAAGTTAAATTCATCGTGTTAAGCCCGTTTTTAAAAAATGTCGTTTATGATTGTTAGAGCCTAATCATCTAATGAAAAGCCATTGTATTATTCAAGAATTATTGCCCCCAATGAAATATTATCAAAATGTCTTACTACGCCTATTTCGTATATTAAAATACTTTCGTTAAGTGTTAGAGTAATAACTCTCTGTGCTTAAATATTTCAAGTTTTGCCGTTTTAGTACATTTGTAAATTATAAATAACTTGCAGTAATAAATTCTGTTGGAAGTATTCTGTATACCGTTGAAGGAAAAACTTAGTTTGATTGTATCATTGGAGTCTTGCCCCAAAATACTCCATAGAATTATTAAAAAATCATACAATGATATTTTTTTTTGTTTTTAAATGTGGATTTTTGGGAATAAGAACCCTGCCAAAAATGAAAGTACGTTGTAATAGAAGCTACATAAACTGAACAGAAGAGTTCTGGACGATTTCAGAAACACTTGGCTTTTATTCATTATTTATTTATTATTAATCAACGGAAACAAATTATTTATTTTTTATCTAGAAAATAGTGAGAAAATATATGAAGCAAAGCTAATAAAATAGATATAAAATCAAGAATGTATAACAAATATACCAATTGTATAGACTTCCAACTAATTTCAGAGTTAACTAGTTCAGTTTTCTAAATCTTAGAACAGGTAAATTTAGCAACATAAATTCCAGAGTCTATGCAATTCTATATGAGTTTTTACTTATATAAGCTAGTGAGCCTTTCTAAACTTTTACGTAATTAATCAAACAGTGCAATTTGCTATCTGGCTTTTATTTTATATCATATATCATTCGCAAGCCGTTTTTATCCTCTACAAGGTATTTGTGATTAATATTTAAAACCAAATCGCAACACAAACCTTTGAAAGACTTTGTCATATTAAGTTATTTTAAGATTAATTTTATTTATTAAGAATTAAGTCATATTTGGGCATCTAAAAATTTTAAGAATACATTTCACTTATTCCATAATTGCAGTTTATCAGCGTAATCTGTGAACATATATGGATTTGATGCCCTAAGGAAGAATGGTGAATCAACGGTAAGATTATTTCTGGAAATATTTGGAATTCAATAATTTCTTACAGTTGCCATAGAGAAAAATTATCTCATACGATATTTAACTGGTCATATTGATTTCATCAGTCTCTATATTTTAATAAGTACACAACCCATTACCCACGCTCCACATTGATACATACGAATGTCTTTAAATGTCGTATCTTATTATCCGCATTGAAAGCTATTTTGAGCCAGTCTTTTCTTAGAGATCTGCATTACGATTGTCACAATTTTGTTTAAGAAAACTTTTAAACCACAATTAAAAAAAAAAAACATATTCCTTTTGTAACACCAAAGAATATCGCCATCAAAACCTCTAACCGCACAACATAAGGAAAAATCCCAAGAAAGCGAAAAAAATTCAATTCTATTTAGAGCTGCAGAGTCCTCGAGTTTATATAATACAGCCAGCAGACACAAAACCAGACAGATGTACATGCAAAGCTTTGTTACGAACAGCAACACTAACGACAACAACAACACTAGAAATGACAACGAACAAAAAAGCAATTCATAAAACTGTCTATACGAGTACTTTCAAATAAACGAGCAAGTTAACGAAGGATAACACCAGTTATGAACGCTGTTAACAATAATTTGTTGACATTCGCTTTCAAAGCTGTTTAAACTTGTTAAAAATTTGGTTAGTAATAAAAAAAGTTTATTTTTTTTCTTTTGACAGTGGCCACTATAGAGCACGTGGAAGCTAGAACAATTGCTTCAGTAGCAGTAAATTTGATTCAGTAGATTTCAAAACAAAAAAAATTAAGTTCTTAAACTTAAGTTTTTTAATTAAATACTGTAAAAATGCATGGCCCGATTTCGAGTATGTAGCTTAAGTCTTTTGATTTGATTCAAAGCAAAACCAGAGAAATTATTGCCAATAAATAAATAATCAGCCCTAATGAATCATGAATCAAGGGAGTCATTGTATTGAAAATATTGCTTTTAATTTATAAACTAATATATATATATTATTCTGTGCAGTTTTTTTTACACTTACAGATGGACTGAAAGTAAATTTACTTCTTTTTTTTAAGATTATATTAATAAATACAGGATAGCTGATGAAAGGCGCTACCAAAAAAAAATTGAATAAATTTTTTTCTATTTAATGAATGTGGTTAATTTTTTTTTCTTTTGCAGATTGACTTTTGCATTTAACAAAAATGGATAGCTGGGACACTGAAACAAGAATTTGGATTGTCCGCCGCTATCACGCACTGGAATCCGTAGTTTCGGTTCAAAGAGAGTATAGGCGCACGTTTGGCGGCAATCCTCCGAGCATATGGACCATAATGAGACTTGTAAACAATTTTGCCGAGCATGGGACAGTCCACAGAAAACCTTACCATCGAAACCCTTCAGTTCGAACGAAGGAAACAATCGCCGCTGTAGCTGCCATACAAAACAATCCACGTGTTTCGACAAAAAGCTTATCACAAAGATTTGGACTTATTCCCATATAAAATTCAATTGGCCAACAAGCTGAACGCTGCAGACTTGCTGATTCGCTTGGAATTTTGTCAGAAGATGCTTCAAATGGTGGAAGAGGATGGAAACATGTTGAACTGTGTTTTCATGTCTGACGAGGCCCATTTCGATTTAAACGGCAACATAAACAAACAAAATTGTTACACCGTTAAGGTTACTGTAGACCGTTACTTGAGCATGTTGAGAAAGTTTTTCTATACAGAATTACGCCGAATGAGAATTTCTTTCAACTCTGTATGGTTCCAGCAAGATTGTGCAGCTCCTCACATAGCCCAACCTGTTATGACAGAATTGCGACGAAAATTTCCCAATAAGCTGATAAGCAGAAACTCCACATTCCGTTGGCCACCCAGATCGCCTGACCTTACTGCACCTGACTTTTTCTTGTGGGGTTATTGCAAACAGGAAGTCTACAAAGCAAAACCAAGAAATTTGAACGAACTAAGGCGTACCACTCGAGAAACAATTGCGGCTATTTCTGTCTCAACTCTCCAAGCAGTAATGAACAACTTTTTGGTAAGATGCCACACATGCATCAACGAGCAGGAGGGGTATTTAAATTCCATTATTTTTAAAACAAATTAAGCTATATTTAATAAAATTGAATGAGCTTTAACATGAATAAAAGAAAAATTAATTCCATACACTGAAAAAAAATTATTGGCTTTCCTAATGTAGCAAAATTCATCAGCCACCCTGTATTTAAGTCCGCTATAAGTTCTGTCCATCCATGCATTATTTCAACTTATATGTAATTTTTGTTTAGTATTTTTGAATTATTCCCCTTCACAGTTAATATAATTGGCAGCATTGTATATTCTTTAAGCTAAACAAGCGAACATGCCAGCTAAAACAATGCCGTCAACTAAAACAGTTTCAGCTAAACAGCAGTGATTTTAACTCACGAAACTTTTTATTTACAAGTATTCTACCTTCGTGGTCTGCGCCTGACAATAATTTTATAGTTTCCGTGTTTAACACAATTGTAGTTTTTTTTTGTTTTTTTTTTTTTTTTAAATAAAACTATGCATTTTCTTATTTAAATATGTATTTTGTATTTTATAAAAAAGAGATTTGGTTTAACGCGGAGTGCTATTGTCCGCTCCTTTCAGAATCAAACCAAAAATGATTTATGTTTGCCATATTGTTAAACTTGGCAGAGAATGTGTTTAAATCGATATTACAACAGTTATTATTTGTAAGAATTGAAACGATATTAAAATTGCTTACATATATTTTATCATACTTGTTGAAATAAATGCAGTCAATTAAGTGTGTGGTACTTTGCTTATCCCTTGAGTAGCACCACATAATTATCAGGCTAATACTTTGCAGAAGGTTTTACAATATTTATATATATTTGAAATAATTCATTTCTAGAAATAATTTGACACACAAAATAAAAAGTATAATGTCAAAGTGTGCTAATTTTTAAGAAAATTTAAGTAGCACAGGAAATCATAAGAAGAAGCGTGCAGACACATCGACGTTGCTCACTTCCTAATAACACTATTAATTTAATTATAAAATAGTCCATATAATGGGGTGTGTTATTTGTGGAACAGGAAGATACAAACGAAAATTAATATCTGAATTTAAAAAAAAAAATATAAAAGAATCAATCACAAGGTTTATTGCCGTAAAGGACAGTAGTCTTATAATAAGAAAGCCTGAAGTTTCAGATAGGCTACTAAAGTGTCCATAAACGCTCACCTTAAACATACTATAAATTCCTAAACTTTAATAATCTTACATTTGTGGTAAACTTATAAAAGCCTAGACTAGAAAGCGACATACGTAATAAAATATCTATTTTATAGTTGGGCCAGGTTCGCGTTGCTGGCCCCCAACTTTTCCTTTATTTATAATAGAAAAAAATGTTTTATTCAAAAATCCACAAATCAAAATTATAATAACACACACAGTTTATGTTTTTTTTCACATTTTATGCATTTCAAAATGTAAAAATTTAAATGTTTATAATTATAAATTACTAATGAACGCCTCTACACATCGATTAAGCACCCAACGCTTCCAGCGAAACAGAGCATTGGGTTATCGCGCTACTCTCTATCGGGCAAAACACAACAAAAAAACTAAATATTGCGCCATCTGTCAGACGAATTTCCAACTACACAGAACGGCCCGTAGAGCATGCATATAAAATTTGCTTAAAATCGGTCCAGTAGTTTTGAATTTATCGATCACCAACATACACGTCATTTTTATATATAGAGAGATAACTATCGTGATATTGGACGATTGTTTATAAACATGCTAAAAGTCAATAAATTTCCGTATGCATAGAAGTATGGACTCGAAAAAGCTTTATTCAAAATATTAGTCAGATTGGTGGCAGTGGCTGATTTCGACTCGAATTTCGATTTGAATAATATGTAAGTATGCTATTCAAGAAATTCCCGCAAATTTTTACCATGTCCAAAGCAATTGACGTTCTCTAACTTACACTTCTCATACCCACATTCTCAAGATACTCATATAGATAATGGCTGCAGTTGATTATTCTTTCCCCTCTAAAATCATAATTTATAGTTTATTCAAGTCCTTCTTGATATAAAAGAGAAATAAGTACGAATCATTATAAAAATCATTAGCCGATGACCTCAGATGCCAGTGCTTCTACCGATATTATATTAATATTTATTTAAATAGAAATAAATATATAAAAATCATAATCTTTCACTTTTATAAATCGAAATAAAAGTTTTTCTATAATTTTAAATTATCAAAAGAAAAACTATTTTTTATTTTTTTTACTAAAAAGTATGTACGAGTTTATAAAAAATTATAAAAGCCATTAGAGTTTAAAAAATATAATTTTTGGATAAAAAGTACTTTTGGCATAAAAAGTACCAGTTTATAAAAATAGAAATTGTTTTGCTATTGTAAATGAGAGTATATTTTTGACGGTATTATCTTTATAATAAGTAGAACGTTGTTCGAAAGCTTTGTTTTTTTAAGAAAAAAATATAATTTTTTTAAAGAAAAAATCACACTTTTTCATAAAAAGGTTCTTATCTGAAAAGATCTTATTTTAATAAAAAAAAAACATTTTGCTTTTAAAGTGTGGTTAATTTTCACTTGTAAGTTCATTAATAGGTTTTTGTTAAATTTTATAAATAAAAGATATAAAGACAAATTCAAGTTTCCAATGGCATCTCAATGCTACAATGTTGCCAATAACAAATTACTTGATGAAGTTTCCAGAACTAATTAAACCATTTTACACTAATTCCTTATACAATTGCTTAATAAGTCAGGGGAAAAATTTATCAAAGAATAATTTCATTTGACTTGAAATAAATTGCATACTTTTAATGCATGAACAGCTAAAAGATTTCAGCCGCAAAATAGCAGCGCATTTCGTTGCTTTAACAGTAGAATCAAACAATCTTAAGCCGTATTGCAATTCAACTTAACCAACCAAATAAAATCCAATGAGAAGTCAACTGATTTTAAAACACTCCACAAATAAATAAAAATTGCAACAAGAACCAATAAATTATATGAGTGAGCGTTGTTTCCTCCAACTGTGCACAATGGAAAACCGCACAATTTAAATAATAAATAAATTCTAAAGTAGTGGTTGGCGTAGAGCAACGAAAGCAGATTGCAGTCGGGGATAAAAATATAAAACAAATGAGGCCCATTGTGCAATAAGAAAATGAATATCCAAACAGTTTATTTAGAACACTGCAGCGTGTAATTGTAAGTTTAAGTATTTTTAATCCTCTAATACATGATGGCGTCGATTATGTCAATAAAATTTACACTGGATTTACTGAAATTGAACAATACGACTATTTATTTATCATTCGTTTCTTTTATTTCTTTCTATTTTTTCTAGACAACTAAACCGTTCAGCAACCACCAATTGCGTCTCGATACTCGCATTTATTTAGAAGTGCGAGAAGAAGATTAAATTATAGAAAATCGAATGTAATTTATAATGCAAACAGCTTTAAAGTTGCTACAACTGCATAGAGAAGCGAACAGCAGCCGGCACATTAGCAGCATCATTATCATCTGTTAAAAACTCGAATGCGAACAAGTGTATAAAGTATCTGATAGTTTTTTATTTTTACTAAAAATCCCTGCAAGCATTTGTGTTTTGCACAGAAAATCAAGCGCATGCTTTTATTAGCCAACTATTGGAGACTGGAAAAATGCCAGATAATCTTTAATGTTAAATCTCTAATGCAGACAAGTTGTGGCTGTGAAAAATGTGTTCTGTGCGGAAAAATAATATAATTATCATAAAATCAAACATATTGAGTAATCAAATCGAACACAGTAGACATTTATATCAAAAAATCCAATCTGACAAGGACACTGTTATTTATGCTTCTGCATACTTGTCCTTTTTGTTAATCCT
The DNA here is from genome assembly GCA_963402855.1 of Ormia ochracea. Taxonomy (NCBI): domain Eukaryota; kingdom Metazoa; phylum Arthropoda; class Insecta; order Diptera; family Tachinidae; genus Ormia; species Ormia ochracea. The sequence goes on from OY727105.1 coordinate 68,915,193, forward strand.
TAAGGCGTGCACAAGCACTTGTTTGGCTTTTTTTGTTCTCGAATGAAAGTAGTGGTGGTTTGACATTTTCGTTCTCGAGGTTGTAGACAGTCAAGCAGTGCAACACTAACAAAATATGCAGGGAACTACACAGCCAAACAAATAAGGAATATTAAAAAGCTTTAAAAAAAATAAAAGAATGTTTTCTTTTAATTTACAATGAAATTGTTAGAAGTCGTTAATCATAAAGGGGAAATCAGTTAAAATTAAAAAGAAATATTGTTGCATTGAATTAATAAAAACTTTGTTTGAAAAGTGCTAAATATTTATTTCTTCATTTTACAAACTATACTGCATACAAAAAAAGGAAGTTTTACCATTTCCAAAGCAATTGATATTTAATAACATGTACTTCTCATAAGGACACTCACATAGATAATGGCTGCAATCGATTAAGATTGTGCCCTAAAATCGGAATCTATAGTCAGTCCAAGTCTTTTCTAATAAGAAAGAGAAATATGTCTGCTTCAAATCAAATATATTATAACATAAAAGAAATTTGTAAACCGCCAAGCCGAAAAAATTGTTAAGAAATTCTAAAAATAATTTCGAAATTTCTTCGTCTTCTTCATTATATCACTATATTTTACATAATATTATTTTCAAATGTAATCATTATGCACTAAAGTTGTTTCGTATAGTTTTAACTGGTGAATTGCGTGTGGTATCGCCGGTTCGCTATCTAGAAATTCTTCAATTTTTTAACACCGAAAACTGTCGACAAAATTGTAGTTTTACCTACAAATATAAGCTGTAACCAAAAGAGGCGGTAAAGCCTCTTTCAAGCTGTCAGAGTTCGTTAAACCGTTTTTCTCAATACCAGTAGGGTTATTCTGAATTGCGATGCAATTGTCAATGCGATGCGAAAACATGCAAATGCGAACAGTTGGTATTCGGTATTGCGATTATCACATAGTACTCTTTTTATTCGCATTTCAAATGCGAAAATGTGGCAATTTGGTATTCTGTATTGCGAATGCTAATGTCAGATACATGCGATAATCGCAAAATTTATGCGGCAGCAAAACAGCAACCGCAAAGCACAAAAATGTATTTTTTACTTACATTTTGTTCATTTATTTAAATTAATTAATTTTTATTTGTTTTTTTAATTTTATTTAAGTTTCTAAATAAAAAAAAGACTGTTAGTTTTTAAATTATATTGTTTTTTATTTCATTTCTTATATTTCTAGCAATGTTTGTGTAATTGTTATTACTAGTACTAAACGTATAAAAATGCCTCTTGGGTCAATCTAAAATTTTTTACAAAACTGGAATAGAAATGTTTTTCATAATTAATTGTTTTTAATGCTACAAAATAAATTACCTTTTCACATTCAAACTTAGAATATCCGATTTGCTTCTAAGTATTCTTTTCTGCACCCTTTCATTTTGCTCATGCTCCTCTTCATCATAAAACCATAGAGCAACAGAATCCATTTTTGATAAATTACAAATTACACAAATTTTTTTTATTTTTTTTTAATTTTTATTTTATTTAATTACACAAATTTTTTTTATTTTTTTTTTTAATTTTTATTTTATTTAATTACACAAATTTATTTTGTAACCGCAATCGCAAATTTCTTTTTCTTTTGTAAGATTAAATTTGACGTTTACTGGTACCAGCGTTGTTAATTTTGGCCGGTGTTGCCGCGAATTAAAATAAAATGCGATTGCGATTGCGAAAGTGTTGCAGAATACGAATTTACTATTGCATCGCAATTCTTTATCGCATCGCATTGATTATTGCATCGCAATTCAGAATAACCCTACAGTACTACTAAACGGTCGCCGCTACAACGAAAGTGAAGAGATAGAAATTCAATGGCAGATAAAACGTTTTCATAGATTTTTCCACGTGAATCTCCTTTTTAAGCGGTCATAGAAAAACTTGTTATAACATCATCGTGATTAGAATTTTCATCCATACAATCATTTCGGAATTTATTCAGCTTATAGGGATACTAATATTGTTCGTTTATTTTATGTTTTGAAATGTTTAAAATATTTATTTGCTAATAATAAAGGAAAAACCGAATCTCAATTTTTGGGAAAATTTTCAATTTTTGATAAGGGGGGACCCTTTGCATTTTTGGCCAAAAATCGCCATTCTTTGAAAACGTCCGTTTGTCTATTATCGAATGAAAAACTTGCGTTTTTATTGCAGTTGTATGTTTATTTTATGTTTTCAAATGTATTTCATATATACATATTTGCTAATAATAATGGAAAAAAAATTTTACAATTTTTTGGAAGTATTACCTTCTGGTATTGTACAGAGTAAAAGCTCAAGTGAAAATGAAAGCACTTACAAAAGAATAAAAAGTGGAATTTTTTATTCCCTCAATTTCATATAAAACAAAAATATTTACGAATTTATAATTTAGAAGTTTCAAGTTCCATCTGCATACTATAAATTCAATAGCGGTCACATACGATGTTCTTGTGTAAAAGACGATTATCTGTCACTGGGCAGATGCCAACGAGATATCAATGTGACATCGCCCTTGACATTGACAAAGTCTTTTAAATAAGCTTTGTATTATTTACATAAATGTAATATTTTATAAATCTTATCATATTTTAATTTCAATTGAGTAGACGGAACCATTTTACCCAAAATAAAATAAAAAGCAGTTAAAAAAGGCGATAAAAGATAAAAATGTTTCTGTAGAAAATTATTAATTGATTTCTGTTCCCGCCTGAATACATTTAAGTTTTAATAATCGTTTGCTTCTGCGCATCGACGTCACAGAAACAGTTGCCCATATGTGGAAAAATTAACGCACCTGCGCAATGCCTTATCTTGTACTCTGTGATATCTGTGATATTACTTTTTATTTACCGAATCATAGTACATTCAATTACCAGACCACCTCTAAGCGACACACGGAAATTTTCTTAAAATCTCGAAAGCTTTCCAAAAAATGTTTAATAAAATTATAAACTGTTTATTGAACTGAAGATCAAATTAACAAAAGAAATAAAGAACATTTTATAAACTACTTTTAAGGAATTTTTTATATAATTTGAATGGCTGTGTATGCAATGCAAAACATTTTGCTGCAGTAAACCTGCATTACAGATAAAGTTTGCTCACAACTAATAATAACTTTATGGACTCATGTGACAATTTTTCGTACCATTTTTTCCCCAAATTAAAAACAATTTTAGCAAATTTAATATATTTACGCAGCCGGCTCAGTGTTTGATAATGCATGATAATGACCGGTGATCAAATTTAGTTGTAATGCCGTAAAGAATATGTCAAGTATGCTTTAAAATTAATTATGGCGTTTTCTTTTCTACAAAAAAAAAGCAACACTACCCACAGGTAGGGCAATTTTGTGTTCTTTTCTCAAAAATGTGTTGCCCTGTGAAAGGGTTGCGTGTTCTTTTCTAAAAAATGTTGCCATTTTGCAAATCAACAGGGCAGAAATTGCGCAGTAAAACACATGGTTTTTATTCTTACACAGCGTTACCAGACAATGTTCAAAAAAAGTCTTTTGAGTTGAAAGCGTCAGAAAATTAGATTTTAATAATTATTTTTATATTTTGTATCATATATAACAAACAAAAGAACACTATGCGGCTGCTTATTTGTATGAGATATTAAAAAAAAAATTGTTAATCTTAAGCAGATGAATTAGCAATCTGGCAACTGAACATTTTTTTATACACATTTCATAAAATATACAGAAAATGTTTGTTCACCAGCTGTAAAAAAAAGGCATTGCACTTTTTTCTAATTTGTGTTCTTTTCTCGTTATATAAAAAATTGCACTTTCACAGGGCGGGCACTTTTAAAAAGGCACCTTTTCACAGGGCAACATTTTTAATGTAGAAAAGAAAACGCCATTAGATTAAGAGGATCTTTAAAAAAAATCTTACTCTACTAACTGTATAAATGATGTACATGCCTAATAGTGTTTTCACACTGAGGATAAAACCTGGTTTTAAAACAAAATTTGGTTTTAACTTTAAAACCTATCCTTAAAACCTGGTTTTACCATACAAAATAATTCTCATAAAACCATCTTAAAACCTTTTTTGAATTAGTTTTAAGTAGATTTTATAAAATGCAACCTTGTTTTATTCAGTGCTACCAAGTTAGAAATATTAAAAACAGCTGATAATTCAATCACAATTCACAAATATTCATTCACAAAATGTAAAATCATTTCAATTTTAGATACACATTTTTAAAATTTATGTTTTATATATACAGTAACAGCTGTCGTACAGTTTCTCAAATAAATGTGGGAAGAATAATGACAACAAACACATCTATATCTTCAAAAAATTTATTTTATCATTAACAAATTTATTTGACAAACTGTATTATAAAACCTGATTTTATAAAAATTGTATGTGAACACAAAATCAGCTGTTTGTACGTTTTAAGTTAAAACCAGGTTTTAACTTTAAGTGTAAAAACACTATAAGCAAGTTTATACAGAGTGCAAATAGCAAATTGCAATACAAGTACAAGTTTTAATAAAGCTATATGTACAAGACCTATAGGTTTTATAGGTTCTAGGTTTCTAAAATAAAACAAGTGATGCGGATGATGGCCTAAAAGGGAATTTTGTTGATATTAAAAATTAGTATACTATTTAGGAGGCAAAAGCCAAGGAAACCTCCGCAGTAGTTTCAGAGACATTTTGAAAGTTTGCCAACAAAATAATTTATATTAATTGGAATTATAAAAAATGCATACAAACAGAAAAATTCCTCATTCATTGTAATCGAACCTGAAAATCCTACAAAACAATTTGCACAAGAAACCACTTTCAGTTGTTCTAGTTCATAAGCACATGAAAGTGAAACTTATCACGAGAACAAGTTTTTCCATATAAAATCTATTTTCAGGCAACAAGTATACCTACTCAAAGGCTAATGAAGTACTCTATACTACAACAACATATAATTAAAAACAATCTTCAGATGTCTCAGCGCTCAGCTAACAAACAAATTTTTTTTAAATGTCGGCTTCATACTCGTACATTTGTAGCCAAAATAAGTGTATTTTCTGGATGAAATCTTACAAACCAAAAACAAATCAATTAGTAAAATGTTACAAAGAAGAAACCACATTATTAATGTTTCCTTTTGATTGCAGGCGAACAAAAATTATTTCAATATTTGGAAAGCTGTCAACCAGATAATCAAAAATACATTTAAATCCCTTTTAAATGGCCCACATTAGCACACACTCACGCTTTTAGTAACAAACCCACAACAAAATTGAAAACAAAGTTGTGCTTTTATTTGCCATTTTAATGTTAAACAAAACTCCTACAACTTTATTAAAAAGCCACCAGAAGAAAGAAAAATAAAACTTGAAAAGCGAACCAAACAAGAAGGCCTAAACAAAAGTATCTTGACAGAGGCATCATATTTCTTATGACAACTTGTAAACAGTACAAAACAATACAAATTCGAATAGGAATGCGAGAGCAAATGCGAACGCGAGTAACAAAATAGTACAATTGCCGCCAAAAATGAACTAAACGAATAAGCCAACATGCAGCGTCCAATTATAAACGAAATCAGAGATGGAAAACTTGAAGGCATCTCTGTATGAAGATACATCAGATACATTAGCATAAGACCAAAAATCTTTAACTAACGCTGAATTAAACCATCTTTCTATGCATATCAACGTTAAACTCCAGCATTACTACCCACTTAGAAGAAGAAGCATATTTTGAAGAGAGGCCCATTTTAAATTGTAAGTTAAGTGTCACATTGCCAGCCCTGCAATAAAACCACAAAATCAACTTAATAAATAAACAACAATATCAAACAGCCAACAACAGTAATAATATCGCCATAAATGTTATTAAATGTGCATTTTAAGACCACAAGAAACAGCCACACCAACAACAGCTTGAGCTCCAGCTCCCATCTTCAACTACTCCAACCACAATAATAAAAATAATAACCATAGTGATGATGATGATGATCATGTTTCTGATGGTTTATAAAATGCCAATAAACAAGGAATTTTCACAGCATGTGGGTGCTACAAAAGCCTCATTGTAGGCAACTTAAAAAAAGAAATACAAAATAAAAAAAAAAAAGCCTTGCAACACTTGTCAAAATGTGTAGAAAAGCGGCACAGACAATCGCAAATACATAATCTTGATAAAATGTTTTCTAACAAACTCTCACACACTTTAAATGGTTAAAAGAAAGAAAATTGCTTTGAGCTTTCAAGTTTTTGAAGACACCGTCCTCTCTACAATTGCTGTAGAACATTTCATAAGAATACGAGGTGCAATCAAAAACAACCAGTTATTTGCCATTTTTTTTTTTTTTTGAATTTTTATTTATTTATCAATAACTATCTTCTACTCTTGAAAGTATATATAACAGATATGCTAAATTAGAAATTTAAAAATGACGGTTATTTGTTGATCTCACCTCGTATGCCCATATAAAAATTTTTCATTTTTAGAAAAATTCTATTTTCAAACACTGATTGATTCGGTTTCTTCTTCTTTCAATTTTTTTTTCTTTTTTTTTTTTTTTTGCTTTCTGCCAGTATTTAAATCTCAATAGGGAAATTATCATATAACTTGCCTTTGCAATTAAATTACTCATGTAACAATGTTAATCCTTAATTAATTCCATAGTAAGGTTAGTTATCGAAAAAGTTTGCGTACAACAATAAGATCGGAAAAATCAAGAATAGACGCAACGGTGGAAAATATCACACATGCGCATATTTTATGCTTACGGCAGTGATTCCCAAACAGTTTCAAAATGAGTTTGTATAATATATTAAAAGAAAATTGTTAGCCAATGTTTTTATTAAGAACAACCAATATGTTTTCAAACTGAAGGACGGTTCTCTTCTTCATCATTTTCATTTGAGTGCATCGAAATTCATGGTTCGGTTCTTGTTACTAGATAAACCTCCAGCTGTTTTAATGAGTATTTTAAGGAGTAGGGTTCCCCGAAGATCTAGTTTAGCCTGCGGTGAAATGCGCATAGGAGATACAGATTTACAACAGCTGATTTATATTAAAATTGGCATTTGGCTCCGTTCATGTACAATAGGGATTCATTGTGTCAGTGGAAGTACCAAAATGTTTTGATATGCTTATGCAGTGTCCTTGTATATATATGGAATAATACTATAGCTAATAAAATAATTAGTCTTTAGCCACTGCCACATGTACAATACAGATCAATCAATTGCGATCTAATGTCGTAATGTTTATAACTTACCGATCCGAATCGCGGATCTATAAATAATATTATATTATTATTATATTATACATGAATTTTAGCATAATACTTCTAAAAATTTTAACAAATCCATATTATATATATATATGTGAAAGAATTTATCAATACAAAATATTTTCCGAATCAAATTAACTTAAAAATTACAGCCAATTGTGGTTTTGGAAATAATTCATTAAAAACAAAAATATTTGAAAATATATAAAATTGATATTATATTTTTGAACTATTTTCATGCCAAACAAATAAAAGCTTCGAATCCATTACGGAAACCGTAACTTCTAGCAAAAGTTGTGAGACGAAAATTTAAACACTAAAAATTTTCTGTCTTTAAAGCATCTCAAAACGTAGTCATGTGAAACCGGGAAAATTTTAAATATATAAAATACTTTTAAAATATTATGGAAAAAAGAGTGTATATGTCGAAATATCAAGGAGACTGAATTCAAAATTAAGTAAATTTAAAAAGGAATTATGTAAATTCTTTAAAAAGTTTATTGTTTTGTCGAATGCACGAGTATGTAAATTTAAAATTATTGAAGATGCTAAAAGCGCAATAAAAAGATATTTTGGTAAAAGTTATAGTTATTCGAAATACAACAGTACGATTAAATTAATTTTTGGGAATTTAAAACGAAAATCAAATTATAAAAACCCTGCAAAAACTATAGAAGATCAGCTGTAATTTTTCCAACTAATTGAAATTGCACTCTATTTTACTATCCCTTTTCTATTACCATCTATTTTTGGACAATATTGTTTTTATTTATTGGTTTGCCAAGTCAGGCTAATTCGTAATATAATATATCTAGATATTTATGTAGATTTAATGACTTTGACTTCATGACATACTTTTTTTAAAAAAAAAACATGCTATCGGTTTTCTATATTAATTCAAACAAAACATTTCCTAATTCTATTAATTTATATATATTTTTCTAAATTAAATTGTTATGCCCATTTATTATGTTTGTTTTCCATACTTTATTATTAGAGGACTCATTCACTTCTCAAACCGTTTGAGAAGCGCTGACATAAGGGTGGCGCCTTGTTTCCCCCTTTCAGACAAGCAGTCTAATAAAAAAAAGGGATGATTCAATTATTCGTATCTGTTAAATTAAGCATCACAAATGCGCAAACGTACCCTGCGCAGAGTTTTAGGTTTTGTGGTCGAGATTTTAATAGTGGTTGATTTCCACAATGATGTTGATGATGACTAGAAGTATTTTTTTTATACTGCTAATATGGAATTGATTACATTTCAGGTTTCTATTACAAGACCCTTCAATACTGTTCATTTGTATTACATTATCCAGCCTTTGTTGTGTGAAAAATTGGAACATGTGATCATTTCGCATGAAAATTTGATCAGTTGTGCAATAATCTTGTCTAAATTTCAAGTGCAAGTGGGGGGTGCGGTGCAGAGGATGTCGTGCCTTCATGTTTGTATTTAGGCTGAAGTTTGTCCCAAATGATTGTGTGAGCTTGTTTATGGTTTGTGTCTTTTCAAGTGCTTGCACTTGTGTTTTAAAATTCTCTGCCTCTATACAGTTTCCAATAGGAGATGTACTCTTTTGATACAAATATCAACCCATAAGGGAAAAGGACTAAAGTTTTTATTTTAATTTAAAGGTAAAAAATAATCTGTAATATGTGGTATTGCTTTCGAGGGATATTGACGTTTTCGTAGGATTATAATCAAAATGGAATAATATGGATTTTGGAAGCCCGTATTAGAAGTGGTAACGGCGTTACTCACGAATAATGAAAGACATTGTCAAAAAAAAAAAGCTCCAATAGTCAAAAAACCCCCTTTTTGACTTAAGTTTTCTTATTTGGCATTAATTTTTGTTGGATTGTTTAGACATCAAATGCATAATCACTTAACGGTAGCAATAACGATAATATACTTTTAAACACCAACTTTAGCAGGACGTATGCCGTGGCGTTTCATCTGCGAAGAGCTTACTCTGATACCACGAAAGCGGAAAAAACACTCTTCCGTATATTTATTCCCTCATCATTTGTCTTCTATAATGGAGTAATACATCACTATAAAAGTTCTTTTCAAGTTCTTGCATCATAAATATTTTTGCATGAAAGAAAATTACATGTTTTTCACAGCACTGCAACCAGCAAAGAAGTTCGGCAGTGATAAAGTTGGATAGCACTATCAGTACTAGCATTTATGAGATTAATTTCCTTTCAATTTATTTTATAGCCCTTTTGAATAACGATTCACTAAATTTCGCCAGAAATTGCAATATTTCAATCTAAATATTTTTTATTTAAAATTTATAGTTTAAATTATGTATTTATTTAGTTCACATTTGAAAATTGTGTATTTAGAGAAAGACATGAGACAAATCTTTCGCGGAATATGAAAAAAAATATATTAAATAATTTAAAGTTAGAAATAGTTCGATTAGATGGCAAATGTTTCAGCTTTATGAAATGAAGTGTATTCTGGTTGTGCTTTCATATTAAATGGAGATGGAATGAATGGAATAAAAGTGGAATATTCCAATGAATTGTCTTTAGTTGAAGGAGTAGAAAGTTCGTCTACTATAAGTGGCTAATATCGCCCGTTCGATCTTTAACGCCGCCAGGCATAAAATAAAAAAAAATTCATAAATTTCTCTTAAGTAGTTTAACATTTCCTATTTTAATATTCATTGCTGGAATTCCAAAATAAATTTTCCAATACCACTTACAAATTCTATTTTCCTCAAATCTATTAAATCAAAAACTTCAAAATGATAATATTATGTATTTAAAATAATTTCACTACACAGGTTAACCTGCAACTGCAAAGCTTTCGGCTTGAGCGGAGGAAAATGACTATGATCTAGGTAGAAATCGAATGCGCGCCCTCCGGATAAGTAGGCTGTGCCTTATTCATTCGACTAAGGAAGTACCGAAACTTGAACTTTTCAAGTATCTAAATATCAAGTACCTATCTTAACTTAAATTTTTCATCACAGGAAATGTTTAGCCTTAACAACGATATTAAAAGCTTTTATAGCGTGTTACTACGAACTTTACTTTTTATAAAACTCAAAAATATACATTTGACGCGGTCATAAAAAGCAGGCTCGGCCAGTTTCTTAAAAGAGTAGTTGTACCAGCTGGGTAGACTTAGACTTTTGACTTAAATTTCTTCACTCTTCAATTTATAATTTCGCATTTTTTTCTTATTTTGAATCAAATTCAACGGAGACAAGCACAGAATTCTAGTCTTTCAGCAAGTATTTAAGGCATCAGATATACTTAAATGGAAACTGCCAGTCCCAAATGCAAATGTTAACTCTCCTATAAGAAAAAATTTCCTTAATACCTGCTACGAATTCCAAAACTGGACTTCTTGTTGAATGGCCGCAACTATGCGCGAAGAGGAAAAATTTTCAATTCACAATTCTATTGCATTGACAAATTCTTACAATTGCAGACTTCCTGGAAAATTCTTTCAACTAAAAGTTTTTGCTGCATCTGCACTTGGCCACAGCAGATTTATTTTCCCTTAGACAGTATATAGTAAAAGAAATTCGTTTATTCTATTATTGTATTATTTTCTATACATTCCCTTGAAAATGTTTCCTTTGGACAAACGTAATATTTGCACGACAAGAAATTTGAGGTTATGAAATTGATTGAGATTTGCTACCAGCTTTGAATTAATTCTAAAAATCAATACGAAAACTATACAATTTCGTACTATCTAAAATCATATATATATTTTATAATTTCCTAATAGTTTTTTCTGTGATCTTTCTTTATTTGGAACAGGCATTCATCAATATAATTTATCTTAGCAATTAAAAAATTTAATTGAACTATAAAACTAATTAAACAACATTTTTCATTGAAAAAGTACGTACATTTTACAACGTTTCAACTTAATTTGATTTGAATATCCACTAAACTTTTCGAATAAAAACCGATTTTATTTTATCTTTTATTGGCTGCCTGACTGTTGTCTGCACGTGATCTCATAAATTACTATCAATATGACGGCAACTACGAAATAACATATGTTTTGTAGGCTTCAAGACAACCACAATGACAACAGCAATGGATAATTGAACTCAAGTTAAAGGCAGCTTTCAAAGTTTGGCAAAATCTAAATTTAGTTCAGTTTGTTTGTAAGCTGGCGAGATTTGTTTCGGCATTAATGCTTGTTATTGGTGTTACAAGGTTGCAGTCGCTACACCGAGATCAAGTTGCCACTGTACCTTTTGATGCTTTGCCGAGAGATCATAAAAATTCAAATTTCCACCTTTGCTAAAAACTTGCTTTCTTAGCACTGATTCCACTTGTTTATTTTTCCAAAGTGCGTTTGCAATCAATATTTTAAAAGTGACATGAATGAATAGTAGAGCACGGATGCATTTTATCTCTTTAACTTTCTCAAAAAGTGCAACGACAATGTAAAGCATTCTTACATATTCAAGTATATTTTAACACTTAAATGACCAACATGTTCCGAAAGGTACAAAATAGGGGATGTCGGGGACTTTGCTAAATGGAAAAAGTTAAAAATATTTTTCATTAAATACATTCAATGGAGGTGTAAACAGGGGATTCTATAACAAGAACTTGTTCCTGAATGGAATGTGCCAGAATTTGATAAGACTTTGGGCATCCGGATTCCAAACTAAGGATTCACCACATTTCTATATCTTTGGCTGGTTTGATCAAGTCACGATCGAGAAAACTTCGCTGATAATATTTGCAGATCTGAATTTTGTAAGTCCTTGACACTGTACTTGCAGCGAACAGCTGATGCTTCATTGAGACCAAGCAGCCAAATTCCAAAATTTGTAATGAACAAATCTTGAGATACCAAGAATGGTGTGGCTCCAATGAGTAGAGCGCACTGTTAATCAACAGATGTCACCAACGAAATTATATATATAAGCGATAAAATTATAACAAACAAAATTTTTGAATAGAAAAATTTTAGGAAATGCACGCGATTTAGCACCACTCGGTTATCGTGTAGAGTAGACCCTTGAAATAGTATCAAATACTTCATTAAAGAATCGATGTCTGCCTTTAATTTACTCTTTTGAATGAAATAAATGTATAAATTATTTTTATCTAAATTCGCCTCCCTTTTCAAAAGCAACGTATTCATTGATAAGCCATGCCTTAACCCACTGTTGCCTTTATGATTAACCCATATTATGGACAGTAACAGACAAGCATTTCTAGGATATGAACTACATTTTTTCTCACGACCAGCTTAAGTGCTTTTGAAGTATTTTTTTTCTCAAAGATTTCAAAAAATTTTTAATGGAAACCAACTGAGCAATAAAGGTTTAAAAAAGAAGCTGAAGAAGAAAACAATAGGTTAACTTTTTGACTATGTGGGGCGCATGGCTTAAGCATCTAATGCCAATGAAGGGGCAACATTAAATTACATTTTACATGTGATATTGCGTCTTAACACCATCCCTTTACACAATCAGTTGTATCAATGCCAGTAAAAGGCATGAAATTTGCAAACAATATTTTCAAACATTCGATTTTAGATGTGATTTAAACTCAACTTATCAAACACGTTTTTGTTATATATTGTGTTTAGTGCACTTCATTATAAACGTGAAGCTTCTTAATTGCTGATTTCATTTTTGATTTCTGTATTGAAATGGTTTTATTGAAAATTTATAAGAAATTCGCATGTTTCGTATATCAACCGAATTTTAATTTTGCGCCCCACGGCCACATTGCCACTACCGATTTCCACTAAAAGAAATCTTTGTTAAAGAGCAAATGTTGTCAGTACGTCGGCTATTCTATTAACTTTTAAATATGTGATGCAAAAAACAACATGATGCTATTTTTGTATATGCCTCGTAACCGCATCAGGTTCAGGAAAATTTATTTATTTCTCTAAAAAGATAATCTGTCTTATAAAAACGTATAAAGGGCCTTTAATTGATTTTTGTGAATTCATAAATTGTGTGCCGGTAAAGAAAAAAATTTCACCGAAAAGCGCTGAGAAATTCCTACAAACCAAACAACGTTGTATTCAATCGAATAATTTGAATAGGTCAGAAGATTAGAATGGAAGCAGCGAGTGATTTAAATTATTACATTTTATTATAATAATTTGTATAAATCGAATGATGTGAATGAAAACATACTAGTGCAATTCGAATAAATTGTACTATTTAAACTATGCTCATTCGAATAACTTAAGACACTAGATCTCTTAAAAAGCCACTAAAGAGATCAAAAATCTACTCGAAAGATGCGACATTGCCAAATGATGAATTATAAAGGAAAAATAAATCGATTAATCACATAATTTATATATATATATTTTTAAGCAACTTAACCTGGAAAATATTTGGCTTGTCTGCAGGAAAACACACATTGTCTAGCTGGGAATTGAACCCGCGACCAGCGGCTTAGCAGGCTGCGCATTATTGATTTGCCTACGGAGGCATCCCGTAACCAATGAATGAAATAATTCGAGTAAACAGAATGATTAGGAATTCTAAAATAATTTAAACGAATTATTTTGGAGATTTTGAGCAAGCCTAAATATATTCGAAGGATACAGAATTATAAAATGTTATAAATCAATCGCCTAATTGCATTTTTTTATATGAATCTTTTGCATTAATCAAATGGAATAAGTAATTAGAAAGATTGAATAGTTTAAAGTGTGTCGAATATTTTCAATCGATTCGCTTAGATGATCAAAATATCTGTACGATTGGAAAGAGCCGAGTGATTTCCACAACTGAGATAAATCATAAAACACTCTATGAAAGGAAGTGAAATCGAAGAAAATAAAATATTTTCCACATCCACGGATTACAATAATACGGGGGGAAACTTTCGATGCAAAAAATACTTAAGTGGGAAAGTAATTTGGAAAATAAAATAAAAAAATGTTGCAGCAAAATTTTTTAACTCGCATGTATTAAATGAATAAAATAATCAATTCAAAAAATATAAATTATGGATAGGGTTTTACCGAAGCAGTACATTTTTGGCGAATATTTCTTACATCCAATTCGATTGAGTCAAATGATTAGTCGTATTCACAGCATTCAAATGAATTGGTAAAATAATATGACTTGACAAAGTAAACTGAATGATTGCAATGATTCGACTCTTGCAAATGAATCGAAATCTTCGAAAGTTGTCAAGAATTTTCATGCTTCAGGTTCATTAAGCTTGGAATGGTTCGAATCATGGCAAACAAGAATGTTATTCATTTGCCTTTTACTTTAAATAAAGTTTATTCGCAGATCTACTGGATCTAAATTACGTTTTTAAGCATTTCATTCCCCCTTCCCCAAGATATAATTAGAATTATTAAAAAGAACTTATTTAAAAGACATGCTTCCGTTTTTCTCATTATTATTTTATCGTCATCTTTATTCCCATTCAACATGCATACTTGTATGGGATTCGTTTTACTTTTTCGTTTAGGAATCGTTAAGAGAGAAGCATTAAATGCAGCCAAAGATATCGGTATTTATAACACAAACATGTTTGTATCCATGGGAAGTTGGCTTGTAGAGAGATGATGACGATGAGTCTGTGCAAATGGCTGAAATGCAAAACTTTCGCACATTTTTCATTTCATTTTATTTGTTTGGCCTGCACTCATGCTGCGCTGCATATCCACGCATGCCGCTGATGCTTCAGCAATAGTAGCAATGGGACGGATGTGTGGCAAATGTAAGCTTTACGTATGTGTATTTGTTTATAGGAATATTTAACAATATTCATTCCCGTTCACTCTTGTAGACTGAATCGAAAAGGTTTCGCTGGGGTAGGAGGCATTTTCGAAGGAATTTCTTAATTCGTTTTTTTTTTTTGTTTTTGCAACATCAAATAACATTTCAACATTTTGTGCTTCATTAGTAAAAAAATGTAGTTTTTCTGTTGCGTCCCTTTCAGGTCCCACACTTTGTCAACAGGAAGAGGTGTGATTGCAGTTCTGAACTTGCAAATGAAATTTTAAACATATAAAATATATTAATTTAAGTTTTTATTTGAAATGATATATTTCATTTTCTTTATTATTAATTCAAAGAGGAAGCGCAATATGTTGACCCATTAACTGCCCTCAAAGCGAAGTTAACTTTCCCACTTGACTGCCATCTCGTATAGTCAATACAAAGCTCACGTGGGAAAAATTTTGTCAGCGCAGATTGGCAGAAAAAGTATCGATAAAATAATCGTAAAAATATGATCTTATTTGGGTAGTTTGCCATGTTCATCTTCGGCGGGAATTACTGGAAATAGACTTCATAAATTTCATCCTTTGAATGTTTGTATCCAACCCAACATTCAGTTAGTTTTATTTGCAATTTGAAACTTCCAAATGCTTGTTTCACTTTGCAAGTCCAAATAGCGCATTTCTAAATCGTTTAATGCCCCTTTCCGTTTTTTCTTTTCTTTACATTTCAGTATCAAAGTCTTTAATTTTTTTTTTTTTTTTAGAGAATTTTTCGTTTTAATATCGGCTCTTTATATTTATAGTTTAATCTTCTCTCTCACATTTTGCATTTATTTCTGAAATGTGGGTAAAACCGCCAAAACTACTACACTAAGCAAATAAACAGATGCAACAACATCATTTTAATTTAACTGTTGCACACACACAAGCACATGTTGCAGATGAACTGCTACCGGTAGAGTATCACTTCAAAGTCAAAGGATGATTTTGTTTAGTTGTTTATTGTATGCGCGCTTAAAGGCCAAAAAGGTATTTTAATTAGAAAACCAACAATGAAAAATCGAATTTGAAGTGAGCAAGCAACAAAAACACCGACCGATCGACTAAACCTCCAACAAAGCAGCAAAGAAACCCTTTTCGAAATAAAAATTAAGGGAAACATTCATTTTTTTCTTTTCTTAAGCTCGACAACATCTTATAAATACTTGAGATGCCTTTTTCATTTTAGCTTGAATAAATGGAAAATTTTCTATATTTAAGTTCGATTTCGTCTTGGTAGAAATAAGAAAGAAAAGATCATTTTACTTAATGAGACAAAACAAAACAGTGAAATAAATTTAATTAAAAAAAAAAAACAATGTTTGATTGGCATTTTTGTATGAATTCTTAACAAGTCCTTTAATCATTTTAATGAAATAAACATTTTCGAAATTATCTTAAGCGATATTTAAATACATATTTACCATTATTGGTTTTTGTTGGAAATGAAAATGTTAACTTGGATTTAAATTATACAAGAAATTGCCAGAGTTGTTAAAATCTGTATGGCACTCTATTTTGTGAATAGTTTTAATAAAGAAAAAATAATGTTTGTAAAATAATACACAAGATTTTATAGTAGGAGGAGGCAGTGCTACTGAATTGCGTGCAGGCTAAAGCTATAACATGTCACACTACAAAACAGGAGATCATGCAGATCGCATGCGGTAGGTTTTAGATAATTTCCAAGTAATTGTTGATTGGGACAAGCCAGATTAATCTTAATTCCACAAGATCTTAAACATGACCAGAACAACCTGCATAAAATTGTTATTGAATTATTATCGTTTTTTTTAATAAAATATTAAATTATTTGTGTTTTCTTGAAGGCGTCATTATTTCTTTAAATTTTCGTAATAGAAAACAGGGGATAATTGATTTATAATTTTTAATTCATGGGATTCCCCCCATTAAGAAGCCCTTCAGTTTTATTGTCTTTTTCGTTTAGCGGATTTTTATTATTATTGGATTTTTTTTATTAAATTTAGAGTATTTATTTTATTTCGACAAATTCCATCAATTTAAATTTTTTTTTTGTAATTCTTTCTAGTTGGCGGTTTTTATTTGAATATTAACGATTTTTAATAATTTGTATTCATATCCAATATATTTTCGTCATCCTTTGGTGACTATTTAAATTATTAGACAGCCTCAATATCTAAAATCTTTCTTTATTGCACCTCTTACAATACCAAATAATAATCAGTTGTCTAAAGAGAAGATAACCTTGCCAGATCTCTGATACGACAGAGTTATAAAATCGCTAAAAGTTTAAGACTTCGGTATGATAGTTTCCAGATGAAAAACAAATTGGTATACAAAGCTCAGATTCCTTCTATCTTGCACCGCAATACGCTTACTAAACTACACACTTTATTGTAAAAATGTTCTGGCCTGGTCTGGTCTAGTCTTCTGGTATCGAATAAGATACCAGACGATCAGCTGCTCTAACACATTTACCTTACTCGATCAGCACTTAATAATTTTGACACATTGATGTGTTCGTTAAAAGAAAAATAATTGGAATTTAATACCATTTAAATGTCTTTTATAAATAAGTCCGCCGTGGTCTTTAACATTTTGTTTTGTCGGTTGTAAATTGCCACTGAAAACAAAAAATAATACGATTGGATTGTATTAGGACTGTTCCTCCTAATTTCTTTATTTACTTTTCAACATTATTTATGGATATTTTTATACAACGTTGGAGATCTTTTTATATGTTTAAACATACTTTTTATCTTTTCAATAATGTGGTTAATGTTTTTTTTTTTCGTTTTTTCTGCTTCTTAAGTTTATTAAAAGTTTGTGATGTCTGTTCTGCTACATGTCGCATAAAATCTACAGATGTGAGTGTGTGTATTTCTGTTTTACTCATTCGACATGATTAAATCTTAATGAGGCTTAATAATCTTTTAAGTCCTCCCAATCTCAACAAAATGTAGCGACTTTTTTCTGTGTATGTACATACATATATGTTTTCAATTTTATTATCATCACCAACAAGAAGGGGCCATCAAAAATTGGTTTCCATTCAAAGAAAAACATACAAATGAAACGTTTTTGGATGAGTTTTTTTTTTCTTTTTCTTTTTTTTAACTGACTCCCTTTGAATTTAAATTAATCTGTCGGATTAAATCATTTAGGCCACAAATAAAAAGTTTCGTATTTAAGTATTTACGAGTATGTGATCATATGATTTTTTTATCAGCCACATAACATGACAGTTTATGAAGTTTTTACCACAGTCAGGACAAGGTAAACTTTAAAAAAAGGAAACCAGAAAAACTCCACATAAACGAAGATAAAGTTCATCACATTTTTTTAATGGCCGGCCTGACACAAATCATGACAGTGACAAGTGTATTTTGAAAATACAAATTTATGAATGAAGGCACACACGTGAATACATAGTTGAAAACGTTTATTAGAATTTCTAAGATTGTGTAACAAAATACGGATACCATTCCAATACTATAGGAAATTGTAAATTTCGAAAATAATGTATTTTTTTTTTAATTTTTTAATGTAATATTTTCCTAACAATATTTTGAAATATGTGCAGTGGCAATATGGGCAGATGAAAAAACTTAAAAAAAAGGGAAGGAGACCATTTCACCCACTTTTGGTAATTAATTAAAAATCAAAATATTAATAAAAATATTACAAGTGAAGAGAGAGGGGTGTAGTTACCGAATGGCATAATAATAATTGCCGTTGTGGCTGTATTATGAAAGTCACAATTTTTACAGCTCAACTTTTTTGCACTTCATTTTCCGTTTAATAAAAAAATGTTGGTTTTCCCGCCAGCTGTCTTTCATTGGTGTTGTATGTATGTAAATATGATACGTCTGCCTCTACATATACATATATGCACATACAGGGTGAGATAAAAAAAACTGCAACCAACTTCAGACTGCTGTCATTTCTAAACCACTCGTCCGACAGCTGTGAAAATTATTCCAGTGACAGCTCATTATATTGTTTACAAGCGTACAAAAGCATTTTGGTGAGAATTTTCCAGAAAAACAGTTATTCGTAATGGAATTCAAGCGTGATAGTGTGATTTCTTTATATTTGGCTGGAAAACCACAAGTGGCTATCGTTAGAGCACTCCAGCATTTAAATGTGAATAGATCTTTTGTGTCTCGTACCATCGCTCGTTACCGTGATACTGGTAGCGTAGTCCGTCGTCAAGGAAGTGGATGGAAGAAAACAGCAACAACAGCAGAAATGGTTCCAAAATAAAGAAGCGACTTGATCGAAATCCACGTCTTAGTGGCCGAAAAATGGCTCCTGAGCTGAACATATCGCAATATTCCATTCGGCAAATATTGAAAAATGAGCTCGGGGTAAAGCCATTAAAATTCCAAAATGTGCCAGAACTTACACCGCAACAGAAAGAAAATAGACTCAAAAGAGCCAAAGGGTTGCTTCGCTTGGCCGCAAGTGGTGAACTGCCGAATTTGGTTTTCTCCGATGAAAAAACATTCGTTTGTCCAACAGTTTGTAAACAAACAAAATGATCGTGTTTACTTGCCAAAGAGGTCTGCTTTGTGCACCTTCGGTTGGCCACTAGAACTCAAGCGCCGGCTATAGTGATGGTGTAGGCCGCCATAGCAACCGATGGTCGCTCTCCGCTCGTATTAATCGACCATGGCGTCAGAATAAATACCCAATATTATCGCGAAAATATTCTCGAGGGTGTATTGAAGCCTTGGGCATGCAAACATTTTGGCCGCAGACCTGTGGGACCTTCCAACAGGACTCAGCACCATCTCACTCAGCACGCGCCATCCAAGAGGTTCCTCGCACAAAATGAGGTTCCTCGCACAATGGCCACCAAAATCTCTGGATACCAATCCGTTGGACTATTGTGTCTGGAGTATTTTGAAAAGCATTATCGCGAAAATATTCTCGAGGGTGTATTGAAGCCTTGGGCATGCAAACATTTTGGCCGCAGACCTGTGGGACATTCCAACAGGACTCAGCACCATCTCACTCAGCACGCGCCATCCAAGAATGGTTACAAAATGAGGTTCCTCGCACAATGGCCACCAAAATCTCTGGATACCAATCGGTTGGACTATTGTGTCTGGAGTATTTTGAAAAGCAAGGTTGGCATTAAAAAATACCAAAGTGTCGATCACCTCAAGCAAGCGCTTCGCCGGGAATGGGCCAAAATGCCGCAGAGCAACATTCGGGCAGCGTGTGACGGTTTCAATGACCGTTTGAAGGCCATAATTCGTGCCAAAGGTGACCAATTCGAACAAATCTAAACTTATTCTAAAATTTGATGCTATTTCCGACATTTTTTGCTTTCATTCAATAAAATTTAAAAAAAAGTGAAAAATATTATGGCGATTTACCTTGTTGTACTTTTTTTACCTCACCCTGTATTACAGTCTTTCCTTTGACAAGTGTTTCATTTCAGTAAACGAACAAAAAAGCAAACTTAATTGTTTTTAAGCGTGTTTCCTTATTCCCTTTATTGTTAAATTTATTTATATTGAACGATGTTGGTTCTATTCCAGTATTTGTATCCTTTTGGTTGCTTGTTGTTTTTGTTGTTGTTTAACCCTTACGCTTTCCCAAATGCTGTTCATCATAGAATTGTATTTTACTTTTATTATTACTTGCCCATAAAACTGACAGATGCGTATGATTTATTGTCATTAGATGATGTTCCAAAATAAAATGTTATTTTTTTTGTCGCATTGGCAGTTGTGTAGATAATTGTAACAAGTGGAAAATGTGTTGAAAATTTATTCAAATTTGTTTTGTAAAATATAGAATTCATACAATTGATTTACAAGTTTCGTCATAATTTATTTAGTAAACATTTTTAATTAAAATTGTTCCTTTTTGCCAATAAATAATATGAAATGATTTCAGTACTTCATTATTTTTATTAACAAAAATATAAATTATTTCATTAATAATCATTGTTTGCATAACAATATTTTATACAGAAAACTGTACAAATTTGTTAGTGAAATGAAAGTCTCTAAGGGGGAAGCGGCAACATTTTAAATAAATTTATTAGAATTATGTAAAATTGAAAATATCGTCTTTTATTAATTCTTATGGTTTCATTTTCTTATTTTTTATTGCAGGAAAACTTTATAAGTCAGAAGATTATTCGAGGAATAGCAGGAAAATTATAAACTAGACAAGCGAAAAATACTTTTCTATTCGCCTAGAAGTCATTTTTTCTTGATAAGGATAAAAAACCAAGTGATTTTATATGGAGGCCAAAATGGATCTGAATATGATTTACCCACTGTGCTATTAAAAAATAAAACGGACGTTTTAGGGATGTGTATTGGCTAAGGACAGACATGAAGTGCCCGCTATTCCTAATGCAGGCGATTTATATGATGAATTAACAATAGTATATATTCTAAAGTGGGCTTAAAAAATAAACATAAACTCATGTTTATTAATAAGAAATCATTGGAATATTTTCAACCAGTACAATATGTAAACTTAACGAAATTTTTTTGTTAAGCTTAATATTTATAATTTGCAAATAGCAATTAAAATAAAAAATTTGTTTTTCATATATAATTTAGAAGACTGTTTAAATTAGATGTCTGAAAAATGAAGAAAACTTTTTCAAAGCCCAAAAATATTTTCATGTTACAACAACACCAACGAAAGCATCTTTAAACATATTAGATTTATTAAATATTCCGCGTTCATCAATTTAAAACAGTTTTAAATAGAAATTTTCTTAAATAAAAAAATTCAAAATAAAAAAAAAAAAAAAATTCAAATCATAAGAGATTTATTAATTAAATTTGTAAGCAAACAAAAGAATTAGAACACAAACTCGAACACAAAAAAGGAATTGAAAAGAATTAATTGACTACAAGAATCTCAAAGCAAATACGACTATAATAAATCAACTGCTTGTGCAATTTTCAAATTCCTAACGCGATAACTGGCCAAAGTCAAAGATAAACAATAAAGAAAATTAATTTCCGTTTTCCTTAAACAAGAAATAAATATAAATTCGCCAGTACAAAAACAACATTCACAATGACTTTTGAACCCCCCATATCGATTTGTTGAACTGAAGCAATAGTTTACCACCAAGTGATTTAGATAATAAAATCACAAAACAAACATTTTTTATTGATGCTTTAAGTTTGCATTCCACATGCAGCAGCAGGAGCATTTTCACTGAAATTAATTTATTTCTCTTTTCACATATTACATTAAAAAAAAATGAAGAAACTTTCAAGAAAATAAATATGAAAAATATCTTAAATTCAAAGCAAACTTTTAGAAAAGCCATTTAAAAAGTTCTTTAAGGTAATTCGAAATCCAGTAAAAGTTTTACAAAAAAAAAAAAAAAAAAAAAAAAATCTATATCAAATTTAATTGCTTTACATTAGCAACGTTTAAGGATTAAGGGGTTCCTTACTTTTTACAAAAAAATTTTTTCAGAATTCAGATTACCAAGAAAGTTTTAAATATGAATTTTTTTAATATGATTTTAGTGCTTCAGAAAATCAATACAATATCAATAAAGGCATTAATAACGAGTTAAAGCTAATATTCCAAACAGGAACTCATCATAAGAACATCATGGTTGATCAAAAATCTGCAATTTGGCTTTGATATCTGTTCCACCAACAGACATTTAAAGACTAACTTTTACAGTTGCTTTTATTTAACTATTCAGATACATTAAATTAATTTCATATTATCTTCAACTCTTTATGAAGTTTTATGGTTATGATAGCAAGTGAGTGTGATAATATAATAAAATAAAATGTTACGCTTCAATATGAGCTTATGAACACGTGAATTTTTATATTCGCTGTAAGCTTTTAACGCAAAACACTTTTCATAAAAGGAAATAAAAACATGTTTGCAAGTGAAAACTTTTGAAGAGAGGCCTTATGTATGTTTAAGTTCTGATTATGCTTATAGGCCAGAAGCTTTGCTACAGAAGTCTGCTGCAGCAACAAGAAACATTTGAAAAAAAAACTATTAGCGCCACCACCAACTGACACTTGATAACATCAGAATTGAAGTCATATAATTGATAAGTAATATAGAAGAAAGCGCCAATCTAACTAAGCTACCTTATGAAAATCTCAATTTTTATTTTCCTGAGTTGCCAGCAAATATAAATGAAACATGCTCGAATTCTAAGACATAAAATCAACTAGAAAAAGTAATATAAACCCAAGTTCAGCATTAAAAACCATATGAAAAGGCTTTATCAAGAAAAAGTGCTAATATGGAAAAAAGCGCTAATTTGACCTTATGAAAATCTCAATCTTTTATTTTCCTGAGTTGCCAGCAAATATAAATGAAATATGCTCGAATTCTAAGACATAAAATCAACTAGAAAGAGTAATATAAATCCAAGTTCAGAATTAAAAACCATATGAAAAGGCTTTATCAAGAAAAAGTGCTAATATGGAAAAAAGCGCTAATTTGACCTTATGAAAATCTCAATCTTTTATTTTCCTGAGTTGCCAGCAAATATAAATGAAATATGCTCGAATTCTAAGACAAAATCAACTAGAAAAAATAATATAAACCCAAGTTCAGCATTAAAAACCATATGAAAAGGCTTTATCAAGAAGAAGCGCCAATTTGACTAAGTGTTTAACAAGAAGCAAAAGATACTTCTTATAGAATTAATAGAGTAGGTAATTAATAGCGTGTAAGTGAATTCTTCTTGCAATTTAAATCAGTTTCTATTGTGAGTAACTTTAGCGGAAAGAGGAACAGCAGCATAATGAACAAATAAATACGAGTACGAAAATATCTGTGATAAAAACCAAGTTCAACATTAGAAAAACAAAATTACACACAAACTTTGTAGAAACAGTAAAATATCGATTTCATATCACCATCATTCTCAGTCGCAGTAATCGTTCAGTTTATCTACAGTTTATTTATGTATAAGTTTTAATGTGTGAGTGTATGTATTTGTAGTTTCGTTGCAAACATTAAACCACATAATGATGCTGTAGCCACAAAGCAATAACAGCAGCATTATTTGTCTTAAGCAACACACAACAAATGTGAATGATGCCAAACAACAAGAGCAGGAGCAATAAAGAAAATATTTAAAAAAATTATTTCTTTATCCTCTTGTAATCTTAATACGCCTGCTAAAAATACTGTAATAAAGTTTGATCGTTGCTTTTGGTCGCTTATGCTGTCGTCGTGGCTTTTACAACAATTTGCTGCAAATTGAAAGCCAATTATGCAGGTATGTGTGTTCATGTAAAATAATAATAAACATAAACTCTTAGCAGGGGCGTAGCTTTCACTTGGGATTTGGAAACATCACATGAAGTCTAGAAGGAATTAGCAAGAACCTTCCGAACATCAGCACTAGCAGAGATAATGTGGCTCCTGCTCATTCAACGCAGTGATATAAGAACGAAGACCATGAGTACTATTTCTGAACTTCCGATTTGAATTATACAATGTGGTGTAAGAGATTACCGAGATATGCGTATAGAGTTTCAACAATAGGTTTCTGTCACGCGGGCGAGAAATTTCACAATAGGTTTTGAAACTTTGAGATAATGCATACTAGTATATTATTTATCTTAGCAAACCGAGAAAATTGGATCATGCAAAAGTTTATCAATATTCACCCAATCTTATGATACCCCAATATAATATCATATTTACAGATGTAATAGGAGTTCCGTTCAGATACACACACCACATCAACAACACGCTACTCGGATACAACAATAAGTTCGTGTGAGTGTCTATCATGCCTAATTCGACATCCATATATTTGACAAAGAAAATAAAAAAAGGCACGGCTCTTTACAGTACACCTGAATTCAACTTCAACTCCTTTCATGAAAAGCCCACTTATAACAACTCATTTAATGCCTGAGAAAGCCGCCAGCATGTTCCTAATCCAAAAAACGAAATTAATTTCCTAATATCCTTAAAAATCTTTTTCCCATCAAGGAAAAACCACTTTTAATAGAAGAAAAAAATTCAGCTACATGACAGTCCTCTCTTTCCTTTTTCATCTACTAAAAACTGATGAATTGAGCACGAAACAAGTTTTGTAGGTTTTAGTTTGTACGATGATGTTGCACCCCATTGCAATGTTCTATAACAAACAACTCTGCATTAAAAACACAACGTTGCTGCATTCCTTTACATTTTACCAAATTATAACAACCCGTGCATAGTACAGATCTACCAAAAACCAAAAGGACACAAAAATAGCAGAGAAGAAAAAGAGCACAACTTCCACCAAAAGCAATCGCTGATCTGTTATTGGTGCTGCTGTTTACCGATGTTGTACTTAAAATATCATCTTTAAAACACATATCCATAAGCAGCGATCATGTTTGGTTGTATATATTACGCCTAATGCCCCCTCACCAGCTGCACACCAACAAAATTGCAAATTCAAAATTGTTTTATTTGGATGTTTGTTGAAAGACGAAAAACATAAATATTTAACGCTGGTCCATAAATTCAAAACCAATTAGCCAAGCAGAATTGATAATAGTTTTTTCGTTTCAACTTTAACAGGAACAGCAGCAATAATAACACGATGTATACTCTGCCACGCGTAAATATATACATGCACGCGGATGTATGAATGTATGTACATATATGCAATACAAAAGTATCGTCTGTAGTCAGTTGTATAAATATCCTGTGGTAAATGTTTAGTAAGTTGTTTTAGTACACCAAAATTCAGCTGAGACATTGAAAGTGTTCAGAAGGAGTCTTTTATAGATCTTATGTAGATCTATTTTAAGAAAATATTTATATAATTTTGTTGCTGCCTCCTCCATCTCATGTTCATTATATCATTGGACGCTATTCAGATGCTAGACATTTAAAGGTCAAATGTTTCGAGATGTTTGGAGTTTGCATAAGTTGTGTGTACTGGGACTATTTTTTAAGCAGCAAACTCGCAAACTTAAATTACATTATATGTATGTACATCTACTCCTCGATTTACACGAAATTTGTATTTTAAACATCGAAAAATTTTAGTAAAATATAAAATATGATATATTATCTACTATATTAAAATATGTCAATATGTAAAGGAATTTAAATTTATATCGAATTACAAGTTTAATTTTTTCAAACACTACTGAGTATTAAAGTAGGAGCAGAATTTAACTACGTAGATAAGCAAACTTGAATGGTGTCTTCAATCCATTAGATAACACAAGTACTGCCCTCATAGAGAACTCATTAACTATTTGCGGTTAACCAACAAATTAGAGAGCAAAAGCAAACCGGTAACCTTCACCCATTTTTACATTACATTACATTTCCATTCCTATCACTGGTCACCGATCTTGTGTACTAAATGCACACTACCAATTTTTTTTTTTTTTTATTTGAACAATCTTAAAATGGCCACTGTTATATGCTTTCAAAATTTCAGTTTGTAATATTTGATTAACCAACAAATTGAGGAAAAAGGGCATTTGAATATGTTCCCTTATTAGATTAATGAAAATTTATGTTTTTAAAAAATATGCTAGTGGAGGCTGAAGAATTGCTTCGATACCTTAAGGCCACCTAAACACTAAAGATGCAAATATTTAATTTAGCATAAAAATGTTATAAAATAAATTTTAAAAAATTTTAACAAATATTTGTCTGATGAAGGAGAAAGAAATTTTGACATCAAGTGAGTAAACGGGCCGATAAAAGTTGCGAGTACAATGTACTTACCGCTTGCTCTTTAATTCAAGAAAAGATATTGTTAATGGAGCGTTATAACAATGGATGATAACAGGAAGAGCTTTTTTCAATTCAATTAAAACACTTGTTATTTCCTGATCTTTAAATTGGTTTGCTTATACGTTTGGAAAATAGCTGAAGTAGAAATAGGATAATAGCTGTCCCTTCGATTGGCACTTTGTAATAAATATTTTAAATAGATATAGCAAATAGATATTTTAAAGAAAAACTCAGTTTAAGAAACTGAAGCCAAAATAATACAAAATATTTCTTTGTTTGAAAAGCATCACCAATTCGAGTCCTGAAGTAGATGTATGTTTTTAAATGCAACAAAGAGTGTGTGTGTAGGCATTTAAAAAATGTTATCCAATAGCCGTGCAGTAATAAAATTGTTTCTTGGTTTACAACTATTTCATATGAAGTCCCAATATTCTTATGCTTGTTTTTATGTGACAAATTCAATCTATTATTTATGGGAAAGCAAACAAAATGACTTCAATGCAAATCGAAAGACTGAAGTAACGAGCATAACAAGAAGTAAAGGATATTTTTACGAATAAACGAAATGACTTTATTGAAGTGATTAAATAAAAAATTTCCGTCTCAAATAAAAATGTATTTCTTTAATTTCCTTTCATTAATCAAATGCAATGTGCGAAAACAGAAGCTAGAAAAATTTAAAGTATGCGAAATTCAACCATCAAACAAAATGTAATGATAATCTTATATCTACACATAAAAAAAAAGTTAAAAAATGGATTAAATAGAATTAATGTTATTTATGCCAAAGGTTTTTGAATGTATAAAATGGTTTTTAAATTCAAATATTAAACATACTTTTCTTGTATAAACATCCTCAAAAAGATATCATGGATTTAAATGTTTTATCTGTTTGCTTCAAATCTTCTTGATCAATTATAAATTAAGTTTAATATTTATTTCCATTAATAGTTATTTGACATTTTTATTATAGCTCAAAGTGTTTTCTTTACATAATTTCTCTATACATTGCAATTTAATGTAAATTAATTGATTAAGTTATTATTCGTAACATATTTTCAGTGCAACTGGATATTTATTTTTAATGCCCAATTTCTTGCTCATTGTTATAAACAGTATAAACTTAAATGATAAAAAATTATGCAAAACTTAAAAATTGAACTAATAGAAATTAACTAAAAGATGATCTTGGCTGAGTAATAGATATGGGGTGACAGTGTGCAGTAAAGTTTGGCAAATAATCCTAAAAAGTTCAAAAGCTGAAAAGCTCCTAAAAATTGTTGTGTTCTTGGACATTTTTTTTTTTTTAGTGTCCAAAAACATTAAAGTCAAGTAAACATATAATGCAAAATGATTATAGCTTCTTCAATCAATCTAAAATTCTCATTAGCCATATTACACGCAGATAGCTCAACTTGCAATATGACTGTTAGCAATGGATTTTTTGCCAAATCCTTCAAATAGATAACATTCTTATGATCATTGATTAATACGAAAAGTACTAAAAAAAATTGGACTTATGAAATAAACCATGTAACTCGGGAACGTACATACAACTGAAATCATATTTAAAAAATTAATGGCATGCAATTATCTACAATATTACAATAAAACAAAGCTCATTCTAAATATCTAAAATTAGTCATTTTAGTTTTTCATGTAGCTTAAAAAACAAGTGATATGTTGATGCCATGATTTCGAGTAACTTTCATGCCAGATTTCCTTTCCAAAATTATTTTAATAAAGTTACCAAAATTAACAAAGTTGACAATTACAAAAATGGTTGACCTATTTTAAAATGCTATGAATGATATTTTATAAGTTGATGATAGAGCAAAAAGAGTTAACTTTATTGCTAACAAAAAGTGGTATGAGCGTGAACAATTAAAATTTGTAACGAGAATGAAACTTTTAGTTTTTTTATATATATTTTATCAACTTCATAAAGATAGAAGGATAAATCTAAAGCTTTTTATATTATATTAGATACTATTAGAAGTGATCAAGAAAACAGTTAAATGTAATATGCTTGCCTCATTTATAAAAACAGTTATTCTGTATTCTAATCTTTGGGGGCTTTGTTCATTAAAAACCACATAACGCCCAATAAACAACTAGGTGGACTATTATTTTCAGAGCCCTGTTGCACCATTTTACGTGCGTCTTCAATGGAACATTCAATAACATCAATAAGTTCGTCATCAACACCACCGCCACTTGAACACCGGTCGGCATCAGTGACTTCACAATAATACATTTTCTGCTTAGAACCTTGAGATCCCACACCGGACCTTATATAAAATTATTTTTTCTTTTTAATAATATAGCATAATATAGTTAAAAAAGTTTTTGAACTTACCTATAACTCATTACTTCTTCAACTCTACCGACGGGCACATCATAACCACATTCTTCTAAAATTTCTTCTTGAGCAATTTCCACCCAACTTTTGTCTTTATCTACAATACCGGCACATAATTCCGTTGTAACACCCAGAGAAGGTGGATATTTCTTCAAGTCAACGTTACTGATATCGCCACCATCCGTGGTGACAATGCCATGAAAAACAGCCGGCCGAAATTGTTTAACAAAAATTAATTTTTGCCTGGTTGTATTAAAAATTACAATGGATACGCTATCGTGTACTTTCATAAGATCCCAATTTTTTTCCTTATCATTTTGTATATAATAAAAACGGAATGGTTTTACATATGGCGAGTCCTTTGGCAATGGGCCAATCCATATTTTGCTTATTTTTTCCATATTTTTCCAAAAATTACTGAAATTCCTCAAATAACAATTTAGTTTACCAATTGTTATAACCACATTAATTTACAGCACACCAAATAAAAACTCGTACACGTTATATGCAATTTACAACACGAAATCCTTGTATAAATATTCGAGAACTTCTTTCTACCGCGAAAGCAAGAAACAAACAAAACTACGTGAAAGTCGTGCTGCCATATAATTCAATATTCATATCAAGAATATTCTACAAACAGTCGGGGAATATGCATGCGATAAATATTTTAATTAATTGCAATTAACAATTCTGCGGTTAAGCAAAATATAGATAATTATTATCATTAGAAAAGAATATGATTTCATTACTTTAAAAAATTTTTTTTCGATGAATAAAGTAAAACCATCATACAAAGCTATCGACTAGACGTTTAGGGTGTAAAAGTATGTGATTGTTTATGGTTTTTATTTCTTTTCAAAAAGCTAAAAAAATATTTTGATGTTTCTATTAATCGCAACAAAAATTTCTGCTCTCAAGTAATAGAAATTACTCCTAGCAATGTAGTCTAATTTACCGAAACACTTCTTACGTTTAGGTGAATTATTTCTTATTCAGCATTTTCCTTGTACAATATCCAAAATTCTTAGATGAGGAATGAAGTTTCTTCGAAATAACTCATGCAGCAACTTTAAGTACAACTCTTTACACATCGCAATTTTCATTTGGTTATCATTTCTTCATAGCTATTTACATTTATCGTTGATATTAAGTAACGTAATAATTCTGCATATACTTTGCATTTTATAAAAATGGGCTGTGCACTCAAGGGTTAACAAATTTTGTTTTATTATGTGGCATCACAATTTAAAAGTAAATAAACTCAACTCTAATTTGAAACTGTCACTTACTATTATTATCATCTCTTTGCACGGCATTTTATTTTCTGTCAGATTGTTTCTCTTTAGACTTACGACCACAGGGTACGGTGTGTGAAATTTATGTAAAACTTGTGTAAATTTTAATTATTAAATAAATAATTATACAATAAAAATTGTGGGTAATAAATTGTAATAAAAAACACGAATATTTATTTGCAGTTTTTTTTTGCACGCGACACGGAGCATTGTTTTGTTTAGCAGAATGATGAAGCCAATGAAAATGGTTATGAGCGTTGCACGCCGTGGCTTATCGACCACCGCATCCAGATCATTGGCGGCACAACAAATGACTGTTAGAGACGCTTTAAACAGTGCTTTGGATGAAGAAATGGCTCGCGATGAACGTGTGTTCATATTGGGCGAGGAAGTTGCTCAATACGATGGTGCATATAAGGTGACTTTTTATTAAAATTATATGATTACGTAAACTTACATCAAAGTATCTGTGCATATACGACATTAAAATGAAGTTCTCATATGATTTGTTAATTAGAAAGCTAATTGTCACCAGGAATGGTGATAATATTCTTTGGTAGAAAGTATGGAAGGGCTTACAATGTTATTAGGTGTTCTGTAATCGCAGATTATTTTGTGTTAAAGTACACACACACACACGCACACACACACAAACAACATGTTCTAAGGTCGTGTATAAAAAAGGAAAGAAAGAAAACAAAGATTGCATCGTTAATAGAAATTAACTGTACTATTGCTGGTTTCACCAATTTATGGCACTTATTTTAATTTCCTAAAAATTTTAAGGTATCCCGTGGCCTTTGGAAAAAATATGGTGACAAACGTGTTATAGACACTCCAATAACTGAAATGGGTTTTGGTGGTATTGCTGTTGGTGCTGCTATGGCCGGCTTACGACCTGTTTGCGAGTTCATGACATTCAATTTTTCTATGCAAGCCATTGATCATGTAAGTAAATCAAACTGCATATAAATATTTAAAACTATCACCATTTCGTATTTGTATGGATGTGTGTATGCATATATATGGGTATGGATGTACATACTCACGCATGTACATATACTATTTATATTGTTTTGGTTGTATTAGGCTGAGATAACCAATTAAACTGTATATATCAATAGAGCAGTCTTAAATAATTATTATAATTCCTTTATTTTTCAATTCTTTTATTATTTCAATTTTTTTACATAGCAAAATAAATAATTCGAACCAATCCTGAATAGTGATACGGTCTAAAGCACTCTTTATTCCAATGTACTACTTCTTCGTTGACATTTTGGTTAAAAAAAAGTAGCCTAAAGAAATCGGAAAGTGCTTGTAATGGTGCAATGTTGCAATGTTGCACCTTCTATATGAAATAGATTTTAGATTATTCAAGCTTCTACACTCTAGCAGTGACGTACGAGAAAAATTAAATAGAAATGCTTGGAAATGTCCGTGCACATATTTTTGTATATAAAAGCCCCGTTCCGCATGTTACTTAGAAATATGCTTCTTTTAAGAAATATTGTTTATAGCAAATTTAATTCAACTATAATTAAAATATATATATGTACAGCTAGATGAAATAAAAAACAGAGCATTTAATACTTATATTTGCACAATGAAAAAAGAGAATATGAAATAAGAAAATATACGTTAAATATATGGCGTTGACTAAATTAATTAAAACATCGTTGTGAGGAGAGTTTCATCCCTACCTCCGACAGTTTTGTAATAAAAGATTTTTATAAATGTTTTCAAATACTTTAAAACTTGATGTGTTATTTTTTTGCAATGTCTATACGTTTAAGGCATAGTAACTATCAGCAAACAATTTATATCGATAATATAACACATCTTACTAATTTTTATTAATTTTTTTTTTTACTATACGATAAGTTGTGTTTGTCAATAGGAGCAGAATATTAAAGAGCTTCGAATTATTTTATGAAATATTTTATTTGTTTACCAAAATTGTGATTTTACTGCTGTTCCTTGACAGTGCTTCAAGAATAACTCGTTCAAAACCTGTATTGGCCAGCGAAAATATTCTCTTATGACCGATTGAGAATTAGAGTAGTTTTTTTTCAGAAGCACACAGCTGTAACATCAATATGGAATTCAGTAACTCTGAAATCATAAAACAAATGCTGATGCATTTTGGAACCTACTAGTTGTGTTTAAGGCTCTTCTAGGTACTACTGCATAAGCAGTCATTTTACAAATAATTTAATCATAAGTTTATTTTTATGTTGAACGTAAACTCATATTATCTCACAATCAAGTCACCAGCAAGCATGTACTTTTAAATTATTGTTAAAGAAAATTACATTTATATGTCCGGGAAATACCAACAATTGTCAATGAACCCAAAGTTTTCCAACTTAAACATATAACTGAAAATATTACATACTTTGGAAACAGTAAAATCATAATGGGATAATATGGGTTTAACCATATTTGTGATGATTTAAACTTACTTAAATTTTAAAATAATTCCTAAGGAAAATATTTTTTATTTCAAAAAAAAGGAATAATTTCTATTGCGATTTACCCATATTATCCAATTATATTATATATATACTGCAGGCCTCCCTTCTAAAACCTTCACTGAACACAACAACCTCCATACGTCATATGCATTTTGACAATGGTCTCACTCGATCTAATAGCATAATGCCCAGTGCTGCAGTCATTAGAACACCAATAAATCAATTGCCTATAGGAGACTTAACACAGAAGAAGCAAATTGGTGATCCAACTAAACCAAATTGGCTTGACGAAATTGGTGACATAATAAATGAAATTAATCAAATACGAGCCCCCACTGATGTTAAGAAAGACAAAATGGAAGCGGTGCGTATGATTGTGATTAGAAAACGGAAAATGAGGAGGCACAAGTTGAAGAAATTGCGTAAAAGAATGAAATTTGTATGGGCTAAGATACGCCAGCGGAGAGAAATGCGCAAAGAAAAAGCATTCCAAGCTATGTTGCTGGCACAAATCAAAAAGGGAGAAGAATTTAGTGCAATTAAATATGTGGAGGAGAAATTATGTAAAGCCAAGGAAACACCTTTGCCGCGATACTGGAAAGGACGCCGTTTGCCTGCTTTTATAATAAAACAAAAATTGGGTATAAAGTAAAATTATTTAATGAACTTTATAAATGTATGTAAAAGATCTAGTTCTAAACTTTGGTCAATAAATATAAAAAAATTGAAAAAAACGCTGTTGTTGGCATTTCCTGGGCATATGTTTGCATCCCTTAAAATATTTATTACACAAAATTTTAACATTTCTCAAGGTCATCAATTCTGCTGCAAAAACCTTTTACATGTCGGCCGGTAGAGTGAATGTCCCGATTGTTTTCCGTGGCCCCAATGGAGCTGCCATGGGAGTAGCTGCCCAACACTCACAATGTTTTGCAGCATGGTATGCTCATTGTCCTGGCTTAAAAGTAATTTCTCCTTACGATTCCGAAGATGCCAGGGGGCTTCTTAAAGCTGCTATACGCGATCCCGATCCAGTAGTATTTCTAGAAAATGAGGTTTTGTATGGCTCATCGTATGCAATCGATCCAAAAGTTTTAGATAAGGATTTCGTGGTGCCAATTGGCAAAGCTAAAATCATGAAACCGGGTAAACAAGTAACTATAGTTGCTCATTCCAGAGCTGTAGAAATTAGTCTCCAAGCTGCGGCCGAATTGGCGAAGAAGGGTGAGAAACAGCACCACAGCAAAAGAAAACAATCTATCTATTAATTTAATTATTTTTGTCAAGGTATTGATGCTGAAATTATTAACTTGCGATCAATACGTCCTTTGGATATGGAAACTATTTTCAATTCCGTTAGAAAAACGCATCACTTGGTTACAGTTGAACAGGGCTGGCCACAAAGTGGTAAGTTTTGCGTAACACAGATATTTTTATATAAATTATGATATAAGTTTTTGTGAACATTTTGGATACATTTTTTAAAACGATGATGACAATTCTTTAAAGATTAAATTAGAAAATTTGGCATCTGATTAGATATGTAATTGATTCAATTTAGAAATTCATTGAAACAAATTGGTTTAGTTTTATTAATAAGCCTTTCTATTTATTTTTTATTGAGGTGTATTTCTTGAGGTTTTTGATATAATTTATTACAGTTCATTTTTATATGCGGTGTCCACTTCATAATGGTGGCTACTTATTATTGTGATAGCTTATAATTAGAATTTCCTAAAGGTAAACTTTTCACTACTTCATTGTATGACCTCTCCTGTGAATTTATTCTGATTTTGAATAGATTAATCCAAGAGGCGATGATAATTATTAAATTCTTAAATTAATTTAATTTTATAAAAGTGTTTGCCAAAACATATTTAACTCGAACGTATATATAAAAATTATTTGCTGACATTAAAATTATTTCTGAAGATATCGGTTACATTTTTATTAGCAGCTTTCTTATGTGTAAAATACGTATCAAAAAATTGTTGTTACCCTGGAAAAAAAAGTATTCGCATTCCTTTCCTATTATACATTCTAGGTGTGGGATCTGAGATTTGTGCCCGCATTATGGAGGATGAGACTTTCTTCCACTTGGATGCGCCCGTGTGGCGAGTGTGCGGCGTTGATGTGCCAATGCCATATACAAAATCGCTGGAAGCTAATGCTCTACCTCAACCTAAGGATGTAATTGAAGCTGTTACAAAAATTTTGGGTGGAAAAAAGTAATCACACAACATCAT
This sequence comes from Ormia ochracea, assembly GCA_963402855.1. Classification (NCBI taxonomy): domain Eukaryota; kingdom Metazoa; phylum Arthropoda; class Insecta; order Diptera; family Tachinidae; genus Ormia; species Ormia ochracea. The sequence continues at coordinate 68,950,349 of OY727105.1, forward strand.
CGAAGACCATGAAACTTGTCCTAGAAGTTATAACACCGCCATTTTTAGAAAACTTGTAATTAAATAAATATATTAGTAAATCTTCACACGATCTGATATTACAATATCATAAGGAAATGTAAAAGAACCGAATCTTATTTGCAAATAACGCCCTCTGCTAAATCATTAATTAAAATATACATTTCTTTTATGTGCTAAAGACATAATAACCAGCAAATCTACTAGTGCAAAATATTTTTAATTTGTGCAACTATATTATATATATAAATAAGAACTGATTTAATTTGAAATTCATTGGATAAATAAAAATTTAAATAAACACTTATGTCGATATTTTCCATAGCTCAATATTAGTAACTCCAAGTAAAACCATCTTAATTTTGTCTCAACTCACGCGGGTTTTATACTAGACGGTTTTATTGAATTTTATTGATCGTACTTAAAGCCATTTTAATTAGAAATTAATACTTTTTGCTGATCATTTATTAAGAAAAGACAATAAAAGTACTTTTAATCGGGAAATTTTAAAAATGTGTTAATCAAGCATTTGTCTATGGTAATACTGATTTGTACAGAGCAAATGGAGGGTGATTAGAGATATTAAATGCGTAAACTTTCACTGGTGGATTTGTTCTTTTCCTATTTAAATTTTATGCCATGATTTAAATAAATTAAACATGACTAAATTAACGGAAACTCAAGTAAAAGTATCCAATACTTCAATTTTTTAGCATTTTTCTAGAGTAATGAATACATTGGCTAACGACAATTTTTCTTATTAAAGCCACAATTTATTAAAAAAAATTATCTTCAATTCTCTTTTGCGGTACTGCACATTTTGGAAGAGTATTCCATTTATTAATATAGCTGCGCCGCTCTTACCAGTCTGTTATGGTCTGTGCTATTAGTTTGTTATAATTTTAATTATAAGTTACAATTAAATAAATAAAACAAAATATTTCAGAAAGCTTCGACAGATTCTTACAAAAATATATGGTCAATAAAAATCAAAGTACTTATCCACGAATATCGATCATCGATCGGCAAAAGTATTAGGGCTAAAGACAAACGTTCTGGTAAAAATGTCATCTTGCTAAGTTAGTCATAGTTTTGCCATACATAGTTTTGGATACAAATAAGAAATAAAATAAAATAAAGAAAATAAATTCAATATAAGAAAAATAAATAAAAAATACATGAGTATGCCCTCGTTTACAATGGGACAGCTGGAGGTATTTCTCGAGGTACGGATGAGGGTTAAATGATGTCAGGTTACTTAGATCTCAGTATTTTTTTTATCTAGTATTTCTTTTCATACTCAACCGATGATCATATAAATATATTAGAGAAACTTCAGAACTTAAAATTATTGCTGCTAAATCCCTTGAGAACTATATATTCGCAATTTATTTACAGAAATTAGGTGCCTGTTTTTTCATTGTACCACATTGTTGAGAAGCATATAAGTGAAAAAATTTCTCGCAATGTATTTATTTAATACTTTTCAAGCAAACATGTAAATTGTATCATCACTAGTACAAGTTTCAGCAACTGTGTGTGAGGGTGAAGAAGAATTTTATCAATTTTTATCAGAGGAGGACAATTGAAGTATAATTTTTCACGGTTTGAAAACAAAACAAGTTTCCTGTTGAAAAATGGTACGCCCTTTAAAAAGTTCATTAATGGAATACTTTATTGTTAAATATTTTTATTCTCAATAGATTCGTTTCATTTTAATACAAAACCGTGCAGGTAAGACCCGTTTAGCTAAGTGGTATATGAATTTTGATGACGATGAGAAACAGAAACTAATCGAAGAGGTGCATGCTGTGGTTACTGTGAGGGATGCCAAACATACAAACTTTGTAGAGGTGCTTGAAAAATAGTAAATGAAGAAAATTGCTTTCCTAACGTGCTTATTCCTTTCAGTTCCGCAACTTTAAAATAGTTTATCGTCGTTATGCTGGACTGTATTTTTGCATATGTGTAGACGTTAATGATAACAATCTTTGCTATTTGGAGGCCATACATAATTTCGTAGAAGTACTTAATGAGTATTTTCATAATGTATGTGAACTCGATTTGGTATTTAACTTTTATAAAGTTTATACGGTGGTAGATGAAATGTTTCTCGCCGGCGAGATTCGTGAAACTTCACAAACTAAAGTTTTGAAACAATTATTAACTTTAAACTCCTTGGAGTAAGAAGAGCTGTAGAAGTCATTCGTCATTCCATTCTTTGTGTATGCGCGTGTCATATACCCTTATTTCTTTTTGTTACGTCATACCTTTAAGCTAGGCCTGTATTTCGAATCGGATGTTCTCCTTTTATTGTACATTTCTGGAAAACTATTATTTTAACCAAACCCTACTGTATTAAAAAAAAGTAAAGCGAATATAGCATGAAAATATTGAAACAAAAAATTACTATATACCGTTTAAATATATAAATATTGTTAACATATTTAAATATAAATATGTATTATGTAACATATAAAATATGCAGTAAAATAATTAATAAATAAAATAGGAAATATTGTTCAATAAGAGTTGTAAAATTTGAATATTCAGTTTGTTCTAATTGAAATTACCAGGTTTGCCTTTTAGAGCGCTCTCACACAATCATTTTCACATACATTTTTCAAGGGCGAAAAACATGCAAAACTTGGAGTTTCCCCCCAAAAACATTGCGAAAAATCTGTTTTTCGCTTTCTGACTAGTGAGGTAAAAAGTTATCTGTATATATATTATCTATTGAAATAAAAAAAATGCCAAGTTATAGTTAATAAAGTAAATTGGGTATCTTAAAAATTTGGAAACTCCAAAACGCTTACAATATAATAGAAACGGGTGGTATATGAATTTTGTGTTTTATTCAAAAATCTTCTAAACGGTGGTAGTGGAAAAGCACTATTACGAGTTTCTTATTTCGACTATATGAAATCTTATTGGGTTGTATTCTATGCTCGTGACATGAGTTCTGATTTTACCAAATTTTCATATTCTACCCACACATACACTGCGTTCAGTAAAGTTAGCTAATTACAGGAACACTAAGCTCATGAAATGTGACTGAAGTGATTGGAAACATATTTTAGTACTGCCATATATATATATTTATGGTTTTATAGTTTCCCGATCGGCCAAAATACAAAAAAGATCAATGCAAATAGTACCTTAATCATAAATAGGTAATAAAAGGTTTTTTCTTTTATACATATTTGGTAATTAAACATTTTTTATTTAGTTATGAATACTTAATTAAATAATAAAAAGAATTAAATTTTAGAAAAAACATTTTGGTAACTGCAACTCGTCATTATAATAGATCTAAGAACCATTCAAATATTTACGAGATCATAATACTTTCAACCATTTACCATAATATAAATATAGATTTGAAACAGGAATCGTAAACAAGGATAATGATGTATGTATGCATTGCTTCCTACAATTTTTTATTCATTTCTAAGTCAACGTTTTCATTTCATTTAAACATAAGTTTAACAATAAATGTATATATGTTGCGGATATATGTTTGAATAAAATTCTTAAAACTTACTTTCAAAATATAAAAGGTAATAAAATTTTATATGTATGAAAACAATCCTTATTAACTTTTTTTATAGAAATGCCAATGCAAAGTAGTATAAAAATAAAAATCCTTATAGATACTTACATTTAACTAATCACAAGCAATTTACTATATATTTAAAAAAAGAACAAATTAATACTTTATAAAATAAATTAATTAGGGCTAAAAACCTAGACGCAACATTTAGAATGTGTTTTTATACAAACCAAACTATGCGAACTTTTGTGGAAAAGCAAAGAATGGGAACACAATACAACTAAGGTAGCATAGCTACATATATTATTAATATTCAATCTACTGGATAGTGCAACTGCGTACTGAATGGCTAAGTTTTTGGTCGTCATCTTGAATATCTTTAGCATTCAAGAGGCTTTTAATGCTCTCAGCTTCTTTCATCCAAAAATCGACCTGAAAAATTGAAAAAATTTGTTGACGTTCGCAAAGTATTTTATCGTTAAGAAAAAACCTGCTGTATTAACAAAGTCCTGCGATCGCCTTTTGGTTCTTTATTAAGAAAGGGCACTAAAATACCCAATGCCGATGTAAAGGAGTCTAAGGCTAACTCAAACTTGCGTTCGTATAAATAAAATTCGCCTTTCCTTCCTATTTCCAAAGCACTTTTTAATGGAGGGCTACAGTGGGAAAATTCAACTGAAAGTTAAAAAGGGAGAATGCCATTAATATATGAATTAGTTTAGTATTCTAATATTTTTACAAAGTTGCTTGTAGCGATTTTCTGGTTCCAGGGCTTCAACAATTATGTTCGTTGATGTAGAAGGTTCCTTGCTATGCTGTTCCCTACTTTGACGTAGAGCTAAGGCTTTGTATTCTTCCTCTATAAGAACATTTTTGATTTCTTCAGCTCTTTTAAGATAGCTCCGAGCTCGATTGCGTAATGCCGTTCGTTTACCAGCATCTACTTCATCTGTTATTAAGGGTACAAAATATTGCAGAGAACTGCAATATAAATAATATGCTTCTTTATAATTTTGTTTCTCATCATGGGTGACGGCTTGTGTTACTAAATCTATGGCTTTTTGAAGGGTCTGAAATAAAATTGAATTCAATATTACCTTCTGCAAAATTCACTTGATTCATTAGTGAGCTTCTGTCTCAACTAATATATATACATATGAAATTTTAAATTTATTTAATATGAAGTAAAATATGAAATTTTCTAAATGTTATAAGGGATATTTAGATAATGGTATTGCAAAATATTTTCTCTCGAATATAAATACACTAAATATGCACTGCTTGTGCATATTTTAACTTGGAAAGAAAATACTATTATGCTGAAGAAGTTTATTAAACGACTAGAAATGAAACTGTTAATCTTACCTTTTGCGAGGGGAAAGTTTTGAGATCTAAGAATGGGTGATCAAAGAAATTGTTAAACGAAATGCGCTTGGCTGGATCATGTTGCAAAAGACGGTTTAATAAATTTTCGCATTCTCTACTGATGCGAACATTAGGTGGTAATTTTATTGTCTCACAATTACGTATCTTCATTAGGAGTTCCTCAATAGTTTTTGAGCTATAAGGAGCTCTGCCAAACAAACATTCATATAATATTACACCTACACTCCAAAGATCGGCACGAGCATCATACTCATGTTTCCGAAGTATTTCAGGTGCCATATAAAGCGGAGAACCTTTTAACTGCATATTAGTTTCACCCAATTTCAAATGCTGAGCGAACCCAAAATCGGCAACTTTTAAAGAAACATTTGAATTTATTTTAGTTAGCAATAGGTTCTGAGGCTTTAAATCAAAATGGCAAACATCATTGCTGCGCATATATTGTACAGCCGCAGCCAGCTGCCTAAGAAAATATTTGCATGTGGCTTCAGGCAGTGATTTTTTGGAACGTATAAAAGTTGAAAGGTTGCCAGCATTACAGTATTCCAAAACAATGTATATGTTTTTATCATCCCAAAAAAAGTCTTCCAAGGTAACAATGTACTTGTGATTCAGAGACCGCAGCAGATGGATTTCTGTAATAAGGTTGTCTCGCGAACTGCTCGACAGCGAAGACATTTCCACAAATTTTATAGCATGAAAAGTTTTAGTTTTCTACATTTTGGAGAAAGGGCACATTTTTGCCCATCAGAGAACCTTTATTTCAAATTTGGCAACTAACGTTTAAGAACTAACCTTCTGTTTTGCCTTGTAAACTGTCGCATAGCTTCCCACTCCTAATTTTTCCAATATATCAAAGTCTGTAATGAGTGGCAGTGCCATTACGTATACACATACGTATATAGTTGTATATTGCGTAATTTTTTTTTTCAATAAACTTTGAATGAAATTATTATATTTTCTATATATTAAGTTTTAATTTTGCTTGTTTAACTTTACTCAAAATAGTATACAAAAAACCAAAATAAAACAAAACTAATAACTTTCTTCGTTTTTACTCATTAAAGCCTAAACAGCTGTTCGTCTAATATAAACTTTCTACACAACAGTTGATAGAGTTGCCAATGCAAACTAAATGAAAATTATCTGTTTAACACATCCCCCACAACATGTTACTGTCAAATCCAAAAAATATAAAAAAAAGATTTTTGAATTTCTCAAATAAGAACACTTTGACAATGCCATCATTCCATTAAGAAATGCTATCGTTTTTTGCTTTGTTCTCGTTTTGTTAGTTGCTCTAGTGGTTTTCCTGCTGTCAAACAGAAAACTTTTTCAAGTTAAGTAAGTTAAAAAAAAAAAAAAAAATTAAATGTTTATCAATTAAATTATATTTAATACGAATGTTAAATTGTGATATTCGCGAACGCGGGCATGGATACCAAATGGAATATTCAAAATATATATTAAAAATAAATATATAAAATGCATATATATGTATATGCCTGAAGCTTATATATATGAATGAAACTTCAAGTTGTCACGGATACAAAAGTTCATGTGTTCAGTTCAAAAAATATACACTTCCATGGATATGATAATATCAATATATTAATTTGCAAAAAAAATTTTCGGGCAAATAATAAGTAATTAAATGAAATATTGTAAGAATAAATAATGATGAAGAGAAAAATCCGGCATGTATTTTTTAGATCTTTAGAGCGCAAAACAAGAAAAAAGAGCGATCGGGAAGGTAAGTCGCAAAACAGATCTTAATACAATCAATTAGAAATGTACATCATTCTGAGTAATTTGACATACCTATGAACATGGAAAACATGTCCAGTGTGTTTTTATACGTAACACAGTGAATTTTTAATAATAATTGTGAAAAAAGTTTCAGTTTTGTTGGTATATAGTGTACTATAAAAATATAATATTTTTTTTTTAAACGTGTATTCAATATTATTGTTTTTATGTCTTATACAATTACATTATTGATTTTTATTTAAATAATTTGGTGAATAAGTTTGCGATTAACAGTACTAGTATGTAATGAAGAACTTGTGTAGAACCTTTCACTGAATCTGATTGAGTTGGAGACAGTGATAGAAGGAAATCTACGAGATTGTGTTTTTTGAACGGGCAGACTGAATAATGAAAAATAAATATTCTCAGCTAGTGTTCTGCAAAAGTAGCGTTAGCTGGCTTGCGAGTTATTGTAAAAAGCTGTAAATATATCGATGTTAAAGATGCAAGCAGTCCTTTGCGAGAATACAACAATTTTATTTCAATATCCTTTGACTGAAGAAATATCTAAGAATATTTACACAAAACAAACAATGAACTAAGAAATGACTACATTTTATGCTATATAAGGCAGGCAAATGTAAAATATACTAACGATATTTGTTAGATTAGAAGTGGAGTGTCATATTGGATTTTATGACGATTTTAAATCTAGTCAGACGAAAGTTCTACGTACACATAAAAATTAAAATTTATTAATGGCACGCGCAGTATAAAAAGTTTAGTTATGGAATACAATTTAATTAGAAAAATTTTATATATGCAAAAAGACAGACAAAAATGTCACTTGCATTTATATTGTCGATTTTCGCTCTGGTGGGTGACATCAACTAATTTTTTCTGAACGAGTTGTGAACGGAACAGATAGGGATATTACAAAATATCCTTTCATTGGCTCTTTGCGAACCTCTGTCGGGGCCCACAACTGCAGTGGCAGTTTTAATGATCCACGTTGGATTTTAACAGCAGCTCACTGTGTTATCGCACGTTCGGATAGTAATATGACCGTAGCATTACGATCCAATGAGTTCATATGCTAATGATATTGCATTGGTGGAATTGTATGATTCGTTAGGATTCTTAGCTGGTTGCGGCTCGCATGGTGTGAGTTTTAAATTGAAAACCAAAATTTACATCTAGTTTAAGTCGACTTTTATTTCTTGTAAATTTAATTGTTTGGTGAACCCCACGAAATTTTGCAAGAGATTCATTTAAAAATTTACTCGGATAAAGAATGCAATACTAGACATGAGGGTAAAATAACGAAAGACCATATAGGTGCATGTGTAGATAAGGGTGCTAAAGGTCAATGCTCAGGTAACTCTTGTGTGCAATTAATATGTAAGGTACCCTACAATTGGGTATTGTTTCCAGGAGTGAAAAACCTTGCACCATGCCAGCATACACCGGTGTGTATTCTAAAGTTTTCCACTATATCGCATGGATTAACTCAAACACTAAATAAATTTTAAAACGATAGTTATCAAGTGGATAGTTTTCAATGTGATATTAAAGGATGTTTATTAATTTGGAAGTTTATTTTGAGCCATATTCGTCTTACACAGCTCTTTCAAAGTTATGCAGTTAAATTTTTCGTAATATTACAATTAATTTGGTTTTAATATGCAAAGTAACGCCGGACCAATTACACTGATGATGTTGTACTTTGTACTCGATATTTCCTTCATCATTAATTAAATTTGACAGTTCAATTGCTCATCTGACATCTTTCTGGAACAAGCAAGTGTTCACTGTTATTATGGTTGGTGAAATTGTAAAAACTGTGTGATAAATGCAGCCACATGGCCAATTTTTAGCTTTCCCTTTTTTAACTAAATATATTTTAGAATTCCCTCCTTAACTGGTTTTCTTCTATTTTTCACACTTTTGGAGGTGAGGGCTTCGCTTATTCACCTATTATTCTTAGTAATCTACTCTTCATATGAGTACAAAACACAAGAACATTTTTTTCATTTATATTAACAATAAATACAGAATCCTCATATAGTTATATTGCCAAGATGGCTTTATGAATTAATCATTAGAAAAATAGAAAAAGATAGTGAGTAGGACAATGCTAGCATGTGAGTTAATAAGATTATCTATATTCTTTTATTTCTTAAACATTCCAATAGCTATTAATATATCAAGTGTTTAAAAAAGCACGTCAGAACCCAATTCATGTGAATTTTTTATTTTATAAATGGCAGGAGATAGGAATCGGGAACCCTAGACTTTAGCCATTCGCATTTACGCGTAAATGGATTTTTTTATATAATTTTGTGTAGCTAATAAAACACTCAAACAACCGTTATTAAGGCATCACGAAAAACAAATTTGGCAGTTCTGCATTTTCAATGCCTTTAAAACCAAAATTCTTTGCAGCGCTTTCTAGAAAGCTTTCAATTTTTTCTAATTTAGCAAGGACAAGGAAACTAGAAATGTTGTTGAGAAGTTAAATAACGGTATTAGAGACAAGTTATGTTAAACTAGTTCCACATGCGGCCGTCAACGGACGTTATTAAGTAGTGTAATTTGTGGTGCGATTGTAATCAAGGCTTTACGCTTACACATACATATATGCTTGAATTTGTATGTTTATGTAAATGTGTTTATTAATGTTCGGAATGGCAGTTGTGTTGTGTATGTCAAATTCGTTTCAACTCGTGTATTTGTGTTGCTCGTTCGTAACTGTGTAATGCAATTTTGTTTCAAGTTTAAACTTTAAGTGTGTGTCTTACGACTGCAGCATCGCGAGTAATATTCAGTCTTCGATACGAGTTCAGCGTGCTTGGTGTAAAGCGGAACAGAAGAAGAACACTAAGAAATAGAACAAATAAAATAAGGAAATAAATAACGGTTTAAAGTAAAACAAAACAGATTTAAAAATTAGTTTATTGTGAAATATATATATATGCATACATACATACCTATATATATATATATATATGTATATATATAGATATATAACAATACGAGAACCAACATCTGTTGTAAAATATTAAGGTGGTACTCAAAGCGAATAAAAATAATAAAAAACAGTAAAACTTGCTAAAATAAAAAAGAAATAGAAATAATAATTAGACAAAACCTTCTAATAAAAGCAAAATTGATCAAAACATTTAACTAATAAAAAGTGTGCTTGCATAATTTAAAATTAAACTGAAGGGAGAGGGAAGATGAAAGCAACGCCCCTACTTTTAAATCATTTCATTGTGTGCCGTTGATGGCCAACAGAAGCAGAGGGCCAGAAGTTAGTGCATGAAATCAACTGTCAATTTGTTACGTTATTTAAAATGTGTTCGTCATTATGGTCGCGGTGGCTGTCGATGTTGCTATTCTGTAACGCTTTGTTGTTTAATTAGTGCAAATATTTTAATTGCTTACTTTGTTGCCCTCAAACCCTTTGCAAAAACATAGAAACAAAAGCAGTTTTGGGAAGCGAATTCAATTTTCATTGAAATTCATGAAAGCGGAATTATTAATCATTTTTATAACAAAATAATATATTCCATACTTGAAATGTGTTTAATTTTTTAAAATATATAGTGCTGCTGCTAAAAACATTTTATTTTATAGCAATATAAATGAGGCAATTTGATGAAACATCTAAGTAAATATTTCTGTCTAGGAAAATTAAAGGTTTACTAAAGAAGATTTTATTTTATGTGCAATAATTTTTTGTGAAATGGCTGCGAATTGCTGTATTTTCTACTTATAAGAACCAAATAATTAATATTAAACGGATATTAAACGAATTAAATTACTTATGAGCAGTATGTTAAGTATATGCTTGCTCAACAGCTCCAATTAATATTTTCATTGCAAATAATTAATAAGTTCTTAAGCTAATTTGAGAAACTCATATTTTGCTGTCCTAAATAACTCATAAAATTGAGCAGTGTGTTTGTATTTCGATAAATAAAACTTCACATTGAAAAATTATTTTTTTTTATTTTAACAATTTTCCTGACACAACTTGCCACTATTGAGAAAAGAGAAAAAAGTCTACCACTTCCGAAATTGAAAACTGCATCAGCTTAACAAAATTAATATTATTATTCACATTATTTTTTAATTTACCTATAATATGTTGTCTGTTAAATCGAAAGACATCAGAGTACATTAGCTTAGAGGATCCATTTCTAAATGGCCAACAGAAATGTTATTGAAAATGAGTTTTATTGGCAGTTGAAAATTTTTGTAAAAATATAGCAAGTTTTACGCACACATTTATAAGAGTACAATATCTTGTTAAAAAAACAAGTGCTAAACCCCATAGTGATATACACATATATTTTCAGAAACCTGTAAAGCGTATGCTTAATACTAAATCTGAAACTGTAGAATTTTTGTAATATTTTTACTGAGGATTCATGTTATTTCCAAGTTAGTTGAAATTTTATAGGATGTTTAATAAAATACATTCGGCTAAATTCACTCTAAACAAGTCTTATTGATAATATCGAGTGATTAATTTCATAAAATCTGTTCCTCTTGATGGGAAGAGAAATGAGAATAAGAAGAATATACTTCCTTGTACTCTGAAAGACATTTTTTTTTTCATATTCCTAATTCACAATATAAAATCTTGTTTTATCACATCTCACGCAATTGTAAGACTGTGAATTGTCAGCCATGAAAAATTAAAAAGAGAGAGTGCAATAAAATTTTTGCATTAAATTTTTCGTAGTGTGAACCGGATGTAAGCTTTTAAGCGAGAGAGACAAAGGAGAGAAACTTAGCCCACAAATATATGTACGAGGTGTGATAAAAAAAATCACCGTTATTTTCAAATTTGGTGCATTACGTGTGCTCGATTTTCGCAGTTATTGCTTTTTTTCATTTTAGATTGTGAGTTTTTCTTGACAGATAAAAAGATTAGCAGTGTTTTAAGGCGCTCTTCAATTTTTTACAAATTTTTACAAAATTTTGTGTTAAAAATTTATCTCGCATGGAAGCTGTTGACAAGTTGACAACGACGATCCAGATTTGCTCAAAAAGGTCATAATTGGTTACAAATCATGGATGTCTGGCTATGACATTGAAACCAAATACCAGTAATCTCAATGGAATCGTCCAGAAGACTCAAGACCGAAAAAAGCATATTTAGTTCCTCCAAATGTGAAGGGTTTGGCTCGCTGTTCTCTTTGATTGCAGTAGCGTGGTGAAGCATGAATTCTTATCACAAGGTCAATAAAGAATACTACCTTGAAGTTATGCGCCGTTTGCGCGAAGCAATTTGTCAGAAGCGCACAGAATTGTGGAAAAAGTAATCATGGAATTTGCACCATGATAACGCACCAGCTCAGACATCGATGATCGTGTAAAAACAAAATCGTAATCAATGGACTTGGCGCCGGTATATTTTTCCTCCTCCCAAAACTGAAGACTTCGATGAAAGAAAGTGTTTTGCAACGGTTGAGGAGGTAAAAGGAATATCGAAAGAGGAGTATAACGGAGTAACTGAGGAGTAACGCGTATGTTAGAAGTCTTTCGAGGATTGGAAAACGCCATCATATAACTGAAAGGAATTACTTTGATATGTGCAATATAGTTCGTGATGAATAAATAATTACTTTTAGAAAAAATTGAAAATAACGGTTATTTTTTAATCACACATTGTATCTTCATTCCATTTGATTTACTTCGAACAAAATATGTTTGTTTGGTAGATTTTAAAAATGTTTTAAATGTTTAGTGTTATTGTAAATTTATGATTTTTAATTAATTTTTAGAAATAAAAGCTAAATATAAAATTTTGGGAATTATTTTTTAAAACTGCTTATTTTAAGGTCTCTCCTGCTGTGTCTGCTAGTTTAAATACAAAAAACAAAAATAGTGAAAAAGATTTAATATTTCTCTATTTTTATTTGTATGAACTTATATATATGTAACAGCTACAACCAGTCTAATCTAGCCAACTTGCATGCTCACGTAGTAAAATCCAGAAATTTGGAGCGCCTAACTTTAATGGAACTAGTCAATTTCCAAATCCTTCAATTATAATTCGTATTACTATAAAAAAAATTATAGTAAAAGCGTGAGCTGTAACATTTACATTATAAATTTGGTCATTTCCAATTAATGCTCCAGGATGTCCTAATTCAGTACGAATTAAAATTCTTAAGGAAGTTCCTGCTATCCCTGTACCAGCTCCAAGCTCTTTATATAAAATATAAAGTTCCAATATCTTTATGATTAGTACAGAATAGCCATTGTTGCGAATAATAGTAAAGGAAGATTAGCAGGGATATCTAATCACAATTCGTTTATAAATACTAAGCGATAGTGTAAATACTAAGCGATAGTGTAATTTAAATTTTTTTTATAATTTTTTAGTGAACATTTTTATGAAAAGCGTTTAATTACTTGAGTGAATCTCACAAACATTTTCTAAAACGCTTCCTAATAATAATTATTTGTGGCAACTGAATTTGAAACGTGCACTTGTTTTCATTTTTAAAAAACATTTAACAAATTTTTTTTTTCATAACAATATAAATTATTTCCTTAAAATCCTTAAGAATTGCTATTGCCAACAGAAGGTAATTAGTAAACCTCGTCCGTTTAATTATTAAAATGAAACAGTAAACAGTAATCAATTTTATTGTATTTTTAACAATGTAACAAAAGTGTTATTGAAACTTTATAAATATAATTATTAGAAAAAAAGTATGAAAAAAATTAGTTAAGAATCATTCTTATTAAAGATGTAAGAGTTGTCTTGTATTTTTAAAATTTCAGAAATTATTTCTTTCTACAACTACAATAGAAAGCATGCAAGAGGTAGAAACTTTACCAATTATATTTTGTTTTCTATTTTGGAAAGAATAGATTCAACAA